>JAGMVL010000040.1:0-665436 GCA_019202695.1 Populus x sibirica | reverse complement strand
CCCGATGAGAGCATGGAAGAACAGTGGTTGGGTCAACTTCTAGTGCTAGCAACATGCATGAAGTTGGAAATGAGAACAAGAATCCTTACAGGAATATGGTTATGGATGCAATGAGAATGAGTGAAGGTAATGTCGGGGAATGTCCAATCGTAGAAGAAGAACCTAATGCAGATGCAGCAGTTTTTTGATCTGTTGAGAGATTCCGACGAACCATTATGGGATGGCTGCATGAACCACATAAATTATCACCGTAGCACGTGTTCACCATCAAGTCGATCACGGGTTGAGTGAGGCCGGTTATGACAAGATTATTGAATGGGCGAGAAGCATTTTACCCGAAGGGAATAGGTCGAAAGAGAACTTCTATCTTTGCCAAGTCCATGATGAAACCCCTCGGTTTAGGATACCAGAAAATTGATATATGCCCTAACTTCGCATGTTATACTACCTTGAAAATTCCGAGATGACCGAGTGCATGACATGCGGGCATTCCCGTTACAAACCCGTAACCGGTAGAGGGAAGACTCTCGTGGCATATAAAAAACTTAGATACTTCCCAATCACACCTAGACTGCAGAGGTTATTCATGTCACCAAGGACCGCTGAGCACATGACATGGCACCAATCACACCACGCGGTTGATGGAGTGATGGTTCATCCTTCCGACGGTGAAGCCTGGAAACACTTTAACAAAGATGCATCCTCCCTTTTCACCTTGAATCAAGGAACGTGCGTCTTGGGTTGTGTACAGACGGATTCAACCCCTTCGGGTCATTTGTTTGCTCCTTATTCTTGTTGGCCGGTCATACCGACGGTTTATAACTTGCCACCGGGGATGTGTATGAGGCCGGAGTTCATGTTTTTATCTATGGTCATACCAGTCCGAGCGATCCGGGCGGAATATAGATGTTTGTCTTCGTCCGTTGATTGATGAGTTGATGCGCTTGTGGTCCTCTCGGAGCTTTGACTTATGACATCTCGAGGAAACAAAATTTTGTTATGAGAGCGGCTTTGATGTGGACTATCAATGATTTCCCAGCTTATGGAATGGTTTCTCGGTTGGAGCACGCATGGAAAGCTAGCATGTCCATATTGTATGGAGAACAACAAGGCATTCACGCTAACAAACGGGGTAAAGCTTCTTTTTTTGACTCGTCACCGTCGTTTCTTGCCACATAACCACAGTACGTAAAGAACGAAAGGATTTCTTTGTTGGCGAGTTGAAAATGATGTTGCACCCCGCGTCTTTCCAAAGTGAAGAATTGCTTGATGTTGTGTCGAGTACGGTGAAATTGTGTTTGGTCTCCAATCGGTAGCGAAGTTTCCTGGTTTTGGTTTGACCCATAATTGGGTGAAGCGAAGTATATTTTGGGAGCTTCCTTATTGGAAGACCAATCTTCTCCGCCATAACCTTGACGTCATGCACATTGAAAAGAACGTGTTTGAGAACATTTTCAACACCGTCATGGATGTGAAGGGGAAGACAAAGGACAACATCAAGGCTAGATTAGATGTAGCACTATTCTCAGAATCGTAAAAATATGGAGTTGGTTTGTGATGGGTCACGGGTCGCAAAACCAAGAGCAAGCTTCGTGCTAGAGAAAAACGCACAACTACTAGTCTACAAATGGCTTAAGAGTCTCGCGTTTCCCGATGGACATGCCTCGAACATATCGAGGCCGGTTAATACGGAGGAATGCGATTATATGGAATGAAGAGTCATGACCGCCATGTGTTTATGCAAACACTCATCCCATTAGCTTTTCGTGATTTGTTGCCAAAGGGGATATGGGATGCACTAACGGAGATTAGTCATTTCTTCGTAGACATATGCTCTAGTAAGTTGAATGTTGATCACATTGAAAGGCTTGAAAAGAATATCGTCGAGACAATATGCAAACTTGAGATGATATTCCCTCCATCATTTTTTGACTCAATGGAGCATCTACCCGTACATTTACCGTTTGAGGTAAAAGTTGGAGGACCGGTCCAAGATGGATGGATGTATCCATTCGAGAGGTTAGATATTACAATTGCTATGATATTTATAATTAAATGTTTTTATTTTTATTTTAATGTTTTTAATTGATAATTTTTTATTAATATATATATATATATATGCAGGTACTTGTTCAATCTTAAAAAAAAGGTTAAGAACAAGGCGCATGTTGAGGCGTCAATATGTGAGGCGTATATTGTTGAGGAGATCTCAACATTTATCTCATACTATTTTGAACCTCATTTGAGAACGAGGATAAACCGTGTTCCACGGCATGATGATGGTGGTGAAGTGCATTCAAGTGGGAACTTGTCAATATTCTCCAATCCCGGACGACCCACACCTAAAAATGCCGTGAGAGGGAAGATATTTGTCTCGAAATAGAGTTCGACAAGCACACAATTATGTCCTATTTAACCGTGATGAGCCGAGACCTTTTATTAAGTAAGTAGATGTTCGACTTAAACTTTGTCAAGAGTGTACGATTTATGTTTTGTGATACTATACACTCATATACTTTGGAACAACCTTGCAGGCAACATCGACGATACTTATTGTCCAATAACTCACAACTGACCGAATCCCAGATCTTTCAATTACAAGATGAACAATTTGCCACATGGTTTAGAACACATGTAAGTCCTATCACAAACTCATTATCTCTTGCAATGTAATTAATTGTAGTCAATGTTACATAATATCCGTTTATTGATTATTGTTGTATTTAATTTACAAGCTAGGTTTATCAAATGGGAGGTAGTGCTTTATTTCACCGTCTTTACTATGTCCGGGCCCCGAAAGAAAAGTCAAGTGCTATAATGGATATTTTGTCAATGGATATGTCTTTCATAATCAAGAATACGGGCATGGAAGAAAGACATACAACAAATGGTGTTTGTATTAAGGGATCGACTTCTAGTGAGTTTGAAGTTGACTACTACGGTAGATTGGAAGAGGTCATCGAACCGCAATATCATAGCGAGCAAAATAGAGTGTTTTTATTCAAATGCTATTGGTATGACACAACCGACCGAGGAATCGAGTAGATCCTCACTATGGTCTCGTTGAAATCAACTCAAAAGCTAGACACCGCAACGTAAACGACGTCTTTGTTTTCGCAAAGCAATGCCAACAAGTTTATTACACATGCACCCCTTCCTTTAGAAAGGACCGATCAAGAGTTGATTGGTTATCCGTTTTAAAAACAAAACCCAAGGGTCATGTCGAGGTTGTTCGTGATGAGAACGAAGACACAAGTGTGATAGATGAAGTCTTTCAAGCTAGTGAGTTGGTTGAACCATACCGAGTTGTCTCCGTCGATTGACTTAGAAGAAAATTCGAATTTTCGTGTTTTCAACGATAGTCTTGTTGATGTTGACGCAGAGGAGTTGAATGTTGTTCGAGATCTACTAGTGGAAAAAAGAATGTTGTTGAAGAAGATGATAACGAAACCGAAGAGTGCGATGAAGCCGATGATAACAATTCAATAGAGGACGAAGATGAAAATTCCGACTAACTAAACATGTTATAAAGCCTTATTTTTATAATGTAATAATTTGAAACATGAAATATTTATTCTTCTTTAAGGGTCACCTCTATTGTGTTGTGTGTGCTGTAAGATTTCAATTTAAGATTTTTTGAGAGGGTTACATAAAAAAAATAAGAAAAATTTACCACATTCACCGACGGATATACCGACGGACTATAAACCGTCGGTATTTCACAGAGAGTTGCAAAATAAATTACGGGATTTTGCCACATTCACCGACGGCTTTCCGACGGTTTTGCCGACGTACTTACCGACGGAATCACCGACGGGTTGCCGCACGCATGGCGGACACGTGTCCGTCCGCACGATTACCGACGGAATTTCCGACATCCAATACCGACGGCATTACCGACGGATCACGCATGGCCGACACGTGTCCGTCCGCACGATTACCGACGGAATTTCCGACGTCCAATACCGACGGCATTACCGACAGATCACGCATGTCCGACACGTGTCCGCGTGCTCGTTTCGACGGAATTTCCGACGGCATTGCCGACGGATCGAAAAGTTTGGCGGGATTTTCCAAACTTTTCGGTGCGAATTTCAATTAATTTCCGACGGAATTACCGACGGAAATTAATTGCACCGACAACGAATTAAATTCCGTCGGAAATTCCGTCGGAAATATTGCTTTATAAGCACCCGACTTTGGTCATTTTCTCCCCTTCTCCTCTTCTCCCTTTCTCCTCTTCTCCCTTTCGATCTCTTCTTCTCTTCTCCTCTTCTCCCTTTCTCTTCTCCCTTGCTCTTCTTCTCTCATTTATATTTAGCTTTTAGAAGGATTTTATTGTTTTGGTGGTAGTTTTAAAAGGTATGTATATTTTTTTCTTTATCTTTTTATTTTTTTATTTTAATTATGATTATTTTTTTTGGTGTTCTTTGTTTTGTATATTGTTTGTAGATAACATCTTAAATTCAACACATTATTAAGGTAAGCATTTTTTCTTCCCAAATTTATTTTGAATTGATATAATGTTTTTTTGTTTTGTGTTTATGTTGTGTGTTGTGTAGTGTTTTTTAGTTTTTTAATTTTATTTATTAATTTTAGTTTTTTAGTTTTGATATTATTGTTTGTATTGCTATAATTGTTATTGTTGAATTTATGTTAAAAATGTTAATTTATATATATAATTGTTATTGTTGATTTATTTTAAAAATGTTAATTTATATATATAGAATTGCTTTTTAATTAGTTTATCTTAATTTAGGATATTATTGTTTGTATTGCTATATTATTGTTGAATTTATGTTTAAAATGTTAATTTATATATATAATTGTTATTGTTGATTTATTTTAAAAATGTTAATTTATATATATAGAATTGCTTTTTAATTAGTTTATCTTAATTTAGGATATTATTGTTTGTATTGCTATAATTGTTATTGTTGAATTTATGTTTAAAATGTTAATTTATATATATAATTGTTATTGTTGATTTATTTTAAAAATGTTAATTTATATATATAGAATTGCTTTTTAATTAGTTTATCTTAATTTAGGATATTATTGTTTGTATTGCTATAATTGTTATTGTTGAATTTATGTTAAAAATGTTATATTAATCCGTAAATTTGAATGTATGACTTTAATCTAATATTTGTAACTCTAAGTACCAATTTAACAATGAATGTTCATAGTTGTAATTCTATATGATGTTATTGAAAAAAATGTTGTGTTGATGATGATGAGTTGGGTTGAGATCCAGGATGATTGGATCGGGATGTGAAATAAAATTGGAAGTGTAATATGATTTTGTCGACAACTTGGGACCCCCAGTCAAGACGGGAGACTCGTCGAATTTTTTTTAAATAATCGAAGTTAATTATGTAATTATTCGTATACATTTGTGTAGATGCGTAGAATGAAATCTACAAAGACGTCGTCAAGACGGTTGCAGCTAGTTCTTCTAGCAACGAGGAGGATGTATCCTTAGGTGCTGATCACGGCGAGGAATCTACGCCAACTTGTGATGCTTGCCTCTTCTAGCGCGGTTTCACAAGAAGCGGTGTGCCTTCACACAATGAGGTCAATTCACCCGCAAGTACCGTGCACAATGGAAGGATGACCTCTCAATGTAAGTTTGTTTAGGTTTTAGTTTTTTTTTTATATACTTATAACATAATTTATGAACAACTAATTAATATTAATTACTACTTTTATTTAATTTCAGGTTCACAAACATTGAGGCTGCAAGGACTATAACATTGGCGTTTAAATCGTCGATGGAGATTCCATTGTTTCAATGGAGCCAGGTTTCCAAACATCCCGAGTGGAAACCTAATATCGATGCATGGTTTGAGCGATTTCGTGTCGGTGTTAATTTTTAATTTCCAACTTTGAATTTAATAAATGATTTTTATAATTTTATATCTTGTACTATTTTTATTTTATATGAATTATTTATATACACAGAACAAATTTGAGTGGGATAGGACGGACAACAATGTTGTGAGGAGGGTATGGGAGAATCACGCGGCAACTAGGTAACATCAAAAATAATATTTATTTTTGTTTTATAATTTTATTTTTTAAATTCTAATTTGTTACTATGGAAGTAGGTTGCGTGATTTTTGGTATGACACCCAAAAAAAATCAAAAAGACATGCGAGGGATAACGGTCTTGAAGGATGGAATGAGGTGGCGGTTTGGCAGGAATTCAAACCGCCATTCATCTCGGGGAAATATGGACGGCATATATTGAGCACGTGACATCGTAGCGGTTCTCACGACGCTCACAGTCCGGCGCCGACAACCGGAACCGGCAAATTTATGGTTCGGTGACCACGCACACCGGTGGATCCGTCCCATTCAGCCGCACATGCAAAGCGGATGGTAAGATTAATTTTAATGAAATATATCGTTAATTAATTTGTCGTTCCTTATAATATATTTAACTTTCAATCTATTTTTTCCTTACAGTCGCTGCGTCTCTTGGACGTGAACCGAGTCCAATGGAGCTGTTTCTAGAGACGCATGTGCGGAGTCAAGACCGCCAAAAGGGGGTGCAGCAGTTCGTGGACAACCGTGCTCAAGCACTTCGTGGTATGTTCGTCCATTCATTTTATTTTGTAAGTTATTATTTTCTTGAATTGCATCTTGAATTGCATTTGATGATTTTTTTACCGATGGAATTTTCGGGAGACCTATAATAGCCGGTTGAGGGAGAGATATGGGGACAATCCGTCGACCCATCCAGATTTCGATCCGGATTTGTGGATGGAGGCAGGATCGTCCGGTGGACCCGATAAAAATAGGGTCTACGGGCTCTCCAACACTACGGCCGACAACTTGCGTTCGACTCGTAGTGTCTCAACCGTTGGAAGCTCTCCATCGCATCGAACACCCAGACCCGAGGAGTTCATTGCGTTGAAACAACAATATCAACAACTCTCGACGAATTATGATGAGCTCCGTCAAATAGTCATGGAGATGAGATCAAAGATGGGTGACGATACTTGTGCGGCTTCCTTTTGGCCGTATGGTCCCGGGAACAACCAGCCTCCTCCTCCTCCGCCTCCTCCTCCAGCTCCGCCGCTATTCTAGTTTAATTTTGTTTTTTAAACACATTAAATTTGTAATGAATATTATTTAACATTACTTTTACATTTTTAATGTTTAATGCATTTCTATTTGTTTATTAAGGTTTTTTACAATTAATAAATTATTTTTTTATATATATTTTAAATACCTACCGACGGATATACCGACGGATATTACCCGTCGGTATTTAACAGAGAGTTGCCGAATAATTACCATCCATGCCATTATTACCGACGGCATAACCGACGGATAATATCCGTCGGTGATTAAATTCCGACGGACTTACCGACGGATACAATCCGTCGGTATTACACAGAGAGTTGCAACAAAATTACCAAAGCAATGCCATAATTACCGACGGACAATCCGTCGGTATTGTTCCCGCTGGAAATTTTTTTGGCGCGCACGTGTATCCGTCCGTAGAACCGTCGGTGTTTCCGTCGGTAGGTTGTTTTTTTTATTTGCGACCGAATTAGCGACGGAATTGGGATTTACCGACGATCGCTTTTTACCGACGGACGGGGTCCGTCGGTGAGTCCGTCGGTATTATTTGTACCGACGGATTGCATTGCTGTTACCGACGGAATGAGTCCGTCGGTAAAACTGGATAATGTTGTAGTGGCTAGTTGACCTATATACAACCTCGTTGGCGAGGGGATCGAAAAAACAATAGATGAAAAGTGAAATTAACTGAGCTTCGATATCGTTACCATTTACCAGTATCATTGAAACAGCACATAAAAATATATAGGTAAAGACAAGAGAGAAGAAACCACAAGGGCCGGTTATTACAGACGGCCTCCAAAACGTACAGTTCATTCACTCGCCGGCCATTTCTTATTATTTGACAGCACACGCTTTTCTAACCCTATTCTTCCCTATCATTCCTTTAAAAGCCTCCTCATTGGAAAGCTCAGTCATATCTCTCAAATTTTATCCCATTTTAATCTAGCTGTTGGACGCGTGCGGCTAAGTTTTCATGGCGAAATTATCACAGAAGAACACAAAAAACACAGCAAGTAACAATAATAACACGACTAATGGCGTGACCAAGGTGAAACGAACAAGGAGAAGTGTTCCAAGAGACTCTCCTCCTCAACGCAGCTCCATTTATCGTGGCGTTACTAGGTTATAAATCATTTGCATGGCTTCGTTGTTATTACAAGTTCTTCTGCTTGATCAAATTATTAATTTTATTCTTTTTTTTTTCTCTTTCCTTTCCTAAAAATGATACCATTGTATTAATTATTGTTTCAGGCACCGGTGGACCGGCCGATATGAAGCTCATTTGTGGGATAAGAATTGCTGGAATGAATCACAGAACAAGAAAGGACGACAAGGTTATTCATTTTCACCACCTACATTATCATTTTTTTAAAACAGTAGAGATTATTATGGAGCAATGTACTAATTGATGTGCATTTTTTTTTTCTTTCTGTGGCAATGGCCAATGGTTTTTAATCTGCTGCGATACTTGGATAATGCAGTTTACCTTGGTACGTATCATAATTAATTACATGCTTTTAATTTCTTAGTAAAGCCAATGAAAAAAAAAAGTGATATAAAATTTGGAAAATAAAGTTTGAGATTGAGCTGTAGTTCTTATGGCATATGTGATGACTACTTTTCAGGTGCCTATGATGATGAAGAAGCGGCAGCGCATGCTTATGACTTAGCGGCACTGAAGTACTGGGGTCCTGAGACAATTCTTAATTTTCCGGTAATCTTATGTCTATAATATATATGAAAAAAAGAAAAAAAAGTTCAGATATATTCAGATGATTAACGCAGGAATCTGCTGTATTATTGGTTATAGTTGTCGACATACCAAAATGAACTGAAAGAAATGGAGGGTCAGTCGAGAGAAGAGTGCATTGGATCATTAAGAAGGTATAAGCTTCTTGCATCTATGGTTGTGGAAATGAATCTTTGCATACGGAATTGCTAAATTGATGAACTAATTTATACAGCAAATTGATTCTTATTTATGTTCAAATCTGTAGGAAAAGCAGTGGCTTTTCTCGTGGAGTTTCAAAATATCGAGGAGTTGCTAGGTACTTTATTTACTCTAGCCTTGTTCTTTAATTACAGATAGTGTATACAATTCTGAAGCCTCAGGATTTTAATTCAATCATAAAAGCCAATAAAAAGAAGAAGAAGAAGAAGAATCCAGCCAATTCTCATAATTAAGCTGGATCTCACTCAACATATCCCATAACTTGAGACTTTAATTAGTGTTATTGAAATTAATTTTAATGTCCAGGCATCATCACAATGGGAGGTGGGAAGCTCGGATTGGTAGAGTATTCGGCAACAAATACCTATATCTCGGGACATATGGTAAATTCCTCCTCGATGTTTCACTTTTCACCTATAACTTGGGATTCTCTTTCCGATCTTGGGACAAATACCTCTCGAATTAATGCTATTATGCACATTCCAGAGAAATATACGTGTTCATTAACGACATTACGTCACATGCACAGAAATTCTCAAGCTCCCACCATCCTTTTACATGCGAAATGAATCCTAACATTGATCAACCGATTTTTTTCTTGCGAAGCCATCCAATAATTAACCCTTGTATATTAGTAGTCTGCGCGAAGAAAAGTTTTCAAACTGCCGATTCTGCACGCAAACGGATTGATCCTAACTTCAATCAATTTATCTTTAATTTAATGGAAAGAAAACCAGCACTGATTATGTCTCATTGATTTTTGCAGCTACTCAAGAAGAAGCTGCCACCGCTTACGATATGGCGGCTATAGAGTACCGTGGCCTGAATGCTGTTACCAACTTCGATCTTAGCCGGTACATCAAATGGCTAAAACCCAATCAAAATAACAGTGATAACAATAATGATCTGGATCTCCATAACCCTATCATAGGCACTGATAATTATTCAACTCATCCTAACCCTAACCAAGAGCTTGGAACAACCTTCCTTCAAAACCAGCAAACCTACCAACCTAGTGAAACTACATTAACTCAACCACGGCCCGCAACGAATCCTTCATCTGCCCTGGGGCTCTTACTTCAATCATCGAAGTTCAAGGAGATGATGGAAATGACAGCAGTGACAGATTGCCCACCAACCCCACCGTCGGGCTTAGACCCGACACCATGTAGCTTCCTTGAAGACGTGCAGACATATTTTGACTGTCTCGATTCAAGTAACTACGGGGATCAAGGTGACGACATGATTTTTGGCGACCTCAACTCGTTTGTGCCACCCATGTTCCAGTGCGATTTCGAGACATAAAGATTAATTAAGGTGATTTTGTCACTACACATTAATTTATATAATTAAATTAGTTTGACGGTTCTTTGTGAATATGAGACCTGTAATATGGTCTATGGCTTTCCCTCATCAATTCGTGAAGGGTTAAAGTAGTTCTTTAGGGCTGCGATTTATTTGGAGAAGAAATGGAGAAACGAGCTGGCGGAGAAGAGATTTCAGACAGCTAGTTGGCTATTTATTATTCGGTTCATTTGTTTGTAGAGCGATAAGGGCAAATAAACATTGGTATTTTATCATCATTTTTTGTACGAATAAGATGTATAATTATTTCTATCAATAAAATGTCTATGAAATTGATGTAATTTTCATTTTTCAGCAATAAAATGTCTACATGTGTGCAAAAAAAGAAAGATTCTCTAAGAGGGACTAATTTTGGTGTCACCTCCGGTGAATATTTGACCTAAAGCGATATATTATCTCTTCATCTGCACAAATTCTTTTTCAAAAAATAATGCATCAAAAAAGTTATAATTAAGCATATAAAAAATAAAGAATTAGTAATTTGATGTTTTTGTTTACAGAATATAAACATTGCCATCACTAGTTTTTTACCCTTTTTTCAACAAATAAAAAAATGCAAAAAATTAAAATGCCAAAGTTCTAAAAAAGAATATGTTTTCCTACGTGATTTGGTAAATTTCTGGTTATTTATAATTTTTTTTATCATTTCTACAAAAATACCCCTCTCATTGAAATCATCCTTGTGCTCAAGGATGCTCAATAATGGAAAACAAGAAATTAGGACTCTAAGGATGTGAGATTTTCCAAGCAACCTCTTTCGCGCTCAGATTGGACCTGTGGACACCAGGCCACTACCACCCACTTCTATATTGATGTCTAGTTAAAAAAAAAATTATATATAAAAAAATAATATTGTTCTCTAGTTAACAACAAAAGTTTCCCTTTCTATTAACTAACTAAACTTGGGATGTTGAGATTTATATTGTCAAATATAGAAATATATCACCGTGAATTTTCATAATATATTCTGGTGTTTTTTTTTTAATTTTAAATGCATAATAAAACAACTAAATTACTTTTAGAAGTAAAAAAATTAGAACTTGTTCCAGGTCACAATGATTTTTTTATTATTATCAATTTCGCTCACGGGACAGTTTGATATTTAATTAAATATAAAAAGCATCAAAATACCTTTAAAAAATAAAACTAATGTCTTAGGGCATTTTCATCTTTTTGCAATGGTTTTTTTTTGTTATTATTAGATCATTTTAGATGTAGTTTGATATTTCATCAAATATAAAAAATAATAATGAAAAATATTGGGGGCGTGTGTGGTGCACTATTCGACGTCCTCTTCTTGAAGTTGTTGTTCGTGTAGGCGGTAATGGTTTGATTTGTTGCTAGTGGATTTTTCTTGTTCTTTTCTATCTCTTCCATTAAAAACTACATCTTAACACTTTTTGTTGTTGATATTTCAATTTTCATTCTTATTTTTTTTATTTTTAATTTTTGTTTGGTTTTTTTGTAAAAATTCATGTTTGTTTTCAATTTATATTTCAATATCAATTTACTAAATATTATTATTTTCAATTTGGTCCTTGTTATTTTGATTATTGTGTTTGGGCATTTTGTTAAATTGATTTGTTTTTCAATTTTATCTTTTAATAAAAAAATTATTTTTTATTTTTTATTTCGATTTTGATTTTTTTTGTTCAATTAATTTTCCTTTTCATTTCAGTACTCTTCAATAAAAAATAAAACTTATTTTGTATTTTAATTTTGATCCTCATTATTTTAATTGTCATTTTTAGATCCTTTTATATAATTAGTATTCTTTTTCCAAGTTAATTCTTCAATATTTAATTAGTTGAGAATTAAGTTTTATGATTTTTTTCATATAAGGTACTTTCAATCCAATATCTAGAGTCACGAGTTTGAAAAATTAACATGTGTTGACATTGTTTTTTTTACTTAATTTATTTTTAGTTTTGTGGGTTTTTATGTTTTCTTTTCTAGTAGGTTATCCCTGCTCTCAATTCTAACTTATTTAATCCAATCTAATTTATGACCAACATCACTTTTTTACAACACAAACATCCTTTCGAAACACAAAAATAAATATTTCTAATACCACTGCTCTCAATTCCTCACTCGAACTACTCACGATACTCCTCCACGTTGTCCTCTCATGCAACTTATCAAATTCTTTCATTGCATCAATGAATTTTCTATTCCCAATTCGTGAACACAAAGTCTTAACAAACCTATCCCGAGTTAGATCATATCCCGGTAAGCCAACAAATCCCAGAATCACACCTTCACCTTACCATTCAGAAAACATAGTAAAATGTTCAAGTTATTTGACCATCTTGAAATATGATCCAACCCCTCATCTTTTTTCTTCGAAGAAAGACAATATTAAGTTCATGCCAAGCAATTTGAAAGATAGTATTAAATTGTAAGTGCTCACCCACTTTACTCTTCAATTCTCGTGACTCGAATGTTGCAAGACCATCATGATCTAATTTTAATAAATTTCGCAATTAGATTTAATTTAGAAATTATTTATCTAAATTCTGCTTGAGAAGCTTTATTTACTCATCAATTTCTTGAAAATCTAACCTTATGCATTAATTTCAATTGTTTCTCAATGACTAACGTTTGATTATTTTTCATCACTTAATTTTCATATTAGTCTGAACCATTATTTTGATACCAAAATTGTAACATATCATGGAAAAGATAGAAAAAAAAAGAAGGTTTGTGATAGAAAAATAAAAATAATAGTTGTAATCGGTTAAAATTAAAAGCCTATATATTCTGAACTTGGAGTCAATAAATAATTAGTCCCTAAACTATTTGTGTTATAGTTTTGGCCATTAGCATGTTTTTTGGTTAGTAATGTTATTATTCTCTTAAGGTTTTTGTCCACTTCGAGGTGATTACATGGCTAATTTATCCAATTATATGTGATTATATGGCTAATTAGTCGAGATGCATGCAAGTCGATCCGAATATCCATGTTAAAAAGAAAAAGAAGAAGAAACTGACATATATATTTATAAGACTCTTGATGCGGTCTTTACTATAACCTAAAATAACTTAATAATTAAGTTCTTTTATAAATTAAATTGATTTAAAAAAAAACTCTAATTAGCCTAGAAAAGGAATAAAATCATCTTCCTCTAGGAAAAAAAAAATCTTCTTCCATCACATGATCAAATGCCACCGCCATCAAAATTAACCTCGATGTTTATATACCTCCCCACAAATAAAACAAAGAAACCATAAATTTCTTTATCATAAAACTAATTCAAAGAAAACAATCTTAATTATTATTAATTAAACCATAACGAGGTGTATATTTATTTTTGCTGCTGTATTTGTTTTTAATGGTGAGAATCATAGTTAAAAGCAAAAAACACAACAATAAAAATAAAAATTTATTATTTCTACTCTAATATTTTTTTATTATAGAGAATTATATCACATAACAAACAAAAAATTCACATAAAAAAAAAAACAAAAGCAAACACATATCGAACACCACTACTATATTGCTTATCTCTCGTGGTGACATAACCATTATATTTTCTCTCCTTCAACGTCGTGATCTTTTCATAATAAGCTCAAATTATTTGGTGACATAATCATATAACTCTCTCTCTTTCTCTTTCTCTTCTAAAAAATCACATGCATACAAAATTATTTGGAAATATGGTTACAGTTACTTTTCAAAATGTTTTTTTCTTGAAAATACATTAAAATAATATATTTTTTATTTTTTTAAAATAATTTTTGACATCAGCACGTTAAATGATTTGAAAACACAAAAAATATTAATCTGAAGTAAAATAAAAAATAAAAATTTTTAATTTTTTTTAAAAACATTTTTGAAACACAAAAATAAATAGGATCTCTTCTAACTTACGTGACTGTATAAACTGTATAAACAGTCAAACTTACCTCATAAATGAAAATCTAGATGAAAAGATGATATTATTAAACAAAAATAAGTTAGGGATTCAAATCAGAGTAAAAATAGATCAAGGACTAGTTTATAGTTGGCCGAAAGTTAATGATATTTTTTAACCAATTGGAAATCCAAATGGTAAAATTCAACAACGTCAAATGCCACAGTAATTAATAAGGAAGACAAGTCACAGTAGTTTTTAATTTTCACAGACACGCTCCTCCACCTTTGCTGCTTGTTTTTGTGTCTAGGAGTTCTGTATTCTAAGTTTTGTTTGTTTTTGTATTTTAAAAATATTTTAATTTTAATTTATTTTAAATTAATATATTTTTAATGTTTTTAAATTATTTTGATGTGCTAATATTAAAAATAATTTTTTAAAATTAAAAAAAATATTATTTTAATATATTTTAATACGAAAAGTTATTTGAAAAATAATCATAACCACACTAAAAAAATATTATTTTAATATATTTTTAAATAAAAAATATTTTAAAAAGTATTATTTATTAAACTCTTAAACATTTTAAATATTTATGTGTGTTTTAAAATTATGTTAAAAATATAAAATTAATATATTTTTTTAAATGTTTTCTTATAATTTAATGTATTGAAATAAAATATTTTTTTAAAAGTATTTTAATATATCTTTAAATAAAATATACTTTTAAAAATCACACTTACCGAAATTGACCCCCACAGTCACGGGGCACATAAGCACGAATGCACACTATCATTTCACTTGGGCAATCCCGTAAAATCCCGACAACATCAACCCCCGTAGAGCCATTTCACAGCTCCCAACGCCACAACCTCAAAACTACAAGCGTCACCTTTTCCCGCCCAAAATACTCACATCAAAAACAAAAAAAAACCTCCAAATTACTGCCAGGAAGGATTTATACAAAAAAATTCTCTCCGATAGTAGAGTTGCTAGAGAGAGAATTAAAATGCCAGATCTAGGACTAGGAGGTAACCTCTCTCTCTCCTCTTCTCTTACTCTCACGCGCTGCCCTGCTCTCAAACCCAACTCTCCTCTCCCTCCTCCTCCTCCCCCTCCCGATGCCATTGATCAATCAGATTCAATTACCTCAACGACGGCGACAATAGCTTCTGTTACAGTCAAAACCCTGGTTAAATGGGACCAAAGTGTTCCAGAAGGGGCGGCAGATTTGTGCAATGGGAGTTCAATTAGGGTTTTGAAGCGGACCAGTGGTGGCCGATTGGGTTGCAAGAAGGGGTTTAATAATAATATTAGTAGTAATAATGGTAAATGCTTGGATGATTACGTTAGGGTTTGGGTTCAGAAGAAGATGGATGCGGGTGTCTCACAATCTCGCTGCCTTCTTCCTTTTCTTGTTGGTGCAAAGAAAATGGTAGATTTTTTTGAAACCTTTTTTTTTTCTTTGAAGTTAGAATTTGGGGTGGAAATTTTGAATTTTTGGTTAAATGGTGTAATTAATTGAGGCAATTTTTTTTTAATATGAAAATGCTGCTTCTTAGCTTCTATTTTTCTTTTTTTTTTTGGGCTTCTTAAAAGCAAAACTTTGGTGCTAGGATTTTCAGTTTTGGTTACTTGGGGTAGTAAATCGATGGTTTGCGTGAATATTGGAGGCTACTCTAGTGTTTCAATTTTATCTTCTTTTTTTATGGTAATATCAAGACAGAATTTGTTGCCTTTCTTACTTACTTTTTAGAATCTTATTGGACTGTATTCTGCTTTTGTGTTAGTTAATAAGTTTGCCGAGGGAGATTGTGATTTCTTGTATATTTGTGCTACTCAATGATTTGGGATGTAAGTGTTGTGATATTATTTATATGTTGGCTCTAGTATAGATTATGGGTGATCTTTGGAAAGCTATTTGTGTAGGATCTGATGATTTCCCCCCTTTTAATTGCTTCTAAAGATAGGTTTTACAAACTGATCTATTCGGAGATAGACAGAGTTAAAGGTTTTTAATTTAGATTGCAAGAAAGAAAATTATGAATTGATTATAGATGGAATCTTGGTTAAAGTTCTGGAATGGGTCCTTATGGTGAACATTGTCTGGTGCTTGTTTGGCGAATTATAGCTTGCTTTCATTCCAGGGGACAATTGTAGAGATTATATAATTCAAAGCACATTATGGATAAATACTAAGTGGATAACAGCTAATCAATTTATTAAATGCTAAATGGATTCTGGGTTGTTCAATCATCTCGAGCTCCATCTTTTAGCAGGTCATAGACTTTCAACTCCTGTGTTTTCTTTGTACGAAATGATTTCTGTAGTGCCAAGCCTGCATATTGTGTTTTTGGTTTTGGTATGAAGGATGGAAATAAGGTCAATAGGGATGTGAGGGAGCCTGGTGCATTTTCTCTTTAAAGCTAAATATGTCCTTTTACCAATTGTTGAGGTTTGTGGGGATCTATGTAGAGCTTTGGCAGTAGAAATTTGTATTCTTTTCATATACTCAATAAGAACCACAACTCAGAAGCCTATGGAAGAAGTTCATGTCTAGTACAGTTTCTTGTTTGATTCATGACTGACTGTGAAGATTTCCAGATTTCGCTTACCTTTTTACCAAGGAATAGAGTGTAAAAGTTAGCCATGCAAAGAATTTGAAATTTTGAATATTATAGGAAATGTGGTATGTACAAGCATTCCAGTTTTGAATTTAGAAATCAGTGTATGCATGTGTGGAGCTAACAGTTTCTTGTTTGATTCATGGCTGACTTTGAAGGTTTTCAGATTTTGCTTATTTTATCACCAAGGAATGGAGTGCAAACATTGGTCATGCAAAAAAGTTTGAAATTTGAAATACTATACTGATTGTACTATGAATATGGGTTCCAGTTTTTGAATTGAGAAATTAGAGCATGCTTGTTCCACCCCTTTTTTGCAGATTTGTAATTGTGAAGCACATTGTGTGCAATTATGGTTTCCTGCAACTGACATCAAAGCCTTCTTGTACCCATTCCAGGTGGAATGTCTCTTTTGCTGTAGATCTATCTACCCTGGGGAGGGAATGCAATGCTCTGTTCGTAACTGTCAGGGAGTTTATCACTTGGCATGTGTTGTGGAAGGGCTTGGAGTCTCAAATCTGAGAAAATTCAAGTGCCCTCAGCATGTAAGATCTAGTTAGTCATGATATCATTCTTTGATACACAATATTTTTCACATTTATATTCGATGCTATTTTCTGTCCATGTAACAATGTTGTACCTTACTAAAAGGAGGAAAAACGTGAAATAGATGAATAGGAGTTCCCAGGATGAAAGGTCAATCGTGACTGATGTCCTGTCAACTGTGCTCTACAATTGCTTTTATATATATATATGCATCATGATTCTTCTTGTCACAAATATTGCTGACTATTAGCAGTAAGCATTCGTGGTTCTATTGCACATATGTGACATGTCACTACAAACAGGAATGTTTCACTTGCAAAGGGAAATTTCATTGGCGGTGTGTTCGATGCACAGTAGCATCACATAATCAGTGTGCACCATGGTCTGATGAAGTAGTTTATCTGAAAAACCAACCAGGACGAGCAGTTTGTTGGCGGCATCCAACTAATTGGCGGCTAGATAAGAAGGTCAATCTCTTCTTTCCTTCACTAGCAGCTCATGATTATCCTTTTTGGAATTTTGGTGCATAAAGTTTTCTAATACAGTTATTGCTTTGTCAAAAAATTAGTGAAAGGGTTGACAAAGTTATAATGTATTCTCAGTATGATAGCTTAATGCAACTGTGTTTATTGTCTCACATGTCTAATCAGTTTTGTGGGATATCATATGGTTCCACTGCCAAATTCTACAGCTCAAACAAAATTTTTGGTAATTGACTAGGTGTGATGTGCAACTTTTGCTTAGGATCTTTCTATTGGGTTGACAATTCAAAAATATGTTTTCTTTATCATGCTCCATGATGTTTGTTGTTTGACTCTCAAGATTTTAAACCCAGCTATAAAATGTAAAATATGGAGTTCTGGAGTTCAATTCTAGCAACAAGTGGCTAAACTTGTTAAGTAGTTTAAAGATTTGGAGAACTTCATGATAATAGGACCAGGAATTATCCCAGCCATGTAGATAGTACGTTTATATTTCATTTCAGTTGCTTGAACATGTTAATTCCACTCATATTTCTAGCATTTGGTTTATGAGACTGCAAAATACCTTGGGTTTGTCTTATGAGATTTTGAGGATCCCAAAGTTTGGTTTGTAAAGGAATGTCGGATTCCCACCCAAAAAACCTTTTACAAATCAATTTGGTTTAAGTGATTCTCTCTCCTTCTTGAAGTTCTGAACCTGGCTGTTCTTGGCATCACTTTTCCAGCAATTTCATGCTCACATTTCCCTGGCTAATTTTTTACCTAATTTCTTGACTTTGACTTGTTAAAATGGGAAGTGGTAATTGCTAACTACAGGCAATATGCTGGTTATTTTTTTCAACACTTTTGTAGTGGTTCAGGTTGATGCTGATTTGTCCAATGTGCATTAATTACTACCTAAACCTGCATCCTCCCCTATATTCATTTGGATGCAATTTGTATTTTTGTCAGATTTATGCTATTTTGATGCAAATATATTCACTTTCCTCCATTTTATAATCTTCAGGTCCTTGTCATGATCAATTATGACAATTACATATAGTGTTTTCCACAAAAATTTGAGCTTGTGAATCTCTGTAATTCAGCTATGTTGCTTGTTTGGTAAATTCATTCATTTTGAGTTCTTATCCAATATGTGATTGCACACAGTACCATAGTCATTTTGTTTTACTGTTAGCAGTCCTTTTTTTGATCTGCAAAACAATCGTTTAACTTGAAATGGTAATAATGCAACACTGATCGATGGTAATCCCTGTGATAAACTGATTACTTTTGTGGTCTGGCAGTTAGAACAAAATGACTTGAGAATAACATAACCAGTTACTTTCATCTTATTGAACACTTTTCTTTTGTTGAGATTTTATTTCTTCATTCCTTTTTTTATTGATTAGGCTGGCTGACAGGTCTGATATTTGTTGAATGAGCAGCATGTGGTTCCAGCAACTGATATCGAGGTCAGATTTTTTGCAGTATATTTTACCTTGATAGTTGACACGTCTCAACAGGAAAAAAAACAGTAAAGACAATGAGAAGAGGCGTTGTAGAGATAAGCATGGCCAGCTTGTTTAGCAATGACCCTGATGAAAGAAACAGTCAATATTTGCTCATACCAGGATAACCTACAGCTACTAATTTCTATCCCTTATGGATACATCCTGCAGTTCACAAAATACGCCCTTCATTTCAATGTTAGGTCAAAGACACAAAGGACAAGTATTTAGACATAACTGAGATACAAAGGACCAGTATTTAGACATAACTGAAACTGACTTTTATCTTGATCCATGGGCAGCTTAATTGAACTTGTCCAAATATGCAAGGCCAAGTCAGTAGTGTAGTGTACATCAAGTTATTTAGTGTAATCACAAGTAATGATTACCTTTTCTTTTCACCCTGGCATCTGAAATGGAGAGGCAGTCACTAGGTTCTTATTTCATTGGTGGTTGTACTTGCAGTGTCTCTTTTTTTCTTTTCTTAATAATCCGAGATCAGCATGGAGTTGGATGTGAAGCTGTACAAGATTGAATGAGAAAGTTAGCACATGCAAAAAAGAGTAGGGTTAACTACAAAAATACCCTTCACCTATAGGATCATTATCAATATTTCCCTTCACCAATTAGTTCCCTCAATTTCACCCTTAATGTTACTAAATGTTCTCAATTGTACCCCAACCTATTCCATCCAAATCAGTTGACATATTCTTGTAAATATCCATGTGGCAACTCCAGAATTTAAAGACTTGTTAAATTTAGAATGAAACAAACAAAATTGATAGTAAAAAATTGGAATACAATGAATTGAAACCTGAAGAATTGTATTTTTTTTTCTTATTTTTTATTTTAAATGGGATTCAAATTTTATTAACTTTTAACTTTAAATTGCTTTATTTTTTGAAATTCTGAGTCTACATGAGATCCAATTTTTTCAAAACTTTTAGTTTAAATTGAACCCTTCTTTTTCATCATTAGTTTTTTTATTTATAACATTAAATTTGATTAATCTTTAAATTCTGGAGTTCTCACATGGATTTTAAAGATTTATGTTTATGAATTTGGCTGGAAACAGAATTGAAAGGGTAGCACTGAAAACCTTTGGTAATGGTAAGGATGAGATTGATGTAAGCGATTGGTGAAGGGCAATATTGATAGCAATCATATGGGAAAGGGGTATTTTTTAGTTAACCCCAAAAGCATCAATTCAATTTCTTGAATTAAACTACTAAGAATTCACGTGTGGGTTGATCATGTGGATTTTTTTTGTAAGTTAACTAATTTTGTTCCATTTTGTATTTTAGGAAATATTTTGTCGTTTGCCTCTACCTTACATTGATGAGGAGTTCAAGATTGATTTAACGTGGAAAGACCTGACAGAGAATAAACTAGAACCACCTCCATATGTGCACATCAGGCGCAGTATCCTATATTATACAGTTACATTAGACTAATCTCATATTTTGAGTTGTTTAGTAATCAAATCACATGCTTTTGGATATGTTGACAATGCCAGTATGTGCTTTGCAATCAATGATCTTTTTCTATTTTGTATGTACTTAGGCACACACACACACAGGTACGTTTGGTCATTATAGTTGTGTATTTGATTTAGCATGGGAATGACCTTAATTGACATTAGATGTTTACCTGGTCAAGAAGAAGCGTGATGATTCTGATGGTGATGTTGGATGCACAAATTGCAGCTCTACATGCTGTGAGAATTGTGTGTGCAGGTATGCCTTTATTATTCCATTTTTTTTCTGTGTACAAACAATAATCAGTTCTTTGATCATCTATACGTATCAGATCTTATTCTCATTTTCTCCCATGAGTGCTAATTGGGTCAAGAAATGGATGCATATACAAGTCATATTGATAAAGCCCATGCACTGACGTTCTTAAAACAATTTTTTCCTCTGGTATGAAAATCTGTTAAAAGATATTTTGTTGAACTTTTGGGCTCTATTTTTATTTGTAAACGCAAGCTATAGAAACAGAATTTGTATTTCAACAATAAACATGTAGTGATTCGTTTTTCTGTAATAAAGATGCTTTCCCTTCATATATCATTGAGCTTCCTGTAAATAAATCCAGCTCTAGTTGCTCGTGGCACTCTAAATTAAAGTAGCAGGTTCTGCTGTTTATTTATTGTCTTCTTAGCATCATGTATAGCATTCTTTGAATAATGTTTTTATACCATATCCTCTATGACCAATTTTTCTCTCTTTTTTGAATTTTTCATGTTCGTACAGCTTCTATGCAAAATTGTCCAATAAACAGAACTTCATATTTTATCTGCATTATATGGTTGAAACATATTTTGTATCAGCTAACTATACCATACATTACTGAGTTTGATTATTTCAACTTTGCAGCTTTGGTTGTTTATATATTAGGATTGTTGTGGCATGTAATAGTGTGTGTCACTTCAGGTGCTTTTAAAGGTGTTTCTTTAACATAGAAAGAAGTTTCTTTGCTGATTTTAAGCGAGTTGCACTTTATTATCTCAATATTGATTTCTTTTGTTCATAGTTTGGAGGTTGGCTTATTGCCCAAACTTTTGTTGATCTTATATCATCTTTAAACATATATTTAGTTGGATTGTAACCTGAATGTATTGTCTACTAGGGTTCAATGTATAAGCTGCTCCAAGGCATGCCGCTGCCCTGAAACTTGCACCAACAGGCCATTTCGCAAGGAGAAAAAGATAAAAATTGTCAAGGTGTGAACTTTAACTCATGGAGCCATTGAATACTTTCACCTGATTTTATTATTCTGTAAAGATATTACTCGGTTTGCTTTGTTACATTTATTAGTTTAATGCATTTCCATGAAAATTAATAGAGGGATCTTGATTTTCATAATTATTCACGTGGTTTTTGTGGTTAATTTTTCTTCTTAGACTGAATTTTGTGGTTGGGGAGTGGAGGCAGCTGAACCACTAAATAAAGGCGATTTTATAATTGAGTATATTGGAGAAGGTAGTTTTTAATATCTGCACCTTTTTTTTATATATAAATATATTCAAGCATACATTAATTCTTACTTTCCTTTTTATTTTCAAGTTGGCTGTTATCATATGGCTCACATTCTTAAGCCCTGGTCCTTTTGCTGTTTTGACATTTGAACCATTGTGCTTTTGACTTTCTGCGTTATCTATGATTAGTTGGTTAGTCTGCAATTTGTTTATTGCCTACTTATATTTAGGACACATGCAGACGAACAGGATTGCAGCTTGCTGCTGTGCTGTAGTTCTTGTATTCCTTTCCCTGGTGTTATGAGGCATGATGGTTAGGGCAGCAGGTCTTGAATTGAAATAAATACATTTTGAAATACAGTATCATTTTCTTTGTTTTCTTGACATTTTGGTGTAGGTTTTGAGAACATTTAAAGATTAAATGTATCACAACTAGTTTCAATTTATGAAACTTGAGGATTGCTTGTGTAATTACATAGTAGTTATAGTTTAAAAATTATTTCTGCATGCAAAGTTTGATTAATGTCAAATAGCAAGGATTTACAGTCTCTTCTGTGTGCAAATTGCTATCTTAAAGGTTTTAAAGCTAATTGCAGTCTTGAGAGCTCTGCATTGCAGTATTGCTAAGTGGATGCTTTTGTATTTTTTGATTCAGTTACTGGCAATCTGCCGCACAGTTGTGTAGCTTAGTTTTTTGCTGTTTGCTGGGCCTTTGGCCCAGGTTTCTACTGAAAACAAAAAATAGAAAAAACAAGTAGAGAAATGGAAAGAAATAAAAGCTCTTCCATGCTAAGTATTTTTCTTCGTCCTGTTTTGCTGTCACAAAATGCCATCACTGGTGATCAATATTTTGTCTTGTACTTGTCTAAATTATGGTCATAAAGTCATGGTATTCTGAATCTGAGAACGAGTCTCTTTACCATTCTATGATGCAAACTGCAAATATGGTCTCTTTACCATTCATTGAAGCATGTAATTCATTTTCAAAACTTAATAGTTTACCTTTTTAAAACTGCAGTATATTGTGCCTCGTTAAAGATTGTGTGTCGGTTTAATTATTTTCCCTTTCCTCAGTCTATATTGTAATAAGTTGTGTGCATGTATTTCCCAAGAAATAGAATGAGCTAAATTATTTATCCTTCTGTTTCAGTCATTGACGATAAATTATGTGAACAAAGGCTCTGGGACATGAAATACAAAGGTGTGCAGAACTTCTACATGTGCGAAATTCGAAAGGACTTCACAATTGATGCAACTTTTAAGGGAAATTCATCTCGTTTTTTAAATCATAGTTGCAAACCCAACTGTATCCTAGAAAAGTGGTTAGTACTATTGATATGCTGCTTTTCTGTTATGATCCTGGCAACTTCTCTTCTCATATATATATACTTGCTCTAGATCTCGTTTATTCTGTCTCAATGAAGTTTGGGAAATGTAACTGTTATTTCAACTAATATGAATTAAATAGCATTCTCCAAAAAATTGCAGGTTGCTTCGAAACCTTAACAAGGATGGCCTACTGGCTGCTGGCTTCAGCTATCCTTATTTTCTTTTTAGTTGAAGTCAGTTCCAATCTTGGATGTGTATTTTCTATTCTGTATTATGGTTGGAGGAAAACATTTCTTGCAATTGCTAGTTTAATAAAGGAATGCCCGTCAGTGATAGTCTGTCTAAACTATGGTACATGTGGTAAATATGACTTGAGATGCAAATGTTATAATTCACTGGAGTTCTCTAGGAAAGAGTTTTTGAAGGCATTGATTTGTTACTATTTATCAACAATAGCTCTATCTAATGCAGTTATTGAATAATAAATTTGAACGTGTTCCTGTTGAAGAAGGTGGGGATTTTTCAGTTGGGACATGGTCTTAACTTTTAACCTTTGTATATGGGTTTATTTAGGGATGTCGAGGGGGAGACTCGGGTGGGAGTGTTTGCTGCTGGTTCAATAAGAGTTGGAGAACCATTAACATATGACTACAGGTACATATCGAAATTGCATTTTCATTCCTGCCTTCCTAGTGTTATTAACTAAAGAACTTTTTGCAACAGTCAGTGCTGGAACCTGTGATGTTATAAGATTTCTTTTATATATGATAATTTTTCTTTTTTGTTCTGGTGGTTTAAACTGTCATTCTTAAATTAATTTAAGCTAATCTTGCCTGGCATTTTAAAGGTGCTAGGTTTCTTGTGATAATTATCTTATCTGTTGTGAAACTCTAGTATAATAACAAACTTGGTATCTTTCTTTTTACTTTTCGCCTAATTAGCTGCTGTTTGCCTGTCACAAAAACAATAATTCAACATTTGTAATCAACTTATAGCGAGTCATCTCTTACATGCGAGCAATCTAGTGAAATCAAGGTTCACTTTGTTACTATCTAGATTGGTAGCCTTATAGTATGCAGGTGCAATTAGCGGACAGGTTACTGGAATATTTAAGTTGATAAAAAATGTAATGTTAAAACGTTTAGCTATAACCTAAAGTGGCTGAAATGTCTCAGACATTCACATGGCCTGTTTCTACATTTTATTGTCATTTCCTGCCGCCTGTAGCATTAATGCCTACCATTGGGAGCAAGAGTAGCATGTAAATTGAAATTATATTTTGACCTTTGCAGGTTTGTTCGATTTGGACCTGAGGTGAAGTGCTATTGTGGGGCTCCAAATTGTCAGGGATATCTTGGAACCAAAAGAAAGATTGCTAAGTTGAACATTGGCTGGGGTGCAAAACGAAAGAGAACATCAACTGCATGTGTAGCCATTATAACCATGTGATTCACTTTTTACACCAGCATCCCATTCCAGCTGGAGGATTGTTGTACGTTTCTCCTCGATGAATGGAAACTGAAAGTAAAACTACTCTCCCTTTATCCTTGCTGCTGTACCATTCAATCTTTGGCATGATTTTTTCCTCTTCAACTTTTTCGTAGCATCCCCTTTCGACACGCTGCAGGACTGCAAGAAAGCTTGTAAATTTATTTCCCTTATTGGGATTACCGTGTTGTAATTCTAGAAAGATTTCAACTTTTAACCACAAATACACGATTTGGAGGATAAACAGATTCATCTGAGATGCTGATGCTCATCCAGGTTTCTGCTCACAATATTTTCTTTTTGCTTCTTAATCCTTTTAACTTCATAGCTTTCTATTTATATCGTATTTCAAGCAATGCAAGTCCATAGATCTTAAAGATTGTTCCACAGCTTGCTTGTAGCTGCAATCCCTCGTTGAATCATCCTGTAAAATTACATGCCATTGGAGCATTCGGAAGTGTTTAAATATCAAATGCTAATCAACTCCATTGTTACCACTCTTTATCATTCTGTTTCCCCTGCTATTAAATTTCATTTCTCCTTTTCCCTTTTTTATTTTTTTTATTTTTTATCAAAGCTTCTTTATTCTATAAATAATGACTGCCCATTATTTTTAGTTTTAAAAAAGAAACCCTCAATCGCAAAAGATCCAAAGAAACAAAATAAAATTATATTGAGTTGTGTTTAAAATCAACGTTCCCAATGCCTTTCTTTAGGCCCATCATCAACCAACAAACTTGATCGATGACATCCTTGAATATCCTCTCCTCTCCCCGTTCATCGTTTTGTTCTTGCTTCTCTATCTTCCCTTCTCTATCTTCCCTTCTTCTTTCCAAAACTAGATGTCCCTTGCTTTCTAAAACTAAATAGAAGAACCCAGATTTGATTTCGAAGGACAAGGAGATAAACCATGAGGATATTAAGAAAGAGAAATCAGAGATACAGAGAAAGAAGGAAAGGAAAGAGAGCTAGCAAGGGACATCTAGTTTTAGACAAGGTAGAGATTTGATTTCGAAGGACAAGGAGCTAGCATTGAATGTAACAAAACTTGGTGCTGGAAGCAAAGTGAGAGTCGACAAACATTAAATTTTTTTTAGCAGGTTTCTAACACGTGTATAAGTTGGGTATTACTAGCCACAGATGTACTGTCAAAAGTGTAATATTGTACTGTCGTGCTATATTTCCATGGTTTGTGATAAATATGTTGGAGTATCTTTATAAAAATGATTTTAAATCATACAATTCATATCTTATCAAAAGTATATTTATGATTTTGAATCATAAATATGTTGGAGTATTAGATTTTTTTTAAATTTCATTTTTTAACATTAAGTTGTTTAATAATTAAGCTTCATTTGTTTATTTAGTTTTCTTTTAACGAGTTTATTAATTCAGGTTAAATCAAAGAGAGAGGTTCAATTTTTATCATTATGGCTAGAGATGTTTGATTCAAGTCGGTGGCTAATGTTATCCAGAGGTTTTGATGGTTGATGTGAGTATCGTAGCTGGTTGTTTGAGGGGACGGTGTTGTTGTTTTCTAAAAGGGTAAGGGATAGTCGAGTTATTGTGATGAGAGGAAAAGGTGTATGATTGGCTCGGTTCTACTGCATTTAGGGTGGTGAGGACTGATCGACCGATTAATTAAGGTTTAATGTGGATGGTGGAGAAAATAAGAAGGAAGGGAAAGTTTTGTCCTATTTTTTTTAGGAGAGAAAGCGTTTTATATTGTATTTGTTTTTAGAAATATTCTTTTTAGTCCAAAATGGTTACCCCTTTTATGGGAAGAGAAATTGATGTATTAATTTATTGATAAGTTTTGAAGGTAACCATTATTTGGGTATGCTTGGTTTGGAAATTAGAAAAATCCTTGTGTGAAATTAGGATATTGAAATATGGATATGGTTATTCTAACCCTTACATTTTATTTATTTTTCTCTCTTTAATTTTCATTTTTTTAAATTTACAACTTTTTTTCTCTTCACTCTCAGTTAACATTTTTTTTTCTTTTTATCTACTAACACAAGCACCAAAACAATAACAAGAAAAGTTCAATATATATTTACTTGATAATGACTTTCAAGCTAATGAAAATGACAAGCATATATCTTAAATCTCTTGATAATATCCATGTGATTATTATATATCGAAAATCTTTTCATTTTTTAATCAATCTTGGATATTAATTATTGGTAGTACTCAATAATATGATTCTAATTGGCATGAGATTTATTAGACCTTCCAATGATATATTTACTGATCAATCTCACTTCACTTTAGATGGGGAGCAGTATGTAAAAAATAAATAAATAAAATCAATTATTGCTAAATCCACTGTAGAGCCTACTACTTAAAAAGAAGAAGAAGAAGAAGAAAAGAAATCTTCTCATTTGTTTTCTTTCTCGATTTGTTACGTTGCATGAACTGTTGACTACTTCATCTTATCCTCTACATAATTCTCCTTTTTCCATTCATCTTCCAATACCGACACATTATAATTGCTGATTGTCGTCTGTCTACCAACCATGGATGAACTCGATCGATCCTGTGCCTGTCGAGAGAGAATACATGATTGATCAATCATGTCATTAAGAACTATTTAACCCTATCCCATCAGACAGAGACAGCTTTTTAAGTTCTAGCTCAAATCCTTGTAGATTAATTTATAACCAGACTCTCTATCTTACCAAGTATATATTGCAACCTTCGATTAATATATTGTTCAACCCACGCTATTTAATTAGGGGGTGCTTTCAACAACATGACGAGACTGTTTTTTTTTATTATTATTCATGTGGGGTGTTCGGGCTAGCTTGCGCGCACCACGACTATTTCCCCACGGTCCACTGGACATCCTGCAAGCCCAGGGGCAGGTTAGGCACCGTGGAGGTGACAAGCGTGCACATAGAGGGTCGAACCCGGGACAGGAGCGGAACAAGTCACACTGTTGACCACAGCAGCTAGGACGAGACTGTATTTTTAACCTTCGAGAGAGATGTTACATGCATCATCTCATTATCTGAATAGCATAAATGACATATCATATACAGAGAGCATGAACACCTCACACGTACTAAGAGTGTTGTACATGCACATGTCTCTCTCTCTTTTTTTTTTTTTTAGTAAAAAATGATCAATATGGATTAATATATTATTCAACCCCCATCATTTGGGTGGTGATTCCACCAACATGGTGGAAATATAATTTTAACCTCCATTAGACGTTATTTGCGTTACCTGAATGATATGGAAGTCTCTCACATACTGATATGGGAGTGTCGCATGCACTTATTTTTTATATATATTTTATTTAGTCAAATAACAATTTGCCCCTAAGTTGACCTATAATAATAAAAAAAAACCCGTTATGAAAAGATAAAAAACCCTCTTACTCTAGTTTTAAATTGTTTTAAGGATATTTTGGTTGTTTTTCTGTACTTTTTAATTTTTAATATTTGATCAAATACCAGATTGTCTATCAGCTGGCATTATAATAAGAAGAAAAAAAAATATTATGCAAATATATACAAAAATACCCCTTGATACTTAGTTTAAGATTTTTTTTTTGCTTTCATGATATATGGGTCCTTTCATTGTGCAATTAAAATAAAAAAATTACTTATTTATTTCTAGTCAATTTAATAATGACTAATGTGCTCTAAAAATACTTCAAAGCCTCTCAAAGCTAACTTAAATGTATAGCTACTTGGAAGCATTGAACTTCTTTTAACATTGCAAGCTGAGAGAGAAGAATATTAAAATACATGAAAAGCAGGAGTAACCATGCATTATACTTTCGAAATATTCCAAGGTTCCTCTCTGGAATATTTGTCCATTTTAGTTCTTTGAGAACCTGGTTCGTATATTATCTTCGCAATTTGCATCAATCTTGACATTAATACAGTTCTATTGAAAGCACGAGTTTTAACCAATTAGTTGACAAAATTAAGTGGTATTATATTCACAAAACTTCAGATAATAGATAATCCAAGTATTATTCAAAAATATCTTTGGATAGATTTAGGTAATATTGACAAAAATTCGGATCGTTTGAATAACTGAAATTGTAATTTTTTTCTTTTAATTTTCTAATTTATAAAACTAACGAGTCTGCGATTTCTTCTTAGCCTAATCCAGGCTAGTCAAAACTTTTTTATATACTTATGCGTCTATTTATTTCTCTGTTTCAAAAGCTTTTTTTAAAAATATTAATTTTTATTTTATTTTTTTCTTTACTTCGAATTAATATTTTTTTGATATTTCAGATTATTTTGATGTGCTGATATCAAAAATTATTTTGATATATTTTCAAGCAAAAATACTTTGAAAAACAATCATTACCACACTCTCAAACACCCTTGAGGGACTGTTTGTGAGTGTGGTTGCAGTTGATTTTCAAAGTATTTTTCATTTTGAAATGCATCAAAATAATATATTTTTTATTTTTTAAAAATTATTTTTAAGATTAGCGCATCAAAACGATCCAAAAAATATAAAAAAATTAATTTTTAATAAAAAAATTTAAATTTTTTAAGAACACGGCCAACCCACATTTCCAAAAGCTACCTAATTCAAGCAAGTAGTATACTCAATTCGAAAGGCATCACTTGTGTTCTCACCCTAGCTAGCTAACAGCCCTTGAAAAAAGAAGAGAGGAGGAGGAGGAGGAGGAGGAGGAGGAGGTGAAGTTGTTTCATGATATATTGGAGCATTTTACTTTTGTATGCACTTTAACTATTATTTCTTGACGGTGCATTTTACTATTAGAGCATTTGTGTCATTTCATTAGAGGATATTTTGGATAGTGCGAATGGTCATGCTCCCCTTCGTTAACATAGTTTGGTTTGCCTGATATTCAACATCTGTTTAATTTTACGATTGTGATTGTTTTTTGTATGAGAATATATTGAGATAATATTTTTTTTTAATTTTTTAAAAATTTATTATTGATATTAATATGTTAAAATGATATAAAAACATAAATAATAATTTGAAATAAATAAAAAAAATAAAAAAAATTCATCTTTTTTAAAGTATTTTTATAACACAAAAACAAACAACCTAATATATCGGTGATGGAGATGTGATTTGTTTTTTTATGGGACCTCACAAAAAAACAAGAGAAAAATAGAAAAAATTGCTTTGATGGTAGCTTTTTGTACATTAAATAAATTATACATTAAAAAATAATAATTGAAGAACAACCACATTTCACCGCAACTCTATCCAGACACCCTACAAGAGAAATTGGCAGCCACAGATGCGAATAAGGCTATCGGAAGAATCTTAAACTGTAGCAGACAAATATCTGAAGTTAATAAACTCAAATTTAGTCTTTCCCCACCAAGTTATCTGATTCATTAAAATTATCAAGAAGAGGACATACATTCGACACGCACGTTGATTCACGAGCTAGCTAATCGCTCTCTTTAAGCTAGTCTTGTGAAAACGATGATAGAACAAAAAAAAAAAAAAGAAGTTCACGTCAATATACAAAGTTAACCTTTTTATCTACCCTTAAGAAAGTTCTTGCAGATCTTTTCCCAGCATTTTCTGTCTGGTTCAGCCATCTCCAATCCAAACTTGGCCTTCTCGGCAAAAGCACTCTGTAGTCATCAAATTTTGGAAAACTTAATTTTTTTTTTTGTCAACTAATTAGAAACAAAAGTTTGTTGATGAAACTGGGTTAATTAATTGAATTAAGTGATTATGTTTTTAGTTACCTCTATGCAGTTGTTACTCAGAAGGCGATCGATGAGATTATAAAGAATATCCTTGGTGTACTCGGGATGGCCTTGAATGCCCAAAATGTGATCACCAATGGTGAACATCTCCACACCAGTTTTGTCTGAGAATGCAATCACTTCAGCTCCTAATGGCACCTCCCACACCTCATCTTGATGGCACTCGATTATTGATAGCGAGGGAGGGATTTCTGTTAAGTCACCTGGGAAGCTGCATGGTGACAGATCCTTCACTATGCTCACTCTCCTTAACCCAATATCCCACCCAGAATATGCTTTTCCAACCTTTCCACCCAGCGCTCTGCACAAAACCTGAAAGCAACTCCGTAACAACAGAAGACACCATTCAGCACGTACTCAAGTCATAATTATGCATATATTAATTTATCCAGTTAGTTTGGATTTTCTTTTCTTTCCCTTTTTTTTGGGGGCTAGTTAATTTGAGGCTTATAGTTCAAATGACATGGTAAAAAACTAAATCAAGTACCTGATGACCAAAGCAAATTCCAAGGACTTTCTTCTCCATGGCATCTAGAGTTTGCAAGATGAAGCAAAGCTTGAGAACCCAGTAGTCATTTCCGTAGGCATCATAAGGGCTGCCAGTAACTACAAAGCCATCGTATTTGTGAAGCTCATTCATGTCAGGAAACTCCCCCTCAACAACTCTAAACAAGTCCCATGTTTCTCCCTCTTCAGCAAAAGCTGCAACAAACACATTAAAGTACCCTCCGTAAACTTTCTTTACATAGTCAGAGTCCCTTGCTGCTTGCAAAAGAGCATATCTTTTCTCGGATGTAACCTTCATATCTTCAAGCTATCAACAAATTAAACTTAGATCAAGAAATTAAACTTGGATCAAGAAATTAAAACCAAACCGTTTCAAAGTCAACAATATTGGCAAGCTATGTGGACTTTTGAAGAAGCAATAAAAAAACGAAGATGGTGATAGGAATTATGAGCAGTTATTAGCAGGAGTGGATGGCTTTTAGAATGAGAAGCTGAAGATGGAATGAGCTGTATATATAGAAAAGACGATAGCTAGGGACCCAAACGGGTAACCATTTTAATATTAAAAAGCAACATGAATAATTTTAGAACGTTTTGGATGAATTTGAAACGTTTTTACACTGTGCATGGAAGAGTGAGAGACAGAGACAACATTTGACATTTTTTATTTTAATTTAAATTACTATACATATAAGACGCGGTTTAGTAATTTTCTTGGATAGAAAATGTTCAACGTGAATATAAACGTGCTTGGTGAACAGTGGCCGGACAGTGGGGGGGAAATAAAAAGGAAATAAGGTAGTGCTAGATATAATTAAGCTAGTTTCAATTTGATTTTTGAAAGTCAAAGTCCAAAATTAAGCACTGCGTAGTGTGTATCATCAAACAATAAATATTTCTCAATTTAATCTATCCATTTCAAGCCTAATTTTAGCTAATATTCAGAGAAATTACCTCTTAAAAAACTATTTTCTGGCACATTTATCTATTCTTATAAAAAATATAAACAAAATAAAAATGGTTGGATCCAAGAATTTCTCATATTCATGATTACTTTATGTTACATGCTATAAATATTTTCTAATTATTAAGTGAATAATTCTCAACTAAATTAGTTTCAGCTCTGAATAATTAGAAAGTTGTGGCCTGAGCTGGAAAGCTCCTATCTTGCCTAACTTTCTTTACGCGGCCTGTCACCCATATATGGCAGATGTTCTGATGAAAGGTCCTGTAGAGGAAACAAGATCCAATAATACGAGAGCAGATCTCTAAATCAGGACAAACATAAATCAGAAAAGGACAATAGTTTTTTCACAAAAAACAAAATTAAAAAAATGGCGATGACCATCACAAGCATCTATATTTTAATCATTGATTGCGGGTTTTTTACCCCCTTTTTTTTTTTAATACAAATGCACTTCTTTTTGGTTTTGGAGTATTGATCCAATTACCTAAACGCTTATATTGTTTGAATTTTGATGGAGCTTGTCGCATGCCTACGAAGGTAAGGCAACACCCATGATGTTTCACTGTATTTTATAACCACAATATTAACAAAAGCTAATTGATAGAGATTTTCACTCTAACTTGTGAGTGAAATTATTGTTCATTGGAACAATGATTTCACAATTTTCCCCTCTATCCAAAAAAAAACCTTACATTAGTTATTGGGGGTATTTAGATCATTTGATAAGGTCCATGAGTCATTACCAAATTAATTAAGTACAAATAAGTCTTTTTCCATTTCAAATGCATAGTGAAGACATCAAAATACATTTAGAAGTAAAAAAAAAATTAAAAATAGTGTTAAGGGGCAATTTTATATTTTCACAATGATTTTTTTTTATTATTATCATATTAGTTCAGCTTAGAGGCAATTTAGTATTTAACAAAATACAAAAAAAAAAGTATTGTAAAACAACTCAAATACCCTTAAAAGAAAAAATGTTTAAAACTAGTGTCAAAGGGCTTTTCTTCTTTTCGTAATGGTTTTTTTCATTATTACAAAATTAGCTTAAAAGCAATTTGATATTTTACCAAATATAAAAAATAAAATAAACAAAAACATTGGGGACCATGTGGCGCACCCTCCAAAGACGTGGGAGGTGTCCTCGCCATTTGTGCAACTCCTCTCGGCATCTAAAACTACCCTTCAATTGTGTCATCAGAAGCACCATCGTGTCCTTTTCCTGGTGGTGCGGTGCATGTTAGTGATCTTGGTCTGGTTTATAGCTGGTGGGCCTTTCTTCTTTTTTTCTCTCTCATCTCTTGAAGATTATAGTTTGAACCTCTTTGTAGTTTTATTTGTTTTCAATTTCATTTTTCAATCTCAATTTACCATATATTTTTTTTGTTTTCATTTTAACTCTCATTCTTTTGATTATTTTATTTGGCCTTTTTTTTTAAATGATTTTTCTTTTCAATTTTATCCTTTAATAAAAAATAAGATTTATTTTGTATTTCAATTTTAATCCTTATTCTTTTAATTGTCATCTTATGTTTTGGACCCTTTTGTGGTATTGATATTTTTTTTACAAGTTAATCCTTCGACATTTAATTGGTTTAGAATTGACTTTCGTGGTTTTTCTAAATAGGGTGTTTTCGGTCTAATGTCTCGGATTATGAGTTTGAAAAGTTAACGTGTAGTAATGTTTTTTTTTTAACTTATTTTCTTTTCATTTTCACTTTTCAATAAAAAATAAAATTTATTTTGAATTTCAATTTGAATCCTCTTTCTTTTAATTGTCATCTTTTGTTTTGAACCCTTTGTGGTATTGATATTTTTTTCAAGTTAATTCTTCAATATTTAATTGGTTGTTGCTGGTCTAATGCTCCAGATTAACATTTTTTTGGTTTTTGTAAATTGGTTGTTGCTGGTCTAATGCCCTAGATCAATATTTTTTTTAACTTATTTTCTAAATTGAGTTTGAAAAGTTAACGTGGATTCATTTTTTTTTAACTTATTTTCTTTTCAACTTTGTGGTTTTTTTATGTTTTATACCAAGTTATCATAATCTGATGACTTGGGCGACAGGTTTGACAGATTAACCCAGGTTGGCTCACCAATTATTCCTCGAGTTATAGGTTCGTTATGCTAACTATGATTGACTCAAGCTATTTTTTTTATCTTTTTTTATCCAACTTTATCCTTATGTATTTAATGGGCTAATAATTGAGCTACATCGTTTGTTTTCTTTTACAAAATATTTTTTTCAGGTTATCATTATCACTTTTTTATTCAAGAAAAAGAATTTGATCTATTTGTTGTCGTTACTAACTTAAAAATCTGAGAATCCTCAAATCTATCAAAAGAGATTTTTTTAGATCCCAAGAGTCTTTCATATAGAGATCATCTTCCTAAATTATAAAGAGTGAATTTAATTGAATCATGAACACTTAATTAACCCATAATCCAACTAGTAAAAGACTATATTCCTAACATCTTGAATTTTAAAACATCATTATTTTTTTTCTCCTGTTTTTTTGCAGAGAAATATTATATTGCATAGGAATGTTATTTAAGTGAAGACGATGAATATTTGAACTTATTTTGTTATATAGTACAAAATATCAAAATTTCTCTGCAGACTAATAGAAAGTCCACAGGTAAATGGAAGCCGAAAGCAAGGACTCTTTGGTATCTTCCTTGAGAGTTCTTAAATAAAAAGGTTGCTTATAACATCGAACAATATTGAAAGCAATATTGATATTTTGCGGATTCTTCCATGTGAATGGCATTTTCTCAAATTCTTGTTCTCTGATTAAAAAACTGTGTGATGGAATATAATATACTATTTCACCCATCACAAACAGCTGCTTAAGAAAAAGATGGTAATCACGACAAAGAAGGTGCAAAGCAAGATGATTAATGAAGTAATATTATAATAATTGTGAGAAAGTAAGAGGCAGAGGGTGAAAAGCTAGATGTAGAAGACTATTGAGATGAGTGTTTAATTATGAACATATTAATTTCCCTTAATGTAATTAATTACAATAAAAGGATAAAAAAAACGGATCCATATGAAAATTAAGCAGTAACATATTTTCAAATTTATTTCACTTAAGTCCCTTTTCTCTTACCATTATAATCTAAATACATAAATTTCAAAAAATATATTCCAAAATTTGGTGCAATTAAATCGAAGACTACATTAGATATGATATAGATAAGTACAAGGCTGTGCCTTAATGGTTTACTCATCTTCGAATTTCTTTCGCTTAAGTTCTTAATTTGTAGCTTTACTATTATAATAAATAATCCATAAATTCAACCATTTTAATATATATATTTAACATAAAAATAATTATAACTTTTGGGATCTGATACCAATTACAAGCTTGTCCAAACCAGTATCCTTCTAAACGATGAAGGGTGGAGGAGGCAAAAACATGTTTGCAGTCTCCTTAATCATTCTTTTGAAGTTGAAGCAGCCAAAGAAATTTTCTTAATTTCAGATTAATAAACTTGCGATATTCTTTTAATTTTTTTCCCAAATAATAATTTTCTGCATTTATTCCTTAGAATGTCTCCAATAAATATTTGGGATTCTCCCAAAAGATCGTTAGCTAAGGTGATATTTGTATCTTGGAAATGGTGCACGCATTTTGGTGGAATTGGGTTACATAAACAGAAGATGAACTTGCAAAGGTAGATCAACATGTTTTTAGTCATACTTGGGATTCTCCCAATAGATCATTAATATTGCTGCATGAATCCAAGATTTCTTGAAGCATGAAAATTCCATGTCTCCTTCATCCACCACAGCCATGGCGACACATCAAGTTGTGGTTAAATTCTCCCCAAAATCCCACTGGGTATACTTATAGAAGTCTTAATTTTACTCGCCATCCAAAAGGGTGGTGAAAAGATTGATGAGTTATCGCTATCTTGACAATGGAGATTTAATGGCATGGTCCCGTCGCCGGATCAGCAATGAGTCATGACGTCTTAGCCTGCACAGTAGGATTTGTGTTTTCAACCTAGTTGGAAACAGATTCTGTTATTCTCTCCCTCTCCATGCCATAAAATGGAAGATGAAATCCATTCAATATTGCTTGTCATGATCCTAAGCGACCAATGAAAATGGTAGTATATATTGCTTTTGCACCAAATTTGAAATTCTCGAAGTATAAGGTTCTGATTCTTTTTTAAATTTGGGGTACATAATCGCATCTTCTAGACTTGTATCATATGAAGAAAATTGATCCTTAGTGCAAATTGATTCATTTGATATTTATTCCTTTGTATCTATCTAGATTTAAAGGATTATTATACATATACAAAAAGTATTCTTTGTAAGATAATTTTAATATGCCAAATATCTAAACACGACAGAAAATTAACCTTGGTGACATGAATAAAGTATGTTCGATGTTAAAAGGATGTACCATCACTCCATCAACCACATCATGTAATTGGTGTAATGTCATGTGCTCAGTAGTCCTTGGTGACATGAATAACCTTGGCAGTCTAAGTGTGATTGGAAAATATCTAAGTTTTTTATATGCCACGAGAGTTTTTCCCCTACCAGTTTTGGGTTTGTAACAGGAATTCTCACATGTCATGCACTCGGTCAGCTTAGCATTTTCAAGGTAGTATAACATGCAAAAGTTAAGATACATGTCAATTTTCTAGTATCCTAAACCTAGGGGTTTCATCATGGACTTTGCAACATAGAAGTTCTCTTCCAACCTTTTCCCTTAAGGTAAAATGCTTCTCGCCCATTCGATAATTTTGTCATAACCGGCCCCACTCAACCCGTCATCTGAATTGATTGTGAACACCTGCGCGACGACCGATAATTTACTGTGGTTCATGCAGCCATTTCATAATGGTTTGTCAGAATCTTTCAACAAATCAAAAAACCTAGTTGCATCTGCATTATGTTCTTTTTCTATGATTGGACATTGACTGACATTACCTTGATTCATTCACATTACATCTATAACCATATTCCTGTAAGGATTACTGTTGTCATTTGCAACTTTATGCACGTTGCTAGCACTAGAAGTTGACTCAACCATCCTTTCTTCCATGCTATTATTACGAACAAATAGTTCTCCGTATGCATACCAACACAGGTAATTCTCCATAAACCCTTTTGTGTAGAAGATGCATCATTACAACATCTAGATGCAAATGCTTTTTATTTAGACACTTCCTGCATGAACACCTAATACCGCCTCCAGTAAAATTTATGGGAATAGATGTTGTGAAATTAATAAAATCTTGAACTCCGTTACAATAATCCATCATCCGCAATCCTTGGGGTGAATCTTGATACATCCATGAACAATCATCCATGACTTCTATCGAACCTCTATAAAATTATGATGACAACATGTATTAATTATGTTAGGTAAATAAATTTGAAAAAATATTGGTTTACCTCGAGATTATCCAATAAACTAATTAAAACTTCTCATAAATATTCATTATCAATTATCAACGTCCATACAAATTTATACATATAAATTTATGAAAATTACAACTCCGCAATAGCATTGATAAAAATTAAAACGGATCCGTTAAACAATCTATTAATTATTTCACCACAACACATGTAATTCGGTAATTCAACAAAGTTTCAACAATTTACAAACAAATATAATTTTACAAAATCTAAAACAAACCATAACAAGTACAAAATTATATATTCATACTACAAGTTTGTTTGAGAAATAACAATAAAACATGTACATACACTAACAAAATACATATACTAAAAAAACAATATAATTGATATTTAAAATTGATATTTAAAATTGACATTTAAATGTTAAAATTAAAAAAGATAGATTTACTTACAAAAAATGATAAAATCCACAATAAATCAAAACACAGATGTTGTGACTACAAAACTTAAAGAAATATGACTTGTGCTGAGAAGAGAGGGATTTTCTTTTGGGGGGTGGTTGTTTGCAGTTTAGGAGGGGAGAGTTGGGATGGGGAAGAAGAAGGAGAAATAGGGAAGAAGACAGTCGGCAAAGTTGTCATATATTAACTTTTACCGATGGAATCACTGATGGACTAATGATGTCGGTGGTTCCGTCAGCAATTCTGACGGTGAATTGATCACGTCATTGTACGGAGATCTCGGTTTGAATCCCTCGGTGATTCTGTTAATAAAATCGCTCCAAAAACTTCCACGTCAACGAATCACTTTTTTTTTTAATTCTATATATTTTGTTTGTAATTTTATCGGTATATACCGACTGCATTATTCGATCGGTACATAACAACCGAATTACAGACAGAATAGTATCTGTCTGTATTTATCACCTTAATGTACCGACAGAATTATTCCATCGGTAATTCTGTTGGTTTTATGCGAATTTTTGGTAGTGTTTATATTCTAGGTTAACCAAATCTTCATAATATATATGTCGCAGAGCTAGAGTATATGAGAAATTTGAACAATAATCTAAGACTTTCACTTAAAAAAAATAAAGAATATATATATATATATATTATGTTTTATAAATTTTCCTTCATTTAACAAAAGTTCTCAAATACAAAATGAAGATTAATCAAGACCCCATTCGTCAGATTTATATAAAAAATAAAAATAAGAACTTCTTAAATATTTTAAAAGAGTCTATTTATAATTTTACTCAAACTCCTTATTCATTTTAAGCCGGTTTTGTTGCATCGCTTCAACAAATATTGATTTCATTGAGCTAATCACCATCATGTTGTCCTATGTTTACCATCATGTTCTTCTATATATGTGCATGAACTGGTTTTGTTTTTTTTTTTTTTTGAAATAAAAACCACTTCAGGAAATACTCATCAAAACTCCTCGATAATTGAATTTGAATTCTCAAAGAAAGAGGGACATGTTTAGGGTTTATAAAATCAAATTAACATTAATCAATATAGAAAAAACTGAGGCTATAATACCATATATATATAAGATAATTTTAATATGCCGAGCATATAAATACATAAAAAAAAATTAATATGATACATACATGTTTTTCTCGATTCATTAAGTATTGAAATAATTTTCTAGAATCATCAAGTGTTGAAACATGTAGGAAAGATATTTTTCTAACATTCTTGGCTTAGGATTCCTAATCTCCTTTTCTCTAGCGGATAAGAGCTCAAGTGTGAACAGTTGCTAGATAATGCTATGTGTAACGAATTTTTTGACAACTTGGAAAATTAAATTAAACTGGTTACAGTTTCATGACAAGTAAATAAACTCGAGTGTGAATTTTAGAAAATTAGATCCACTGTTCAATTTGCTGCCTAAAGTTTCCCACCAGGCACAATATTTTGATCAATGGAGTATTATTTGTTCAGTATATAGCACCAAAGTTGGGAAGAATCATATCCCAAACTCGGTATTTTTCCATAGGACATATGGACCCCGGATAAAAAGATACGGGCATAAGAACGCTGGCCATTAAAGGATGCTTAAAGACTTGGACGGAAATGGTGTTCGAATAAGATTCAAAACGAGCAGAATTTTACTGTATAGATCGTGTGAAGATGATGAAATGATCTCAAAGAAAGATGACTCCCCTCAAGTTTTAATGGATGACATCATATATTGCTATTTCATAGGTTGTTTTTGGTGTGGAATGCCTTGATAGAAAATTACATTAACTGATTTTTTTGGTGTTTTTTTAATTTTTGTTTTCTTGACAATAGAAATTGCAAGCCTCTTGAATTATAAATCTACTGATTATAGTATGTTTGAGAGTGTGGTTGCGGTTGTTTTTCAAAGTGTTTTTCACTTGAAAATGCATCAAAATAATATATATTTTTTATTTTTTTAAAATTATTTTTGATATCAGTGCATTAAAATAATTTGAAAACACAAAAAGTAAGAATTACTTACCTACCGGTCAATGTCTATTGGTTGATACTTATTAATAAACAATTTTTGAAGTTCCTACAAACTTAATTAAACTACAATGAGTATATTTAGTGTTGATTTGTTAAGTTGTTGTTTTATTGTTCCTTTCTTCTCTCTTTAGTCTTCTTTAAATAGGAAAAATTGTATAAAACCATCTAGTAACCAACCATGTTCTTTATTCTCTCTAATTTTATAAACTACTTTTCTTCATTACTCTAAATACCCTCTCAATTTTCCTTTGACAAATCTCGACCACTTCTTCTTTATATCCTAATCTTCTTTTTATTCGATTCAAACTTTGAGATTCCCTCGTGTAATATTGGTTTAGCTTATAATCAAACCTTGTTTTTTTTTTTTTAATTTGGCCCAAACTTTGATACATACTTATATTAAGTATGGTCTATAATCAAGTATGTCTTTCTTGTCTTTTAACCTGAATTATCTCTTTGTTAATTTTATTGTATGACACTTCTTCTCCCCTTAAACATCCTAATAATGACATTTAAAAAAAAAAAACCTAGGAATTAATAGGCAGTGAGATCAATTTTACATTTTTCAAGATAATTTCATATCTTCATCTCTCCATATCGTATTGATCTTCTGTGTTAATTTTAATTTTAAACTCTCTTTTTCCTCTTTATTACCTATTAATTAGAAGTTTCCTCAATTTATTTATGAGATGAGCTTCTTAGTGAGTTTTCATCAATTTATTTAGAAAAAATAGTTTAAAAGTTTAATCAGTTATAAAATAGCATAAGAAAAAACCTAAATATCAAAGTCAAATTAATGATACAATAAATAAATACAAACAATCTAATTTAGCAATCAACTTAAGAAGGAAAAATAATTGAAGGATTTAACTAATAGGGTGGTAGTTTTATGATGTTTAGTGTTAGGTTACATATATGTACTAATATCATTATATATTAAATTGTATAAATAATATTTATCATATTTTGGTTGAATTTGAAATACTAATTCAAATCACAAAATTAAATTAAATTCGGTTTGATTTTTATAATTAAAAAAAATAAATTAAAATTTTTAATTTAGTTTGGTTATTCAGCTCCGTAACTCCGCTATTAATTTTGAGTCATATTTCTAAGATTATTTTTTTAAAATAATTTATATATAAAATAACATCATATAATTAACGAGTTAAACTTTAAAAAATCCAAGTTTTATTTGTAGTAAAGTTTTGAATCAATAGTAAAAAAATAACTTAACTTCTTGTTGAAGTTAAAAACTATTTTTAATAAAATATAATTAATAAGAGATTAAATGGAAAATAAAAATCAATTTACAAAAACTATTAGATAATCTCCACTTTTATAAACTATCAGTCAAATCTTATTCTTGACAGTCTCCATGCAGCCTTTAAACAGAAATCCTGATCGATCTGTGGCCATTGAGCACTTTGAGAATTTGGAGACAAGAACGGCCAAATGCCATTGGCTCACACATTTAGGCATCACCATCACAAGACTTGGTCAAATAGACGATTGACACGTCAATGAAAAATTGTAAAGGTTGCCTCCGCCATTCGAGTATGCACTGTGAAGGTTGCAAGGTGGTCCAACTAGCTTGGGCTTTCTCCTAAGCTTTTAGCGGTGTCCCCTTTTCTCTTTTCTCCTCTTTCATTTCTTTTCTTTCAGGTCCCTTCCCCCGGCTTTCTTTTCTTTTTTTCTTACTTTAATGCATTGTGATCATCCTGTAGCTTGAACTTCGAAGAACAGATCATAACACAGCCCAAAACATGAAAAGAAATTGCCCAGAAACATGCATGACCGCGCGACCTGATGGAGGGAAGCCTCCTCCAGTGCTTAATAATTAACAATCCAGTTTGAGAAAGAACATCTGACCAGAAACATATCGCTAAATTTATCAGAGGACTAAAAAATTAGCTCAGACATTGCTGTCAAATTAGAAACGACAGTTGACAGTGAAAAAAAAAGAAGAAGAAAAGGAAGAATGAGCTCATTTTATTCTAATAATCTAGCCTTCGTTTGTACTCCTTTGAGACAGGTTTTATTACTTTATATCTCAGGGGATCATTCTCAAATCCAAGATATCTTATAAAAAACCAAGTTGTCATGTGGTGTCAAATTTCATGGTTTTTTTATGTTTAATTTTCTTAATAATTCTGATTTGGGTTTGAGCTTTTCTTACATGAAGGCATTTCCATCATAATAATATGTGGAGAACCACCTTGTCCTTGGGACAAATTGAGAGAATTATATTCATGAAGAGTTTTGTTATTTTTATGTTTTAAAAATATTTAAAAAAAATATATTATTAAATTATTTTAATGGGTTGATATTAAAAATAAAATTTAAAAAAAAAACTTTAAAGAAAAATGTTACCACTAAATCAATAGTGGCCCAAAAACCCATCACTCAAAATGTGCTTTAAGCTCGGAAAAAAAAAGCTTAGCCGAGTTCAATTAAACCGAATGAAGTGCCTTCACGATCATCTCTCAGATGTAGCAATCATAATGTTTGATTCAGAATTACATATAGCAGCAGACATGTTGGCACTCTTTGTGGTTAGAGCCTGAAAAAGGGTCCTGGATTTTTCATTCAATCCAAGTCTTAGTGTGTTTGTCTCAAAAATCATGGGTAGCTAGAAAAAAGGATAGCGGCACCAGCTGCTTTTCTCATTAAAAGGCTATAAAACTTGCCCCATTGATGATTCTGCATTTTATAATCATCACCTGCAGTACTCCATCGCTTTATTAGAGGCAGGAAAAAAGAGGAATGCTGATATCAAAAAGCTTCTCTTGAGATTTTAAGAAATTGGGTTGCTACTGTAAAGAGCAGACCTTTTGCTTTTGTAGGACTGCATGTTGCATCTCATTTTATTGCTGTCAATTTTCTTTACCACGAAAAAGAAACATTACTGTTCATTTGTATGACTAAAATACACTCTTGAAACCTCTTTCTGGCTAAAATTCATCTCTAGTTTGTTTCAGCGGTAAAAGATCAAGAATCTGGTCTCTTGAAACACAATTTGCTCGCATTCATCAGCAAACAACAGGTACTAAATTACCTCTCTCTCTCTCTCTCTCTCTCTCTCTCAAAAGAGAGCGAAGATGTGTCGTATGTTGTCATTACCAAGCTACTGAAACAATTTGGTAAATTTAAGCTGTTTCGGTTTCTGTAAAGCTTGGATACAGTAGTAAGGCCAGGAAAAGAAGTACTAGCATGATGTTTGAATATCTTGGCTGAAAACGATTGATATCTTAGCTCCTCTTTTATCTTCTTGACCCGCAGATCAGAACTGGGATATTTCTAATTCTTGTGTTCTTTTTCAAGCCTTTTTCCTTAGTGCTGGCACAGAAAAGCTTCAAAACATACAGTACCTTCTTTGGAAAGAGACAACCCAAAAACTAAATCACCATTTTTGCATGAGAGATCTCACTCGCACCGTCTTGAATTATCAGACCCTTCATTTATTTTCTTATTCTTGCTTTACTTCCCTTGTTTCCTTCTCTTTTATCTGCTTTTGCTTTTATTTTTTTGTTTGTGTTGTGACAATTTCTAATTGCTAAAAAAAGGGTTATATTTTCAGATTTGTTGTTCTCATTTGGTTGTATTTTTCTTTAATCAGGACCGTATGATCATAGATTCCTGGTCAAGCCCTGTCTTGGTTTAAGAGCTGCCCTCCTTTCTCTTGAGGTACCACTCTCTCAATTTTCCTTGAAAAATCCGTTCCTCTTTCTCTGGTGCCTGACTTTACCTCAGGCATTCTGTCTCTTGCTGCTGATCCTGTATTATGATAGTTTAGAGCCTGGATTTGGACACCCATTAGAAGGTGCATTGGACTTCTAGTGCACTTTAATCCCATCACCATACACGTATCCAAATCCAATATTTTGATCGATCCTCGACATCCCAGATTCCTATGCTGTCCTATCGTGTATGAACTGTGTCCTCCGATTCTCCCATCATTCAACAATTGACAGACTTGAAGGGGAATCTTGTCCATCCAAATTCTACTTGAATTATAGTTATAAGGCACCCAGTAGGTCCATCCAATGATCCATTAATTTAGGATTTGGCCTGGACCAAACTAATAGAAAAACCCTCTCTTTTTTTAATGTAGAAGGTTAAGTTGACTCTAATAAATTTAGGATGAACTATTTGAACTTGTCATCCAGATCTTGAATCCAGTAGGCTTTTAACAATGATTCTAATTATTAGAACAGCACTAAAGTTTCTTTTTTAAAAAAAAAGGAAAAAAACTGTGTCATAGTTTATATAGTTCGTTGTGGTGCAATTCTTAGAATGCACCAAAACAAGCATGGTTGAGGTTTCTTACTATTCTGTCCTGCTATTCTCTTGTAAATTAGCTTAGCAGATTAACTCAATAATTTATTTTTAAATTAGGTTATATATTTAATCGGGTTGAAAATTAATCTAATTAAACTAAAACAAGACCAATTTGAATTTATTTTTTTTAAATCATAATTTTTTTAATTATTTTAGATTGATTAGGATGTAGATTAATTAGCTAAGTCGAGGACACAAAACTTAAACTAAGTTATAGGCGACCAGGCTAGATTTTATAACTATTCTAGAAAGCGAACTCCATAAAGGGCAATTCGCATCACATGACACTTTCTTTCTGTTAGCATGGATACGATTTTATAACTATTTTTACCCTTCTTGGACCGATTGACCATAGCACCCCATCTGGTTTTCTCAAAATAGCTTCAAGGGGTAGAGGGTTGGCAAGGGCCACCTGCTCTGTCTTCTCTTCCACCACGAAAAAGGGACCTCACGACGGCGTTCTTGAGGAGGAGCGATACTTGACCAGTGGGTCAAAGCTGAAAGCCCCATTCATCTGTAAATTGATTGGATTTGGCCCCATTTATCTTGGCACTAGAGAAGAGAAGCTGCTTAAGGTATACAAACTCCTCAGTCCCTTGAATCCACAAACGAATGTTAGGCCAAGAAGCACCGTTGTGTAGGGTTTTGGTGGCTGTTTCGAGAAATTTAACCTCGACCCCGATGCCCGTTTTGTCAGGAGAGCCAGACCTCTTAGTTTTAAAAAGAAATCACACAGCATCAAGATTTTTTTTATAAAAAAAATTAGCATTGTTTAAAATAAAATTTACAGATTAACACAGTTTATAATTTTTTTAATGATACATTTAAAGTTTTCGCTAGTTAGAAACATTACATTGCAAAAAATAAAAATCAAATGACAAATTACAATAAAGAAAATTAAGAGAAAAAAACTATGGAGAAGTATCAAAACTCTAGTTATGACACCACTAATATCATCAAAAAAAACATCGACAAAAAAAAATCTAATAGCATCAAATAAGATTATTATCGGTGACGAAAATAGGTTTAAACTTAAAGGCAAATAATCAATTATAATAAGGAGAGAAAAGCCAGAAAAAAAAAACTTTGAAAATATATCAAAATTCCAAGTACAACAACTCTTATATCTTCAGAAAAATCTTTGCATTATCAAAGTGGACAGCCACTTGGAGAGTATAGACTACTTTGATCACTATTAGTTGTCTTATATTGATGTCATTGAATTTATCTCGTTAATTTTTTCAATAATAATAATATTATCATAATTAAAGTTTTAGTGTGTTATTAAATTTATCTTGTTGATATTTTTTAAATAATACTAGTATTATTGTAGTTAAAATTTCAATATCTCCATAATTTTTTCTTTCTCTTCTCTTCATTATTATTTGTGCCATATCTTTTGAAACTTTTTTTGAAATGTCGCATTTTCAAGAACAACGACTTTAAAACTTGTGTTTTTCTGTGTAGAAGCTTTGTTATTTCTTCAAAAAAATAATTTGAATTATGTTATTTTATTTTATTTATTTATTGAAATGGTGTTGATAAAAAAATAAAACCCAGCATCAATAATAAGCCAGAGAGAGAGAGGGGTGCGTTAAAAAATAATTACTTTGCTTGAGTCGTGAATCCCAACATGGAGAAAGGGTAATAGTGGAATCTTGGAAAATAATAAAGAGGAGGCATGGAAAAGGAAGAGAGAGGACAGAGATTTCTTGCGCAAATCTAGCTCATCTGGGCTTCTGGTACAAGCAAGTGAAGTGAAGTAAATGGGAGTTTGAAGGCAAACGAGTGCATACCGCATCCTACAATCAAGAATCCCATGTTCAATGCCGTATAAAAAACACACCACTCTCTTCACTTCTTGCCCACATTTTACTTGGCCTCATTATGTTTTAGGCAAGGCTCTCACTATTGCAGCCAGTAAGTGGATGTGCTCAGAAGCCAAAGCCCCCATGTCCTCAGCTTCTTTGCATCATCGTTTCCATCCCCTCTATCTTCTTAAGATAGGACAAGGGAACCCATCAAGGGCTTATCTCAGAGGAAATAAGAAATTAGCAGAGAAAACGTACAGACATCCAATCCCAAGTCTATGTTCGCTCTTCTCTGATTTCATCTTCATTTTGGCCATTTTCACCCACTCACTTATTGTTTTTGTTGCTTACTCTCTTTGTTTAATTTCTTTTCCTTCTTTTCTTTCTTTCTATTTTGTAGTGGTGGAGTTTTAAGTATCAAACCTTCGCTCATTGGTTTTGCGCTTCATGTAATGATAGGGTTCTCCTGCCGCTGCTGCTGGAACATGGTGAGAGATGTGGATGCTGTTACTTGGGGCATTGAGGCATGTGTGGCCTTTGTCATGAGAATATTTGTCAAGCAAATCGGAGTTTTAGGCTTGAGTGGCGGCAGGTCTGGATACACAAGAAACCACATTTCTTTTATCCAATCATTGCAAAAAGCTCACTTCTTCTTCTTCCTCTTCTTCTGCTTCCTTGGCTTCTGGTAAATGCTGGTGGGGCATGGTGGTGATATTGGCTAGACGGCTCAATCTCTTTATTATGATATAGGACTACTTACTAATCTTTTGCTTTCACTTTTGTGACTAGCTTTCCTATTTTTTTCCCTTTCCTTTCCTTTTTTTTTTTTTTTGGCTGATAGTTTTGTTGATATGTAATTGGCATCCAAATGTTCATGTGGAAGTGCAACAAAAGGTTGGCATGGCATCTTTGATTCTTGTTTCTTTCAAGTAATACTAATTAACTTGCTGTTTGGTGCTCTAGTTTTGTGCCTTGACTCCTGTTCAAGCATAGAACAAATTTACCCCATAGAGAAAGTCAGAAAGAGGTAGAGGATTTAATTGCAGCAAATGGGGGCACCTACCTTCTATGTAGTTCGGTGAGTAAAAGCTTTAAAATATTGGGGTCCCCTAAGAGTACAGACTTCAATGTTTCAGCTCTGTTTCACTGTCAGTCTTTGCTTCTGTCCCTTTTGTTAATTAATTTTTCTTGGGAAATGTAGGGGCTTGATAGCTGATAGTATGTGCTCAAATCCTCAAGGAATTATTATGTCACCTTCATCCATATCAATTATGTATTGAGATTTTTTCATGAAATTTCCCCTTGTATGATGCTCGGCCTGTTTAATTTACTTCGAATGGTGTGTTTTTAAGGGTGTGCATTATGAAGTGACAATGCCTCATTTCTAGGGTCCAGGGAACACTGAAACTGCTTGTCTAGGGCCTCTAGAGCTAGGCCTTGCTCTACCATAGGGTACTATGTGTAGCCTATGTGTGTGACTGTATGAATTAAAAGGCTGAGCAAGAAAAACAAAGGCAAGGACAAAAAAGTGTGAGATCTGATCTGCGACAGATCAGAGAGGCCCTCATATTTCGTGGAAATGTCACTCTGTGTTTTCTTTCTTTAGGTTTTGGTTTGCATGTGGAAGGAGCTTTGTTTAATAGCCCCGCAGTTTATTTTACAGGATTTTATGTCTTGAATAAAGGGGAGGGAATGATGGTGGGTTTCCTGGAAAGAAGAGTTTGAATAGAAAAACAAGTGAATTAGCCCTTGGCATTTCTTATAAACCACGCAGTTTTTCTTCTTCTTTTTTTATACAAGACCCTTGAATTCTTGTTTTATCCGTCCCCAACAATCTCCAGGGAGGGGGGCGATTGCAGGGCTGGAATCAACTTTAATAGAAGATTAAAAATAAACAGAGGAAAAAAACAAGACTGGGAGACAGAAGTTTTTTACTCCCATCTGTCCCGTGTATGGTTCCTTTTACTGTTTCTGATTAGCCCGTGAACATTTGTTGTCAAGGTAAGACAACAAATTTCAACAGTAATTTATTTCAGGGATTTACTTTAATAGTAATAGAACATGATCATAATCGATACCGACTAAATTCAGAGTTCAGTGTTATGAACAGCAGCAGCAGCAGCAGCAGCAATAATAATAATAACTGAATTGTAGTTATCTGAATATTGTCTTGCACCTCATGGAGAACAACAGTCAGTTTCCTGTAGAGGGGTCACCGCTCCGCTGTGGTTGGATCGTCCACTTCAAGTATATTTTCCTAAAACCGGTAGCATCCAGCGTTCTCTGGTTTGTTTGCAAGCCTAAACAAAGATCAAACATTTCCACTTTTACAAGGCAAAACGTTTCCATACCGGCCTTGAAATGGATATCTTGTTCTTTTGTTTGGCCAACAAAGACTCCAAATAACTCTTCAAGCTAGCTAGATGCCAGCACACAAGGGCAATCAAGACTGGCCCCATCCCATCCAATGGATGATGTAGCATCGGGTGCCTTTGTTTTCCTCGTACCTTCAAATCACAGGGACCGGATCAAGTGCATGGCAGCTAGCTAGCATCCGTGCTCTTTAGATGCATGTTACACGTTAAATTAGTTCTCGAAGTCATTAATTAGGTTAAAAAATATATAAAATATAAAATAATAGGTTCAACTTAATAAGTATTTTGGTATTAAACCAAAGTCTAATGCCAACGAGGACAGACTTGTTAATGGGCATCCGTGCTCTTTTAGGCCTTCAAATTAGGCCTAAAAGATATTGTTAGAGCTAGTTTTGTTATTTTTCTTTTTAATTTTTCTAGTTTGTTGAACTTTTTATTTTTAGATTTTATAATTAATTTATGTTAGTTTTTGAGTTTATTTAAAGAATTATATAGAGTTAGATTACTTAAAAGAGAAAATAATTAGTAATAAGTTTCAAAATAAGGTTTTCATGTGGTGATTTTATTCAACATAATATAATGTTAAGCTGTTATTCTTTGTGTTTTTTATGCATGCGTCACATGGTGTACCCCAATCATTCCTGCCCTCATCATCCCGGTCCTCGTTTTAAGCCATGAAACTTGGTCATCAAAATTTAAAACTGCTGTGACTCCATTGAGGTTTCTTCATTCTCACGACCAGCTGACTGACAGCAGGAGGTATTTGACGAGCATGTAAACCTCTCGTTAACATTAATTTCTATATTATCTTAATGAAATAATGCCTACAAGTTGAAAATCATGATCATGAATTCCAGATTCAGCAATGGGGTATGGCTTTAGCTTAGGGTGACTGCAACAATGATTTGAAGTCATGTTTGTTTGTTTACCAGTGGTCTCCTCTATTAACCAGAAAAATTAACACACTGCTACCCTTTCCTCAATCCTTCTACAGGTCAATTAGGCTCCTCTCAACGTAACAAAAATAATTCTCAATTCCTTTATGTCAATTATGCATTATTGCACGTAACCATGTCCTCTAAGATGTAAATGTTTGAGTGGGGTTATTACAACATCCTCCCACTGTTATCCAAGCAGGCTGGAATTCCACAAAATCTTTCAAACTGTCGTTCTTCTGTGCATCTAACAGCATGATATGTTATGGTAACAGTCCATAAATACCCAAAACAAAAACGAAAGCTAAACTCTTCCTGACATTGGATGAAAACTCGTAGATGCTGTCACCTGTCTGCAGGTTTCCATTATGTCTTCACGGATACCAGACATACACAAACCACGGTTATGTTTTCCAGCGCGAGAGGTTTCTGACTCATCTATCTAAAAATTATGCTTCAATCATGTCATGTGAATAAGAAAAATAATGCATTTGGATATCTAAACGAAATCTACAAACTTGTTTTTTCTGTCATTTTCTACTTGCAGAAGCCAATGTACAAACTCCATCAGCAACAGGCATTTTAGATCGCCAAGGATTGAGTACTTGTGGATCCTGATCCCGCAATTCAAAACATGATCGAATCTTGAACTATCGTAGAAAGAGAGAATCTGTGCATCTGATTGTATCTACCATTTTCTTCAACATGCCTGAAGGTTACAGCCCAGAAATTGATGCATGATCACATTGTTACATGAACATAAATGCTTACACCCAACTTCTGATAACCAGCATGACCAATTAAAATAGCATAATTTGGAGAGAAAAACTTCCTTTTTAATGATGCTCTCTTTTCTATCCATCAAAACTTTATTCAGGAAAATCATAGTTTCAGTTGCCAAAATTATTCCTGATTCAGACATTATTCCTGTAAAAATATAGGCACCATGAAAAATGTGCTAGTGACCCTGTAGCACAGCACCATAAACCAAGCATACCTCAAAAGACAACAAATTTCCTGAAGGAAAATATTTGAGCTAGCAATCAAGCACCCTAACTGGTACAGATCACTTATAAGTCTTCTATATTCAATGACGTCTTCAACAAATGCCAGAATAGGAAGCATAACCAAGTAGCGGGAGCACAAGTAAATGCATGTCATAAGGTTGTATACTGTTTAGCTACTGTCTTTGAGATGAAAAATCGTAGGCTGTGAATTTACGCTAGTTGAAGAAGCATACACAGTTGGGAAAAAGCTCCCATTTCCCCACCCAAGCCCCAGACCTACAAAGGCTCCTTCCAAAAGATATATTAAAAAAAAATCCCAGAATTGAATATCTTGGTGCAGGCAAACCATGGTTTAGGTTTAGGTGAACGAAAAAAGAAATCATTAGTTCCAATAACACCACAATTTCATCCATGGTTCATGTAATTGACTTGAGAAGGTAACTAGCTCTCTAGATTCCAGATTCTAAAAGATAAAGATCCATATCATTTTCTTCATTTTTGGTCCTAAAGAATGCAAAAGCAAGGAGAATTCGAACACAAACTAAGCAAGACCAAGAATGTCGTATGGCAACAACTAATAATAATACTGCCTCTACTGCCTTTGTTACCTAAGCTCAAATTTGTTCCATACTGTCATATTGGTCTCCCCTGTCCTATGATTTTACTACCTCTACTGCCTACTATTTGCTGAGTAATCCTATTGGAACTGACAGCAAAAGTTTTGCTTGAAGTGATCAACCTTCAGATGTTAGAAAGACAATGAACTCTTCGATAATACCAGGGCTTAGATGCTCCTGATGTTGGATGAAATAATTTTGCACGAGAACTCATAACTAACAAGTACATGTAATGAAGAAACTGTGTGGCCATTGGGCAAAGAGGCTAAACGAGAATGGGATGGTTCTAGCTTCTACATCAATTGAGACCATCATCCATTTCTCAAGGTTGTGTACAGAAAATCAGGGGAAAATATAAACCATGTATAATGCAGGGAAACCACAATAAAGATCGGTGAAAAAAATGGAAGAGCATAAAACTCAGGCAAGAGAGGTGTCTATAACAAAATAATCACAAAATAAACCCAATCTGAACACCAGATTTCTAAAAAAAGGCTGGATAATTAATGGCAGGAACTATCACCAATTGAGGCAGGCATTAGAAACAAGAAAGCATATAGCATGTTACCTAAACAGTTGCCCATCGCTTGCTGCACTATCTATAATCGCCTATATTGCAATCGAAAGAAAAATCAATGGCGAATCAAAAAACGCTTGTGATAGAGCTGGGACAAAACATCAAGACAAGCAAGAGTTTTGATTATTGATGTTATGCATACACTACAATCCAGTGTAACGAGTACACAACGATTACTGGAATTATTGAAATGAAAGCATAAAATATCAAGCAATAATTCAAATGATTACCAAAAATATCCACTGAAAACACATTAGAATTAGTAGCAATGAACTGCATCATTGCTTTACCACATTCTCCACATACCACTTATAAGTATCAACTAGCCCATCCTTCAGCGAAATCTTTGGCATCCAACCCAACCCCAACAACTTAGAACTATCCATTAACTTCCTTGGAGTCCCATCGGGCTTTGATGTATCCCAAACAAGCTCCCCTTCAAAGCCAACAGCCTCCTTCACCAACCCCGCCAACTCCTTTATAGTAACCTCCTTCCCACTCCCCACATTTAAATGCTCCAATCCACTATACTTGTCCATCAAAAACACCACCGCATCCGCCAAATCATCAACGTGCAAAAACTCCCTCAACGGACTCCCAGTTCCCCAAACAACCACTTCTTTGGCCTTATTCACCTTCGCCTCATGAAACCTCCTCATCAATGCCGGCAAAACATGAGAATTTTCTGGATGAAAATTATCATTCGGCCCATATAAATTCGTGGGCATTCCAGAAATAGCATCCCAATTATACTGAATCCTGTAAGCCTGACACATTTTGATCCCAGATATCTTCGCAATCGCGTACCACTCATTCGTTGGCTCCAAAGGCCCAGTAAGCAGTGCATTTTCAGGAATCGGCTGCGGAGCTAGCTTAGGGTAAATACAAGAGGATCCCAAAAACAACAGTTTCTTAACTCCATGTCGAAAAGAGGAGTCGATTACATTAGTTTGGATCTGGAGATTTATGGCAATGAAATCGGCAGGATATGTATTGTTAGCGTGTATTCCGCCAACTTTAGCGGCGGCTAGGATAACATATTGGGGCTTTTCAGCGGCGAAGAAGGAGTCCACATCGGATTGGCGCGTGAGGTCGAGCTCGGAGTGGGAACGGAGAACGAGATTGGTCAAGCCGTGGGATTGGAGCTTGCGGACAATTGCGGAGCCGACTAGACCACGGTGTCCCGCCACGAAGATTTTTGCAGATTTGTCGGTGAGGAAATCGGAGGAATCTGCGGAGAAATGTTAGAGATTAGAATTTGATTCATAATAAAACAAAAGCGGAGAGAAGATCTGAGAGAAGAGTGATTGGCAGAAGAGAAATGTGTGAGAATTGAGAGAGTTTACCGTGGCTGGGGCCGCCCATTTGGTGGAGGTGGTTCTGGGGATTAGTGCGGAGGGAGGTGGAGCTTTGTTTGCCGACAGGAATTCAGTTAAGAAGGAAGTGTTCCGGTTTCAACCGCTATAGTTGAAGTAGATGGGAGGTAAATGCGGGTTGGGCTTACTCTATATTACGCGCTATAACCCTGTATTCATGGGCCGGGTTGCTTGGCATTTTTCAATTTCTGCGCCTAAAAAGCATAACTATCATGGTCGGTGAGTTAAAATAATATTATTTTAGATAAAATTAAATTCTCGGAGTTATCAATGGAATCGGGTCAACTTTCAAAATACTTAGAAAAAAAAAACTCGCTTTAAATAAGGCTTCAAATCAATTAGTTAGGCCAACTTAGACAAATTTCAAGTTAATGGGTTCCTAAGTTAATCATTCACACTAATTTTAGTTTAAAAACCATGCCCAAAAAACACATAGATATGAAAATTATAGGAAATTGCTTTTGTCAATTAAGGGGAATGGAAACATCATAGGAAATTGCTTTTGATTCCATATTTGTCTGATTTTTGGACCTTAGCAGCACATAGATATGAAAATTATGTGCTTAGGTCCAACTCCATGAATAAGCCTTTGAACAAGGGTGAAATATAAATAATAATAATATATCAAGAAACTCAAGTACAGATCAAGAAACTCAACCCCCACTTTCCAAAAAGGAAAGCAAGAGGTCAGCAAGATTTTATTTTTCAAAAAAGAAAAACAATAGGGTATCGAACACTCAAAGGAAAATGAGTAAAAAAGAATTGTTGAGATATTGTCAAGGATTCGTGCTCATAATAATTGGCCATTACAGCTAGCTAGCCATGTCGAGTAGCAAAATGATAAAACATGTCGAGATCCTATTGACAAGTGTTCGTGCTAGAGGTGACGGAATAGAAACTGAGAGCTGAGATACAATCCAATTTGTGTTGAATCCCATTTAAGATCACGTTGCTGATCTTGAAGGAATGGACTGCACCAGCAATTTGTTGCTAGCATTACGTACCAAGGCTAATTCATTCCTTGTTTGCAGAAGCCATCTTGTATTTTATGGATTAAATGTTTCGGAGAGATTCTAATATGTTAAAGAATAATATAAATTATATTTTGAGATTTTATTTAATAGTTTAAGTTATTGGGTTGAGATGATTTTTTATTATGATATCAGAATCTTGATTACCAAGTGGTCATGAGTTCGAATCTCATCATTTCTATTTATTTAATAAAAATTAAGTACAAGATAATATGAGCATATACAAGTTTCAAGTTCAAAAGACTTTCACTTGAAGAAGTGTGTTAAAAAATAATATAAAATATATTTTATGACCTAACCTAACAGCTTAAGTTATTGAATTAAGATAGTTTTACAACCCATTCATTCTAATATAAATTCAATTGTTGAAAATGGTGTCCAAAAATCACAAGATAAATGATTGAACAAAGGAATAGTTATATTTAGTTTATAACATGCTAACTTATAATTCAAAAACTATTTAAGATTATTAGGTTATTATGTCGACTTATTGAGTTAATCCATTGATTTTTTAATCAATCTAATAAATAATTTTTTGAATAAAAAACAACTTTGTTTTGTTTTGTATCGACTCTACCAGGTTTATTCAAGTTTAATCAGGTGAATAAATCACAAACCTTCTTCTCAACTAGATTTAGCTAAGTCGATATTAGTTTTATTCAAAGTAAAATTCAATCCAGTTTAGACACTAAATCATGTGTTTTTTAAATCAACCTATTAGAACTATTAGAATGTACTGAGTTTAATAATCTTAATGCCTAAGGTTTCACTCGGATCATGGTTAAAAACATAACTCATTAAATGTTAAAGAGAGGTGAAAACCAGTGGGAAACAAGTAAAACCCAAAAAATAAAGTCTGGTCCTTCCATGTGTCAGAATTCTTTTTGTGCTTCTACACTGAAAAAACATGGACGTGGTAATTCACCTAACGCAAAAACTATCAATGCGCCTTTTTCTTTCCACCTCTTTCCATGAATGTTATAGCATAGACTTGGTAGGTGAAGTCAATTAATCAAAGCAATTGCGAAAGGCAATGATGACTGAAAGTAAGTAAATGCTCACTTCTTGACGCTCTAATTGGAGGGAACTGTTCTTGACAGCGATCTTCTGCTATAAATGGGGACCTAGAAAGATTTTGTTTTGCACCACAAAATTGAGACCTTAAAGGAGGAAGAAATGGGGTTTAACATTGGATCAGCTCTTATAATGGTAGGCATTGTATCATGCCTTGTATCTGTTGCAGATGCTGCTGAAGGAATTGCCGTTTTCTACAAACCTCCTTATACTCGTAAGCTATAAATTTCAGACTCCCTGAATCTCTGAACTCTGTTTGCATCTATTCACGTCATATATTCATATCTGAGTTGCTAACTAATACAAGAGTTAATCTGTCTTCGTTTATCTTACCATTTAGAAATTCTTGTGCACTACTAGTTATTTTCTTCACAGTACAGTATATGTTTCTTACACAAGTCCTCGATGATGAGCTAGCTGGTCTTGTGGCAAAAATGATGGTCTTGGTTCGACCATTTACAAATCAATTTTCTATGTGCGTAATCTTTGAATATTTGTAGCCTCCAAATGCTATGGAAATAGGAATAATGGAGTTATGGTTGCTGGGGTGAGTGATGCCCTGTGGAATGGTGGAGCAGCATGTGGGAGAAAATACAGAGTGTCATGCGTACGAGGAGCAAATCAAGCTCCAAGACCTTGCAGAAAAGGTAGTGTAGTCGTCACAGTAGTCGATTTTTGTAGAAAAGGATGTAATGGAGTCATCAATCTCTCTCAAGATGCTTTCTCCCGAATTGCTGATCCTGATGCTGGCAAAGTTGTAGTTCGATACGATCAGTAAGTGTAACTATAGATACTTATTCATTGCTATCTATACCATAACATATCTTGTTCTTTAACAGTAGCTAAAAACTATTATTTGTTGATCCCCCCCCCCCCTCGATTTGCAGGGCTTGAGGGTTTAATCATGGGAGAAAGCCGTTTCGAGACCAAGCTGATCTTGTTAGTGTTAAAATAAAATGGCTCGTTATGGAACGAACTAGTCTGTTTCATCGATGATGTAGGACTTATGTAGAATCAATCAATCAATAAAATGAGAATCGTCTCAAGTGAGAGACTTTTGAGATCGTGCTATAGTTTTTCATGTGAAATATATGAACTGAACTGCAGTTTGTGCTCCGGCCGGGGAATTCCGTATCAGAAAAATGCATGAACGCGCACCCACTGTATTAATTTACCATTAAATTAACCAAGTTATCCATGTAACACTAGCATAACAGTGCGTTAATCCTCTTAACTGTTTGGTTAACTAGTTTACAACAATTATTCCCTCTTAAAATGAAAATCCCTTTTGGATTATCTCGAAGTCGGAGAGGAGTTGTGTCTGTGAGCAGGCAGATTCACTGTAAATTCTCTTTTCTTAGCTACAAAAACGAAAAAACACAAAGTATTTTCGGTGACCAGGGGAGCATCCCAAGAATACAATAAAAATGCAAGATTTAGAGCAATGAAAGCTTTATTAATCAAGTATTTTCTATACGCGGTCATATACAAGTGCTATTGTTTTTGGGGGAAATCATTTATGGAACAATTCTTGCTCTTGGACCTAGAAAAATAGATTTATTAAAAATTTAAAATAATAAAAGTGGTGTTAATCTAAATAAAATTATATACTTATTCATTTGAAAACTCAATCAAGCTAATATCAACATAAGTTAACCTGGTTTATTATAAACACGACGTAACCCAAGTATATTCGGGTCGTACAATATATTTTTTAAAAATAAATTATAAAAAATTATATTCTCGTTATTTTCTAGAAATATATTGAATATTTTTTAACCCATTCTCAAAAGACTCACTCTTTTCTTTGCAAAAGCTATAATTAGTGCGCCTAATAAGGGATTACCAAATTCTAAGAATCATTTGGGACCAAATCATGTGAACGGAGGCTTGCTAAAGCAAACTTTGTCCTCGTTCTCACCAATTTCTGGACCATTTTAATTTTTTGCAGTACATACCTCATGGGCCAAAAGGCCCAGAGAAAAAAACACCGACAGTAGTTGTTCGGGCCAGGCTAATTTAGAAAAGAAAGAAAGAGAAGATATTGGCCTGAAAACCAAGAGAGAGGAGAGAAAAGACAAGCCACCGATACGTCATCGTGTTTATACACCTGCATGTCCTAGTTTAATCGACTCCATGGATACCATGCGTGAGAAAACATGAATTGCGCTGGTTACATGACACGCGCGATATTACTGGTTAATTTTTTATGTATAAAAAATACCAAGAAAAAATTAAGATCTAAAAATATTGGGTCTTTCTACAAAGTTATATTCAAAAATCTTAGGTTTGGCTGTAATACCTGATACAAAAATAATATTTATAATATTAATAATAACATTAAACTTGTATGACCCAAGAGGTCTAGCTTTGCAATACTAGACCCCATAGCCTTGGATGCGGGTCTGGCCGCAAGGTCGTGTCATAAAAGTGTGATAATTAAATAAATTAATTAAAAAAAAACCAATAGAAAGAAAAAAAACTAATGAAGAAAAAGAAAAAAAAAATCTGAATTAACTGGGTTAACCCTTAAAACCAGGTTAACCCGTCAAACCTTGGATTCGTGTCGTGAAAATTCGATAACTAAATAGAAAAAAAAAAACTGACGGGTTAACCCAGAATTAACTGGGCTAAGCCGTCAAACCAGGTTACCTATCAAATCCGGGATTCATGTCATGAAAGTTTGATAACTAAATAGAAAACAATTGAACATTAACAACCTAAATTAAACAAAAAAAAATTAAAAACAAAAACAAACAAAAAACATAAGCATGTTAGTAACGAGGAAAAAGAAAAAAAATCTGAATCAACTGGGTTAACCCGTCAAACCCGGGATTCACGTCATGAAAGTTTGATAACTAAATAGAAAAAAAAATTGACGGGTTAAAAAAAAAAAAAATAACAAACTAAACTAAACAAAAAAAATTGATTAAAAAGGAAAAAAGCAAAAAAAAATTCTGAGTTAACTCGTCAAACCAAGTGAACCCATCAAACCCGAGATCCGTTTCATGAAAGTCTGATAACTAAATAAAAAAAATCACATTAACAAACTAAATTAAACAAAAAAAATTCATTAAAAGAAAAAAAACACAAAGAAAAAAGCAAAAAAAAACTCATAAAAGCATAAAAAACAAAAAATAAATAAATAAAAACAGAATTTGTTTTTTTAAAAAAAACCTTTCAATCACTTATGCATAGAAGGGGGAAAGCTCTGTTGCTTTCCCCACGCCTTTTAGAGTATTACTTAATGTTTTAAAAAAGGATGCTTGTAAATGGAGTTACTGTTGCTTTTTAAAATAATTTTTAATTGAAAATATATTAAAATAATATTTTTTTTATTTTTTAAAAATTATTTTTCATATTAATGTATCAAAATATTCTGAAAACACTAAAAAATATTAATTTTAAAAAATTAATAACTTTGTAAAAAAAAACTTTTAAAACACAAATAAAATTAAAATTACTTCAATTACTTACATTTCCATACCAGAAATGATGTGGTTGCTTCTCCGGTATATTCCCAGTAAACATAAAAGCGTAGAAGTTACAAGTACAAGAACTCAACCTAATTGGGCCCAAACTCTTGAATGTCGGCCCAACTTGCATCAAAAAAGGCAAACCAGGCCGAACCCAGTTGACTTGCAAACGAAGGCAAACTTCCAACGAGTCCTTCTCCAAGATTATCCGTCTCCAATCCTTTTGAATTTGATTTAAAAGTTACAGAAATTCTTCGATTAATCTATACATTAACTGAAACTAAATTATTTTTTTAATAAGTCTTTTTACTTTTATTCTCAGATTATTGTATCTTGAGTTTCAAGAGTTTATATATTTTTTTTTATAGGGTTATTCTAATTTTATGTTCTAGATCATGGGTTAGTCAAATTAACCTAGGTTGTCTAAAGATTATTTTTTTTATTCTTATTCAATTTTTGTTTATTATCAAATAAGGTTGTTGAAAGATTTTAAAAATATTTAGACAATATCTTTTTATAATATTTTCAAGACTATTTTTTTATTTGTTATTTTTTTTATTATTATAAAGTTTTTGTATAATCATATTATAAAATTAACCAAACTTATACACCAATTCAAATGAATAACCCAACTCTCACAATATTTTTCTCTTTTAGAAACACTGCCATCAACTAAATATATTTTTTATATTAGACAAAATTTAACCAGTACAGCGAAGCAGCGCGAGCCGCGCATCAGTTAAATTCTACTTCCGACAGGCCTCTTCGGCTATATCCCATTGACCAGCCTTTCGACCACATATCTCACAATCCTGGCAACCATTTATTCCTTCCTCATACGATGACGATGACCTCGTAATCTTTGCAGCTTTTGTCCGTTCAAGTTCCTAGCAGTCTCAACGCTGCTTCTTTAAACCTTCTGCTTCCTACTTACACTCTCCAAACTTCCGATTAACGGTGTCCATGGCTGGTTACACAATCTGTATAATTAAAAACTAATTTATCGATGATCTTTTTATTTGGTTTCTCCTTCCTATTTGCAGGGTTTGAAGATATATGATCAGAGAAGGCTCTGTCAAGTCTAAGCTTGTGTTCGTGTTAAAATAAAACTGCAGATGATGAAAAGTTTTTTCATAAATTTACACTACAACGACCCTCATCCAGCCCAAGGAACTCCTCTTTCATGTATTTTATTCGCAGTTCGGCTCTAACTCTTCGGTTTAATTCAGCCCAGCATATATGAAACAATTTGCTGACTGGCATAGTCTACTCTCGTAATTGATTTCTCTCCATGGAAATAATTTTCTGATTGATTGAAATGGAATCTTATTTAGGACTGCTTAAAATCATGATTAGTGTTTTTGTTGAAGAGACTAGAGTTGCAAGGATAAAGTGCGAATCTCGGGATATTTGACTGTTAAATCTTTTTTAAAAATAAAAAATTATTTCAAAACATATAAAAATAAAAAAAATTATTTTAATATATTTTCAAATAAAATAATATCTTAAAACATAACCATAACCACTCTAAAATAAATCAAAAAAATTAAAAATATAGTGCGATAAAAACTTAAGATAATATAGAAATTATTTATTTTTATGTTACAAAAATACTTTTAAAAATATTTTATTTTATTTTATTGTTTTTATTTTAAATTTTTTTTTATTAATTTTAGATTATTATATAAAATTCATATCACAAATAAATTTTTTTAAAAAAACTCTACTACAGTACAAAATCAACTCTCAGTCTATCAACGGCAACGGCAACGGCGAAAGAACCTAACAGAATCAAGGAATCCTGGCCTCGTGCCACAATCTACGACCATACATTCGTGTCTTTTCTTGCATAAAAGCCTCTATTATTTAAGACTTTATGACCTGCATACTTGTCTTTTCTTGTACAAAAGCTCCTGTGACTGGCCCATCAATCAATCATGTCAAAACAGTTTTGATCTTCCGGTAGTAAAAGAGTGGCCAATCGCATCTCAGGACGCCACCATTCATCATTGTGATCCACAGTTGCCCGTGCACTCCCACCCAGAAATATGAAATTGAAACTTGGAATGCAAGTCTTCAGCAATATTGCAGGTACTAGGCAAAGGCAAATGTTTTTTGGGAGAGATTAGACTTCAGCAATAAATCTTCAGGGATTATCAATAATTAAATGGCCAAAAGTAGCAGACATAGTTCAATCCATGGTAATAACTCAGAAATCCGTATCATACAAGGAGAAATAAAAACAGCTTCAGTTCAACGCCAAACAGATTTGAGAGCCATGTAAAGAAAGACCTTCACGGCCAAGCAAGCCCCTTTATTCCAAAGACTAAAGACTTGTACGTAAGGGTAATAAAGACAGACCCATACCCAGAAACATCAAAACAGAGAATAAATAATAGTCCACCCACGAGTAAATCAGTCTACGGCGTGGCTCTCAACTTACAATGACGAAATATAAGGCCAGGCCATCATGCCACCACCGGCACCGCCACCACAAAGCCCCAACACCACCTCTTCCTCCTCCGCCACATCCTTCCAACACGGCATGTTCATCATCCTAGCAGGTGCGCACCCTTTGGACTCTTTCACCTCATGATAAGTCATGTAAACCAAACACCCCCCACCTGGCAACTCCTGCCTCACCACACTGTCACACAAGTACCCCTCCACGTCAGCACACTCAATTGCCCACCACTGGACCCCAACACCACCACCACCATGGCACGTGACAGCAACAGAGAAGTCACGTGGTCCAAAACACTTGAGCACCCTCTGCACCAACCCCCTCAACTTAACCTCACCACAGTCGAACCCCGTAGCCTCGTAGCTAGCATAACTGAACCCATCCTCTGGGGTCACATGCACTGTAGACAATGCTGTACCATCAATCCCATTCATGGAATACCCACAAGGGTCAAAGTCAAAGTCACAAATCATGTGACTAGGCATAATCTCATTAATCCCGGACATTTTAGTCATCTCAGCAGCCGAATAATCAGCCGATTTTTTATAAAATACAGCCGCTTTCATCCTATCCAAGCCAGTCATGCACATCTCTAGAGTAACTGCAGACGTGTGATCTTTGCTCAACGGCAGTGATTTAGAATCCTTAGATGCCACATACATATGCCAATTACGGTTAGCAGAGGTGGGATGGCCAATAACATAGGCATTAGAATTCAAATTCCCAAAATACCCATTCAGAGCAGTGACTTCTTCAGCAAAGCTACGATGAGGGGCAGGCTGGTAATCAGGGAAGATGAAGCTGCCGCGTGAGTAAGTCACGTGGCATACATCAAGAGAGAGTGACTCGGCTAGTTTCAGAATGGGGTGTACAGACAAAAGCAGCTTTGTGGTACCGCAGGTTTTGAGAATTATTTTTAGTGGGTAAATGAACAAGCTTGACTCGGAGAGAACGTAAGAGTCGAACTCAGTGTTGGAGAGCTGAGATACTATAGTACAACAAGCAGGTTCGAGGATTGAGTCGACTTGAGATCGAGTTAGGGCACGTAGTCCCAGCCCATTTGGGTCATTGAAAAAGGATGGCTCAGAGAAAGTGATTTCGAGGCGCTTTTCAAAGCCTTCGAATCCGATAGGAGAAGGAGGTGGCGGTGGTGAATCAATGACCATGGTTTCGAGACAAAATTTTGAAAGCTCAAATATTGCTGAAAGAAGAAACTGATGTGCTTTTCTTGGTATTCTTTTTGTTTATTGGAAATTTAAAGGAGAGGAAAAAAAGAAAATGAGAAAATCTACTCTACTGAAGGTGCCATATGTTTTTGTTCTCGGATCGTATCAGGATGGCATCCTCACGCACTGCAAACAAACCCACAAAAGAAGAAACGAATTACAGATTTATCAAAAGAACAAAACTTCAAACAAAATATTTATGTGCGTGATATTTAGGTTGAGAGTTGTGAATGATACATACGTTGGAGTAAGCAGCAGATCGGAACTTTTCAACGCCACCGTTTGGACGAACGTCTTCAATGCTGTAACCAAGAGGGACTTCGTATTGAACTGAATTACTACTACTACTACTACTAGACTTCTTTTTGCCTCCTTTTGTCTCCATCACAACATTCACGCCTCTGCAAAAACCCAAAATTATAATTCCAAATTCAGATCACAAGATATATCTACAAATAACAGAAAAAACCTTCAGGTATTTCGAAATCAAAAACCCAGTACGTAAAATAAGAGAACAACAGGAGTTACACGTATAACAAGCAAAGAGAAATATTAGAAACCCTAGATTCAGAGACTTACGTATCTTAATTTTGCTATAAAACTTTGAGTATTCAAGAGGGTGGATACGTATTGACTTAGCAGAATACCCAAACAGAGACTTAAATTTGGGAAGGGAATGAGAGATGCGAGCAAACTGAAAGAGAGCAAGAAAGGCGTTTTTATGTGAGATAGAGACGCAGCAGAGGGTTTTGTGTGAGAGCAAGATGAAAAGAGAGAATTTATAGAGGAACCACAGAAGAAACTAGAGGACTCAACGCGGCGGGTTTGAATTAAACCCTAGGCACGTTGGCCTCTTACTTGCCTCTAATTTACTGGGGAATAACATTGTTGTTTAATTTCACTTTCAAACATAGAACGTGTATTGCACGCTTCAATGAGATTAAGATAAATCCTCTGGTTTTGCCGAGTTCCAGAATCATACCCAGGCTAGTGGCAATTTGGCCTCTCACTGTGCGTAGCAATTAGCATGTGCATGGGAGGTTGAGTACACTATTATATAAAGCGCGTGGGAATATTTGATTAGACTGAGTTAAGTTAATATCCATTATAGAGGCATATATTTTACGTGCAACTGCGCTGCTGTGTAGCTCATTGGATAACATGTGGCAACTGTTGAACACATGTACCCAAGATTGTTAAAAATACTTTTTTGACACGACATAAAAAGTATATACAGGAAAATCAGTAGAATAATGTTTTGGAAGGAAATCAATACAAATCATGGCTTAAATGACTGTTATTAGAAATGAATTTGAAGATGGATCTCACAATCAAAGGAATGATGAAACGACCATGAAGCCAATAAAAAGTTATATATTAGACCCACAATCTTAACATGTCCAATCAATTATTTCAAATTTATAATTAATTTCTCAAATAATAATAATAATTCCATATGGTTTGATTTTATTATTAAATCGCAAAACTTTAAATTAATAATAATATTAATTTCATCATTTAATATATAGTTGATTTTATTTTTATTTTTATTGGGTCTTTTGATTTTTTTTTCTAGTTATATATTTTAATATAAGATTTTTATTTAATTTTAATCTTTGAGTTGATTTTTTTAAAATCTACTCCATAAACAATATCATGTCAGAATAACTTTCACATAATTCAATTTAAAACTCGAGTTTAACAAATAGTTTGGTCGACACTTTTTAAGTTTGAACGACTATTTCTAGTTTTATAACAATATCAAAAAAATTATAACATTCTAGAAATTATTTTCTTACCTTCAAAATTTATTTCTTTCAGATTGCAGCGACAATGAGGTTAATAAACTAGTGGTAATTAATGTGGTAGCGGGACATTTTGAAAAGTATCCCCCTTCCTGGATTCTTAACCCCCAATGTTCCTGATTAATGCCACTAATTGGGCTGGCAACGTTGGTTTGTCAATTGTTTTGATATGTAAATTATCAGACGATATTTATTTGCAGTGTGAGAACATTTAAAACACAATTAGATTGGTGGCTAGCGTGATACTGGGGTTGAATTAAAAAAAATTAAGAGATTTGATAGCCAGATTAAATCTTGATAAACTTAATAAAAAAATAAAAAAAATAAAGCAACGACAATAAAAAATAATTTTAAAAAAAATATTACAATGGGCAAAAATGGGTTAAAACGTAAAACTCATGATCTGAACATGAGATATGTCTAGATTACATATCCATCATGTGTTTTAGATCACGAGATCGAGATAATTTGATAGAAAAAGAAATTAACAAAAATTAGAAAAGAATCATAAAAAGGTAAGAGAAAAATATAGATCTTGATATTTAATGGTGCAACATTGATTTTACCTCATCGTGTTTAATGAATTAGTTAATTAAAATCATTTTATAATAGAAATTGACACACATAAGATTTCTCTTACCTAATGGAACCCAATCCGAACCACAAAATCAAATCGGAGAAAATATTTCATCATCGATGTAGATCTGTTTTTTTTAAGCTACACCGAGACTTAAAATAATCACCATAAGACTTTTATCACCTAGTGAAACCCGTCGACATCAATTTTAACTTGTCTTGTGATCAGAAAATATGTCAAGGATGAGTTTTTTTCCCTCCATATTGAAATCTAGCGAGTTGTCCTCTTGTAAAAAAAAAAAAAAAGAACATGAAAATAAAGTTTGGTATCAAAATGAGAATTTTGAAAATCAAAAGGACAGATTAAATGAAGAATAAAAAAAATGGGGGATAAAAATAAACTTTCAAGATAAATTTCAAAATCATTATCCATTTCACATGTTTTTTTTACTTTAGTCATTTGTTTCTCAACTCAATCCTTCCATCAAAAAAAAATATGTAATTATTTAAAAGGACTAAATTGTGTAAAGTAAAAGATCGAGGATCAAATTAAATTTTTTTTGAAAAGTCATTATTGTAATCCATAGTGATATTTAAGATAATGAACCATATTTGTGTTAAAGAAGAAGAAGAAGAGGAGCTCTTTACGTATATATTAATACTAAATTTATCATGAAAAAAAAAGAGATAAAATATTAACTTTAGTCAAAGTGGAACGAGTTGTGATGTATAAATAAAGACGAAAAGGAATAATTAAAATGAAGTTAATTGTTTTATTTTTCTAATATCAAGACAGGCTGGTCCACTGAGAATGCAACGTTATTGATTAACGTAATCCCAATTTGATTCTAGCTAGACAATTCGACAATGCAACTATTCGATGAAGAGACGTCCATTTCTATGACTAATAATAATAATTATTGGAAGTATTGAATTCTTAAGGAGTATAGTTTAATTGGTTATGTTTTAAATTTGTTTTTTAAAGGTAATTAATTCGAGTTTTATAATTTTTGAAGCCACTGGAGGCTTATATGATTATTAACTTGAGGACCTATGAGATTAATCGAGGTGCGCGCAAACTGGTCCAGACACACGTTAATAATAATAATAAAAAATATTAGAAGCATTGACGTTTCATTTTGCTAAATTTTTTTTTTAGTTTAACGTGGGTGTCCGGACCAGCTTGCGCGTACCTTGACTAATCCCACGGGCCCTGAAGTTAACGACCATGTAAGCCTCCAGTGGCTATCATATAAACAACTAAAGGACTCGAATCTGAGATCACAGAGGGAACAAACCTCTTATCATAAATTCTTATCAATGAACCACCATCTAAATAGTTTCATTTTGCTAATATTAATTGTACATGTTGTTCACTTTCCATCAAAGTGATTTCCTGTCCTCAAGATAAGCATTAGCATTAACATGAAACTAAAAAGGACAAGAATGCACAAGTAGTTAGTCTTTTTTTATTATTATTTTTGTTTTATATATATATAATGTGGGATGGCACGCATATTGGGTAGAATAGTTGTGAGAAATGAATCTCATACAGGGTTAGTAAATATGAGCCCCATGCAAATTCATTTGAAAAATTATATTTAAGAGTATAGTGTTTTCAACCCCACGTTGGATATAACTGATAAAATTAATATACAGTCAATTGTTTTTAGAAATTATATATTATGTGTTATATGAAGAAGTTAAAAAATATAAATATATTTTATTTTAAAATTCATGAAGAAAATTGTTTAAATAAAATTTTACTTCTTATACGGACTTAAAAGAGTCACATCATAATTGTTTTTCTACCATGAGACAAGGCTAATTATTTAAGAAGCAAAGACGATCTTGAATGATTTTATCAAGGTGAAATAATATTAACCTTTCCCTGAGGATAAAAGCTTTCTTGTAGTTGAAGTGATTCTCGTTAATCTCTGTCGAGTTGCAACTTTTTTGGTTTCTTTTGCCTCTTAGTTTATATCCTCGTTTTGTTTGTATTAGGCTATTCATGTATTGGGATTTGTTCCATATTCTCGTCCCTACTGAGAGGAGAGATTTTGTGCTTTTAGCCTGTTTATTTATTGGAAAATATTTTTTAAAAAAATATTTTTTAAAAAAATAAATTTGAAGAAAGTAGATTATTTTTTATATTTAGTAGTGTAATAAAAAATAAATTGAAAAATATTTTTCAGTATTTTGTTATGTTATGAAAAATGAGTTGGGAAATAACTTATTAATGTTTTATTTTTTTCAAGTTTATTAAAATAATGAGAAACAAATCTTACAAATTAAAAAGTTGAATGAGAATGAAATTGAAAAAAAATATGATTTCATAAATTATCTCAAATAAAATAAATAATAATCAAAATAATAGAGATCAAATCTAAAAAATAAAAAAAATAAAAAGATGAAGAAATTAAAATAATAATAATTAAAATTTCATAAATTATTTTAAATAAAATAAGTAACAATCAAAAGAATGAGGACTAAATTTGATAGATAAAAAATTTCAATTAAAAAATAATAAGGGAAAAGCAAATAACAATTATAAAAATAAGGATCAAAGTTAATATAAAAATCAAGTTATAAGAGATGAAATTGAAAAATAAATATTCAAAACAAAATAAATATAGCAATCAAAAGTTTGAGGACCAGATTTGATATAATCAGCAAATAATATGACATTTCTAATTTTTTCACAACTTTCAGAAAGTGTTTTCCGCCCAGAATAAAAGGAAAACACTTTCCTGAAAACCAAGCTAAATTTTTCTTTGACTGGAAAGTATTTTCCGTTGACCGGAAAGTGTTTTCTGCTGACCAACTTTCCTAGCGACAAACAAACACATGAAAGTTTGGAAAGTAATTTTTCGAAAACCACTTTCTAGAAAACAAACATATCCTTAACTCAAGAAATTTAATTTTTTTAAAAAAAATAATAATACGGCTGTGAAAGATTTTAGTAAAATTAGCAGTTTCCAAACAAAATAGAATCATGATTAAAAAAACATGATATTAAATAAATATTATTTTTATTTAATATTATATTTTCGTATTTGATTATTTTATATGTCACTTTTTAAAACCACAATAACCATCAAAATAACTAAAAAACAGCTAAATCTCTATTTTTATATATAGTAAACCATAAAAATTATATATTTTTTTAAGGGGATCTTGTAATATTTATCTTTAATTACATAATAATAATATTTTTATTTTATTTTTATAATTAATTTTTATAGTAAAAATTTTATCTAATTTAGAGTGAATTGCATAACAACTTCAATTCCAATGATTATTTGATTTGTTAATTTTACTTCTCACATACAGAATTCATAGAGTCACATCATATTTCTTTTCAACCATAAGACTCATTATTTAGAATGCAAACACAATCTTCATTGATTTTATCAAGGTAAAATAATACACCAGTGCTTTAACTTTCTATATTGATCACGAGGATAAAGCTTCTTGTAGTTGAAGTGATTCTAAGTAATCTCTTCCGAGTTGCAATTTCTGGTAGTTTTACTCTTTGTTTAAGTGTTTAAAAAAAAATTAATTTTTTTTTATTTTTTATTTTACTTTAAGTTAATATTTTTTTAGTATTTTCAGATCATTTTGATGTGTTGAGATCAAAAATAATTTTTAAAAAATAAAAAAATATCATTTTAATGCATTTTCAAATAAAAAGCAACCATAACCACATTTCTAAACAAATTCTAAATCCTCGTTTTGTTTGTATTAGGCTATTAGCGGCTAGGCATCCTGAGATTTGATCAAGTTTCTTGTAAGGTGGTTCTCTTAGCCAACATCAAATATGTTGGTTTCATTAAAATTTTAATCGAAGTATTTGATGTTTTAAGATAATATATATTTTTAATGCGCTAAAGTGGAATGTATACCATTGAAATCTTTCAAATTAAAAAAATATTTTGGATTATCCTATAGAAAGAGAGAGTAATTCAATCATTCGAGGATAATGAACATAGAAACTCATCCAAATATATTTCTTGCGTCTAACTGTACAGAGAGAGAGGGAGAGAGAGAGATCCAATCTTTTGAAGAGAAAACACAGGGCAACCAACCATTGGCGGATGCATTGTTTTAAAATTGCTAGGAAAGAAATTTCGACCGCCCTTCCTGCAAAGCTAGGTCCATTAAGGCCAAATTGCTCTCGTGATTTGTGAGCGTGTTCCTCAGATTTAGGCTACCATATATTAAAAAAAAAATATATATATATATATATGATTCATGGAGATGGTCGTCGCACGATATATAGAAAACGGAAGGCACAGTTAATCTATGATTCTCCACCACAAAGGCCTTTGGTTAATTTATGATTTTTAGCCGAGCAGCACATGGAGCACTGCTGAGTGATGAGTGATGCCTTGGCCTTATTATTTACTTGCTAGTTAATTGGACTACGTTATGCTAGGGTTCGATAAAAATTATGTGATGTTATTATTAAATTAATTTATTAATTTGTTTTTCTATCAGGCCTAGATTTTAAATTAAAATATTTAAGAATTGTTTTGATGTAACTCTGTAATCGACAAATTTAAAAATAACCTAGACAATAGGTAAAAAATTATAATTTAACTTAAAAAAATTTAAGACGATATTTTTTTTTATAGTATTGAAATGGTAAAATATTGGATTGACTCGGGTTTCATGGCTTAATTTGTCAAACCTGCAATCTGGGTCATGAACTCCACTGAGTTTAATAATTTTTTCAAAATTATTTTTACTTAATTATATGATAATAAAAATAAATATTCACAAAATCAAGTACAAATCAAATACTGTAATATTTGTTTGAAACTAATGATAATATTATAGAAATCAAATAAAAATAAATTATAAAATTCAATTCAAAATTAACTAAATATTAAAAGATGAATTAAAAAAATACAAACTTAATATTAAATAACAAAATAGAAAAAAACTCCTTCACCTCTAACAAAAATAGTGAAGAAAGAACTTTGAGGGGTAGCTCAATTGGTCAGATTTAAGATTTGTTTTTTAATGGTCACGACTTCGAGTTTTCTCAAAGCCACTAAAAATTTACATAGTCGTTAATTTTAGGTTTCGTTGAATTAATCGAGGTATAAGTAAGTTGATTCGAATATCTATATTAATAATAATAAAAATAATAAAGAAAGTGTCATGGGGCACTTCGTCTAGTACAAAGTAGAATAGGTTTTAGTTAGGGCATTTTTTATTTAACTATTATAGGACGGTTTAATTAGGGGCAATATAGACTTTTGAGAAATGCTATTCTAGAAATCATTGGAAAGTAATTTACATTTTTTATAAAATAATTAATAAATGTATCTCTTAAGCATATTTGTAGCTAAACTCGATATCTGATAAAGTACTAAACATGTACAAAAACAAATCAAGAAAAAAAACTGTGAACCATTTGATAATGAGATTCCGGTTTCTATTAATTTTATAATTTATATGTTTTCTTTTTATTTTCTTAATATTTAGCATTACACTAATAAGTAAAAGTCTGAGTTTTAGTCCTCATTTGGAATTGCGGATCAGAAGTTGGTCAAAATTTATTATTTTTTAATTTTTTAATATTTTTCAATCATTAATATAAAAAATAAAAACAAATATTATTATATTATATTTTTAATAAAAAACCATTTAAAAATAATTATCATCACTACCTATCAAGAGTAGAATCAAGGCCGCTGCCGGCGGGGTTTTCGGTATTAAATATAGATTTGATTAGGACGGTTTGTATCTGCGTTTTAAAAGCACTTTTGACAAAATTTAAATTTTTTTTATTTTTTTATTAACTTTAAATTAATATATTTTTAGTGTTTTCAAATCATTTTAATATACTGATATCAAAAATGATTTTTAAAAAATAAAAAAACATCATTGACATGCATTTTAACATGAAAAACTATTTGAAAAGTAACCGCAACCACACTCCCAAACACACTCTAATACTTTAACACAATGACTTTTCTTGTATTTTTCAATCACCTCTCACGAAATCTGCAACAATTTGGGGAGAGGAAGCACCTTTTGATCCTCAAACCTCCTGCTCAGTGCTCAGAGGAGGAAATAAAAAAGAAACCGCCAGAAACTGTTCGCCTTGTCAAGCATTATATGCAATACAAGGGCAGAAAGCATTGTGCCCCCACACATACAAATACAGCAAGAGATTTTGGACTCGCATGAATAAAACAATCGGTGCCATAGCTGTACTATATCTTCTCATCATTATTAAATCCCTCCTCTCCCTAATGAGTCAAATGGCTAGTGTGGTCCTCATGCAAATCCAAGCATAAAAAACTAAAACAATATTAAATCACAGGTTAATTATTCAAATTAAGAACTCCAAAACCTGTATCTACCCTGTTTTTGTTTGCTCTATCCTCTTAGGCACAGACGCAGCACCCACTAATCACAAACATAAGTACAAATACCTGAGAAATGGATAATATATGTTTGCCACTATGTGGCTGGTGAACATAGCCATGCAAATCATCCTAATTCATTGGTTCTTATACATTTTCAAAATACCCAGGAGCTTATTTTACTTCCCCTGCGACTTTGTTTCAAGTTTCATTATTAAACCCCGTCTAATTTGAGATTCGACTGATTTATTTTGAATCTTTAACCTGATTAGTTTATCTAACCTTTTATTCAAGTAAGTTTTATATTAAATTAACTTGAGTTGAGGTTAATAATTATGGTTTAAGCTTGTAAAGGGCTTGTTAATAATTGAATAAAAAAAGAAGTGCCTTTCTGGGCTTGTTGCCGATTAACGAAAAGAAAGGATTTGGATTCGGAGAAACAGGTTAGTGGCGCATGCATAGGTTAAAAGGCCAATGGCCAGTGCCTTCCTCTACGAGTAGTGGTGAGGCTACTAGCAAGAAAATGGAGTAGGTACAAATTACAATTTTAAATGATAAAGATATTCAATAAATGCTCAATTATTTAGTTGGAGCTCCGCATGCTAAATAAAATTTGAACTTAAATTTCTATGTTCTTAATTAATTACACAAAAATCAGGCTTGGCTCGATTCTCATTATCTAATCATTGAAGAAAATTAATGCCAGTTGGATGGATAAAAGGATTAATTAATCCGTTCTCTGAATCATTGCCAGGAATGCCCATTCTTCATCTACAACGAAGAGAGAACAGTATCACTCTATCATATTTCATCGGAATAGGCCAATCGCCTGAGAGAATAGTGTCGAGTGCTGATAGGGACTGTCTACAGGAATCTCATTGATTCGGTCGATCGTATTTCATCAGAAAGAAAGTTTTCCTGTTCCAGGACCTGATGGGTTCTTCTGGCCGAAGGAACCTCACCGATGATTTCCAGTAACATCTCGACGAAAGATTGAGTTTTGTTTTGTAACCATTTCTATGCAAGCTTCTGGTCCTATTCTCGACGAAGGACAATGACTTAGCTTCCCTTCCTCACCTGGTCCACTCGGATTCATTTCTTTGTTTATTTAATATTACAAGCACCAAATTCATGTTATTACATGTTTTCACCATGGAACCAGTCTTCAGACAGACCAGGCTCCTCGATTTAAGCACCAGCCGTCCAGATCCTAAGGAGATGTTCTTCCTTTGCGTGCTTAAATTAAATTAATTTAGATTGAAACTTTTTTTTTTTTAACCTATATATCCAGATCAGTAGTTTATACGTACTGCACCTAATTTCTAAATTCACTGAGCACCTAATTTCTAAATTCACTGAGCACCTATAAATTTAATAAACAATAAGATTCACTGAGCACCTAATTTCTAAATTCACTGAGCACCTATAAATTTAATAAACAATAAGATTCACTGAGCACCTAATTTCTAAATTCACTGAGCACCTATAAATTTAATAAACAATAAGATACCATGAAAATAACAAGCATACACTGAAGGCTCGAACCAAATACACACTGAGGCTCGAACCAAAGACAAAGATAAGAAAACCTTAGCTCTGCCGCTATGCCAGAAGCCTCGGTGTATTTAGATTGAAACTCTTGCCATTTATAGATCCTGCATGAATGTTTGGTACAAGAGTTATGTCGTGGGCTAAAATCTTACCTAATGTCTTTTCATCCAGCTGCAAACCATGAGCCCACACAAAAATTAAGCTCTCAACGTTTCTGAATTTAGAAACGATTCCCATAGACACCATAAAATAGCTGAAACAAGTTGCCAATTTATCCCCGGCTTGGTCTTCTCAAGCTTTGTTCTGTTCGCTGGTGATGCTGATTGACAGGGACCTCCAAGTTGTATAACTTCTCGAAATTGCTATTTGCAGAATCGGATTGAATTGACCCATCAAGAACAAAGCTCATATAGTACAAATTTTCTGGTCCAGCCTGCACGACTGAGTCCACTGCTTCAAGCTTTGATGTATTTGTTTAAATGATGTATTCTTCTGGGAAATAATAGCTATCAAAGTACCCTTTTTAAAGTTTTTGCAATTGGAAATCACAATATTTCAAAAAAAAAACTTTTATTTTGTTAATTTTTTAAATTTCAATGAAATATTTTGTACCCACTTTGTAGATCATGGGTTTGATTTATTGATCCTGCCTTGATTTAAGTTTAATTTTTTTTTTTATTAGTGGCATGAAATTTATTGGGTTTTAAATATATGGAAAAAAGAAGCTCTTGAATTTGTGCTGTAAATAAGGTGAAGACTATCGAAATTTTCCCAGCAATTGACTGATGGAGGTTGAAGATGGTATACTTGCGATTTAATCTTTTGTAGTTTCAGCTGCTTAAAATTTAATTTAATACTTATAGTTGAATATACATGGAATAATTAATTTTGAATATATTAATTTTCTAATTTGAAAACATATTCTGAAACCACACAAATGAATATGTTTTTTGATTTTTTAATGGATAATGAAAAATGGAAATGGAATAGAAAATTGAAGATAGAGAAAGGAAAACATTTTTTCATTACTCAACACACCTTAATCACCTCAAGGACTTCAATTATCTTCAATATCATATGAACTATGAACAAGGCCCATCTGCAGGGGAGTCCCACTACTGTTACGCCTTGGACCTAAATGATTAGATATCTCTTCTGGCACTAAAGCTCATCTTGTTGGAAAAATAACGTCCCTTTTGCCTGGTATCTTCACAACAACGTTGTGGAATTTCATGCTAGATGCTTGCAAGCCTCTCACTGAGAATTTCTTATCTGGTCGACAAACATTTTTAATTACAGATTCAAATCTGCTAAACAGAAAAGGAAAAGGAAGAAGAGTACAATGCAATGGCAATTTGGCATGGCGTGAATATGATCTTTTTTCTGGGACATCGACGGAAAAAGAAAAGGAAAGAACTTTAGGTGCAGACTTAATTATTGATGGACCCTTTTTGTGTTAGACTATGATAACCATATTCGGAGGACAAAATATGTTATGATTTCAGTGTGATCTATCGGTCAAGAGAGCTAAATTATTGATTGTTGTCAAAATTTGGCTGGAATTTTGAAGAACTAAACGCCAAAAAAAACCAGAGCGACTTAACATGATTTGAATATGATTGAGGGATCTTGAATTCTTGTTATTGGATTATACAGTTCCAGGGTAATTCTACAGCAAGATGGGATTAAAAGATGCATTTGGTATGATTAGCATGCAACTTTAAAATCTTTATGAATCTTGGGCTAAAGTACTCCTGGCTCGTTCCTTTCTGTTTCCCGTATTACATGAAAGTACAGACAGGGGAAAAAACCTTTGGATGTTGACAACTGAAGAACAACAGTCAATGTTGATGTAGAAAACTCAAGCCGGACGCCTGAATTTATTGAGGATTGCAGCAGCACATTAATAATATCACACAAGTAGAGAAACTACCACTGGTGATTGAAGAGCAGAAATCTATGGCATAAAAAGTACTCTCTCTGTTTTATCCCCCCCCCCCAGAAAATATCATACATCCCAGCAACATCTTCATGTGCTGCATCCAAGCAAGCACCCATAGTAATTCAGACTTCGTATAATCGTCAACGTATTTTCAAATCAAAACACACCCACTTTTGCTTTTTTTTTTTTTTACGTACTTACCATGATTTTGATTCACCATTGAACGCATATTAACGTTTCCCAGTGTAAAAATCTTGAGAGAAACTAAGCTTGGAGAGGATGCAAGTCCCATCAATGCTCATACATCTTTTCCTTGGACGTATAGATTTCACTAAGGCAAAACGGGATTACGAAATTAAAAAAACAAAGCACAAAATAATAAATTACTCCGTATCTTTTTATCAATGAGAATTGAGCATTTTTTTTCCACCGTAGTTTTTGTATATATATTTTCCTTTTTCTAGCAATCTACATTTAACCTGCTTTTGATTTTTAACGGTCAGGATATTCTTCAACTGGCTATTCATACAAAACTGAATATTAAACTAACCATTTAAATTTAAATTACTTAGTTCATAAGATAAAAAAAATATTTTTCATAAAATTCACTTGATCTTAAATCTTAAATAAAAATACAGAAAAAAATTACCCTCACAATAGCATGGCCTGTAGCTGACTGTAGCTAATCTTACAAATAGTCGGTTCATGTCATTGATAAAGAAATTAAAGGACATGCAAAAGACAAATAAAATTAATGTCACTAAGAAATAAAAGCATTATTATTATTATTATTATTACGAGAGCCCAAAGAAAAGACTCCGAACATGATTTTTCTTATAATATGCATCATTTAGCATGTATTTCATATAAACACGCCCCCAAAAAATAGCGTTGTGACCAATTGATTTTAAAAAGTGGTTAAATTTCGTGAATTTATTAAATTTTAACACGCAAGACTTATAACTGAAATTTACAAATTTAGCCTCGGGCATATCCAAATTTACACACAACGCAAGCTACGCATGGTTGGTAAGAAGGCTACCAATTGTGGGGCCAAGGTAAGGCACGGGCGTTACCTTTTCCCTTTTCCCATTCTCAAGCTTTAGCACTTTTTGGGCGAATTGCACTGAAAAACAACACCAACCCATCGCGGGAGGAATCAATCCACCCTCAGCTCGCATGGAAGAATAAGCGCACTCCAACGAAGATTTGATCTTGAGCTTTCTCCTTCTCCCTGTATTATTATTTTACTTCTTATTTTTTTTTTTATATATATATATAGTTTGATCACCTTTATATATTCATATCCAAGATGTTCTTATTACACACATTTCTATAAAATTTAGTGTATAGTTTAATGGGTTTGGTTTGGATTTTGGAATAAAAGCTTCTTCACTCGTGTTTTTTTGTTTTCCTTTTCCTCTTTTCTTTTTCAGTGTTGTTCTTTTGCTTCTTTCTGGGGATGGGTGGATTTTGTTCCAATAGGCCAGGATGATGTCCGTGTTGCTCTTGCAAATTCACTAGCCGTTAACAATTGTAAGAAAATGGTTGCTCAGTGATGTGATGTTAAAATCAGAAGTATTTATAAAATAAGGTATTTTAGTGGTTGAATCATAAATTGATTAAGTGTCTTTTTAAATATATTTTTTTTCAATGTTAAGATAATTTTTCTTGATGAATGTATCTGGATACCTGCAAAAAATCATCTTTTAGGATGTTTGAAGACTTTTCGATGGTAAAGTCAGCAACTTTGTAGAGAAAATGAGTAATAAATACACTTAAAGAGCTCTAAATTCTAAGATTTAAGTTGTTCTTCTGTTGAATCTGTATCTTTTCAATGTAAGAAAAACTTGTAGCCAATGAATTTTGTCTTTTTCTTGGGTGAAAGGGCTGGAGAGTAATTTTATTATGTCAACATTTATTATAGACAAAATATCCATTACTCAAGCATTAATGAGAAAAAATATTTATTACACAAACATTTATGTGGAAAGAAAAAAAAAAGGACCCAACACATGTTTTTGGGCTTAAAAAGTAGGTCATGACACATCTTTTAAGGGTTGGGCTTTAATGGTACACTCGAGCCCACAAAAAGGTGATGGGAATGATCAACACCCAGGCTTGGGCTAGCGTTTGAGCCCACCTGAGGTGTTAGGGATGTCTAACACCCGGGCTTGTGTTATAGCCCGAGCCCAATGAAAGATATCTAGTGCTGATAACAAGATTTCTGGATGGTATTGTAGGTTAGGCTCATGTCAATGACCATGAAGGGGTTACCTCCTCCAAGTCTTTTGAGGTAAATATAAAGGGTTCATGACATGCATTAGATAGGCAAGTGGTAGTAAGGATTTGTTTCCCGCGTTTCCTTTTTCCACTCCCACTATTACCTTATGCTGACGTTCCACCCAGGATGACATTGATCTCTGGCAAGACCTAGTTAGGTTGGCTGAAATCTTCCCTACCTTGTTCAATGTGTGTATCCCTCTTCACAAACTATTGAATATAGTCGTTGGCTATCAATTGTTTAATCTCTTTCTTTAGTGTCCTGATGGAACATGCAATACTTATTAGAGGTGTGTGTGTGGGGGAGTGACTTTCATTGGTAAAGGATATTGAATTAAAGGTGTGTGTGTAGGGAGTGGCTTTCATTGATAGAGAATATTAAACAAACTCCTTACCTTTAATGACGGTATAACTAGAAAGAAAATGAAGATCATAAGTTAAAATTTACCTTAAGGTTCAAGATAGTTTATATAACCTTAAACTCATGCAAGAGTATCTATATAAGAGAATATGTTTGTCACCTATAATTTTGAACTATTTGGAGACACAAGATTAGAGTGACAATAGAATTATGCAAAAGTTGTTTAACTTGTAGGTTTTGTGGGTTATATCTGTTGATGATGATCATATAGTCAATTTTAAAGGATATATAATCACTGGACGCGCTTTCAATAAATACATGTATGATGTGTCCATGTTGTTAGTGGCAAGTAGACCAATGCTGATACGAGGGTAAAATGCACTTATGCTAAATAATGGGCTTTAGGATGTGTTTGAGAGGTTTGGAATTCAGTTCTTTAGTTAGGAATCGCAACGAATCTTCTACTTAATAGTATTGTCCGGTGAGGCTCTATGGACATCCAAACCTATTACTGTGAGTGAAAGAAAACAAATACAAAGTGCTTGAATTTTATCACACGTAATCCCTCAATGCCTCAGTCTCGTGTCTTGTTGTTGATAATTGCAGCTCATGCAGAAAATATGCGTGAAAATATGCAGAAAATATCCACCACTACCAGCACCACTTGCCCCAGGCTGACCTAAAATGACCATCCTAGGACAGTTCTAGTGCCTGACACCATTTTCCAAGTTACTATTAATTCTACAGTAAATGACGTTTTCGCCATTGTTAGGCTTAATTGCATGATTTGAAAGAAAAAACAAACTGTCTACTCAAATTAAAACACCCACTTAAATTGATGTAAATAACATTGAGTTGAGTGCGTGTTAGGTTTTAGGTTTTGCAGGGAAAGGGAAAGGGAAACTAATTTTTATTTAAAAATATATTAAAATATTTTTATTTATTTTTTAATATTAACATGAAAGTTATAAAAATACTAAAAAAGTTATAAATTTATTATTTTCTTAAACCAAATACACTTTAGGTATCCATTCCACTCACATTAAAATGCTCGGCTTTAATGCTTTATCTTCACTTCCCTGTATCATCCCAATGCACAATAATTTCAATGGAATTGTAAAGAAATAATAATTAAGATTTAAGAACATTTCCTTTACAAAGAGCCATAATGATGGCGATGCAAATTTCAATAGGTACACATCTAACAGCGTAGCAGTCTAGCAGACCATCAAAAGTAGCAAATGACTTCTACTCACTAAAAGAAAACAAATGTTCTTCAAAATTATTGTTTTACTTTTAAGGGTTCATGAGTGGCATCGCAATTGGTTTTTGATTCTCTGGGACTATACCTCCTCCATGTCTTGGGTGTAACAAGTAAAAAATGAAAAGACAGAGATAAGCCAATCTTTTTTACAGTACCATACCATCCCCTCCCTCTCAGTTTCTGCACTCTCCAGCCTGACAACCTGTATCACCCCACCTCACACCTGGTTCCTTCCCTCTACTTGTAACATTCTCTCTCTCTCCCTCCTACAAGACCAAAAGCAACAAGAAAAGATACTACTCATGAAGAGAGAAAAAGTAAAGGATGGTGTTGTTTGTTAAAAGATGGTGACAAAAAAGAGAGGAAAGTAAAAAAAAGAAGAGACAAAAATATAGTAGCAGCAGTAGTATATTGTTTCATAACTTACATTTGCCTCACTCACAATTTTAGGTTCTCTTTGTTAGACATGTTCATGACTAGAATTATTGGCTAACTAGTTATGGCTTTCAAGCTGTTGCATCTCTCTTTCTTCTCTCTCTTTTTAGCTGAACCGTCTCTTTCATATGAACCTAGAAACCATGAAGGTAACAAGAGCTACAACCCCATCAAACGTCTATTTTCTACATGTACATACGTTTTTGTGGATTTTAATATTTTGAAGTTGTTGGCTTTTTTGTTTTGTTTTTTGCAGTGGAGGCTTTGATAAGTATAAGGGAAGCTTTACATGATCCACATGGAGTGTTAAGCAACTGGGATGAGGATTCTGTTGATCCTTGTAGCTGGGCTATGATCACTTGCTCTCCTGAAAATCTTGTTATTGGCTTGTGAGTTTCCAAGTTTTTCTCCTTCTTTTTAGTTGTTGCTGGCTTTATTTAATGTTAAGAGACTTTGTTTCATAGAACTTGAAATAAAGTTCATTTCTTGGTTTTGCTTTGTAGGGGGGCTCCAAGCCAGTCTCTCTCTGGTTCTCTGTCCGGAACCATAGGAAATCTCACTAATCTTCGCCAAGTGTAAGAACTTTGAGCTTCTTTTCATTAGTTTTTCTTTCTTTCAACTTTTTTTATAGTTCACATTCTGATAAACCCACTTCTAGTTTCTCTTTTGAGTTTTCGGTTTTTCTTGTTTCTTGCTGTAATTAAGAAAAGGAAGGTGAAAGAGTAAAAAGAATTTCTGGGTTCTGAATTTTCTTTCCAGTTTGATTTTCTACATCTAAGCAGATGTCTTTTGGCAAAACTCAAATATTAAAGTGGGATTTCATGATTCAAAACTCTGTATCTGCAACAAAACAGAGCGGAGTATCTTTGTTTATCTGTTAAAGTGTGAAAAGAAAATTCGTGAATAGGACATTACAACCCCATTTGTCTCCTTATGATTGATACTTTATTTTTTGTGTTTAAACTTGTTGGTGTGGATGTGAAGGTTGTTGCAAAACAATAACATCTCTGGTCAAATTCCGCCAGAGCTTGGCACTCTCTCAAAACTTCAGACTTTGGATCTCTCTAACAACAGGTTCTCTGGTGTGGTACCAGAGTCTCTTGGCCAATTAAATAGTCTCCAATACCTGTAAGTTGTTTGCTAATTTTATTCTTCATAATCTGTTTGGTTTCCAAGAAGGTGGAGTAAAGGAAAAGAAAACAAAACGCCAACAGAATTGCATGCCTTGTTTCATGGTTTCTATTCTTTTTTTCTTCTTGTTTTATAAAAGGTGTACGCAAATTGGCAAATTGTTCTTGTGATGGAATTGGTTGGGTAGTGGGGTTTGTTATTTTGATCTTCATTAAATATTCACAATTAGCAACCAAACCAAATGGTTTTATTTGCTTTATTTTGATATCGTTGTGATTAACTACTGTGATATTTTTTGTTATGTAATACGAGAGTAGGAGGCTAAACAACAACAGCTTGTTTGGGCCTTTTCCTGTGTCTTTGGCCAAAATCCCACAGCTTGCTTTCTTGTGAGTATAGTTTTCTTTTTCTCAGTTCTTGTTTGTATTTTATGTTTAAGTGCCTTGGAAAACGAACACAGCATGTAGCATGCTGGTAACCTTTTGATGTCATAATGTTTTTGCTCAGCAACTCGCGTTGGGTTTTCTTATTTTTGATCATTACACTGGTATTTCAGGGACCTGTCTTATAACAATCTCAGTGGACATGTGCCCAAGTCCCCTGCAAGAACATTCAAGTATGGTTTATCTACAACGCCCTGTTTTTCAATTATTGTGTACTTGGTCAATGCTTTATCAAATATTATTTTATTTTAGTGTTCCATTGTTGGTTAATGCAGTGTTGCGGGTAATCCGTTGATTTGTGGAAGCGGCTCTACTGAAGGGTGCTCTGGATCAGCCAATGCTGGTCCTCTTTCCATCTCTCTTAGTTCATCACCTGGTGAAATCTCTATGTCCCTCTCATGTCTACCTTTTGGCTAATCTCTTTCAGTCAAATTGTAATATGTCTGTTCTCTTTGTGTAGGTAAGCATAAGCCCAAAAAATTAGCAATTGCACTTGGGGTTAGTCTCAGTCTTGTATCTCTCTTCCTCCTAGCACTTGGAATCCTTTGGCTCCGGGGGAAACAAAAAGGCCAAATGATACTTAACATTAGTGGTTAGTATAAGTAACATCCTATTTTATCTAAATTTTAATCAATGACAGCATGAGCCTGAAAAACGCTCAGATGGGTCATGGAATTTTGTTGCAGACAATCAAGAAGAGGAGCTAATTAGCCTAGGAAATCTCCGGAACTTCACTTTCAGAGAGCTTCAAATTGCTACTGACAACTTCTGCTCAAAGAACATTCTTGGTGCTGGAGGTTTTGGCAATGTGTACAAGGGAAAGCTAGGAGATGGGACCATGATGGCTGTGAAACGGCTAAAGGATTTGACTGGAACTGCTGGGGAATCACAGTTTCGAACTGAACTAGAGATGATCAGCCTTGCAGTTCACCGCAATTTGCTGCGGTTGATTGGATATTGTGCCTCTCATAATGAGAGGCTTTTGGTTTATCCTTATATGTCAAATGGCAGCGTGGCTTCAAGGCTTAGAGGTTAGCACTTGGTTACCTTATGCAACTTTTATGCATAATAATGCTCTGTGGACAACAATATTTCTGGCAATATAAATCCTTTTGCTTTGTGATTATTGAGGTACTGCCTGTTTCCCATATTATGGTTTCTAACTATTTCTGGTCTTTTCAGAGGTCTTAATTGGTGCCCTTGTTTCTAACTTCATCATGGCACAGCTTTAGAACATGTTAGATTTGTTCTTAGTTCTGGTCAATTTATTTTCTTTTTCTCTGTTTGGTCTTGACCTTTTTCCTCTTCGCCAATTTCATGGTGAATGTATAGTTTATTATTGTTATGTTTTTTTATCCATGTTGTATTTGTGTTCAGTTTGAGACTGAAAAGAAGTTTTGCTATTTTTTTTGGTTGAACGTGAGAAAGTGAACTGAATTCCTCAAAACATTTAATTCAACAATGGCAATACTAGAGAACTTAAGTTTTCATGCTCCCATTTTTTTCTAAACTGTCTTGATGTTTATTTCTCTAAAGCACAAATTGTCCATGTCTTTCTTTACTTTCAAATCTGAATTCGGTCGATCTTTAGGAGATCCTGAGGGGAACTCTCCCTGGCCCCACTGTCACTCAAGGGACTAAAGGTGGCAGGGTGTGAGTTTTGAATGCATGGTTACCTAATTAGAATTTGTTTTTCTTTCACAATCTATTACTAGAACTGCTGTGATTTATGTTGGGCCACTTGGAATGTTCCTGAGATAATCAATTCATCAAACAGCGAAACCTGCACTGGACTGGAACACTAGGAAGAGGATAGCAATAGGAACTGCAAGGGGTCTTCTGTATCTACACGAGCAATGCAACCCTAAGATAATTCATAGGGATGTAAAGGCTGCTAATGTGCTCCTTGACGAATTCTGTGAGGCTGTGGTTGGTGATTTTGGCCTTGCCAAACTTTTAGACCATGCTGATTCCCATGTCACTACTGCTGTCCGTGGCACTGTTGGGCACATTGCACCAGAGTGCCTATCCACTGGCCAGTCATCTGAGAAAACCGATGTTTTTGGATTTGGCATTCTCTTGATAGAGCTTATTACTGGAATGAGAGCTCTTGAATTTGGAAAAACTGTTAATCAAAAAGGAGCTATGCTTGAATGGGTAAGTCTCATCTGCTGCTACTATAATCTTGAACTGCTTCAACAGATGGCTCATTACTTTCATTGTGTGTACCTCAGCCATGATCATGCCGATTATAGTGAGGTTCTAGATTTTGCTTAAATCCAAATAGCTTCAATGGGATTGTAGACCGCATATAGCACTCCCAATTGCCGTAAAGCATTTGAAAAGGACATATCATTGATGTGTTTGTGTGGATAATTGCATAGGATTAGTCCCTATCCGTGTGGGACATTTCATGCTGTTGGGCCCTGCATACCAATATCTGTAAACATGATTTGTTTTGTTTGTTTTCAGGTTCTTTATGCTTTACATTGTTGCAACTTGCAACTGAGTTAGGAGATTTCAAATTCATATTCATAAATAACAACAGTTGGTAAAAAAACGTGTATGACAATGGTGACAGGTGAAGAAGGTACAACAAGAAAAGAAAATGGAAGAGTTGGTGGACAAAGAGCTAGGGAGCAACTTCTGTCGCATTGAGGTGGGGGAGATGTTACAAGTGGCGCTTCTATGCACTCAATTCCTCCCAGCTCACCGTCCCAAAATGTCTGAAGTGGTCCGGATGCTTGAAGGTGATGGTCTCGCCGAGAAATGGGCTGCAGCACACAGTCATTGTAATCCCACAATGAGCCTCTCCCATCCTAACAACAATAACAAAAGCACTACCTCTGCTTCAAAACATGATGGAAGTGGTCCTAATCGTTCCAGCAGCATGTTTGGAACTACAATGGATGAGGATGATGATGAGCACTCTTTGGATTCCTATGCAATGGAACTCTCTGGTCCAAGATAAACAGGAAAGAATTAAGAAAAGCGAAATTTGAACAAACAGGAAAATGATTTTTTTTTTCTTTAAGTAATTCTTTACAACTAGAAGCTGTCTTTTGTTCAAGAAATATATAGGTTTACTTTCTCTCTGTTAACTGTCTTTTTTGAGTTTTTTTAGCTTCATGGAAATGTAATGTACATATCCCTTTTATTTCTAACCGAACTGAAAGAATCTCTTTATATGGGTCGCGGTCCAATAGTATTTACGAAAGAAAGAAAGAAAGGTTGGCTTGCGAATGTGCACAATGGGGTTTATTTATACAGTGTTGATAAGTGAAAGCATCGTCACATACCCTGCCGCGTCCAAGGGCGAGACAGTGCAAACATGGATGATATTGATGGTTTTGACTAGGAGATTATTTCCTTATACAGTGTCTTTGAGCTGGTGAAACTGTGCAAGTGAGGTATTGTCAAATGTCGAAGTATGAGCTGTTAACGGTCGTTTTCTTTGGTAGCTTTTGCAGGGTCACGCGGCTCTTTGGTGCTCATTGTTCTATCTTTTTCGGGTTTTTCAGTCCTCTCAGTTCCTTTTATCTTGCTCTCCAGCCAGGCAATTACCACCTATCTTTTCCTTTTCACCCTTGCTTTCTTACGTATGGTCAAGAACATGCTTCCTCTCATAAGAAATGTTTCAACAAGATTGGTCTTGTAATTTGTGCAATTGCAAGCGACGAAAAGTTTGGTGAGGCCGAGGTAACGAAGATATTGACTTCCAAGTGTTTGGATTTGGACCAACAGTTGATTCATTTAGGCCTAGAAAATAATATAGCATTGCTGGATGTTTGACATTAAATCATATACCATTTGGGTTTTCAAGACTTTCGGCTTTGATTTGAGATGAAATTTCCGACCCCAAGCAATAAGGCCCATCCCAATTCATGATCCAAAGAAGAACTCAGTTGGGGTTTGTTTTTCCTTGCCCCTTCGTGTTGCTTGGGGAAAAAAGGAACATGCGGTGAATTGGTGGTTTGTGAAATTTTGTTAACAACAGAATGCATTTGGATGATGAACAGAATGAAATAGATCGGTCTCCCGTCCTGCATCGTGTGCTTGTCAATTGTATTTAACGTAAAACAAATATACCTAGGTTATGTTAGTGTTTCTAAAGAAACAAGAAAAAATTGATATTCGAATCATTAATATGACTAGATACAATAATATCAGGTAATCTTATTTAAAATATAGGCAATGATAGAAGATGCATGCTAAAAACAACATTTAGCAACAATTAATAATAAAAAAAAGAGTTATTGATATTATATTTATAATGAGAATAAAGGAAAGATAGTGGAGACTCATCGTCACTCTATTATGAATATCGGCCATCATCAAAAGAGTTTGCTGAGACAGTTCAAACCCCGTTGCAAAGGGTTGCACAACACCATCGAAAGAAGCAACATGGGCCGTTAGAGCAATGTCTCGGAAAAGCAAATCGGGCAAAACATAATGAAGTGAGCATCCACTTATATTCAATAAATCCATTCTATTTAATTAAAAAATAAATTTAACAAAGAATAACAAATAAAAATCCTGAAATAACCCAATAAAATAAAAAAACAAAAGATAAAACAAAGGATGGAGAAAACTGATAAAAAAAATAGAGCTCAATCTCCAATTAATTAAATGTTGAATGATGAAATTAAAAAAAATATTAGTTTAAAAAAATGATAAAATAAAACCAAAGCAATCACGGACAAACTTCCTAAAATTGGGTTAATTTTCCAAACTTACAACCCGTGAAATCTTAGACACAAACTAACCAAGAAACTCATATCTAAACCAATTTAATGTTGAAGGAAGAAATTGGATAAAAAAAACTAATCTAAAAAATTGGTGAAAGGAAAAAAAAACAACAATCAAAAGAATGAAAATAAAATCTAATAGGGAAAAAAAATAATGAAGGGTGAAATCGCAAAAAAAAATCAATTTTAGAAATGATTTCAAATTACATAATCAACAATTAAAAAAATAAAGACCATATTTGACAAAGAAAAAAATAAATGAGGATGAAATCAAAATAGAATCCAAACCTCATAAATCACTTCAAATAAAACAGATAATAATAGAAAGAACCGGGATTAATTGAAAGGAAAGAGAAGTTGAGGGGTTAATTTGAGAAATTACAACAAATGGTGCAAACACCAAGTAATAAAGAGAGAGAAAAGAAGTGGTCGTCGGTGCTAAATCAGAGCTTTTTTTAGTGCACGCGTCACTAGTTCATGGAGGAATCATTAAGACCTAACTGAGGTTAGTAAGCTTGATTGGGTCGAGGCCTAACCAAATCTCATATGGCTCAGCCTTCACCTGACCCACCACCTTTTCTCTTTTTCTTTTTATTTTTATCACACATCTTTTATTTTTCTAGGCTACAATGTCAAGTTATACACCTTATAACTCTATCTACATTTCAACTAGAATTGCCACTTATTATAAGTGATATGCGCAAGCTATCCTATGACGAGGTAAGCTATGTAGTAGAATTAACACCTTGCCAAGTAAGTAGTTTTAGATTTTTTTTTCATAAAAATAAGCTATTTATTCCCAAGTTTAGAGGCGAATAGAAGGTTTTTTTCTCATCTTTCAACATAGAAGAAAAATATATAAATCTCCTTTTCCCTTTTTCTTACATGATATCTACTTGAAAAAAACTTATACTGACTTCAACATCAAAGAATTCTTCTGCAAGTAACACCCACCATCCAACTTGTTATTATCCATGAAGAAAGCCTAGATCCAATGAATTTGTTCTGGCTTCATCAAAGGCATCGTCTATGGGAACGAAAATAGAAGCTTTGTTTGTTCCCTTTTTATTACTCTTTTGTATCCTTCACATAAAATTTAAAAGATTAAATCGAAAACAAATAAAATTTGTATAAAAAGATTAAGAAATAAAATTTAGAAATCAAAAGAATAAGGATTGATATAGAAATACCAAAAATAAAAAGGACTAAGATGTGTTTTTTGAGGGAGGAGAGAGAAAAATAAAAAAAACTTGTTGGTGACAAACCATTGCACCTCAGCTCACCGGGAGAAAAAAGACACAACGACACGGTGAAAGCACGGGTTTGGCCACTGAGAGGTATCACAAGTGCTGCTCAAAGAACATGGACACCTCATATGCGTCGATGCATTTATAACCCACGCCAACAATTTTTTTAAAATTTTAATATTAATTAATTAACTTAAAAGGATCAAACTACTCCTTATAATCATGAAATTAATGATAAAACCATACTAAAAGACCAAAAGGCCGTACTTCCATGTTTTATTTTTTTATTTAAAATTAATATTTTTAATATTTTCAGATATTTTTAATTTGCTAAAATCAAAAATTATTTTAAAAAATAAAAAAATATATTATTTTAATATATTACAAAATAAAAAATATTTTAAAAAATAACCACAGCACCTTAAAAGAATAATTAGCACTTGTAATCTTTAGAAGGAATAAACGGTTGTTGATCTTAAAATACTAGGAAATAAATTAACGAAGACTTGAAGTAATCCCAACAGCATGGACGGTGGAGATGAAGCACCGTAGGAATGGATGATTGGACCCAACCAAGAAGCCGCAGCGGCAGCCGCAGCAGCAACAACTTCAACTTGACTTGCCTTGTATTGTACTCCTCTATTCCAACTCCAACTCCAAAGTTGTCATCATCTTCTCTCTTCACAATTCCTTCTGTCTTCTGTATCATTATAATCCAAGAACACATGTACATACATGTATGTATGAGCAAGAGAAGAGAGAGTTCTTTCTCACGAAATAAAAAATATAAAGAATTAAAGAATCCAGCACCCGTTAAAACATCTTTGAAGCACAGCCAAGCCAACTGTAATCAATAAATTCAGTAATGAGTAGCGGTAGTCAGTCCTCCTCCTCCTCCTCCTCCTCACAAATCCTCTGCGCTTCTTTTAATCAAGACAACAGGTAATCAACATTTTTTATTCTTCATACACCTTCCCTTTTCTTTTCTTTTTATATAATACTTCCTTTTCTTTTCTATTGAGTCTTCGCAGTGGCTTTGCGATAAGCACCAGAGATGGTTTCAAGATCTTCGATTCTAATACGGGACGTCTCTGTTATGAACGAGGCAAGCTACCCATTTTTCTTTTTCTTTTTCTTTTCGTTTTTTTATAAATGAAAGCGAATATTTCTTGAATAATACTGTATTTATTATTTTTTGTTAGCTTCTGGAGCTTTTGTTGTTGTGGAAATGCTATACAGTTCAAGCCTCCTTGCCATTGTTGGCGGCGGTGAACAGGTGCTTCCTTATTTCTTTTTTCTTTTTGTTAGTTTACTACTCTCTAAAGCATTAATTTTGTTTTTTTCCCCCCCTGGAACAGCCATCTCTATCTCCCCGGCGACTCTGTTTGTTCAATACTACAACAGGAACTGCTCTTCGCGAATTGAATTTCTTAACTTCAGTCCTCGCCGTCCGATTGAATAAAAAGAGGCAGAACACTCACTCTTTTATCTTTTTCAAATTTGTCCTTAATTGGATTTGATGGAAGAATTATTCTGTTGTTGTTGATCATTGCAGGCTTGTTGTTGTTTTGCAAGAAAAGACTTATATCTATGATTCAAATACGCTGGCAATATTGGATGCCATCGATACAGTTCCTAATGTAAAAGGTGAGACAGAAGATCCTCGTTATGTGGGTTTTCGAGGTAGCTTTCACGACTGCTTTTATAGCTATCTATGTTTTATTACTAAATTGATGTTTAAACAGAAGTTCTTGCAGAATGAATTCAAACAGTTGTGAGTCAAAGGTTTGTTGTGGCTAATTGCATGATCTTGCACATTCTAGAGATGGATTATTGTATTTCTTGTCATGCCAATCTGTGCTTGTAAAAGAAAACACAAGTGATGAGTGCTGAGTTTATATAGTTCTACGAGGATGAGAGAAAGACTAATTAATCAAATCGTATTTGCCATTAATTGCCTTGTCATTTGTTTATCTTTTCCACAGGACTTTGTGCATTCTCTCCTAGTTTGGATGGCTGCTTCTTGGCTCTTCCTTCTAGCACGACCAAAGGATCTGTTTTGGTGTACAATGTCATGGAGCTTCATTCACATTGCGAGGTTGCGGAAAAAATCTTTTAAAATTGATTGATAAGCATAACATGTGATTAAAAATTTCATATCTTCTAGGAATTCTTGTTTCTTCTCTCTTTAATGCTCCCGCTCCCAAAAAAGAAGTTGAAATCTTGGATACAAGTTCATTAGAAGGAAAAAGAAGAAGGAATCTTAGATACCAGCTTTGGTATGAATTTCTGGGGGGGGGGGTTCTTCATCTCATTTCACTAACATTATTCTAACCCACTACCCAGCAGAATCTCATACTTTTCGCTTTCCTTTATGGTGATTGGATAAGAAAGAATCTTTTTCTTGCTCACTCGTGTGCATCCTCAGGTTCACTTATATATTTATTGAATTCAATGACAGATAGATGCTCACCGTTCGCCATTGGCTGCAATTGTCATGTCTTTCAATGGGATGTACATTGCAACAGCATCTGAGCAGGGGACCATAATCAGAGTTCATCTGGTATCAGAAGCAACTAAGGTGAGCAACAATACACCATTTATTTGATGATGAACTTATGGAAGTCTGGACTTGTCAGCAAGATAACAAACACAGTTTCCATCTGTGCAGCACGGGCAAATGGGAGAGTGGACCTACTGCCTTCTGTCTTTGCTATAAAAATTATCTGGCAAATTTCCCTGCATGACCATTTACATGGTTCTAACTGACTTTCAATGAATACAAAGAAATTAGAAACTGTGGATGAAATAGGAATTATGAAACCCAAATTATATGTGCTTACAAATGAGGTGTATTTAGAGATTTGCAACTTCTGCAGAGCTTAGCAATACTCACAAGCCAAAAACAAGTGCTAATTGTCTAAAGGGATTAATTAATGAAACAAATACCATTCTGATAATTATTATTGTTATTGTTACTGTTACTTCAACTGCTTTTCGGTGTGGAGTGGGTGTTGATAATCAGTGTGATAGCCATATTGTCCCTTTCATTATTTATAATGCGCAGCCATCCATTTTTTGTATTTCCACCTTTTTTTTTAACTCATTAAAGAGTAGATTCCAATGGATCTTATAGCATTTCTCTGTTAATGGATTCTTGAGCAGTCATATAGTTTTCGAAGGGGGACATACCCATCAACAATATTTTCCTTGTCATTTGGACCATCAACGCAACTTCCAGAAATTCTTGTAGCCCTGAGTAGTTCAGGTTCCATTCATGTCTTCTCACTGGGTCTTGCCATAAATCAGAGGTGAGAAACTACATGAACTACATAGTTTGGATATGTTGATTTAGCTGAGGAATGATATTTTGTTGCAAAACATCTATTCTTGTTGATGCTTTCAATAATAAAGTCACATAGCTGCTGTTCATTCACCTCTTTATGGAATGCAGCATTGCCCCATGGTTACCATAATGTTATAAAATCACTGGTATAATACGTTCTTCTAATATGTACATGTCAGTTATTTTCTCCTTCACTCTATGGCATGTTTCACATAAATGACATTTGCTTGTTTATTGTTCTTTATTGTTTTTTCCTCTTATAAAATCATGTGTTTTTGGTTAGGTTTTCAAATCCAACAGTATTTTGTCCTGTTGATTTGTATTGATCCTGCTCTTTCTATGTTTTCATTTTAAGAACACATGAATGCAGCACATGACTGGTCCAAGGTTTTACCATGTGCTTCATAATGTTAGAAAGGCTGCCTCTGATTTCTCCAAAACTATTGCATGTCTCCCTTCTCGTGCACTTTCCAAGCTGAAATTGCATTAGTTACTTCCAGAAGGACAATTTTGGTCCCCCCTAAAAGGGTATCACTTTGTATTTTGTGCTAATATTATCATGGGGTTTTATTCATACCTGATTTGGATCCTGTTTCTCTTTGGATGTTAGTAATTGATAAGATCAGCACTGACAATTGTTTTGCAGATGAGAGGCCTTACAAAGCTCTACTACATAACGTGTCAAATGTGTTTGATTTTATGAAGTATTTGCGAAGTCATCTGATCTTTCTTGCTTAATTTTTTATGCCCAACAGAGGCAGAAGATCAAGCAGTTTTCTTGGATCATTATTACCTGATTCTGTAAATGATGCATTTGATCCAGCTCATCACCGTGTGCTTCATAATGCTGTTCCGGCTGGAGTTAAAAGGTGAAATAGTTTGTAAATTAACTCCTGACTGGTTTCTAATTTAAAGGATCTCTGGCGACCTATTGTGACGCCTACTCTTGGCATTTCAATTGAACTTCTGTTGGAATGGAAAGATTGTGTGACAGAACTTCATAGGTTAACCTAATTCTTTTAATTATGACTTCAATTCTACCATCTACAGGATGGATTTGCTTTGTTTTCTTTTTTTCTGTTTCTTTTTTAATACCAAAAGAATGGAGAGTATGCATAATCAATAGAAAAAATGTTTTTTGTTCCTGGTTCTAAACAACAAAATCTGCGCTGTGTGCTTTTTTTCTTCTAACCCCAAAAAAGATGTGCATGTGTGATCTGAGCGAGCATCTTCAGGGTGTAGATGTATTTTAGTTTACAGTTCATATTCGATATGAAGTGCCTGCTCACATTTGTTATTTTCTTTAAGCTCATTGATTTACTAATCAGGTGACATAATGCAGCAATGTGGTCGTGCGCAAGGTAGACAAGATTGCTGACACAAGTTTATCTGAATCTGTAGCTTCTAGGTAAGTTCTCTGTATTATGGCAAGCTTTTTTGTTTCTATCTCATCTCATCTCATCAGTTTCCATTCCTCCATGTTTTTATTTTCCTTTCTTTGTATCCCACTGGCAGAGCTTCAAACTTGTCTTTCTTAGGGGGCAGGGGCAAAATATTACTAGTATCCAGAACATGGGGGGATTTTATATACAACAATATACACTTAAAAATAAAGAAAGTCTTCTGGAGTTGGGGGGTGGCAGTGCCGCTTTGGGGTTGTTTATAACCCATTTCCTCTTCCTTTCACCTTCTCTATTTTCAGCTTCTAGAAACTGGATAGCTTCTGTCTACCTTGATTTAGTTTTTGGTAAAACAACTGGACACATCAGATCTCCGCCTACTGCATCTCTTCTTCAGAGAAATCAATTTCTGTTTTTTCAATTGGCATCCTTGTATGCCAAAAATATTTTCTAGTCTCAATTTCATCAATGAGCTTCATTATATCATTTGTTAATCACACATTCCTATTTCAGTAGCATAAAAATGAGCTTGGATGATTTCCCTTGTGCAATTTATTCATTATTCATGTACATATATTTATACTATTGTCATTTATATTAATTTGTCCCGGATGCATTTTCATTTGCTTGTTGTCTTCTTGTTTTTGAACTCTTTTTAGGGCCACGCTATCAGTAATAACCTTTAATGGGCATTTTTTAGAGTACACTGTAGATGTTAACACTCAAAATGAATCTAAATGGAGTTTGGCGAGTGAATTTAATCTCTTGGCAGTGATATCAGGTAATTTTGAAAGCTCATGATATAATTTCTGGATTACATCTCTTTCTTTTTTACCGCACTTGTATTTCTGGTAATTTACTAGATCTTTACTATTCTTAGGTGAAGAGCAACATTTTCAGCTCGTATGATGATGCTCTGATAGCACCGTTGGTAGCATGACAGAACTGTTCAAGGAACTTGAAGAAACTGTTCTTGAAATATAGTACACTGCCTAACCCGATGACCGAGATCTGTGATTCTTCGGAGCATACATGTAAATAAACCAGATTTTGATATAGCAAAGCAAATTTCTACAGTTCCCTCATTTTGTACAGTTGATTTGTTTAGATATGTAAAGTAGAGAGATAATCCAAGTAATAGATGCATGTTCTGCATTATTTTGCACATTTTCCAGCGATCAACACTTCAATTTACGGACTTCCAGAGCTACAGTGGAGGGATGATTAACTCAAACTTGTTGCAACTGCGATGAATTCCATGATATTTGAATGTTTGATTGATGGTAATTATCTTCAATTAGATTAAACTTTCAAGTGAACGAAGTGATCTCCTCAAGTAAATAATGGAAATTGTTCTCCATAATCTCACCTTAAAAATATGCAAGCATGCATTTCTGCCCAAAATTAACAAAATTGGGACGAGGTTGTTAAATCAAACCTTGAAAACAGCACGAATTTGGGTTCAGGAGACCAAAAAAAAAACCCCCACAATGAACAACAAGAACATATAGAGAAACCAAATTTGAGTTCTAATGGAGAACAACAGGGGGGGGGGGGGCGGGTTTGGAACTCCATTCACTAATCTTAGTCAAGTTGATGCTGACCTTGTTCTTGCCAGGACCCTTCAAGAACTGGTTTCTTACCTTTTCTCTCTGTCTCCATTTTGTTATTGAAATGGATTGGTTTTTCGGCTTCTTGGGTGTTAATTAGTGGGTTCTTGTTTATATATATATATATTCATGCTATTTTTCCTTTTTGATCTGCTGTTGCCTTTCTTGCCTGAGAAATTTTGGATTCCTGCGCTTAGGTCTGCCGTTTGGGATCGATTTTCTTAAAAGACCTCAATTTTTTTCGTGTTTTTTTTTCTTTATAATTTTGCCTCTTTTCCTATTTATTTAGCTCCGGTTGTTGCTGTTTTCGTTTTTAGAATCATAGCCTGGGGGGCTGGTTGATGTTGAAATTTTATCTGCTTAATAAATAAGTTGATGTCCAAATTCTCCCTTAATAAATGAGTATGCAGCCCTCTGAAGCCAATCTAACCCTTTTGAGGCATAAAGAATAATTCGATGGCTTGATATTCGATTCAGCAGGGATCATGATTTTTGTTTCGTATATAAAAAGAAATAGTGTTTCACTTGTTTTTTAAGTGGTTCTGTAAATCTATAAAAAAAAAATTCAATAATTTTGCTCGCTATAACTTGGTTTTTTTTAAAAAAAAAAAATTCATCAACTTAACCATTTATTTAAGGTGTGATACTAAGATGAAACAATGATCTATATGAAGTCTCTAACAATGTTTTCTCATCTTATGATTGTCAATTCACGTTCTATTATCAATGATCAAAACTATAGGGAGCCCAAAGCAATATATAATATGATTAAAAAATGCTCATCCTATCAGACAAATGACTTCATTTCTATTTGAGGGTAGCTCTCTTATTTGCAAATAGTTTCTAATAGGGATCCTCTAATCATCTGTTATATTGATGGAAATAGTTATCCGATCATCTTTACCAATACTAGGTTCTTCCAAGACTTCTACTCAAACATCGACAAGAAATTCCACAAAATTAGAGCTTGATGATTTAGACAAGAGGTCTACTTGTTGAGTGTCTTTTTTTGAAATACGAGTGGTTGAAATGTTTTTAAGTTCAACGTTGATATAAGACATGACTTTTTGAAGATACAATTGCATGACGGGTTCTCTTGCTTCACTTGTTCCTTAGTATTGACTAACCATTAACTGTGAATCATTGTGAGCTTGGAGGGGATAGGCATTCAAAGCTTCTACAAGATGTAATCCAGCAAGAAGAGCCTCTGGTGTAGGATGGCATGATAGACGGACAACCTCTTTCTTACGCTGTCTAGATGGATGTTAGAAAAACCACTTCACGTTTAAGCATCATGAGGGTGTGCATGCTCTTTGAAATGGCTTGATGACCTCTGAGGTTGAAGACCTTCTACTAGATCATTTTGTTTGCACTTTTCTGGATAGTGTAATCATCTACGAATACTGGGTGGGGCTTATTGTTGTGGAGGTGAGTGGAGAGATGCAATAATTTGCTGAGGAGGAGCTGAAACTCGTTGAGGTGGATTTTCTCTCGCTTGTTGATTTTCCAGCACTACTTGGATGAGGAGTTATATCGGTTCCATAAGTTGTTGAAGGATTGATTATACGTGGGCTGGAGTATCTACTGTGGCTAGAAGATCAGTAACTCGTTCTATTCCCGGAGTGTCTTGATTATTTGTTATTGATAATGATAATGAGGGGAAAATAGTTAAACAATAAAGTTATTTATGACTTTTTGTAAGTTCTCTCATAAACGACATCATTGATGATGTCCCAAAATCTAAGATATATAATTAAAATGTTATTTGGTGTTTGAAATAGTAGTTAATCAATATATTCAAGTGCTTGGATTTCTTCTTTTTAATCTAAAGAACTCTAGGCTAATAATAGAAGCTTGAATACCTGCAAAAACAGTCTTAATTAGGAGGACTTAAAGACCCTCCGATTATAAAATCAGTATATTTATGAGAAAGATATAAAATGACTTAAAAGCAATAAATGATTTTAAAAAGTCTTAAATTCAAGGAATAAAAATGTTTGTTCTTGAGTTTTAAGTTGGTTAATGCTTTGGAATCTATGCATCTTTTATCTTAAGAGATGAAAAGTTATGAACATTTTGTCTGAATGGTTCATATGATATTTATACACCCTGAACCTTGTCGTTTTCAAAGAAGAAGAACTGAAAAGTCCTCTATTTTTTGCAACAATAATGGAAGACAAATACCTCTTACATATCATTAATGAGACAGTAAATATAATAGATCATTTAAGAGACCTTATATACACCTGTAAGTATAGAAAAATTATTACCTTACTATGAACGATTAGTCTTAATAGAGAGGCATGACGATTTATCACGCCTTTTATACTTCTATTGTAGAGAATCGTCCAGGATCAAGCATATAAACTTAATACTTGGTAACGTCCAAGTTTTTTGGATTTAACATGTTTTTCAGATCCACATTGCTTTGGGCTTAACTGACTGTCAAGTCCAAATTCTTTAGGTCTGACATGTTTGTCACACCCATTTTATTTAAGAAGATTTTTTATAAATAAAAATCTTGATAAAAAATTAACTAATCAATTTACAATGAAGAAGTTAGGAATAGGGTAGTGTTTTGAATAGTATCCCAAGCATGATGCCTAACTATACTAGCAGAAACAGAGACTTTCAAGTGGCTGCTGCAGAACAGAAACAGAAGTAGCTAAGGTTAAAGAAAACGTAAATAGAAGTCGAGACCTCTATTGCAGCACTGCTAGTAACAGGTTCCACGAAGTGGGAAAGCCAGTCGGCTAACGCAGATGACAAACAGTAACTATTTCCAAGCAGTTAATATTCTTTTACGTAATCTTTCGAGCACAAATCGCTACTTGGATCTGTCACCATTTAGGGATTGAAGTTATCTACATCTTCAGGGAGTCATCTATGACGATAAGTGGACTTGGTGCTATTGTTTTGAGGAATAAACAGGAGATTAAAAGTCATATAAAAGAGTAAAATACGTAGTGAAATACGCAATACTAAACAAAATTAATGGGGTAAATTGATAAGTTATTCTATTCAACCATTCATTGTGAATATTTAAGTGGGGGGAAAAGGCATGAAATTCGAAACAATAAGCTTTATTACACTTGGTATAATTTCTTTGTAGACATGTTTCGTTTTGCCGATGGACTATTTATCACGGCAATCTATTCAGTTTCTGGCAAGACATGAGAGAATCTCGCAATGATTGGAAAATGGGTTCAACATTTTACAAGGTCGAAGGATTGATTGTAAACTTAAGGATCAATCACGTTGATTGAGAATAATAATCATCGGATATTATTTACTGTTCTATACACTTCTAGTTTCACTATGATCACTGCCACCTCCTCCATCATCTCTTTAACAATCTTTTGGCAATACTCATCCAGAGAATTCATAATGATCCGTCAAGATTAGCAACCAAGAAAATCCATGTCAACAATAAACTTTAAGCCCCCTACATCCTAAAGATGGTGAAATGGCTTGAGATTTCTTCACCGGAAAATCAAATTTCAGCTTTATTATGCAGGAAAAAAAAATTGTTCGAACAAGGTGAGAGTTGCCAGTATTGGGCTTGTCCCATACTCACCAAGTTGCCTCCCTGAAGAGAATGCGCATTGGTTTGGTTTCGCCGAGTCTATTTAAGACCAAACCATCTTACCAAACTAAAGGTGATTTGGTCTATTCTCAGAGCACAAGATGTCCGAGGCTCGCCCCCGGGGTCATTGAAAGCTTGCTCTCTTCATTGTGCATGAAGCTGTAGTCCCACTAGCTTATTATACTCATAGCAACAGCAGTAGTGACAATTATAAACCACTCAAAACCAAACTAAACAGAGATTACATCAACATTTCCCTTTCTCCAAAAGGAAAAGAAAAACAAATTCATCCTTGTATTATATCATGAATTTCCTCGAGTTACACCAGATTGCCAAACTTCTCATAATTGTCTAAAATTGGCAAGCAACCTCCATTTTATAAGAACCAACTTCACCTATGAGTCAGGTTTAACTAATTTCAATCGTGTAACTTATCTAGTTCTTGTCTTGACAAACTTTCCTCGTGAAGCTTTCTTCTCCAACTTTTCCCTCTTCTTGCGGGTTTTTTCATCCTCAACACCCTCCTAATCAAGGGAAGATCACAGCCAGGGTTATATAGAGGACATAAAAGTTTTTAATGCCTTTAAAAGATGGTCAACCAAAATAGGGTAAGAAAAGATACCTCTGAACCATTTGATAAAAATCCTCTGAAGAATCCAAAAGATTTGTAAGCTCCGAATGCTGGTATCTGGAAAGAAACATAGAACCAACATCTCACCATGTGAATAATCATAAAAAATTCTCTCCATGTGTATCTTCAATAACATCTCTAAAACGAAAATAGACATCTCCTACTTCAGGTCCTAGTTTCACATCATTCTTGTTAAGAACTCACCTCAATCCCCAATGCACCACCCTTATCCTTCCCTCTACAAAGAAGGAAACAAGTGTTCCCAATTGGAAAAGCGAGGGCAGGGTTTACCAAGGAGTTTAGTCTTCTAAATGAGCCATTAAAAAAAGCAATTTCCCTTTCTTTAGAGTTACCCATTTTCTCATAGCAAGCAACAAGCTAGTGTTGCAGGAAAGATATAATCACAAGATGTGCCAATAAACTAGCAAAATATACCATATCTTCACATCAATTTTAAATTGAACTGTTCGGATCCTATGCTTGCAGACTAGTATAACTGTACAATAACTTCATCAAAATATATCGATGCTCAAACTTTGTCACCGTAGGATTAGCTAAAACTACTCATCACAGATCAACAATGACAATAACAAATCCAAAACATATTTGAGAAAAATATATATATATATTTCAGACATGATTAAGAAACTTAAGATGAATATTTAAAATACCCAAGTGAAAGTTGGTCTATCTTCCCTTCAAAGACAAGAACAGGAGACCAGTATTCGTTTGCAATGTATCCATGCTACGAGTTTGTTCTCAAGAAAATTCCAAAAGCTTTCACTGGTGGTGCTTTAACATGCACATATAGAAGCAATTTTATGAGCAGTCAAGTAAATGGGATCTTACCACCAAGTATGTGTACCAAAACTTTCCAGATATTATGGACATGAGCTGCACAAAGCTCGTAATGTAGATAACATCATGTAGATAGCTGCAATGCAAGATATCACCAACATCAGGCAACAATATCTCATAATCCATCAACAGAATCAAAATTGGCATCACACACACAACACAATGTCTAAAGACAAATTAAAAGCCACCTTTCATGCAAAATCATTAGCCAAAATACCCAACAGAAGACTCAATTCAACTATTCATTTATCCTAATAAAACGAGGCAAGTCATTCAAATTAGAACAATTAAAACATACCCACAAATCCCACCAGTGCTCATATCAAATCCACCATCAAGAAGGTCACCGTCGTCAGCATAAGCAGGGCTGGCCATAGCAGCAAGTTGTCGATAAGGTATAAAATAGGCCACAGATGTCAAAATCAGACCAATCCAATGTTTCCACGTGAAACTGGAATGGAAAATCACCAACCTCACCAACACATAAATAACCTAAAATTAACAAAATAATGATAAGAAAGAGGGAAAAAAACGGCAAGTTAATAGTGAAATGATAAAGATGAGGGAGTAGGAGCGTACGTTACAGGCGATGATGAGGCGACGGAGGTTAGCCATGTGACGGGAGTTCTCTTCCTTTCGCTTCTTTGCGCCTTGATTTGCCATTTTCTTTCTGCTTCTCAGATGATTGATTCTAATAAGTTCTCACAGTTTAGTTTAGGGCTTCAAAAATGAAAATATCACTTTAATCTGTTCTCTGTGTGTGTGAAGGAATGGAGGGAATGTCAGCGAATCGAAGAAGTGAAGGAAACGGAGAGGCGAACGAACCAGATCCCAGTACTTCAGAGTAGAGGAGTGGTTGCATGGCGTTGTCGAACTTGACCCTTCCATCGTTCACTTGAAGCCCAGAATAATTTGGGCTCGGCCCAGTTAGCTTTATCTTAGCCCAGGCCCGTGTTAATATTTTTCTTCCGGATTGAGCTTTTCACACATAACAGGAGGTTCGAAGACTCGTTTTTTTTATAGAATGGATTTGTTTTGTAATTTGAAAGCGTGAACCTTTAAGTAAGACAGAGATAGGGTTGTTGAGGGTAATAATTGTTGAAGGATATAATTAGCTTTTTCGAGGATGACAGATAAGGACAACTTGTACAATAGAATAACACCTTTATCTTATAAAAAAAATCAAAAATAAATAAGATACTTTTTTCAATCATACTTTATAAAATAAAAATTATATATAAAATAAAAATCATTCAAGATTCTACTCGTGAGAAATACATAAAAAATAAAAAATATATATATATATATATCTTTTAAATATTTTAAAAAAAATTATTTATAGCTTTTCTCAAATTCTATTCACCTTAATTCAGGCCATGAAAATTAATAAAAATAACTTAAATATTAATCGGGCAAGGAAAATTAATGTGTTAAAAAAAATAAAGATCACGGGTAAACACTGTTTTATACTGTTTCAGCTATTCCCGTGTGCTTGAGTAATGAGATAAGATGTGAAATTCCGGCAGGCGGTTATAATAATGGTAGGGGAGGAGGGGACACCTCCAAAGCAAATTAATTAATTAATTAATTAATAACAGGTAATTTAACCATTCCAATCCCACTTACCTGGAGTCTAGGAGTTGGTGAAAAATCTCTCGACTGCGTCTTTTTGTACTTTTACAGAAAAGCTTAATAGTTATGTAATTGTAGAAGGCATCTTTATCAGTTTCAGTTTTTTCAACTATTCACGTGCCCGCACTCCTACGAAGGTTGGACTCTAATATTTTATATCAATGTAATATATATATATATATATATATGCAGTGGCAACGCATTTTACATTGTAAAAAAAATTAAATTAAGGACTATATATATCAACAATCATTAAAAAATTCTGATTCTAATAAGAGATCAAGTTGATAGATTAAAACAAGGATGAATATTAATATATATGATTATGTCATGCAGACAACTCTTCAGAATCTTTCTATTTAAATATACAACAATAAAAAAAAATTCTTGTAGAATAAGAACGACAAAAAGATTCTAGTTTAATCTCTTGTTTTTCTATTAATATTTTTTTTTCATGGGTTAATAATGTGATAAAAATAGTTAGCAATAAGGAATAATAATAAAAATATAGATAATTTAAAATAATAAAATAATAATAATAATTAAAAAAAAAAAAAGGTTTCTATTTCGTTGAGACACGGTTATCTAACTAATGAGCTTTCTGTTTTTGCATTGTACTTCACTTGAATAATTGTTTTTTTAACAACAGCTTATTAAAACTATAAATGCAAGTTTTTAAAAAAAAAAATAAAAAAGGTATATTTTGATACCTTTTCATGCTTTAGTATTAGAAAAGAAAAGAAAAAGATATACCACTAATGCACTGTAACGAAAAACTTTTTAAAATTCATTTTTTAACTAGCTATACGATTATAAAAATACAAATCCGTGTGAAAAATGATTGTTAACATTGTAAAAAAGGACAAGAATCTCATTCAAAAATAAATATTAAATTAATCGATATCTAATAAAATAACATCTCAAATACAATAATACTTATTCAATTATAATTAATTTTGACTCAAGTTTTAGAAAAACACAATCACGGAGAGCATAACAAAAAAAAACTACTAATATCATACGAAATATCATATATCCCACTCAAAAACAAATTCAAAAAGAATTTCAAATATTTTATTTAAACAAAATTCAAGGCAATTTTTTTAAAAAAATAAATGAGTTGAGGAGGTTAGGCATAGCGGGTTCACTTCTAGCCCTGAAGATTTGCAGGTGAACCTGATTTTTCTTTTTTTGTAAATTGCTTCTAATTTTAATAAAATAAAAATATTATTCAAGTGGATGGAAAGTAAATTTCCAGTTTTTTGGATAAAAAATTCATTTTTAAGTATTTTTTTTTTACTTGAAAGACCTAATAAACACCTTAAATACATCAATAAACCCACGCATGGCCTTAGATTAACTATAAATGGGTCAAAAAGATGAAAATCAACGGTTTTTAAAAACTTCTTGAGTTCCAATATATTTTTTAGATAAGATGAAGACAAAAAAACACCACAATTGTAACTCATCTCGTCAAAAAAAACTCGTTAACATTAAAATTGACTTTTTTGTTGTTGAGATTAAGTAAAATCCCATAAGCTTCAAAATGATATCAGCACATTAAAATAATTTAAAAACACTAAAAATAATAATTTGAATGAAAGAAAAAAAATAAAAAATTAATTTTTTAAATGCAAAAACAATTGAAATCCTAAAATAAGGTGACAAGGTTTGTTTTCTTGTAGTATCATTTTCTTAACCTTTTGTTTTGGTCAAATTAGTAAAATAATACGTTTCAAAATTTAATTAAAAAAATAATCCAATCTAGCAAGTTGCTCGTGACTTCTATAACTTTCTAAAAAAATATATAGCAGATGCAATTTTATTAAATTTTTGAAACTTATCTTAATAAAAAAAAATTGTGATAAAAATATTATTTATTTATTTACAAGTAACTATCATTCTTAGTCTCAAGATGTGATAGATATAATATAATATTTAAATTAAAAAGAAACGGTGATGGTGGATACGTCGTGATAAGCTCAAAAGATAATAATTTAGAATTGCAAATTGCCGCGTGATAATCTAGAAAGACTTTTTGCATCAACGATTTCCAGCGACGGGCGTATATGGATGTCTTCTACATGCTTGTTTTTCATGATAAAGAGTGATAGATAAAATGTTAAAATATATATATTTTTTAAAATATTATTTTTATATATCTTTTAAAAAAAGTTAAAATCAATAAAGTAGTGCAAAAAAAAAAACTAATTAAATGCAGCCATATGAAAAAAAAAAGACTTCAAACTCATTAAACAAAAAATAAAGCACTTATTTTACTATTAGCTTCTGAAATAAATTTTTTTATTGAATTATATATAATAAAAAAATTATACCATTTAAAATACTATTTTGTCATCTTTATCTCTAAAAATACCGGAGATGCTCTAAGCGTGGTGTGTGTGTCAAAGAAGAAAGCAGAGTACCGTGCAAGGCTGGTGAAAGCAAGCCATTTTGTATCATCTCACTTAATTTGCTAAGTCAATTGTCAACAGCTGCAATAATCGATTTGATTTGTGTGTTGATCTAGGAAAAATCAATTTCCTTCCGTTGAGAGGACACCTGTGCAACTATTGCGTGCCTTGTGCGTGTGGGTAAATCTTTTATTTGGAATATTTTGGCCCCACGGGGCTTTTGTTTTTTTGTTTTTAAAGTTTTTTTTTTAAATTAATATTTTTTCAATATTTATAGATATTTAAATGTGTTTATGTTAAATATAATTTTTTTAAAATAAAAAATATATTTATTTTAATATATTTTTAAATAAAAAATATTTAAAAAATAAATACTGCCCTCTGCTACGCCTGAAAAATCAGAATATTGCACCATCTACGATGCATAATAATGTGCCTAGACTCGATCGGATCCTCATTCCCGATGCTCATTTGGTTTTGTCTCCTCGGGTCTCTTCCATCATTCCCAATGGGCATTGTATTTATCTACACAAGATGCCATTTTTATAAATCCTTATTTCAATTAAAATATATTTTATTATTATTAAGTTGTTCTTGTTAGTTATTTATTTGTTATTAGATAGCCTATTTTTATATTTAATATTAGTTGAATTTAATGATTTTTTTTAACTATGATACATTATTTTTTAATACATCTTGTTAGTTGAATTTAAAAAATAATATATTATTTTTTAATGGTGATACTTTGAAAGAAAAGAAAAAAACTCCATTTTATTCTTTGCTGAAAGACTTGTTTGTTTTAATTTGCTCTTAATTCTAACCACGTAAAAACAAGGCAAGAAACACAGCCTATTTTACATGCAAAGCTTACTGTTTGATTTCCATCAGCTCTAGCTTTAATCAGGAAGAGCAATAAAATCATCTAGTAGGTAGTTCAATAATAAAAATTTAGGATTGAGGGGTTTATTTTTCTCGTGATCTTAGGTTCGAGCTCAGTAATTGCTAATATGATGACTACTGAAGGCTTATATAGTTGTTAACTTCAGGGCCCGTGAAATTAGTTGAGGTACGCGCAAGCTGACCCGGACACCCATATTAATTTAAAAAAAAAAATTAGAAAGAGATACAATACAGGTGATTGGCATTTTGCTCCCATAGAAGCTAATCACGTTGAACATGACAATGTTCTAATAAATTAGGGATATTTACGATTGATTGTGAAAGGGATGGCATTAATCATACACCCTCCTCGCATATTTGTTTGCAATTTGTTGATAATGACAAGCTATAACATATTTGGATAGATTAAAAGAGGAAATTTTTATCTTATCAAATCTTGAATTTTAATTTATCATGCATGCATGAAGTATCTGTGATCATATTCATTCAATTAATTAGATTATCTACTAACATGTCTTATATATAGTTGTGAACTCTTTCCACTTATAAATTATTTTAAAGATTAAATACTCTTAATGAAAATTTTGAATTAAAAATACCTCCGGTTGTAAAAAGAGATAAGAGTGGATTCTCAGTTTTACATTGATTCAATTTGTATCATGATGACATGACTTCTTTGCCCATCTAGTTACCAACTAATTTTCAGCCGTGTTTTGCCATGAATTAGATAAAAATTATATAATTATAAAAAAATATATAAATATTATTATTTTTATCTGCATGTGATGAAATATTTAAAATAAGAATTAAAAACTCAATTAATATATCAAAGTAAAATAATTGATCAGTATAAAAATTAATAAATGAAAAAAAGTCAGTGTAACTTATTTGATAAATGAGCCAACAACGAGTTGGATGTCCTATTTAAACGGCAATCTGGTTAAAAAAAATAACATTGTTTTATGAAGACACGTCTTAAATATACATTTTATTTTGGAAGCATACAAATTCATTTTAATTTTTTTAAAAAACATATTTATTTTTATATTTATATCACCATCTTATCAACTAAATATATTTTTGTTTTTATTATTTTTCTTTTCTATCACATGACAATAACTTAACGCTATATTAAACTATGTTAGATTAGTGTCTAGTGAGATAAGGGATAATAATAATAATAATAATATATTTGGTAAAAAAAATATAAAATAAATGTTTATATAATAAATTTGTAATGAATTTTTATATTTTCAAAACAAAAAATATACAAAACATGTCATTTATGCGTTAATTATCTTTATCTTTTTTTTTTTATCTTGAAAAAAATATTAAAACTCTATTTAAAAACTACCATGGGTAGGGTTGCAACTTGAACTAGATCCCAAAATTTTTCCCATACCCAACGATTTGCTAACAGCCAACTGCCCCCCATGCGTGTTGCAGTAATGGCACCTGCTAGCTTCCATTTTGTCCAAATATTCTTTTTTTTTTTTTTTTTCTGTAGTGGAAAATGACTTCGATTTCAACTCCCCTATTAAGAATTAATTATTAAGTCACAACAAAAAACAATAGGCCGTAGGTCTATTCATAGCTTTTTCTTTTTCTTTTTTCTTTTTTTCATATTTTAATTAATATTAATTAATATCCTCCCTCTTATTTTTAAAACTTTTTGATTTAGTTTTATTTTTTAATTGATCATTGATTTTTTTCTATATTTTTAATTTGATGATATTTTTTTTAATTTTCTCTCTCTTATGTTTTTGTATAAATTAGCTATATTTGTAAGATATAGATAGATAAGATTAAATATTTTAGAAGCTCTTCTTAAATATTTTTTTTCCCTTTCCTTTTTATTTATAAAATGGTGTTATTATCAGAGTTTTGGTATGATTTTATATTTTTTTTCTCTTTTCTTTTTACTTGTAAAATCTTGTGTTTTTTAAATTTTGTAATTTGAATGAGTCGGAGATGATATTTGTAACTCGTAAAATATAAATATTATTTATGATTTTCTAAATTATATATTTTTTAAAATATTATTTTTTTTGAGTGTGTAATTTTATTATATATTTGTTTTACTACCCTAGAAAGCAGAAGAAGTCAAGGTTCCCATGCGTGTTGCATGCAGCATGTGTACTGCAAGGCTGATAGCTCCCATCTATATCCAAATATTTCGTTTTTTTTTTTTTTTTTTTAGGGGGCACCTGACACGACCAAGAAAAAACCATAGGCCTCAGGTTTGTCCAATTGACCTGAGAGCCCAGCTGGATACTACTTCCTAGCGCATGCGGTCGTTTAAATACCGTCAGATGCGGTTAAAACCATCCGATTGCGCTGTACACACCCACGATGTTCACACTAGAAACAAATTCCACCAAGATCTGTCTAGTTGATGGGGTCCACACAAGCAAAAATAAAAAAAAACGAAGTCCGTTTTGTGGCGATGGGCTGATCATGGGATGGAATGGTGTCGAGTGGTGCCCACATTTCCCCATTATCAATAGTTTTGTTTGTTTGTCTGGTGGATGTTGACGTAAAATTGGTTTTTAAAGTATTTATTTTATAAATATATTAAAATAATTTATTTTTTATTTTTAAAATTTTATTTTTAATAATATATAATGATTATCATCTGAAAATATAAAAAATAATTTTAAATTAAAAAATATTAAATTATAATCTATCCCTGTTTGGATTCTATTTTTAAATAAGAGTTAGACTGTATTTGTTTTTATATTTAAAAAATATTTTTAAAAATTATTAAAATAATTTTGGATCATTATAATACTGTGTAATATGTTAATATTAAAAATATTTTTTAATATATTTATAAATAAAAATAACTACTACTAGAACCTTAAATACTAAAATAATATAATTAGTCAAATCTTATCCAAAATAATTAGTCAAATCTTATCCGAATGCGCATTGCATTGCATGCTCATAAAAAGAGATAATTCTTTTCGCATCTCATCTCATGGTGGCTTTCATTCGTAACCGGTAAATAACTGAGCTTTACTGTATATTTGGTATTGTGTATATAATATTTTTTTATTTAAAAATATATTAAAATAATTTTTTTTATTTTTAATATTAACACATCAAAATCATAAAAAAACAGTAAAAAATATTATTTTAATATTTGTTTCGCATCAAAAAAATTTAAAATACACTCAAATACAATTATAATCACAAAACAAACACATATCCACCTTTTCTTATGTTTTTTTATCAAGAGGATGTCTTACAGTACTTGCATCCCTTAAAATCTATAATTCTAATAAAAAACATAAATTGTCTTTTTTATATAAGAGATATAATTATTCATAGAAAAATATGAAATGCAAAAAGGTATGATTTATAAATAAATAAATAAATTTAAAAATTGTGATTGAAAAACACTTTTATTTAATAGTGTAATGAAAAGTTACGAAATTTTAATTATATATCATTATTAAATATAAGTAAAAGTTCTGAATTAATTTAAAATGATGTGTAATATTGTATTTAATATACATGAACATGCCTAGATCATATTTCTGCATAGAGGGTCAATGATATAGATGGTTAGGTGGCCGACTCCCATCTGGTTGGAGGTTTGAGAGTAGTTTTGACATTTTTTTCAAAACAAATTATATATATGAACCTAAGACGGTCAATAAAACTCGGAAAAGGTTAAGAATTGTTTGGGTTGATTTGAAAAATTATAATTTTTAATTTTATTTGAAACATGGTCTTTTAAATAAATGTTTATTTAAAGTGAGAAAATTAAAAAATCATGATCATATTATTAAACCCTCTCATATCAAAATCACTCTATTTTAATATTGAAAAATAATTTTCTTTAAAATTTATAGTTGCAGAGTCTTATATAAAATTTCTCACATTTATCTTTTTCTCCCTCTCTATATATTTATCCTTAGCGCCTAAAAAATTTAAATATTTTTTTCTTTAATTGTTTTTTATATTTTAAAATTATTTTAATGTAATGATATTAAAAATAAAGTTTTAAAAATAAAAAATACTTTAATATATTTTTAAATATTTTTTTTTTAAAAATAACTGCTACAGTAAAACCAAAACTAAAAAAAGGAAGCACGCAACGAACATGAAGCAGCCACCTCAAAATAACTCGGAGTTGTCTTGTCTCGAATCTCGTAAAGGTCTCTTCTCCTTCATCGAGGATTCTCCTAAAACATAGGCTCTCTCTCTCTCTCTCTTCCTTTACTACCACAGCTACTTTTTTTTTCAGCCTCTTCCCGAAAGTATTAAATAAGAATCTTTTGTTGACCTGGTTCTTTGTTTTTGGTTTTTTCAAGGAAGGAGGTAAGAACACTCTCTCTCTCTCTCTCTCTGTATTCTCATCATTCTTTCTCTTTGAAGATCAGAAATTCAGATAGGAGATTTTATCCTAACTGGTGCGCTGTTTTCTTCTTTCTTCTTGTTTTCTCTATTTATTTATATAATATTCTGGTTTTTAACTGAACTTATGATTCTTTTAATTATTGGAAAAATAAAGGTTTATCTGGTGCTGATCCTTCCTCTTTTTTTTACTTGTCACCGTTGAAAGTGACCGTTATTTAATTATCTTAACAGCGATTTTTCTTTTTTCATGATTCCTTGTAAATTTGAATTTTGTATGAAGTTAAATAGTGGAAAATTCTGGTTTGCTTTTTTCCAATTAATTACAGGACTCTGTATAATCTAGAGAGCTTGTGCTGATTTGATTGGTAAAAGCTCCGCGGAGGAGAAGTTTTGAAGTTGAAAATGAGAAGGGGTGTTCGATCATTTCGCCAATTTCGATATGCTCTTCAACGACAAGAATGCAATTACTCCTTTAGTTTGGTGAAATGTCAAAAGGTTTTGATAGATACCGGCAATAGAGTTATCGATAATGCGGATATTGATAAATTTAGTTGTCCCAAATTTATTGCTTCAAGAACTTTGACGACGGATGCGGCTAGAGTTTCCAATGGAGGTGACATTCTATTCTGGGTCCATTTGGCTTTGATTTTGGGGAGTTTAGTGTTTCTGCAAATGGATTTCTCATTGGTTTTGGTATTGGGGTTTTGTTGGATCTGCAGATGTTAATGGAGGGGGGCCGCTTGTGGAGTATGAAAGAAGGATTGCCGCTGGTGAGCTTGTGGATGGTGACAGCTGCCAGGTATGAGGCTCACTTGAGTGCTGGAGATGTAAAATTGTTGAGTAGTTTTGTCTATCGTTGTCAACGCTTTGTGAAAAGCAACAGCTTGTTATTCGAGTTTTAATTGAGACATTTTATCCAGCCATACCTTCTGGTAGCTTAAATAGAAAATTTCATGTGGCTTTGGTTGTGAATATTTTGGAAACTAGTGCCTTAATTAAAGAGAAATTGTGGATGGTGGCTGGTTCACTTGAGATTTCAAGAGGGATTATTGGGCCTTCCTTGTGAAGGGTTTGCTGAAATTGATTTTTGCAGGTAGGCACATTAAGAGAGCTTCAGAGGCTTTATGATGAGCTCGTTGAATCAGCTGATGCCTGTAAATTGGACCGCTATACTGCTTCAGACAAATCTGGAAGGTTCATATTCCATTTTGTTTCTCATGTGTTTATATTTCCACTGGACTCTTCTTCTTATCAATTTTACCTTCTGTTTTGGAACTGCGGTTTCTTTGGGTTTGATTTCAAATTCAATTTTGCCACCATTTTCTTTATTTTCAGGAGTAGGTGGTTGTGGTCGCGTTTAATGCCACAGTCTTCACATTCACCCATCAAAGGACTATATCTTTATGGAGGCGTTGGCACTGGAAAGACTATGCTAATGGACTTGTTCTTTAATCAATTGTAAGTAAGCTTTACTGATCTAATTTGTTACAGTTTATTTTCCTTGTTACATTGCTGTGCTGTTCCAAGATTATTGAGAAAAAATATGGGCAAACTTAAAACGGAATGACAACATGCAAGAATTAGAATAGATCATCTTCTCATCTTCAATGTTGCCCAATAACCATTTATTTTTAGTTTTATTCCCTATTGATATCTATTTTCTCAGGCCCGTCAATTGGAGGAAAAAGAGGATCCATTTTCACGACTTCATGTTGAATGTCCATAGTCGCTTGCAAGTAAGATTGTAGCTCATAATATACTTGTCCAAATTATATTTTCAAAAGAGAAATGTTTTCCCTTGAAGCAGGCTTTGTTTCTGGTATGATTGAGTGTTTGTGAGCAATTAATCTTAACTGGACTTTTATCACACACACACACACACACAAAATTAAGGGATTGACAATATACATAAGCTAGCAGGTAAAATATTCTCATACGTATAGTCGTATTGTTAATGAGGAAATGAAGTTGGCTCTCATCGTGGCATTGTCTGCACTTGCACACATACGTGTGCATACCCATATCATGTGCACATGCACAGAATATCCTGTGAATTTTACTTTATGCTTTTTAGATGAATCCAACTCGGCTCTTGATCAATTGTAGATACTGAGCTTCTGTTAAATATTGAATTCTTGCAGAAACACAAGGGTGTTGCAGATCCACTTGAAGTTGTGGCTGGAGAGATATCTGATGAAGCTATTTTATTATGTCTGGATGAATTTATGGTATGCTAGTCACGCCATTTATTTCCTTGTGCTTTTTGACCAGATTTGATTGATTTATATTATTATTTTCATATGTTTACTTTCTTTGGGTGGTGGTCCATAATAGGTGACTGATGTTGCTGACGCATTGATCCTTAACCGTCTTTTTAGACATCTATTCAACAATGGCGTTGTAAGTATATTTGTGTAATCTATCTTCACAATGTGCTCCTACATCTATGGTTTAAGTTGAAAGTTAACGCAAAACTTGTATTTTTGTGCATGATGGACACAAGTGTAGATTCTTGTGGCTACTTCAAACCGTGCCCCAGATAACCTGTATGAGCGTGGATTACAGAGGGATCTTTTTCTACCCTTCATTGCGACTTTGAAGGTATATATATATTATTGACAACGTCTTGCTATTGCTGTTAGCACAGGGTCAGGACTTACTGAGAGCTATTATTCATTTCTGATATTACAATGGTGTATGAAGGTATTATTCAGATGCCTTATATTGTTGTAGGAAAGATGTGTGGCTCATGAAATTGGTTCAGCAGTAGATTATCGGAGGATGACTTCGGTATGAGTCCTGTTATCTCTTGTGCAGATCTGAAAAACTCACTCGGTATTTCCTGCTGTTAGTTTTTTTTTGTGTTTAAAATTTCTTTGATGTCAATGACTATGCTTGGACTGCAGGCTCAGCACGGTTTCTACTTTGTTGGAAAAGAGTCATCTAGCCTCCTTAAACAAAAGTTTCAACAATTGATTGGGGAAGAAAAAGCTTGTCCACAAGAGGTGGAAGTAGTAATGGGAAGAACATTGCAGGTAGGTGCTAAAATATGTTTCGCTAGAACATGTAAAGTACCTTTGACTTTTTTTTGACAGTTGTTAAAATCTAATTCTATCAGGTTCCACTGGGTGCCAATGGATGTGCGTATTTTCCTTTTGAAGAACTTTGTGACAAACCACTTGGAGCTGCAGATTATTTTGGATTATTCAGTGAGTCATGCCCAGCTGAATCAATTTGACTTGCATATTATTCATGAAAAATAACTGATACTTGGGGCATGGATATGTCAAATGCAGTTACATTTGGCATTTTGAGATTGGGAAATAGACTAGACACGGTTTGAACCATAGAACTGAAAGTGTTAATAAAAATGAAGAACCAAGAAATCATATTAATACTCATCTTGTTTTCCTACTCTGAAAAAATTGCTTTCTCGTTGGTAGGAGATGCCCAGCATGTTTCTTTCATCTTTTGGATGCCAAATGTCTAAAAACCCACTGCACCATGTCTCAAACACATTCATGCAATTTTTTTATGAGTCCTTGAGGGAATGCATTTTTCTCTCTTTACAGATAACTTTCATACCCTGGCATTGGAAGGTGTCCCGATCTTTGGACTCCATAACAGAACAGCTGCATATCGATTTGTCACCTTAGTTGATGTACGTTCAATGTTTCTTATTTTTTTTTTTACTATCTTGAATTTGATCCTGCAAAGTTTTGGCTGTGTACTATGGAATTGCGCTACGGTTCCTTCTATGTGCTCATCCTGCTTAAGCCACAGTTTGGCTTGTTCTTATGCAATTACTTCTGGAGTTTAGGTCTAATAAGGGCTTCGTCTGGTGAAGTAAAATAAATGACCCTGCTTTTGTTTTCTTTCTGACCACCCAAATAATGAAGTTTCTTTAGTTATCATAAAGTTGTCCTTTATAGGATGCACATCCCTATATCTCATTGTCAACTTATGTTTTGTACAGTAATTGGTTTTTGGTTTCATGCCCATGGTACTGAATGAAAATTTATCTAATTGTTCCATCCTGTGTTGCTATTTGGTTTGCTCTGATAGTTTTCACTTTCTTTTGAATCTGAGGATTGAAATTGTTTTTGCTGGTGTCTGGGTTAAAAAGATCACAATAAGAATAAATGCAATCTATTGATTGCATTATGTTTCAAAGTCTCTAGGGCAAGAAATTATTAGCATATTTTCCTTTTCTTCATCTTTCTTTTCCCTTTCACATAATTTTATGGGATATTATTGCAGATGATGTTCCCACTCACCATATAATAGCATAATCACTTCTCTGCAAAGTGCAAAGTGGATCTCTGGCATTAAAATCACTATATATAAACTTGGTCTCTTTGCATCTCATGGATTCGCTGGTGCAGAGATGTCTATTTGTTTTTTTTTCTTGTTTCTTTTTTCTTTTTACAAAGGTGTTATATGAAACATGTTTTTCCCATTTTTCTTTAAATGTTGCTGCCGTTATGACCACAGGTGATTTATGAAAACAGAGCCATATTGTTATGTACAGCTGAGGGGAGTCCTCTAGAACTTTTTGATAGGATAGTGACAATTGCTGATGCCCAGCAAATGGCACCTAGAACCTCTACAAGATCAAGGAAAAATGATGATTCTGATCTCTGTGTGGACAATGAACTTGGATTTACAAAAGACCGCACCATTAGCAGGTAATTATGGATTTTTTTATCGAGATTTTTATGTTTTGTATGTATTTATGATTCTAATCTCTCATTGGGTATGTTCTAATCTATCTGAGAGACCAATGGTAAATTTACAAGAAAAATGGATTCCATTAATTAAACCATTGAGATTTTAGCTCACGTTCTTCTTTTGATTTTGAGATGGACTTTAGGGGATGGGATAATGCATATACTCAGGTGTGATCCAATAGGACATGAGCTGTTATTATGTTTCTTGATTAGATGTCCTTGGATGATATTTTTTATATTTATGAATGCTTTGTGAAGTACATTACCTTGAGCTATTCGATGGAAAATAGCAGTGCATTGGTTTTATTCAGTTTTCATTTGAAATATTATCCAAGCACAAACCAGATTCCAATAGCTTGATAGTTGGCTAACCAAGTCTGATATGATCATTTTGGAAGAGGGGCCATGAAAACATGCCCCAAAACTTGTTTATCGAACACTGCTGGCTTGTATTATGGAAATTTAAGAGGGTCCAGCACCATCTCACGATTGTCACTTTTCATGCTACTTTAAGCTCGCAAATGCTGCTCCAGCTGGACTTGGCAGTTGGCTCAAGCTCCAAAAGGAATGGGTGGAGTTGGGACAGAACCAAATCCATACCTTACAAGTTGGTAAAAGAAAAGGAAGAAAGAAACACAAATAAGTAGGATACTAATTGAAGGTTTAGAGATAGAATATCTTCTATTTCCACTATTTTGAAACAAATTCCATTTCAGGTTCAATTTGAATTGTTTACTACTGTAAATGCCATATCCAGTCAATGACCTAGGTTTTCTTTTCTTTCTTTTTGCTTGTTGAGCGATGTTTCCTTTTCCTTTTCCTTTCCGTCTTGTTCTCACTTCTTTTATGTTTAAGTTCTTACAGCAGAATCCTCCCATAACAGCTCTGTACTTTTTATTTAATTTTCGGCCCCATAACAGTAACAAATTTGGATGTGCTTATGACATTCTATCATAACCCTAGCTAATTAAACTGCCAAACAATGTAGATTAACAGAGATGAACAGCAAAGAATACCTAGAGCAGCATGCTGCCATGTTAGCGGAGAAGCAGCTCTCAGAGGAAGCTAGCAACGCCAACGCCGTCCAAGCATCAGTCGGAGGGGGATCCATGTTCATCTAAACTTAGCAAATCGTTGATGGTAAAAGTAAAACCATATAGGCTATATGCTTGAGGATCAGCTGACAACTGACGCGCTGGCGGTTTTGGTACCAAATCTGATATCTGCTGTTTGAATAAAATGAAATTCTCCATCTGTAAAGTATTTATAGTAGCTTGTTTGTAATAAAATCTTGTTTCTATTGAGTTACAAGATTCTCATCTTGTCAGGTCTTTGTTACTGACCAGAAGCTTAACGCGAATGTAACAATCAAATGTGATAAGACCTTGTTTTAACCTCGAGGGGTTGGCTTGATTTTTAAAGTTTCTTGACTTCTAGGGTTCAAACCTTGAAGCCAATGCATCAAACGATGCCCGAGGGTGCGTTAATTTAGTCTCGGAGTACGTGCAAGATCTTGTTGTTGGTGTTAGTGACTGGTGCAAGATCCTTTTCTTTCCCTCCTATCATGGGAAAAACCCTTAACAATTTTTTTTAAAAAAAACATGAACACAGGAGCCAGAAAGATCATCACAGAAAAAAAGAATGATTTGAGTTCTGATCACATGATAACAAATGGAATAATTAAAGTTTGAATTCACACTACCTGAATTTCACCAATATATGTATAAAATCTGCATGTCTATGTATGCATGTAAATATAATTGTAAATCCCACCATTTTTTTTTAATTTTTTTGGAGAGATTGCAGATATACACAGGCAGGGCATGATCTCTGGGACAACTTTTTTTGGATTTCCAAAATGTATATTTGCTTTTTGAAGGGAGAGGTTATTTAATTAATGAATCAATTACTTGTTTGTATTGAATTAAGAGGGCTTGTTCTAGGTTTTGCTGCTACAAGATTGCTTGTGTTAATCAATTAAATTTTGTATTAGCTCAACTGGCATCTGTATTTCCATCTCCTTAGTCTGTATTATCAGAAATACGTGCGAAATTGTTTGGTCATGAGGTCCATGAACTTCATTCAAAATGAATCTGTTGGGATTAATTTTGAAATCTTCATTCAAAATGTTCTTTTAGTTTCTTCTAGATGCGTTTATAACTGTTAAAGAATGTTCATCTTTCGAATCTCTTGATTTATCACTACACTAATACAAGAATCCAATGTTAAATACTGTAATCCAAGTTCAGGTATATAGGGACTTCCTCTTATTTGAGAGGAACGTAGAATAAGAGCCTAAATCCCCCCCCTAGTTATTTCAAACAAGTACGGCATCACAAACTACAAATTAGGAGCCCGAACTTGTTACAGCTCCGAGCTCTAACGAAGCTGCAGTTGCAGACAGTAAATTGGTTAGTCTTCCATGTGAACAGGATGCTTTATTAATGAACTAAGATGTTGCTGCATTTGGCATTACATTCGTCAGTCTTCTGTTCTCATCATTGTTTCGGCGACTTCTAACCACAACGCAGATTCTGGCACCAAGTATTATGCCTTTTTAACCTTTTGGTTATTTCTGATTACACAATCATATGGCTTCAAATGCAGGCTGGTGGACTAGACAGATTAACACTCGATAATGTATACATGATAATGCGATGGCTAGAAGACTGAATCAGAAGAGTGCATATGACATGGGGCAGGTGCCCCCTAATTCTTTTGATTCTGAATATCAGAATCAGGATCCATTTTATGCATCCAGTAACACTGCACTGCCGCAACTCTATGGCAGTCATGAGCCAAGAACAAGCTTTCCTGGTATGGCAGCAGCAGCAGTCAAATATGGTTGGCCATGATCCAGCTAATCCTTCTTGGGAATCCCTTTGAAGTTCAAACCATGGCTTAATTTAGAGAGACAAGATTAACGCATTTCGCTCCAAAAGCTTTTAGATGCCAAAGCAGCGGAATGACAGGAGAGGAGCTGACAGGTTTTAATGCGGAAACAGCCCTCCTTCTCAATGGTTGGGCGGTTGGGCCACTTTAGAAGTACGAAGTAGGGAAATTGCAGTTTACGGAAATGAACAGTGATTTACAAGGCCGCTGTTTGAGAATTTATTAAATATAACCTAGTTAACTTAATAAATTAAAAAATAATTCGGAAAACCATTAAAAATATAATTTAAATATTATAAAATATTGAAAAATAAAACATATTGATTCAACCTATATTAACTCAAATTAACCTGTTAAATCCATAACATTATAAAAAACAAATCAAAATAAATTATAAAACTCAATTATCAATCAAATAAAACTCAATTATCAATCAACTTAATGTTCAAGTATAAAATTAAAAAAAACCCAAAAACAAATAATTTAAATCAACTTTGATTAACCTATCAAACCTGCAACTCAAAATATATAATTATGATAACTCCATATAAAATAAATCAAAACACATTATGAAATTCATCTTCCAATCAACCCATTATTAAAGAAAAGATAAAATTAAAAAAAAAATATTCAATCTAAACTGAGTCAACTCACGTTAAATCACCAAACTTATGACCTATGTAATGAGACTTAACATAAAAAGTAAATCAATCAAATGTTAAAAAAAAAATTAAAAAAAAAATTAAACTCAAGTTAATCCATCAATCTAATAATAACTCAAGTCATATGAATCAGATCACATTACTATGATAAAAAAAAATTAAAATATGAAATTAAAATTTAAATTAAAAAAAAACTAAACCTTAAAAAAAAGAAGTTATGAGAGCATAGCTAGCTATGTAAGGAGGGAACCTCGTTTAGTCTTTGTTAATGATAATGATAATGATACTATTCTTTTAAGTCATCTAGTATTCTATTCTATAGTAGAAGATACAACCCTCCCCTCAGCGTCTCTCATGCCTCATGGAAACACACCAGTGGATATGGTCTCAGTAAATGCAATTGCAGAAGTACTTGAACTGCTTAAAACAATAACAAAGAGTAAAACCCATATGAAAGTTCAGGCCTAAGAATCAGAAATCTAGAAAAACATGATAATACCTAAATAGCTGAATCATTTAAACAAGTAATGAGTTAATGACCACTAGTTGATCCTCAGCCTAATGAATACTTGAAGGAATCAAGGAAGCGAGAAGGTGCAATAATCGCAATGGGGAAGAACATTTAGGAAGCGATTACCAATGTTCATCACAGGAAAGTTACTATACTCAAGTGCCACAGATTACTCAAACCACAAAACCAAGCAATGCATGATTTAAAAACTAAATAGGAAAACTGCATCACTTAATACTGTCGATAAGAGAACCAAAAAAAATATGTTCCCTTGCATTTACTCCTTTATCAACTCCTCGTCCTTCTTGTATTCATAAATTCTGCACACAAAATAAAGTATCGGGTTGGTTTTTACTATCTTTCCGTCAGACAGACTGACTTCTTCTCACACTGTTCTTCCAGGAGCTGATGATGTTGCACTCAAGGGACCTGATCCAGCCAAAAATTAACGTTGGAATGAGATGGAATAGGAGCCAGTATTTGGATCTTGAACAGCTTTGAAGTTGTCAACGCTCATGCCAAAGCGGCCCAGCAAAGAGTTCCCCATATCTTTCAGCTTTCCTGCTCACCAGGAACAAATTCAAATTTGATACAGGATCAGAAGACACACACATGTGCTCAGTAAAGAAGACAATGAAGTTCATAGCCAGGAAAAGAGAGCACATAACCAAGACAAACACAATGGCATGACTTCACAACTATAAAGCACTTAAGCTCCTTTAATAAAAATGAGGCCCTGCATGATTTCAATAAGAACAAAGCTTTTGAGATATCATCACATTGATTAAAATATTTTCTCATTCACCTTGCTTCCACAACTTTGATATCTGTCAAGCAAAAAACTATTTAAAAAAAAAGTGAAAGTGAAATGTGATGTTCTAATGAACAGCCACTAAATAGCAAATAACAGATAAGGACAAGGAAAAAAAATTCTAATCAAAGAAAACTTAAACGTGAAACTACTTTCATTTTATCTGGTTCTATGCGGACCAAGCGCAGCCTAAAAATGATAATTCTATAAATTTAAGGCAAAACACACAACAAGACTACTTGATAGATTGGTATAATCACGGAGAGAGAGAAAAAAAGAAAAAGAAAAGACATTTGAATCTAAAGTGTTTTTTAGCAAATGATGAACTGTTGAAGAGACATAATCTAGTTAATGCCTCACCACTGGTAGCCTCAATGTTATAGAAGATTAGAGGGGAGTAATAGGTGTTTAAAAGCCTCTTTGGCCCCTTGCTTTTCTTGCTTTAAACACTCTGCTTTAAAGTAAAGCACTAAAGTATGTGCTTGGTTGATATTTTAAAAATCAGGAACTCAAACGAACTTTTGAGGGTGAAAGATGCTTTTTATAAAAACAGGTTAGAGGTATATTAGCTTCCACTTCAAAAAGTATAAATTTTTTTTTTTGGATGAAGGCTGGTTATTTTATTTTAAAGAAAAAAAACTTTAAATATTTTAAAATTTACATAGCACTTAACAAATATTTAATTACATGGTTAATTTAATGACCTTAAATATTTTAAAATTAACTAACCTTAATTGTTTTAATTTAACTATATTAGTTCCCGACTTGTATGGATCTTAATTAAATTATGTTATACTTATATTTACTAAAACAATAACTACATAATGTTTTAATTATTTTTTTTTACTTGTAATTTTTTATGATATTTGTTGGATTTTCAAAGAATTAATTTTTAAACAATTCATTTAGTTTCTTAAAAGAAAATGTTTAATTTCATTAAAAAAATAATTTAAGTTTTGTCCAAAATAATAATGCGTTTGATCTCAAAGCACGACACGACACGACACGACACAGCTCGACACAAGGGCCAAAAGGGCTCTAGTTTCACTACTGTGCTTTTATGTTTTTTTTTTTACTTTCCTCTTCTGCCTGTAAATGGAGTGGTTGTATGTTGAGAGGGAGAGGAAAAGTAAGAAGGCTTAAGTTTTAGCCTATTGAAATTGAAAGAACCATCTTCCAGTATTCAATGCAGACTTGGTGCAATATAATTCTAATTACACAGGCTTCTACCAAAAGAAAAGAAATTGTATTCAAGGATGTGGAAACAAAAGGGCAAATAAAAGGCACCAAAAAAGTTGTTCATTTCTTCTTACCAATCATCTCTTCCTTCATCTTTTCTCGCTTAGCGGCAGCCAGTGGCTCCAAGCGGCGAACGGTTCTCTTAGCTTGGTCATTTGAAGGATCCAATTCCAAGATTTTTTTCATATCTGCAAATAACAAAACATAATTAAAATTTTTCTTTCTTGACAAATAGAATCCATGTTTTAAATTTCAAGAATCCAGACTCACCAGCAATAGCCTCCTCGAAATGTTCAAGCTTTTCATGAGCCTCTCCTCTTCTAACAAGAGCTTTCATGTAAGAAGGATTTAATTCTAATGCTTTTGAACATTCCTTGATCGTGTCCTCAAATTTTCCCTTAACCCCCCAAAAAAACATATTTAATCAATTTCAATTTCTGTAAGCTTTAATAGTTGTGGTATCAAATCAAACAATTAGACACAAATTAACAATCACAACATAAATACCAATTTCAAGAAACAAACGCCGCGATTGGAATGGCAAATGGAACGCAACTCAATGGATGATGGCACGTCCGGTGGGGAAACTTGTAAAGCCACATCATACTGTAATAATGCCTCCTCATATTGCCCATTTCCAAACAACCTATTCCCTTCCAACTTTGCTTCATTTGCTTCCTCTATACCTCTCTGTTTTAAGAACCAAATTCAATAAATAATAAATGGAGAAAGTAACATCGATTTTGCCTCCTTATCAGCTGATTAGAATGAGAGAGAGTGAAAACCTGAATTAATTCGTCGTCGTTTTGAGAATCTTGTTTTGGCTGATCCTCAGTGGTGTTTTTGCTACTGATTTCTTTATTGACATTTTCTTCCTGCTCTTCTTCGTTGTCGCTGACTCCGCTTTCGCTTGCCGTTTCAAATCCATCGGAATCGCTTCCCTTCACTGCTGCTGCTTTCGTTGTCGTTGTGGTGGGTTCGCTGCTGGTCGAATCCGTCGTCGTTTTTGATGTTGATGGTGCTGGTTGAGGAGGTGTCGGGGTATTTTCGAGTACGGTTTCTTCTGGATCGATCACCACCATTGTTTTGTTTCTGCAGAGAGACAGGTGGTGGTGATTGATTTATTTATATCAAGCTCACGTTTTCTCTCCCCAAACCCCAATACGAAAGGAAAGGAAAGAATCAAAATGTTCTCGAACCGTCTTTTTCAACCATTTTTATTGACACGTACAAGAATTTACTCGCTATTTCTCTTATACGCACCGTTTCCTTCGCTATCTTTATGATTTTCAAAGTAACTTCCAATTACATCCCCTTAGTACTGATTTAAGCAAGGTTACCCTGAGAGTATTTGAGCCGTTTGAGTTTAAAGTGTAAACTGTTATACGCGCTCTTATCACCGTTTGATTATATTAAATTCGAATGTATCAACGAAAGTTGATGATGAAGTAAAACTTTATTATAAGTTGCATCTATAACTACCTTTTTTTAACCCAAACTTATTTTTAATTATACATGTTAATTAAACGCTTCCTTTTCATATCCAAGCCAAATATACAAGAATAATATATATTTTGATCAAATGACTATTTAAGAATATAGTAGAGATTGTTTTTCAATATATTTTTTTATTTAAAATAATATTAAAATAATTTATTTTTTATTTTTAATAATTTATTTTTCACATTAGCAAATCAAAACAATAAAAAAATAATTAATGTAAAGCTATAAAGAGATTTTAATTTTAAAAAAATATAATTGAACTATAATGTAAAATAAAATCCAAGTATCTTGTGAAAGCTACACCATTTATATCAAAATTCTCTTTTAACAAATCACTAGCTATCACTTTGAAATCCTCTCTAAATTCCTAGATTTAGGCTGGACGGATAGTTTCATTTTTGAATCTCAAAGTTCAATCCTAGCAATATAGTGATGAAAAAACTATCTAGTAGGTGGTTCAGTGATAAGAGTTTAGAATTAAAGAATTTGTTTTTCCTGTGGTCTCAAGTTCGAGTCTTGTGGTTGCTAATATGATAGCCACTAGAGGTTTACATGGTCGTTAACTCGGGGCCCATAGAATTAGTTAAGGTATGCGCAAGCTGGTTCAGATATTCACGTTAATCCAAAAAGTAAATATAGTGATAGAAAAATATTCATTCAACACGAGTCATTTGTTAAATTAAAACTAAAGACAGGGACAACATTAATAAATGTAGTGTATTTTTAGAGAAATGTGGTTAGAATGATTTTAAGTTAATTTTTATATAAAAAAATACCATCAATTGCATTGCCGATGCAAAACTATTTGAAACTTGAGAGTAGCTTTGGAGTTGCGAGTTATATTTTAGTTTTTGTATGAGATTATGGTAGTTTTTATAGTTGTAATTTTAAAAATAATTTTATTTGTATATTTTAAAAGGTAAATTTAAAAAAAATATTTGATTAAAATTATTATGATATAGATTTTTATATGTAAAATAAATAAAAAATAAGTTTTTATGAGTGAAAGCATGTTATTTTAATTTCTACAAAATCAATATTCAAAACACAACTAAATATAAGACCCAATACAATACAAAAGACAGAAATTATTTAACCAAACAATTTTTTCTTCTTAGTCGAGAAAAAAAAGAAATTATCACGATATCAAATGTTCTATAAATATGTATTTAGTAATAAGTGTAAAATTTTTTTATAAAAATATTTTTTATTTAAAAATACATTAACATAATATTTTTTATTTTCAACATAACATATCAAAATCATTATAATATATTTATAAAAATATTAATTTAATATTTTTTCAAAATAAAAAAACAACTCAAAAACAATTTTGAAAATAATTTAGAACACAAAAACAAAGGCTCAAACTTGTTTGTTTGTTTTCTTTTTTTCTTTTATTTAAAAAAAAAACCCTTAAGAAGTGGGAAAGGATATGGGAAAAGGGCGGCTACCACTATAAATATCGCCGCTCGATTGCGGCATTCAATATTTGGAGGCACCTTTTCTTTCTTTGACATTTCTCTTTCAACATACCCTAACAATGGAGCACAATCACTGAAATCCACTTGCCAATCCATGGCTTCCTTTCGAAGGCTTCTACCTCTCCCCTCCTCCCTTATAGTACCCCCCCTCTCTCTCTGTTTTTGCTTATAACGTTATTATTATTTTTTTAATTCTGATAAACGAATTTATCTCTGGATTGCAGAGGACGAATATTTCTTCCATTACTGGAATTCGAGAAGGTTCTTTTGCTTCTCTCTACCTTGCCTTCATATCCGAACAAGCGGCTGCATCTAATAATATAATCTCGGAAATGAATGAATGAATTATTAATCATAATTTGTTATTTAATTAATTAGGTTTTAATGAATTCGTATTTGCATATAATTATTTTGTTTAATATTCAAATTTGAGATATCTAGGAACTCAAGCCGACCGATAGATGTACGCAAATTAAACTATCTAGCAAAAAAGAAATACCATAGGAGAAACCAAACCAAACCTAACCAATCCATGCTGGTAATTTATTTGGCTTTTAATTCAATTCTAGGTCTGGGAGGAAGCTTTCGGAGCTACAATGCAGTTGCGTCAACTGAACAAACAGTTTTGAAACTGGATGAGGTAGATGGTTTGGTTCTTGATGGTGAAGTAGCAAAAATTCGGGGCGAGTTTGAAGCAGCAAAGCAGGGTTTTTTGAGGATTCCTGAGGCAGTCAAGGGAATGCCAAAAATGAACCCTGAAGGTGCGTTCCATGATGTTTTGGCCGAGTTTTTGTTTTATTTATTCATGGCATATTGCAATGTCTGTGTATTTATTATTCTTGTTTGATGGGTTAGGCATATATGTTAATAAGAACCTGAGATTGGACAATATTCAAGTTTATGGATTTGATTATGACTATACGTTGGCACATTACTCTCCTAACTTGCATCGATTGATATATGATCTTGCAAAAGAGCATATGGTTAATGAGGTTAGATTGAACTTTCTTTTATTGCTGTTTTATAAATTTTATCTTATGTGGAATTCTGTGTTTAGTGTTGCATCTTGGTTTTTTTTTTGGCAGTTTAGATACCCTGAGACATGCTTGAAATTCAGATATGATCAAACCTTTCCCATTAGAGGCCTATCCTATGATAAGAAAAATGGATGTCTCTTGAAGTTGGATTTCTTTGGGTCAATTGAGCCAGATGGATGCTACTTCGGGCGTCGCAAGGTACCCCAGAATATATATATTTTACTTTATATCCTTACCCTGTTTATAGATCCCAAGGATTGTAGATAAATTTTGGTTCGCTGTAGGATTTTTTCTTCATAAAGCAAGGTAGGAAAGAGAGATCTAATGCTTGAATTACTGTTCAACTTCAAAAATTATGATTGGAAAATGGAGGGTGTCTTATCCTCCTTGTTGTGTTTCAGGTCTCATGTACTTATATGAAAGTTCCTTTTTTTATGAAAAGCAGATGGCTTAATGGAGCCACTGCAACCATTAATTAATTAATACATAACTAAATGGATTGACACCAACCAGCATTCTTGCCAAGAAGTTAACTTGCTTCAACTGAACTTGTGACATCCCAAGAGAAATCCGTACCTCTACATGATACATGCTAACCCAAATTCTTTGTTGAGGTAGATGATTAATTGGTTAAGAAGGTGCTTTCTACAAAGATACCGATGCAACTTTGTAGGGAAAGCACTAAGACCATGAGTAGCCAATGCAAGGGATTGAAAGAAATTTCAACATAATAGCTGGATTTACACAAACATGAAAACTCTTTTCTAGATGCATAAAGGAACAATAAACATCTCGAAGAATTCAGGTGATGGGATAAGGGCTGAATAATCTCAGACTAATCAATCTCGTGTTTGAGTGATTCCAGTGGAAACATGTGATAGAATGCTACCAAGGAGATTTGTGGGTTTTCAGAAATTCTAATGGTGTAGCGCATAAATTAATATTTATGGTAGTTTGTTTCCTTTGAGCTGGGTTTCCAATTAATAATCAAAGTTTTGGATTTTTTGCTTTTATTAGACGAGTATTTTGTTTTGATTATTGTTTATTTAATGTTTTTATTAGTTTTTCTTTTGCAAGCATCCTGTAGACTAGCATTTTTGGATCCATATGAAACTTCATATCATACCCTCTAATTTTTGGCAACACTCTTCATATCTGCCCAAATTACCAGTTAGCTTATATTCTCTGAAGGATTGCCTTACTCTCTCCTTATCCCTTCTCATCATTTCTCACAATCCAGAACCTTCAACAATAACCAACACAACATTGGACTTCTAGAATTTGATTGTGGTTTATGTGCTAAGAATATTGTGATGCTGTTGTTTAATTAATTGTTTTGATTTATACACTTTTCAATGAAAACACTGTGACTTGTCATCTTCTTTTCTTTTCAGCTCAGCAGGAAGGAAATAGAACAGATATATGGCACAAGACATATTGGTCGTGACCAAGCACTTGGGCTTGTTGGCTTGATGGATTTCTTTTGCTTTAGTGAGGTTAATTTCACATTGTTTTCCATTATGCTTTCTGGACCACCAACCCAAGACCACAAACAAAAAAGAAAATTAAAAACAATGTAATGAAATGTTGATGGCGCTAGCTAAAAGTATGGTTTTAACATGCTGGTCGGTGTTAATGATTTTATTACACTTCAATATCCTGAGGATGAGTGGAAAATGTTATGGCTCTGAATTCTTTGAATAGTCAATATTCAGAACCAGTAAGGTTGAAGTATATGAAAAATATGAATTTTGTTTTTTCACTTAGAAAAGATAAGTTATATTCATCTTTATTTCCTTAAAATGCAGCAGAGGGGCCCCTTTATTTCTTTTATAGGATACACTTTTGCTACTATAATCAGCTTCCCTCTACATTGTTTTTAGTCTCATTATAATTCTATCGGAAAAGCAATTTTAAGCTAATCCGAGCCTGAGTGTGTTGGTTGGAGGGGATGAATTAACCCCCGACTATAAGAATTTATAGATCTTGTGTTAGCCTTTAGAGACCTAAATCCGCCTGGCATTATTAGTAATTACTGTCATAATGTGCAAGTTCGTGAAAATTTTCCTGTATTTAGAGCACTTATGTAGGTCTGAACTTGAATGTTTATTATGTCAACTCCTGAAGCATCATATCTTTTGAAATTTAGGCTATGATGCATCACATTCATACTGTCTCTTTCCATCCCATGTATTATGTCCACTTCCCTAATTTAAGATGTCCTGGAGTATTATTTTCACTTTGAACTGGAACTATAACATAGAGTACCTTAATGAAATTTCCCTTGTAAAGTACTGGTAAAGCGAAGGAGTATTCTTGGAAAGTCACGCAAATGTAAATAACATAATTAGGTATGTCTAGGGGCCAAGCATTTACTGTTAAGCTGGTTTGCTGATCTTTTGTAGTCAAAAGAGGTTTACAGCTTGGCATGGATTTCCTTGGTGCTATATGTTTCAGCTAGTATCTTAACAGGACTTGAACTTGATTGCAGCTGATACACAGTAGCTTAACAGTCATATATTTATTTTTGCTATTCTTGTTTGATTGCACAATCCCCTTCATGGATCCATAGGACGGAGCTTTGACTGTTTGGCTTGTGCATTTGTGTTTCTCTTTAATCCTAAACTACTATGTCATCATTTTATTTTGTAGGCTTGCCTTCTTGCAGATGTTGTACAACATTTTGTTGATGCTAAACTGGAATTTGATGCAACTTACATTTATCAAGATGTAGATCGTGCAATTCAGCATGTTCATCGCAGTGGGTTGGTTCACAGAGGAATTCTTTCTGATCCTGACAGATACCTTGTCAAAAATGTGGGTTCCAATTCCTTATATATTTGGCTGTATTTACAATCCGCTTTAAGTTAAGCAGAGCTGTTTCCCAAATCTGTTCCTGTCAGAAATGTGAGATGGCATTTCTGCTTGATACTTCTGAGTTCTGACCTCTTCCATGTGGGTGAATATTTCAGGGCCGGGTACTTCGCTTTCTTACAATGCTAAGGGAGAAAGGAAAGAAGCTTTTCTTGCTCACTAACTCTCCTTACAATTTTGTGGATGGAGGGATGCGCTTTATGCTGGAGGTATTCACTTACAAGAATCTAATCTTAACCTCTTTTTGTGTCTTAAAAGTGGTATCCTGTCACATTCACTATTACACTGCTGCAATGTAATAGCTGGCCTGCAATAAATTTGTTCTTTCAAGCTAGTTTGGTTTCCCTATAATAGTTCAAGATACTTTGAGAGGCAAATGCATTCTATATTTCATGTTTATAGATCTTCAGTGCATTGTTTTAAAAGATTGTTCTTGCTGTTGTTGGAAATACAAAAATAGGATGCTGTAAAATAGAAGCCGGCGTACGAATGATATAAATGGCACAATTTCATTGATGATTAATTGATTTATGTTATGAGGAATGTGAATGAAATGTTCTCATGCACTAAGAGTGTGAATCCTATCCACCATTGCAACTTTCATTTTTGACACTTGGAATTAATTTTGCATCTTAATGGTATTTGAGATACTTTTTTTTTCCTGTCAGGTAATATTTTCTTTCATATTTCTGAATTAAAAAAAGGCAGCTCATTGAGATTTATTTCATAAAATAGGAGGTTGTAGACCGTGGAATGCTCCTAGTTCAATTCTCTCGTTCCAGTTGGTATGAGTGGAAGTGCTGAATTTCATCATTGGAAATGATTTGGAACTTGTTTCAATAGTTAGTGCAAGATTGAATGCTTATTTGTCTTTTGTTTGGTTTGTGGGTTTGTTGTTAGTATTATTATGGTAAGGTTGCTGTCATTACTCCATCAGAAAAATTAATGGTAAGTTTCTTGGCTTGCTTCAACATGCTCTTTAGGATTCTTTGGGTTACAGAGACTCTTGGAGGGAGCTTTTTGATGTTGTTATTGCCAAAGCCAATAAGCCAGAGTTTTACACTTCGGAGCATCCCTTTCGGTTAGTATCTTCAACCTATGAAGTTTTGTATTTATTTTGTACATATACATGCAAGAGAAACCAGACATGGGGCTTTGTTCTGCCACTTCACAATGTTAATTTTCTTCTTTGGTTTTTGATTAAATCTTCGTGAGGGCTTTATGATAACAGCTGCAGCTGTCACGAATAATGAAGTGATGGATATGCTTTACTTAACAAATACAACCACGAGAGAGGTTGGTGATGCAGAACAAGAGAGCAAAATCATCAAAAAAAGGGAATTGATGTAGAATAGGAGCCAAAATCACCAACAAGAGAGACAAGCTCAATCTTGAAGAAAACTCAGTTTTTTTTATTCAATGATTAATAACTAATGTCTAGGTGCTAATTTAAATGAACCAACCAAATAAAATAGGAAAACGTAATAAGTCTTAATTCAATCAGGAAACTAAAATTTTAATTCAACTACTAAATAATAAATACTAATATTCCTAAACAATAAAATATATAATAGTAATGCAATATTAAAATTCCTAAATATAAATATTAATCCCCATTGTTTCCCTTCATTCTCCATCAGTTGGTCTTTTGTAGGCAACCTGAAAATAAAATTATTAAGCATAGGGATTAAAACCTTTTAAAAACTTAGATTTACTTCTACTGATTTAAGCAAAAAGAAATCAACAAGATTATGGAAATGCAATTAGGTTTACTTTATCTTGCTGACAGCAAGTTCGTTGCCCATGTGGTCAAACCTCAATGAATTGCATCTATTTCTGAATTTATAAAACTGAAACGTGAAAAGGACATGAATGCCTGTTTTATTTTATCTTGTGCTATAAAATTAAGCTGCCAGCAGTGGTCCTTCATCCTACTCTTTCATTTTTTTTCTGCACTTTGGTTCTATGTCTGTTAACAACGAAATCCATGTATAATAATTTATTGTTTTATGATCCATCTTTTTGAAATTTATGAAGCTATTATGACATGGAGAAGGACACCCTAGCTTTCAATAAGGTGGATGCGTTTCTTCCAAATAAAATTTATTACCATGGATCGCTCAAATCATTTCTCCAAATTACCAAGTGGAATGGTCCAGAGGTACATCATATATGACTTTTTGGTTTTGGGATGTTTCAATAGATTTTACATGCTGTGGTTAAAGACCAATAAGTAAAAGTATATATATGTGAGCTCTGTAAGTTTGTCCCACAAACCCTTTTCCTTCTTGAAATTGGATTTACATATTTGCTCATCTTCTTGATTTGGGGAAAAAAGAAACATGCCTTGAATATACATCCTTTTCTCCTATGCTTTTTTAGTGTAATTTTCTTTACAAAACAAATATAAGTGTTTCAGCATAGAGTTCTTCCGTTCTTAATTTGTTATCATCCTTCTTTTCATATAGGTAACTGTGATGAAAATTTGAGAAACATATGTTTTTTTCCTTTATTGAACTTTATTGCCAAAATCACATCAATTCATTTAAGAATTTGGGTTTAGATACCACCTCTCTGTATAATTTTGCTTTGATGAGCTTGTTATAATGACAAATTCTTGGATCAATAATTAATAGAAAAGATTTACTGAAACAAGGACAGAAAAGGTTTATTTGGCTGAAAGAAGAAGGTTTCTCTGATTGTTATTTGATGTTTAAGATTATGTACAGTTTTCCCTTTTTATACAAATTACTCTTATCCAAAAAAAGTTTAAGATTATGTACCCAAAGACGATGAATTGTGTTGTAAAAGATATATTCTTTTGATAATAAAGGGTTTTAACGTATAACCACTTCTTCTATAGTAATTAAATTTCTTTGGAAACAGTTTTTAATTAACTGGAAACTAAAATACACCTCATTTGTAATAAAGGAAAGCAGTCCTTATGTGCTCCCCCCCCCCCCCCCCCCCTCATTTACGATGGAAATTTAACAATTAATAGAATTGAGTTATTTTTTTTTAAATGCTTGTTGGACAAATCAAAATTTAATCACTTTGGCAAATCCTTGTTTGACAGTTATACTGAAAATGTTTTCTCCTGTGACGCTTGAACAATTCACCATTTATTTCCTTTGTAGGTGATTTATTTTGGTGATCACCTCTTTAGTGACCTAAGGGGGCCTTCAAAGGCTGGATGGCGCACTGCTGCTATAATCCATGAACTAGAAGTAAGGGTCATTTCTTGTTCTTTTCTACCTGTCAAGTAAATGCCCATGTTTTTAAATTTCAGCTTATCAAGCACTCTCTTATTTGGGTTTTTTTCATGATGCAGAATGAAATACTTATTCAGAATGATGATAATTATCGTTTTGAACAGGTATGCTCTGCACAGCTTTTTGACAGTGGTAGTTAATAGCTTTTTATATTTATATCTTTCGACTTTGGCTAAATAGGATGCATGTGTCTGGGCACATTTAGCTTCCTTTAAAGCTTTGTTGTTTAGAGTACAGTGCTTATGTTTTTTGAAATTTTTTCTTTCCAGTTGAGTTATCCTCTTCCTCATCTATATCATTGTTAGTTTATTCTGCTAGTTGCTAGTCTTGACTTGGCATATCTCTATGTCCAACGTCTATATAGAGTACATCTTTGTTTTGCTTATCTATTGAGCTATAAAAATTTTCAATCTTGTAAATGTCTCATGCAAGTAAATTACTCAGCACAAATTGGGGCTAAATGTGGTGTGATGACTTTCAAGTTACAGGCAATCTTGATACCTCAAGGAAGTGGAAATGCATCTGCTGATGATGTCAATTATATCAATTTTCTGACATAAGTTCTCACTGGCATGATTAGAGAAATTTATCTAAAAAAAAAGCACAAAAATGTTATTGTTTATAGACTTCATTAATTTGTTGAAAAATGGACCAAGACTCTTGAACACTCAGGGCATCGTTATAAGAGTGGTCATCTTATTTGCATCACATAATGCTGGTATTGTCATGTTTATTAATTTGCTGAGTGAAGTCCTCACAGGCATGATTAAAGCCCGCAATTGATTGTGCTGTAGATTTCATTGAATTTTTGGAAAATGGACTAAAACTCTAGAACAGCTAGGGCACCAGACCAACAATGTTCTTATTGACATCAAAGAAGTGGTGATTGTAATCTGTTCTGAACTAGATCCGCAAGTGATTACAAACTTAAGTAGTGGTAATCAGCCACAAAGTAGACTATAGCACAACAAAAAGAATGTCGCAGAGCAACTTCTGTGATTGGGTTAGTGAAGTATTTGTATTGATCATAGGAAGATGATATAAGACTCATGGCATATAGTAAGTGCTATAAGATTCAAAAGATTTTACATTTTGAGTTCACCAGCTGCCTTTTGAAATTAGGAGAAGGTCAGTCTTGTGCAGTTGCCTAAATTGCCTTTCATCTTCATCTTATGTTTCATATCTAATGAAGCAAATATTTATTGTTTTAGTTGATGATCAGCTTGAATCTTCTATTATCTAGCCTTCTCTGCTGTGTGCATTTTAGAAAGGAAAAGAAAAGGAAAAGTTGAACTGAAAAAACCCTCCTTTGTTACCTCCAATCTCACCTATCCATGAAAGAAAGCCTTAAAAATTGTCTGTTTGGGATGAATATGGTTGTGTCTTTCACTTAAATTGTTCAATGAAAATTGTCAGGCTTAAAGTTGTTTCTTCTAGCTGATCATAAGCCCTATTTTGGTCTCTACTCTGCTCCTGGATGCAGGCAAAATTTCATATCATACAAGAACTGCTTGGTAAACTACATGCAACCGTTGCCAATAGTCAGAGAAGTGAAGTGTGTCAGTTGCTTTCAGAGGAGCTAAATGATGAGAGGCTAAAGGCAAGGCAGAAGATGAAAAAAATGTTTAACAAGTCTTTTGGAGCAACTTTCCTAACTGACACAGGTCAAGAATCAGCTTTTGCGTACTACATCCATCAATATGCAGATGTCTATACAAGCAAGCCTGAAAACTTTTTGCTCTATCCGCCTGAAGCATGGCTTCATGTACCCTTTGATATCAAGATCATGCCACATCATGTGAAGGTATGTTTGCTTTGACTTGGGAAAAACTTCATCTTTCTCTTCTTTAATGAATAGAAAATGACTGAATTGGTTTTCTATGTGAGGCTTTCTTCTTTCTATCCTGAATGCTGTCCACATGGTTGCCTGGCCTTATGTTACACTTTCATTTTATAAATCATGGAGGGTTGTCAGAACTCAGAAACATATTGTATTTCTTGGTTCTGTTTTTTCTCAAAACAAATAAACCCTATTAGTTTTCTGCTAAATGTTGGACATAGATGTCCCATCATCTTTTGATGTGGATGTCATTGTCATTGTCATTCAAGACTATGTTCCATTAATAGAAAGATGCTAGATTTCAATTTCAGAAAATAAATATATTTTCCCTTTTCCAGTTCATGTCTCTGCTTTTAGCATTTTGTCTCCTACTTTTCTTCACCAGTCTCCTGTGTATATGTATGAGGTGAAGCAGCTTGACAAATCCTCGACTAAAGACTCGTGAACTCCAATTAGATTTATATCTTTTAGCACAGCAGCTCAAATTTTTTATTTTCAATGCCTAAAACTTGAATACATTTAGGTTCAGCCAGATAGACATGATACCTCTCTAATTCTCTTTACCAAGCTTTATCTGGTTGGTCTGTACTAATATTTTCATGAACCTAAGTGCCCATGGAGCCTTTCTCTTCTTCTTTTGGGGAACCCAGACATTCCATCCGTTTATATCTATCTGCTTCTTTGCTTATAATGTCTTTCTTTTTTTTCTTTTTTTCTTTTTATTTAGGTTCCATCAAGCTTATTTAAGAATCAATAGATTCTCATTTTCAACATGGTTATCTGGGGCCGGTTTTGCCAATATTCAGCATGTGACTCACATTTTTGGATGTTGACACTAAAGTTTGTTCAGATAATGATGTTTCAGCAACGAGGACATGGCAGTACCCTTTCAGTTATTTCAATAGGACTGGGTATAAACAAATAATTCTTTCTTTTTTGCATGCAATGCTTAATTTATTCCTTAGCTGCATTTGAATTTGAAGAGGCAGAACATGCTCTTCTCATGTATGTAAGAAGTCGTTGTATGATATCATAATGAGATTAGGTAACTTTTCTAAACATGGAGAAGATTTCCCTAAATCCTATTTACATGTACAATAATATGTTCTTTAAAATATGTATTTGGTTCCATGATTTGCAACCTCTTACTAACAGAATGTGTCAATCGAAACATTCTCAGGCAGTCCACAATTTTATAAATAAAGTTGATTATTTGACCTCTTCTTCATACATGAGTGCAATTGGTGGTAGAAATTGCGGTGTTCTTTTGTTATTGTTTCAGGTAAGCAATTGGATCGTTACCTTGGATTGCGATATGATGATTTGCGAGGGATGTCAAAGTTGCGTCATCTTTATTTTATGATCATGTATTATTGCAGAATCAATTATATACTAAGTGGGACTTGTGCCTTGAACTTCAACTTGGTATACAGCTGAAGCTGGAACGAGATTGTTTCCCCTGACACTTGAAATCCTGTAGTAAGATTTATTTTCTCCGATGGTTGTGTAGTTGGGGCACTCTAATCCTATCTGGTTACTATATGCCTAACATGTGGTTTTATGAGCAATCTGGTGTGGATATACGGGAGAAGGTTAGGCACCGAAGTTGTCAGCTGTATTTCCTAAATTTGCACGCGCACAGCAACCCAACAAAGGGCACAAGGCTTGAGCAGCCAGCATTATTAGATATCCTTTGGATGGTATCGGCTAAATAATGAGCTATATCCTTGATTTTTATTAGGCAATTGGCCAGTAAACTGTTTTCCTCACCATTAGAGATTTACTTCGAAGCAGGTTACGCTATTTGGAACAAATTACTCCTGCGCTGAATTTGTTTGTAGTTTCATGCAAGGTGAGGTTAATTTCGTTTTGGTGATTTGCCTTTAGTCATTCTTTTCTGTTCCCTCTTTTGAGTATCAGAAATGATGGAGGGTCACGTAATCAGTAAAATGACGTAACAACATGCTTGGCGTCTTTACAGCATCAATCAAGCCGTGGACTGTGGAGGGAGAGAGAAGAGCCTTAGGTCAATAAACATATAATAGCCAGGAGGACAAGTCAAGGAAATAGTAGATTGCCTCCTCCCTCAAGCCTTGCACAACCTTACACTCATCTTCAAGAGTGCTTGATGTTTTAAGCCAATCCAATCTTGTCTACAATAATCAAACTCCCCCTGATAAGGCAAGGTAAGTTGCCGACATTTCAAAATGTTAAGGTGATTAAGAAAAGAAAATGTATAAAAAGAAAACGTGGTTGACAACAGATAATCTTGCATAAGCACGTCTATTCACATATGTTACCTTTGTCAAACTTTGCACTCATGCTGTGACCGCACCCACTAAGAACAACAGAGTTTTGGTGATTAATCAAATAAGAAACAGGCAATCCAGTCCAATATTCAATCCAGATCATGGTAAAGGCACCAGTTTTATGCCCAATAATTCATCAGCACCATGCGTGTAAAATTGGTGCAAGTTTCTTCTAGTCGTAAAGTTGATGCTCCATCCATCATAAAAATGGGTTTAGATGTGGATTCCATTAAATGAACCTGCTTCTTCTAATTAATTTGGAATCGAATTGTAGAAATAATTTAGCATCAACATAGTAGAAAACTTATTTGGAAATATATTACAGTTTGAAGAGTTGCAGTTGTCATTTACGATTTTTTTAAAAAAAATATTGAAGAGATGATTTTATTAATTTTTTTAAAAAAATTTAAAATCTTGAATTTAATAAGTAAATATTATTTTTATCACAACTACTGTAAAGATAATATTTTATAAATAAATAAATAAATATTAGTTTCAGTCTCAAATTATGATAAGATAATATATGTACACACACATGTCTTATCACACTATGATACATCATAATAACAACAAATGTGTATGTATGTAACATTGTTATGTTTTTTTTATTATTAGTTTCCATTTATTCCATTAGATTTTGGATATTTGTGTATCTCTCACGAGGTGTATGAATCACATCTTTCTAATTGATTAGAATTTCTTATACATGTTTTTGTGATGATTTAGAGAGTTCAAAAATCTTCAAAGCAATGAAATTAACGACAAGATAACTTATATACATATATGATCAAACTAGTAGACATCATAATAATAAATAAATGTGCATGTATGTAACATTGTTATATGTTTTTTTAATTAGTTTTCAATTATTCCATTTAGATATTTGCGTATCTCTTACTAAATGCATGAATCACATCTTCTTGATTGATTATTATTCTCAATTCATGTTTTTGAGATGATTAGAGAGAATAATATTTATTGGTCGAGATTACTATTTATTTATTTATTTTAAAATGTTATTTTTTAAGAATAAATAAATATTATATTTATCGTAATTTTCATAAAGATAATATTTATTTATTTTTTTTATCTAGAATTTATAATAACTTATTTTTTTAATAAAATTGAATTTACCACATTTAAAAAAGTTACAACATATGCGATTATTTAAACTGTATTATTTTTTAATATGTGAATTCTTTTTTAATAAAAAAACTCTAGAAGAGGTCATTGTTATAACTTATGTTTTTTAAAAAAATATTTTTCAAGAATGGTTTTTTACTTGAAAATATATTAAATTGATTTTTTTTTAATATTTTATGATGATTTCAATGTATTAATATAAAAAAATCTAAATTTTTTTTTTCAATATATATATTTAAAAAAAAAAACTATATTAAAAACAACCATTCACCACGACCATAAGCTACACCAAATTCAGAGTTATGTTAAAGAGTTCAATGATTGCATGTCGACTTATTAACTAGTTACGTAGCACCTGGTCGATGAGTAGCAAATAGACCATAAGGACCATTTCCGATCACACACAGCACAGCACATTATAGCAAGTTTTGTCCCCACATATGACCCTTTTGTTTACTTGTCAAACCCCAATGTCAATAGTTAATTCATCTCATCTGCAACACATAATCACGTTTTCTACCTACTTAAATTAAGCCATGATTTTTTTTCTCCCTTTAATTTAATTTAAACCCAGAGAAAAACAGAAGGAAAAAACAACTAAAATGAAGTTTTGCGTCCTTACTTCACTGCCCAAAACAGACATTTTACGTCTAGACACACTCTTGATACATGCATGCTCAATCTTTAGTGACTTCATAAACCTAACCTTTATTGTTTAGCTTAGACTAATAAATAAAATTAAGGTTGATGAAATTGAAACAAGGCCGATCGAAAAGATCTTTCAAGCGAAAAGATGGTGAGTAGATGGGAACGTGTAGGAACACAGTTCACCAACTCTTCTTCTATTATTTTATCTTGCGTTCTATCGTAATCATTGCTACATGTATATATAAATATATGTAAAAGTTCATTGGAGGAGGAGCAGCAAAGAAACTTTAGCAAAGAGAAAATTGAAAGAAAGTCGGAAGAGCTGGGATGGATATTGAAGAGCTGCCCTCAGTTTGTGTTCTTGATGCCTCAACCTATGTGGGTTTTTGGATTCTCAAGGGACTATTAAGTAGAGGATATACAGTTCACGCAGCCATACAGAAGTATAATGGCAAGTCATCTTCTTCACTCTCTGGTGTCTTTGATTATATTGTTTCGTGTCTTTAGACTTGTGTTAATTATCAGCTTTCATGTTCTGGGTTTTCTTCAGGTGAGACTGGGATGGAGAAGAAGATAAGGGACTTGGCGAGAGAGGAGGAGAGATTGTCGGTATTTGAAGTTGATGTTTTGGATTACCATAGCATTCTAGTTGCTTTGAAGGGTTGTTCTGCTATGTTCTGCTGCTTGGACTGTCCAGATGGTTATGATGTATGTTAATTATCTAATCAAACTAGCTAGCTTGTCCACTGTATCTACAATTTTGCTCTCTTCCTTTTGTGATTAGGAGACACTGTTTTCATGTGATCTTGGCAGGACAAGATGATTGATTTGGAAGTTAGAGGAGCAATCAATGTAGTAGAGGCATGTGCACAGACTGATACCATTGAAAAGATTATATTCAGCTCTTCACTAACTGCGGCAATATGGAGAGAGAACATTTGTTCACAGGAGGATGTAGACGAGAGGTCTTGGAGCGATCAAGAATTTTGCAGGAAACTAAAGGTTTGGAACCCTGAAACTATTTTTTGCCCTGGTTCTTGGGTCCCTTCTCTTTTGATTGTGCTATATGCTATTTTATCTTTCAAGTTGGTGCTCGATTTTAAAAGAAGTACAAGATTCGAAAAGGAAATTTTTATTTTTTTCTAATTTAAAAAATGTCATGACATGATTAAAAGTACTGTTAGTGCGTTTATGTCGATGGCTTTCTTCTGTGTTCATCATCTATTGCTTTGAAAACTACTTCTGAAAGGTCTCATGACCAAATTCTCAGTGTTCTTACTTTCAGAAGCAAGAAGATATATACTGGGATTTTGCTTCTATGAAGGGAAATGCCTAGATTAGAATTTGCTTATGTTAAAAAGTTTTACCTTGTCGTTTGACAGTTATGGTACGCCCTGGCAAAGACACTCTCTGAACATGCTGCTTGGGCTTTAGCCATGGACCGTAAGCTCAACATGGTTTCCATAAATGCTGGACTAGTTTTGGGTCCTGGTGTCTCTCAACAGAACCCCCTATCAACAATGTCATACCTCAAAGGTACAGATGCATGCGATGGCATATCCATCTACTCTTTAAGTTTAGACCAAAAAAGAAAAAGTTGGTCGGCATCTCAGCGTGAGATTCTGAAATGATCCTCAATCTGTTTCAACTATAAAAAATGTAACAGGGGTAGCTCAAATGTATGAAAATGGAGTCCTCGCCTCTGTAGACGTGAACTTCCTGGTTGATGTCCATATTCGAGCTTTCCAGGATCGCTCCACATGCGGGCGGTATTTCTGCTTCAATCAGACTGTACATACTGAGGAAGAAGCTGTCAAACTTACTCAAAGCCTGAGCCCTCTGATATCATTGCCGCAAAGGTAGTGTTATAAAGGAAATGAAGATGCTACGTTGACGCAGAAGTTTTACTAACTTGGTGCTTTCATTATGTACAGGTACGAATATCAAGGAAGTGAGGTATACGCTGAGAGGCTGAGGACAAAAAAGTTGAACAAGCTGGTTGAGGGTACTGCCTAGATCTGTTCATGGGACACAGGCGAGGTCGAGTTCAGGCTTGATCTACATCAAGCGCGGTTTATTTTTGCCAGCTTTGTTCTAGTACTACTACTTTGTATTCTTAGTAAAAAACAAATAAATTCTTCTTCCAGCTCTTGCATAGTCGGTGTAAATCCAAAGAAAAAAAATAAAAAATTCTGGCCGGCTAGAACTTTACTGTTTGACTTTACTCAATCCTGACTTTCCTCGGGCTCTCCAATACTGCCATGTGTATACACCTCCAAGCTTCTTCTTTTTTTAAGTTCCTAGGAGTCGCGAACCACCCACCTTGCACATAAATTTTGTGCAGCCTGTGTAGGCATGATGACACACCTAGCAGACACAAATTCTCTACTTACGATGAGGTGACTGTTATATACCATGAAATAGTATTAGATAGTCTCTTGTTTCGACAAAGAACCTGTGTTCCAAAAAACATGGAGCTCAAAACGCAGCATGTGAAAAGATCACTTCTCACGACTTCATCAACATTCTAGTTATTTGGCTACAGACCGGGTATAAAATTATGGTTGATCATATAACCAAGAAGGCCATGGTTATAATTAGAAGGCTTGTAAATTTGTTCCATGTGCTCTTGTAACTATGTGTGTGGGTAGAAATAAACCAAGAGAGGAGGATTTCTCTCATCCATTGCTACTTCTTGCAAGTTAAGAAGGGATAAAGGGAAGAAAAAATGCATGACCTGCATGGATAGTTAGGTCTCTGAAACATATGTTTAGGTTTCAAGATTCAGATTGAAGATGTTTTAGCTAATAAGATGAGAGGAGACTATGGAGATATTTTTCCAAATCTTAGCATTTTCCAAAGGATCTAATTAGACAATTCATAAGAACCAAGAAACAAAGCAAGTACCTGAAAATCTGAAATCTTTGAAGTGCGAAACTATTTTTCCTTTCTTCTTCTTGATGCTATCTCCAAGGCTCATGCTTTTCCCACTTTAGTCTGGAACTTCTCTAATGGGCAAACATCGGCTTCCGTAGCGGCGTTAAAAGCGTCATACCGCGCTCTTCTTGGTGGCGCGACGCGTGTAGGTGGTGGTTTTTGTGTACGGTTAATTGGTTTATTTTTACGTTTTGGATGATAGTATCATGAGATTGTGACTTTTCAATTGATAGACGAACAAATAACGATGACCTTGTGTGATTAGAGGATTCTAAATGCAGAAAATAGAAGTTTAGTCTATCCGGCATGCTATTGATTTGATCTTGGGAAAACTGTTAACAATGTCTCCATTCTTCGGAGGGGATAGTATGAAATTAGTTAAGCATCCAGCATGTTAGTATGTTTTGTGTTGCTGCAAATAAGTTTTTGGATGGATTAGCGCCATGGATCTCCAGTTATGATGAACGTCTTTTCGTGGGTTACCTGGAAACAATTTTGGTTAAAGCCATGTGCATGTTTAGTGTTTATGTTTTCTTAAAATGATAGAAGTCCTGGGCGAGGTTCTTCAGAGTTTCTTGCTTTGATCGCTCAAGTATAGGAATTGATTGTTTCTTTTGTTTGTGGGTCAGGCTACGTTAATATTGAAAGAGGAAATTGGGCGATGTCTTTCGGTCCAGCCCATTCACGTTTTGGATGTAGTTTAGTTTTGGGCTCATCCTTCGGTTAATCCCGCTCCATTTTTAAGCTTATGGGCTGGAGTTATATTTTCTTATACGGGCCTGGGCTTGTTCAGCTATGTTTGGGTTTGGGTGTTGTTGTAAGCTTAGGTTTTAGCATGGGTGAATGGGCTGATTTGTCTCCTTTAATTGGATTGGATAGGAGGCCTAGTAAGGTTTTCATGCCATTACTTAGATAAGGTGGGGGCGCTATTATGTTGCGTCAAATTCCATTAGATTATTATTTCTTTTAAACTTGTAATCTTAATATGTTTTTGCTAAAAATTGCATATGGAAAATTCTAAGATGATTTTCAAGTACATTTTTATAAAATACAAAATATTTTCTTTATTTTTTAAGAAAAATCAATTGATGGATTTTAGAAATAGTTTATAAATATCCTCTACAATTTGATCTAAATTTCAAAAACACAAAAAAAAAATCAATTTATTTGTTTTTCATATCATTATTTACAAACTTATACATAAAATGTATTTCTAGTACTAAGGGAAACAAAAATATAAAATATAATAAAATATATTTTGGCTTTAAAATGACTATATTAGATCTATAAAATCATAATTCACCCTACTAAAATGTATCTGCTTTAATTAATAGACAGATTAATGGCTAAATAAACACAACAAAACCTTAATAATAATCAAATAAATGAACAATGCATTTTACCTCAGATATGAACTATTGCGAGCAATACCGTCTTTTCTATACACAATCAGACTTTGTAGACCACTTAGGATTTCTAAAGACTAATACACTAGATGGAGACTCTAAACCTTTAAATTATCAAAGAAAAAGAATTGTGTGTTCTCTCTACACACAAATCTGATCCAAAAGGATAATCATTGTGATGTCGTATATGTATGGCAACTATAGTAGTGTAATTACCTTCTTTTTTTCATTCCAGCAAACAATCAATGAACTTGCTATAAAGGTTTTCCGTATGATCCATCAATCATTGTGAGATTAATCAAGCACAATTTGGTCTTTTGACCTTTTATGAGCAGAACGTAAAGATTATATTACCCTTAAAAACAGAAACAAAAAATCAAAAGGTTAAGATGGGGCAATTCAGTCTTTTCATACTTTAAAATCATAATGTAAGGACTATATTACCCTTATAAGAAAATTTCTTCAAATTTGCATACAGAGGCTTCTTTGTATTTTCAAACTGGTTTTTAGTAACTAACAAGTTGTCTAGGAGGCAATTTGTTCTTTTGATAAATCTAAATCTAATTTTAAAATCAGAAGTAGTTGCGTGTGATGTCAGCGTCCTTTGGACGACACGTGAGGCGTCATTCCATGTCGAAATGCTACCTTCCACAACATTGTTGGAAGTGTCTTGTCATGATCTTCCTATTGGTGATGTGTGTACATGACGGCATAATGGTTGACTTTGGTGGAAAGTTTTTCTTCTACTCCCTCCTTTTCTCTCTCCATTTCTTGTCAAAATATAAAGGTGTCCTTTCATTTATTTTTTGTTTTTAATTTGGTCTTTGTTTTTTTATTGTTGTTTGTTTTTTTATATTTTTTATTGATTTTTTTCTTTAATCATGTCCTTCATCATTTGATTTCATTTATTTTTTATATCAAATTTAGTCTTCATTGTTTTTATTGTGTGGTTTTTTTTATTGTTTTTCTAATTGATTTTTTTTTCAATTTCATCCCTCAACATTTAATTTTAAATTATTTTTATATCAAATTTAGTCCTCATTCTTTTATTTTAAATCCTTTTTCATTGCATTTTTGTTTCAATTTCATCCCTCAATATTTTATTAATTTATAATTTTTTTCTTTTTTAATTTTTAGGGTTTGCCTTCTATAAGGTTAATCATGTGCTCATAACTAGGGTCACGAGTTTTGAAGGTTAATACGAGTTGACTTTAGTTTTGTTTTAGATCATTTTTTGAAATTGTTTCTTTTTTTTCAATTTCATCCTTCAACATTTAATTTATTAGGAATTGGTTTTATATTTTATAGTGCTAACCCGGATGGGCTTGATTCAGAGTTTTTTTTTTAATTTTTATGTTGTCAATATGTTTGCCTGCTTATTTATTGTAGTTGTATTTTTCTTATTCATATTATTTAAGTTAGCTGAGCTTATGAAACCCAGTCAAGTCAATGACCCGAGTCTTAAATTTTTTTGTTTTTTTTAGGAAAGCTTGCATCACCTCAACATCCTTTTTTTACGTTGAAAAAAATTTCAAATCGACCCACAACATAGCGTGAATCCATATCTAGTTAATTCTAGGAGTGTTATGGTATCATAATAAACACAATAGTCAATGAGAACTCGTTTGGCAACGAGGTCGGGTGCGTGTTTGCTGAAAAACTGAAATTTTTTTTCTTAATTTTGTTTTTGTATTTATGGATCATTTTTCTATGCTGATGTCAAAAATAAATTTTAAATTTTTAAAAAATATATTATTTTGATGCATTTTCGAGTGAAAAACATTTTAAAAAGTAATCGTTACCACAATACAAAACATTACCTTATACTATCAAGATTGAAAGAAAAACCCATATACAATAAAAGATTTTATTAAAGTGTAAATATAATTATTAAACCCACCCGTGCTTAAGTTGCATGATGGTTGGGTCAATCCAAAACGATGTAATTTTAATGATGTCATTTTTTATTGAAAAAACTAAAACAATATCATCTTAGATAAAAATAAAAAAATCCTTAAAGTTGACCTGACCAAATCTCATCCTGATGTGGCGAGGTCAACCAGGTTTTATTGAGCCAATGTTCATCTAAATTCCAAAAAAACATAGCCCACACTCGGTTTTGAGTAGGTGAGTCATCAGGTCGACTTGCTAAGTTAGGATTAATAACTATAAGTGTAAAATGAAATAAAAGATAAAACCAAAATATTAAAAAAAAAATGTTGAGAAATGAATATTTATTAAAAAAAACTAAACAAGAAGGGGGTTTTATTGTACTAGTTTTATTGTACCCCTCCTCACATAACACTATTCACTAGAATGATGATTTTTTTTCTTTCTAATTTTTTTTCTCAATCAACATTAGATTTATTGGAAATTGAATTTTATAATATTTTTCAGTTTATTTTTTATGGAGTCATCTTAGACTTGTGGACTAGACCACGAGTTTAATTAATTAACTCAGTTAACTCGATTTATTTTCTTCTTTTCCTAATTGAGGGTTTTTTCCTCTCAATTTCATATTGCAACATTAGGTTGATTGAGAATAAGGTTTCATGATTTGTTTCGGTCTTTTTTACATTAGATTATCCCCATCTAATGACTGAGGTTACGAGTTTGACAAGTTAATCCTGGTTAACTCAAGTTGTTTTTTGTGTTTTTTTTTAATCGATTTTTTTTTCAATTTTATCTTTCCATATTGGATTGATTGATAATGGAGTTTTATAATTTATTTTTTATTGGATTATCCCGATATCATGACTCAAGTGTTTTTTTGTTCTTTTTTAAATTATTTTTTTTCAGCTTCATTCTTTAACATTGAGTTTATTGAAAATTAAAGTTCGTAATTAGTTTTGATTTGCTTTTTATAAGATTATCATGATTCCACTACTTCTTATACAAATTGACATGTTCTTTTTTAATTGATTTTTTTTTAGTTTCATTATTTAACATTGAATTTATTGGAAAATAAATTTTGTAATTTGTCTTAATGCTTATTAAAAAATATTATATTAAATATTTATTTAGAGTCGAACTGTGTTTTTATCGCTTATTTAAATTATATTTGAATTCATAAAGGTAATCGAGTGAAATTAAATTAAATCACACAATGTATAATTGTTTTTTTTTTTTGGTCTTTGGTTATCATTGCTCAGGCAGCACCTTCATGAATGTGTGGTTTCTTCTGCTTAGTTTCTAGATTGAAGCTATCATAGTCGAAGTCGTTCTAAACAAACAACAAATCAAAGCTAAACCCATTTATCTCAACTCAAGGAGATCAAGCGTGATCCAGCTCAGACATTTTCCTACGTCATCTTTCAGTCAGAATGACAATTTCAGGACAGGATAGATTTCATCATGAACGGTCAAAATTTGTTGGCAAAAATTCAGGATTGAATATGTATATTGGTTTAAACTCAAAATAAATAAATAATTTTAAAATTTTAAAAAATATATGTACCATAAGATAATTAGACACTAAATAATTATAAATTATAACATTTAAAAGTAAATTATGAGTACTCAAAATCCAGTGCAACCGAATTTAGGTAGAATTTTAATAGTTATTTGGGATTTGAATTCAAACAAGGATAATACAAAAACAAATCCCGTTAGTATCCATTATCATGCCTTCTTTTCAAAGGCTAATCAATGAAGAGTTTGTGCTACGAGATGTCGTCACCGTCAAATCAACTATCAAACTGTTTTTTATTTAAATATAATAATATCAAAAATTAAAAAAATATTATTTTAATAAAATTTCAAATTAAAAAACCCATATTGGGAATCCAGCAAGGCGATTGTAGAGTACAATTGCCTCACGCTTAAAACAATTGAAAAATGTAGATAAATGGCTCCACCATTCAAATCCAGACCGACCAGGCTCTAAAATCACCTGCCAACACAATCCCACATGCTAGCCAATCAGAAATGGGTCCACAAAACTGTCGGTGGCTTTTTTTTTTAGTAGCAATTACTCTGTTTTTGTACACCCTCATTGGATTCTTCTCCATCACAAGAAAATCCAAAAGAGCTGCAGCTATCATTGATGGAGTGTATTAGCACCGTTAATAATTGCTGGTAAGGACACTACAAACCAAGAAAGATTAACCGAGGCAAACTCGCAAGCAAAGGAGTGGGTTTTTTTTTTTTTTTAACAATATGTTTATAGCTTATTATTACTCAAAATAGCTACATCCAAAAAAACATGATTTTTATAGCTTATTATTATTTAAAATAGCAACATCCAAAAAAATATTAAATGAACATAAAATAAACGTGAGAAAAAGAAATAAAGATAAAGACATGGAGATAAAATCATTGAGATATTATATAATAAAAATCTGAATGAGATGAATACAACACCACACCAGAGAAATTACCAGATATTAGAACAAAGGACCCATAACAAGCCTAAGGCCCGTAAATACCCAAAAATAGCACTTCCACCGATCACCTTCATAACTATTCCCATCATTGTCGGCAAGCAAGCAGTCCCAGTTGCGGCACCGTTTGAGTGTGAATTTTAATTTATTTTTTAATTAAAATCTGACTTTTTTTAAATTAATTTTTTTTATAGATATATTAATGTTAAAAATAAATTTTTAAAAATAAAAAATTCTTTAAAACATCCCCACTAGCTTAGGCTTTACAGCTGGATCTAAATGACACGATCCGAGCCCTTGGATTGAGCGAAACCAGTGGATGCCGTACGTTGTCATTTTGTTTTGACAAAGGGGGGCGCAACATCCAAACATGCGTACCATGGTTGTACCAGCTGTCTGTCTTTCCTCTTAGCTGTCACCTTTCTACTTCTTAGGTGCTAAATATATCTTCTCAGTTCTCATCAATCCGATATCTATCAATTATCTAGATATCGAATTAATGTCAACAAATCTACCTGATAATCCGGAAGATATATTCAATTTCTGAATTTAAATTAATTAATATTATTTTTTTATTAAAATCGTTAGAAAAATGCCATAATTGTTATGATATTGAACAATAAATTATCTTTAAAATATTTTTTAAATATAGAATAAAGAAAGGGTAAACCATATATAATACTGAAAAAATTCAGTACTGTAAGTTCAACGACGAGTGAAAGAGGGGGAAAAAAAAAAAAAACTATGAGATGTTTCTAATGAATACTTTACATACAAAAACAAATAAAGAGAAACAACAAAATTACTGGGGCTTACCCCTCCAAGAAAAGAATAATTTGTCTTTTTCCCCCCACTTTGTCGACCTTATCAGATTTTCTATTTCCCATTTTTCTTTCTTACCCTTTTTCAATGGGAAAACAGAAATCATAAGAAAAAAAAAAGAAAAAAAAAGAAACTAATGTACAGCTTTCCCACGATTATAGCCGTAATAAGTGAGATACCACTTGACAAATTTCTTCAACCCGGTTTCCAAATCAGTAGTCGGTTTATACCCAAGTTCTCTCTGGGCCAAACTAATATTTGCATGAGTAAATGGTACGTCACCGTTCCCAGGCATGTCTACGATGTTCCTCTTCGCTTTTACCTTCAAATGCCTCTCCAGTATGTTCACAAGTGTCGGCACCGTGACTGGTGACGTGTTACCCAGATTAAAGATCCGATAAGGAGCGGGTCCCCGTTTCTTCCCACCGGAACCTGTGCTTTTACCTGAAGTGTCCAATGACCCTACACAACCCTTCACAATATCATCGATATAAGTGAAATCCCGGGCCAAGTCAACCCGATTCTTGCCCCGGTAGATTGTAATCGGTTTCCCTTGTAAAATGTTTCTCGTGAAGGAGAAGTAAGCCATATCGGGTCTTCCAAACGGACCGTAGACAGTGAAAAACCTTAACCCAGTTACTGAAAGACCGTAAATGTGATTGTATGTATGGGTAATTTCCTCACCTGCCTTCTTCGTTGCCGCGTAAAGACTGGCGGGCTGGTCCGTCCGATCAGATTCAGAGAAAGGGACCTTCTCGTTTAAACCGTACACAGAACTTGAAGAAGCCCAAACGACAGACGGCTGAGGATTAGCCAGTTTACAAGCCTCAAGAAGAGTAACCAAGCCTGCTATATTCGAATGGACATAAGAGTGTGGATTCTCCATGGCGTATCTGACTCCGGCTTGAGCCGCCAAATGCATAACGTGAGTGAAAGCCACAATATCAAAGAGCTTAGCTATTAAACGGGCGTCGTTTATATCTCCTTCAACGATAAAAATCCCTTGGTTGTTGAGGAGAGATTTTCGGGCTTTCTTCAACGATGGGTCGTAGTAGTTGTTAAAATTGTCAATCCCAACGACGCCATCTCCGCGTTTCTTGAGGGCTAAAGAAACGTGGCTTCCCACGAAACCTGCCGCTCCGGTAACAAGAACGGACATGCCCTTAGAACGGTGGATCTGGGCAGAATTTCGGATTTGTTTCTCCCATTGAATGCCGCCCCAAGAAGCAGTGAAATATCGGCTACCGGAATCGACAAAAGACTGGAAACTCAAATAGGACGCCGTTAAAGCAATCAAGAAAAGTGCCCATAAGAACATGGTGCTTGTTGAAGCGAAGCAACGGTTGAACTGGCGATTCATGTTGTGGGCACGGTCGATCTTGAACTTACCAGGTGTTGAAGGGAATAGCTCTTCCTCTAACGATGGCATTTCGTGACGATCCCCCTGGGCTTCTATTATGTGATTCTTGAAATAGGTATTGGTTGTCTTGATTCAAAAAGAAAATTGGGCTATGGTCTGGATTGGAGAAAATGAATTGAACAAGAAATTTAGAAAAAAGTGGTACAGATGCAGAGAATATTGGGAAGACTGCACCTGCTAATTGAAGGAGGAGGAGAAGGGATATATATAGTGGTAACCCACAAAGAAGCGACAACTAATACGCGTGAACGCGTTAAAGGACGGCCAGATTGGAATAATAAGAAACAGGGAGAAAGAGAGGGACTGTCAAGAGACAGCAGATAAAAGGAAGGAAATTATTGCTACGTAGTATTTTGTTCAGTTTTGGAGTTTTAAATTTTAACAGATAGATAAAGATAAAGAGAGATCACTTTCAATATTTTTCCGAAAAATATACAGAGCAGGGGTTGTGTTGCGGGAACACAGCACACCGTTTTTGCGCTAAATTCTGTTGAAAAATGAAATGGCAGTAGCAAATAATTTGGACGGATTTTAATGTTAATCTTGATGGGAGCGAAAGGATGTTCATGAGTGATTCGGGGTGCCGTTGTTTTTTTTATTTTTATAAGTTATAAAATACATTTCTTCTGAAAAAAATATTAAATTAATATTATTTTAATGATTTCAATATATTAATATTAAAAATAATAAAAATGACATGGAACTGGTCTTTATATTTATTTGTAAATATATGCGGACTTTTTTGGACAACGTGGGAGAAGTGAGAACAGGGGGCCAATAGCCCATTCGGGGAGCTGGAAATATGTGTGCATAATAAAAATAATAATAACAACTTATTAGAAAAGAATTGGATAATTTAGGAAGTGCTAGACACCGGAAGAACCGGTCATGACCGAAAGATGCTGCAGCAGTTGACAGTTGATAGAGGAGACAAGACTAAATGAAACCGGGAACGGCCAGCGTAGCAGAATCTGACGGTGAATAAACTAAGAGCTCCTTAAGATTTGCCAAGATTATGGTCAGTTACCTAATTGTCTTTGCTCTTGACATTATGCTCCTTTTAAAAAGTTTGCTTGCAATTTACTTATAATTCATGTCAACAAGTTCGGTTCGGTTACATATTTTCAGCTGAATCAGAGGTTCCCCCGTCTGGCAATTCCAAGTCAGTAAATGAAAGAGAATCTTAAAATCTTAATACTTATTAATATCGTGGGATATGTTTTATATTTTTTTAAGATTATATTTACTCATTTCATTCATATATATATATATATATATATATATATATATATGTTATGACTTTATAATTAGTATTTTTGTATTGTTATTGCTTAGTTGATGACATGACATTTTTGAAGTGATTATTAAAAATTAAGTATGTATGTCTTATCTTATTATTTGATAGATGGATATAAATAAAGCAATTCAAATTTAAACATGTATGTAATTTGTTGAAAAACAATAAAGAAATTGCATTTGTAAAGCTATCGATTAACCAAGCTCTTTTCAATCTTTATTTTGAAAGTCCAGAAGATATGTTAAAGAATAATATAAATTATATATTGGAACATTACCTAATAGTTTGAACTATTGGATTGAGATAATTTTTTAACATGGTATCAAAGCCTTAATGATCAAGCGGTCATAAGTTTAAATCTCACCATTCCCATTTATTTGATAAAAATTAAGCACAAATAATATGGATCTATGCAAGTTTCAAGCCCAAAGGGCTTTCACTTGAGGGCGCGTGTTAAAAAATAATATAAATCATATATTGAGATATCACCTGTCAGTTTAAGTTATTTGATTGAGATGATTATTTAACAAGATATTGGAAGAGAACTTTTAAACAACTTTTATAATATGACTATTCATTAAAAAAATTATTTCATAATTTCTCCTTTAAATAAGATTTATACATGTTTAATATTATTATCTTATGATGTGTTTTAAATATTAAATTTAATTTAAAATCAATTTTGATAGATATCGGCATATTCTTGTCCTTAATATAAAGAAAAAAAGAAAGAAAAAATAATTGTTGTCTGATTTGTTTTTGTAGTTCGATCGTGTTTTTGAAAAAATTTAAAAAAATATTTTTAATATTTTTTAATATTTTTAAATTATAATGATATCAAAAAAAATTAAAATAAAAAAATTATTTTGATATATTTTTAAATGTAAAATTCTTAACTAAATTATATGAGTGAACCTGAAATCCATATAGATTCTTTGGTATTCGATTGCAATTTCATAAAGTTAAAGGAGCTGCTGTAAATTTCTGTTCTGTTTTGACTAAACTCATCTGTTTTGACTAAACTTATATTCTCCATCTTGTTTATCTAATATTTGATGTTGTTATTCCTTCTCGTCTCTCTGGCATTTTCTTTTCTTTATTCAGCTGGATAACTACTGCGGTGATGGGGCCCATAAAAGGGAGGTCCTTTAATGGCCGAACGGACAAAGTCGTCGGTTAAAATTGGCTGGCATAACATGAATATCATCTCTCTTCATCCAACTTTCTGTGGCACGGGTTTAGGTCTCTTCGCTTCTGCCTCCGGGAACTTTCCAGGACAGTTCTTTTCCTTTTATTATTGCCAGAACCAATTCATAAGCAAATAATTCATTTGATGCTTTTTTTAATAAAAATATTTTAAAAAATAACTGTTATTATAATATTAAATAAATTTTAAATAATATTTTTCTTATCTTACCACATTCTTTACTTCTATTTTTTTTAATGTATTTTAATTTTTTTTAAATATCCTTTTGATGTAATATATTCACCTTATAATCATTATTTTTACAGCAACAGTGATGATTATGATAAAAAAAAATTTAAATAATGAGTAACAAAAAAAAGTGACTAAGATAATGAAACATCAAATAAGAGAAGATTGTATGAGAAAAAAGTCAAATAAATAGGGATCCAAAACCTTAGGTAAAAAAAAAATAAATAAAGAGAGAAAAAAAGTACAGAAAAACTAAAAAAAAAAAAAAAGAGAACAAAAACAACAAAAAGCAGCTTGACGGAAAAAAAAAACCCTCCATGTACAAAAAAAGAAAACTAGCCATCAGCCTCTCTCTCTCTCTCTCTCTCTCTCTCTCTCACGCACACACAGATCTTGTCGTCGGATCCCAATGCATCGATCCAGCCCCAGTCTTTGATGAGGTCTTTCCTCTTGATATCCCATTAAAGGTAAGCGAGTTAATGTCCATGGTTGATGCATATGAATATATTTATGTGTTCTTCACCCTTTTGATATGATAAGTGAATTCAGGTCGGATTGATTGATGATTCCATATATGCACATTGAATATGAGTGGTTGTGGCTTTCGGGTCCATTTCAAACATAAAAAAAGAAAATGGGCAAAAGCGCCGTTAGAAATCTATTCCCCCTCCTTGCTGGATTACAGTCAAAATAATTAGAAAAACATGGTTTCCAGTTTTTCAACTTCTAGAGAAACGAAGAATAATGTCCGACCGGCTAGCTCAACGGTCAGATTTTGAATTTTATTTTCAATAATTATAAATTCAAGTTTTATCAGAATTATTAAAAATTTACATGGTTATTAATTTTATTATTTATAGAATTAGTCGATGTACACATAAACTAACCTTGAAAAAAAATAATACCCTGGATAAGAAGATTGAAAACTCGGAACCAAGGAGAAGTCTTCCTCTTGAGTAGTTAAAATGAAAAAGGTGATATTTTTTTTATTTTTTTATTAAAAGGAAGTGACAAAAATGCCTAAGTGAACAACATGATGAGTGTGTGTAAAGCGTTTGTTTCAATAATTTGTTATAGTAGAAACTCTATATCTTAGTTTATTTTGAAATAAACTATAAAGAGTGACAAGCCATAATTAAACATAATAAAATACATTGTAAACTATGGACAATCTTTTTCTTTCGACATCAGGGAGGGTGAGTTGTCACTTCCTTGTTGCTTTCTGTAGTATGAGAGCTGAATAGTTGAAAGATTGACGAAAACTACTCCATTCAATTCAAACTACTCCATCTATTTGAGACTGGATTTTATGGCTCTTAATTATTTTATTTGGTTAGTTTTTTAGAATTAACATATTCATTTCTCTTAAATAATAAAAAACACTAAAAAATAATTAATTTAAAATAAAAAAAAATAATAAAAAACATATGAAAATTCACTCCAAAACCGTTCATTTCAAAGCTTGTGCTTCGATAAGATCAACTCGTGCGTGAAGAGGCCCTATAATTCCACTCATGAACATGGAATTGCACAAGGTGAGTCTCCTGTTTAAGAGAGGATACTCATTAAGTACACCATCTCGCGTGAAGTTTTCAAGATCATGAGAATCAATCCTCAAATATTTAAGCATCATAAGGTCTCCATAAAGCCTGCACCGTCGTTGAGGTTAATAAATAATTATACATATAAATCTTATTATCTTTACTTTATATTATAGAAATAAAATATGATAAACTTCTAAAATGTTAAATCTTTTCAGCAGCCTGAATAATTGAAATTATATTAGTGATGAGAATCATGAGATATCAAATGCTTGATTGTAAAACCATTTTCAAAATAGCCCTAAAAATTTCGAAATCATATTTAATTATTTGTTAATTTTGAATATATTAAGTAACCAAGAAATATAAGATCAAATATTAGATTATTTAAATGGTCATTGGAGACTTACATGGTCGTTAACTTCAGGATCTGTAGGATTTAGTCAAGATATGTGCAAGCTGATCCAGACATTCATGTCAATAAAAAAATATTAAATCATTTAAAGAACCGATAATAAATTATGGATTTTAAAGTGCCCCTACTTCATCAATACATATAATTTTTAGCTTTAATTTGAGGTATCGAACACCCTTTGTGTCTATTAAAAAAGAAGAAGATAAATCCTTAGTGTCTAGTGTCGATCGTCAAGGAATTGAGAAATATGGTAATTAAAATTTTAAAAAAATTGCTAAAATAAAAGACAAAAGAGCATAAACACTAGGAAGGTTCTAAGCCTTCTTCAATAGACGCATAGAAGGTAAATGAGGTATAAATTACAATATTACAGTGCGCACTTATAACACAGGAGCAAGACACAAACGTTCACAACCTTGTGGTGAATGCTTATTGGTATTCATAGTGGAGTACTGATTTTTTCTTTCAACAAAAAAAAAAAAAAAGAAAGGTCCTTTGTTAAGCCTATTTACCATTCCCGTTTCCTGACCCGGACTTGGCCCTAGAACCAGCAGACGAACCTGCTTCTGACCCGGCACCAGAACCAGCAGACGAACCAGCTCCTGACCAGGCCCTAGAACCAGCAGACGAACCGGCTTCTGACCCGGCACCAGAACCGCCTCCGGACCCAGAACTAGAGCTTGACGAAGAAGAGGATGAACTGGAACTTGAGCTAGACCCAGGTCTGGAACCCGAACCCGAACCTGCTCCAGCACCAGAACCAGAACCTGATCCACCACCTCCTAGCCCAATACCCACTCCAACACCCAAACCAATCCCTAAGCCTCCAAGGTCCAAGCCCAAGTCTTGTCTAGCGACCCGGCTTTCACTCACAGCAAAAGATGCAACGAGGAGACCAAGAACTGCTAAGCACTTCAAATTGGCCATTTGTTAAGCCTAGGAACCGAAGGTCCGAGAATACCAGATACTATGTATGTATATACTACTATAAGAGTATTTTCTCAGCTATTAAGAGATCACGAGCTTTTGTGAGAGGGGAATGGAAAGATAGAGCTGCATTTATACTAGTAGATAGTGAGGTTTGGTATGTGGCAGTGAACACAATTAAAAAGTTGGAGGCGTGAAGACTGTATCAGAAAGTGGTGGAGGGACATCGAATGCTAAGTTGCCTTACGAATTTTGTGGATGCCAAGTGTAGTGTGAAGGTTCGTTTTCTAAATCGGCTGTTTACAAGAATTTGGTGGCAAAAAAGCTGAGCATTGGGACAGGATTTTGGTGTCTGATACGTTGGACACAGCATTATGAAGATCATGCCGTCCCATTATAGATAGTGGACTCTGACTGGCCTGTGCTGTAGGATGCTGTTAAGGATGAATTTAAGGAAAGTTACCGCTTCAACACATGCCCGGGAAGATGATGTCTGGAGTATCATTACCGAGAAGGCATCGCCCAGGTCAAGAAGAAAGAAACTACAACAAACTTCGGAATCCCACCTCGCAGGTTGGAATCAAGAACCAAATACAAAGGGAAATCTGGCAAAGCTGGTGAAAGTTTTGTTTGACTCCTGTTTTTTCATGAATTTATTGATTTGCTTTAAAGTAAATTAAGCAATTGAAAATATAAAAAAATCACCCTTACTTTTCTATAATTTATTTGCGATTATACCTTATTTTTATAGTTTTGAGAATTACAATATATATTCCAAGTTGAGGCCATTTTTAAACATTTCGACTTGGAGACCAAGGTCCAAGCCCAAGCCTTTTCTTGCAACCCGCTTTCACTGACAGCGAAAGTTGCGACAAGGAGACCAAGAATTGCTAGACACCTCAACTTGGCCATTTTTTAATCCTGGCAAACAATGGTCGAAAATTATCAAATACTATGTATTTATTGTTTTAGCTATGATATACTTGGAAAGTTTTTGTGAGAGGGAAATGGAAAGCTAGAGTGATATCTATACCTAGTATGTATTTAGTTTTTAGTGTATAATAGTTATGGTACTCGTGCTAGAGTCAACTTCAAAAAAATAAAATTTAGGAGCAGTTAAATTTTTATTGTTGGCGATGAAAAAAATTAAGTGTGCTATTATTTGAACCCTTGCCTAATCTAATAGAATCAATTGTGAAACAATGAAACACCAAAGAATAAAATTGAAAAAAAAACTTTGAAAATGAAACGAAAAGACGACTCCGTATTAAATCAACCTTAATCAATTTAGATTAATCTATTAAATTTACGGTCTAGGTCATGACATGACATGACATGATTAAAATGAGCTAACTCAATATGATAATTCATTCTATTCATTTACCTCACTTTCTTTTCTTTGTGTGAGATGAAATTTGAGACTTATTTGAAGAGCCATCTAAGAATTAGTGGTTAAAACAAACATAAAATTTATCAAAGAACTTGAGACCAAATAAAAATAACTGGTCGTTTAGGGACGACATGTGAAGTTGCTCTGATACATTCAAGCAATGTCTTAGGCCTCATCTTGACTTCATTCATGACTTTTATGGGCGGCACTGAAATTATCATCGTTAGTCCTCTCTTTCAGGGCAACACATGTTATCTGCGAGTTCACGACAAGATTTTAATTTTCATTTCTTTTTTTTCCTCTTTTTCCTCTCTCTTAATTTACAGACAACACGTGTAAAAAAAATTTAATGTTTTCATCCACAATAAAATGTGAAAAGGTGTATAATGAATCTTCAATAAGAACTAGTCCTTGTTTTTTTATTATCATAGTGGATAAATAAAAAAGAAAACTAAAGGGAAAGACAAAAACATTCTACGCTAAGACTCAATTTACTATTCATTATAATAGTAAAATAATGGTTTTGTCTTTTCTAAAAAAATCACTTACCTTTATTTAGGGATATTTTTGTCTTTTCACACAATGTATTAGTCATTAAAGAATTGTCCAGGGGTATATTTTTATCTCTTAAGCACAATAAAATAACATAATTACCCCCCAAATCAATAAATTATAACACTGACAAAGAAGGACATAATTGTCTTTTCATTTATTCATGTGGAGTAATTTTACAAGCATACCCTTTGAATAAAAAGATTTAAACAATAGGCTCAAGGGTTTTTTGGTTTTTTTTAGTTTTTTTTTTGTAATAACAAGGTAATCAAGGATATTTTTTTTTCTTTTAACCTCAATTAAATATTATTTAATTCTAAAAAGATATTGGTGTGTGCATTGCATATGAGAGGCACTCACTTCCTTTAGACGGCATGTGTGGCACCTTTTAGTGGCATAAAATGTTGTTCTGCCATGTCATTGGATGCGCTGTTGTGTCTTATTCCTCTTAATATGATGCATGTCGGTGGCGGCGAGCCGGTTTATCATCGGTCGACCTTTTTTTCCTTTGTTCTCTCTCTCTTCCCCCAAAAAACACAGGTTGGTCCTCTTTATTGTTGATATTTCAATTTCATTCCTTATTCTTTTAATTTCTAATTTTTATTCTTGGCTTTTTTGTTAAAGTTTTATTTGGTTTCAATTTAATGCTTAAATTCTAATTTGTCATGTATAAGTTTTTCCAATTTGGTCATTCTTCTTTTGATTTCTAATTTTTTTTCTTCGCTCTTTTGTAAAAGTTTTGATGTTTTAAATTTTACTCTTCAATCGAAGTTTGTGATGTATTTTATTTTTCTAATTTTGTCTTCATTCTTTTGATTTTTTTTCTCCTTTTGTTAGATTTATTTTTCTTTTCAATTTAACCCTCCCATCAAATTTTTTTTCTTTCCCTCTAATTTAATTTTTATTTGATTTCCATCCTCATTCTTTTTATTAATACTTTTTAAATTTATTTTAGATTTTTTTTTGTAATTGATTTTTTTTCTAATTTTATTCTTTGGCATTCAATTTACTATGAATTGGGTTTTGCAGTTTTTTCATGTATGGTGCTCTGGGTCTATTGACTCAGGTCATGAGTTTGAAAAATAATGTTGGTCGATGTACCTTTTTTTGTTTATTTTCTTTTCTGATTTCATCATTTAACATTAGTTTTTTTTATTAAAAAAATTGGCTTTGTTGATTTTCTCAATTTCTTTTCTGTCAGATTATGTTAATCTTATAATCTAGATAATAAATTTTACGGGTTAACCCGAGTTAACTTGCCTTTTAGTAATCAAGTTATATCCCTATCATGTTCTCTTGGGTTGATTCGAGCCCTTTATTTTTATTTTTTTTATCCAGTTACATGCTTTATGAGGTTTTTTTTCAAGTTATTGTAATTGTTTTTTGAAAAAGAACTGTCGGTTTATTGTTACTAATTTTTTAATTAAAACAAAATAAAAAATTTAAACTAGGTTAGATAGTTTGTTTTTATTTTTATTTTTTTGAAACACGTTTTCTTGACCTAGACATTATTTTTAAAGAATGCAAACCAACGGGCATGTTTCTAGTATATAAAATTAGAGATGGTACGATTGTAGACTGTAGCAGCGCAGAAGTGGAGCCTGGAGACATAACCTGCACGATTGTTTCTAATTAATTTGCTTTATGAATTATCGTGCATTGCCAAGTGTGCATGATCATGTGAACACGTTTTTAAATTAGTATTTGTCCAAAGTTTGTGGCTGAGAAATGGATTGCCAAGTGTGCATGATGGTTTTGAGATCTACGTACGTTTGACAAGATGGTAGTGCCGTCCCATGAATCCCAAACCCACTACAGATACATGCATTGTGGAGTTTGATTGGGTTGCACTGTAATGTTGCAGCAATGAATTAGGGAATAGAAAAATGCTCAGACATGTTCAACATGCTACCTGGCTAATTAAATTGATTAATTATGTAGTCCAGTGGTAAGAGCTTGGGACTAAGGGGTTTGCTTCCTCTTAGGTCTCAGGTTCAAACCCTGTGGTTGCTCATATGATGGCCACTGGAAGCTTACATGGTCGTTAACTTCAGGGCCCGTGGGATTAGTCGAGGTGCGCGCAAGGTGGCCTGGACACCCACGATAATCTAAAAAAAAAAATAAAAATAAAATTGATTAATTATAAGATATGGAAAGATGAAAGATTTATCACGATCAATTACATTCCACAGTAAAAAAAGCTAATTCATCTTAAGAAATTTGATATATAATATTCACACAATTATATATGTTCTATCTTTTATTTTTACGATTTTATCCAATAAAAAATTTATCATACTTTTTTTTTATTAATATAGGTATTCGGATCAGCTTGCGTGCACCTCAACTAATTTCACGGACCCTTAAGTTAACCATCATATAAGCCTTTAGTGATATGAGAGAACTCAAACTCGTGATCATTGAGTAATAAATTCAAAACCTGACCAATCATACTTGATTATACGGGAGATATATAGGTAGGGGTGCATAAGAGATATTATCTAGCTATTTTTCTTTTTAAAGAAACATTTGTACACATTATTGTAATAACCAAGATGATTTTAAGAGTTAATCACATCTAATTGAAAAATCAAACTAAAATTTTGAAAATATTGAATGGCAACATTTAATTTTTTTTTGCTTCCATGAGTATTTTGATTATTTTAGTGTTTATGAAAATATTGAATGAAAAAATTAAAAAAAACACCAAATAAATTATTAATGATTTATGAAACTTGTGAAACCCTATTCAAAGGTATTTATTTTTTGATGAGAAGAACAAAATAATCACTACATTGCAATATTGAATTAAAAAATGTGAGAGGAGGTACAACAAATCTCCCTTGCCTTTTAATATATTTGTTATGTTTATTGGAGTCTCACAACTAGTTTTGAATGTTTAGTTCATTTGAGTACACTATATATCTCCCCCCCCCCCCTATAATTCCTAACATAAAATCTGGAAATGAATGATCTAGTATCTGTATTACCAAATTGTGGTTATCTAGTGTTGGAAATTAACTTTTATAATTTAATTGAAAAACAATAGAGGCATCTAACCATTTAATCATCTATAAATAAACTAATTAAACATTAAACTAGGTGGCGTCTTATTTTTATTAAAAAATAATATAAATAATATCTTGAAATCTCCCCTAATAATTTAATTTTTTAGGTTGAATTAGTTCTTTGATATGATATCAAAACCTTAATAATCAAGCGGTTACGAGTTCGAATCTCACCATTTATTTAATAAAAATTAAGCATAAAGTAGTGTGAATTTATACAAGTTTTAAACTCAAAAAACTTTTATTTTAATAAATATATTATAAAATAATATAAATCTTATCTTCAAATCTCAGTTAACAACTTAAATTTTTTCACAATTCTTACTTTAGCTAGCATCCGGCATAATAATTTATAAGAAATGGCTCCAACGAATTGTCTTTAGATCACTACCAGAAAATTCATAAATACAAACGGAAATACTGAGGAAATATTTCCGTTGGTAAATTTCCGAGGGATTTTACCGACGGAAATATTCCCTCGGTATATACTGTTCATCATGTTAATTACAAAGGGAATCATCGACGGAAAATTTCGTCGGTATTTTCCAGAGAGTAAATCACCGACGGATTGAAAAGTCGTCGGTGTTATTTGGCGGTTTTCTGAAAAAATTCAATTAATTTAAAATTTTCATTTAAATATTACAGACGGAATCACCGACGGATTGAAAAATCGTCGGTAATTTTTTGGTGGTTTCTGAAAATTTTTTACGAAATTGAAAATTTAAATTAAATATTACCGATGGAATAATTAAAAAATAGTAATATTTAATTATCCGTCGGTAAATTCATCGGTAAAGCGTCCCAATAAAAAGCCTGAATGCCCCTATTTCACAAGAGACAGACCCGTTTCTTATTCTTCTTCTTCTTCTTCTTCACTATATGTAAAAAACATCATTAAGGTATGTCTTCTTCTTCTTCTTCACTTTATGTAAAAAACATCATTTCTTATCTATTTCTTTCTCTTCTTTTCTCTCCTCATCTCCTTCTCTTTTCCTCCATGCTTGGGTATGTCTTCTTCTTCTTTCTTCTTTTATCCTCTTAGTTTTTTTTTTAATTAATATGCTTAATGAAATATTTTTTCTCTCCTTAGCTTCACTTGCAACTACATTTAGGTAAGATTTTTCTTTTTTCTTCTTTTTTCATGATTTTTTCACTATATTTGTTTTTTATTTTATTTTTAATTGTTTTTGTTCTTAATAATTGTATAAATGTTGTTGTGAGATTTTTTTTTCATATGAGATCAATTTTTAGTAGATTTATTTATAGGATTTTTAAATTTTTAGCAATTGCAACTTCATTTTTTTCATATGAATTAATTTTTTAGTTGAATTTATTTTTTTATTTTATTTATTTGTTGCAAATTTATTTGAATTGATTTTCTTATTTTTTTTCCAAGCATTTTGAGTATATATTATACAGTGTTAATTTATGTTAATTTAATTATTTTATAATTTTATAAAATGAATTTTTTTTAAATGTTTTTCAATAATTACCGACGGACTTACCGATGGAATTTCTGTCGGTAATTCCATCGGTAAGTCCGTCGGTAAATCCCTCGGTAATTCCATTGGTAATAAAAAAATTATTACCGACGCTTCGTTCGTCAAGAATCCGTCGGTAATTCTATTACCAACGAATTTACCGACGGACAAAACATTACCGACGAACGATTCACCGATGGATCATTTCCGTCTTTGATTCCGTCGGTAATATAATTATCGATGGAATATGTGTCTTACACCGACGGAAAAATTTCGTTGGTAAAACTGTTAAATCTTGTAGTGGATTTTGTTAGAGGATATCTGTGGGGTTATTGTCAAGGATGTGATAATCTCCTGTATAGCTTTTAGCTCTCCTATGAAAAAGAAAAGAAAAAAATAAAATCTTATACCACTTCTTAAGTTTTCAAACAGATTCTTGTTTGATAAACTATATATAACAGTCGAAGATGCATTTTAAAAAAAAAAAATTAAAATTTTTGTGTTTTTCTTTTAAAAATATATTAAAAAACAAGGGTTAAAATCGAGTTGCTATACATCGGATGTTGGTGAATCAAGTTTGTGAAGGGATTAGCCAAAGAAATTAAATTAAAACGCTTGAACCTCGAGCTCATGCATGGCAATGTCAATAACGTGTCTTGGCCTCTTGGGTAATAAAATGCTTGAAGCTCATGGCCATGTCATTACCGTCAGGTGACATCAAAAGAAATACAAGGATGGTAAATTATTTGATAAGCCATGCACATGAACACAACGATAATATTAGGAAACAAGAGGGACTCATGAGTTACATAACAGGTAGACAACTAGGTTAAAGACTCCATGGATGAAGGAGTGCTCTTATTCCACCATCTGTTTATTTATTTATATATCAAACGGTGAGTTGTTCTATTCTTATTTTCACCACACTGGTATTAATTATCTTTCTCATTTAGTTACCACTTCCACTGCCATAGCCCGATCCTTGTCCACGACCCTCGCCATAGCCTTCACCGTTGCCAGACCCACTTCCCCTGCCAGAACCCTCACCGTATCCCTCCCCATGTCCAGAACCGGACCCGGAAGCTGGTCCACCACCTTGTCTACCACCTGATCCTGATCCTGCTCGAGACCCAGCATAGGAACCCGCTTCAGAGCCCGCGTCAGACCCTCCATTGGAGCTTGAACTGGACCTGGATGAGGATGAAGAGGACGAACTTGACCCGGAACTTGATCCTGAACCAGAACCCGAACCAGACCCAGCTCCAGACCCTGAGCCACTACCTCCTAAACCCACGCCCACTCCTTCTCCAAGCCCAACTCCCACACCACCAAGATCCACACCCAAGTCTTTTCTTGCAACCCGACTCTCAGATTCTATAGCTGACATGATCACGAGCAATGCAATCAAAGCCAGAGACCTGTATGGAGCCATTTTTCGTTAAGGCTAGCTGTTAATCACAAGGGAGGCTTCAATATAATTAAGGGCACTTAAAAGAACACGATCGGGGTATAGGCCTTCAATATTGCAAGTAAATGAGAGTGGAAGCCTGATTGTTTCGTGGGAGAGACTATGGAGAGACCATGCTATTTATAGTTGATGATTCTGAACGTACTACATCGTGACAGAAAACGAGTGAACTACCGGATAAAAGAATATATTTTTCACAATTTGATTGAATTGGAAGTGGAGGTGATGATTTGGCTGATCTTGGGTTTTTCTGGACAGAAATTTGTGGCCAAGAAAAGCTAACCTGTTGGAGATTTCTGTATTCTTGGACATGTGTTACGATGTTGCCGCCCCACTTCACCTGCACCCATCATAGTGGAAACGTACTGTTGCTATCTGCAGCATTTCTGTTGACTCTGCTTCTACGACTGTTGACATTTTTATTTCCTTACGGTCGTTATCTGAGTATCGAAAGTGGAATTCAGGCATCACCAACTTCCTGACACTTATATACCAATATTTGGTCCAATGCTAGTGGCTCTTATAATTTGCACATGCAAGGAGGGGAAGGACTCAGTTTCGGTGAGTACTGTGCTAAAAACATGATGCATGCGTCCTCAAGAGGTGCGCCTCTCTCAATTTTAGAGTGATGGTTAATTTATTTCATAATATGATATCTGCTGTTATGTTAACTACTAGCTAGCTACCTATTAATGTTATGCGCTAACTCCGACTAATTCAGAAATATCAAGGAAACGACGCCTTGCATGTGAACAACAACATAACACCCACGTTAATGTGCATTTAGCGAGGGTTTTCTTTGAAGGCGGCACATATGGTCGCGATGGAGCTTTGTAATTGTAATGTATTTAAAATTACGTCATGCATGCTTGACATAGCAAGACGCAGAACAACAGCAACTAAAGACTTAAATGCAGCCATATTGTTGTGAGGCCACAGCAAGAATATAACTTTTAGCAAGTAAATGACTTCTGTAGCAGGAAAGAAAATGCAATTCTTGACCTTAATGGATTAATTGATAATTTGCTAGATGAAGGAGAACCTTAATTGATATACTTAATTTGATCATGATACTTAAGATTGGAACAGAAAAGGTAAAGCACGTATATGTGGCCAAAAACTGAAGGATGTAGGGCAGTGGAAAAGTTGATTTTGCATAATTTCCAACTAGTATTGATAGACAAAACTTTGTGGTTGTTCTTGGAGATATTGTTGGTTTTTGACACTTGGCCAAAGTGCCGACCCATTTGGTTTCCACTAACCATAGTGGAGTAACATTTGTGTATGATGAATCAATATTTTATCAGCAATTTTTTGTATATTTTTCCTAAAGTATAATATTGAGGAAAACATTTGAGAATAGATATCTTGAACTCTTGGATAAGTTGGGCCGGTATGTACTAGCTCCAAACACTCCCCAATATAGCTATCCATTGTTAGCTCAAGTGTAGCTAGATTTAGCAGGCGTTGCTAAATCCAGGAGTTATTGGGTTTGCTCCTACCGGACCCAAAACTTGGGTCTGATAGGTGCTGTTAGGCCCAATGACTTGGCCTGGTGCTCTGCTAAGTCAAAGGGTGCGTCTGACACATCTCCTGCGAGTGTCGAGCTCAAGGTTTTTTTGTCATTGTACCCTGAACATGGTCGTGCGCTCCATGTTAGCCTATGCCTAACTCGTGGCCAGACCTGCAACACCCATATGCTAAATGCATTGGTATATACAAATTCTCTTGCCATATGCAACTGTAATATTGAAGCAACCCCTTGATTGCTGTGACATAGCTTGCTATGCTGCATAGAGGGACAATTTGTGAGGAAACCAGATACGAGAGGGGAGGGATGAAAAAAGGTAAACTGCAGAAAACTTGTATTCGTCTTGGAAGTAATAGATGATACAAAAGTTGATTAAACATCAATTTTTGTCTTATTTGTGAGCATGCTGGTTATGCAGTGTACACTGATGAAATGGTGCTGAATATCAATAATAATACAAACATTGATATCACAAGGATTCAACTTTTGTTGCGTTGATATTTTTTACACTGCGATGTATTATGTACATTTTGTTAAGTTCTAACTTATATGTATACTATTTTTATCTGCTGTTTTGGTGAAAAGAGCTAGATTTGAATATGAAAAAGGCTTAAATATAGGGAAGGTGGAGCAAATGATCGAGCAATGGAACAAAATCTCATAGGGATGGCAAGAGAAATGGAAAAGTTGCACATTGATGTCTTGAATGCTGATAACAGAGCACGCGGTAACTTTTTCTTGCATCTGAATGTGGTGGTTATATCATTCAAAATTTCCTTGCATTTTTATCTAATTCTTGTGCTGATCTGTGTTGTATTAGCTCCAAACCAATATTGTGTTGGCTATGCGAATCCTGATGCTTCTTATCCACCCCCAGTAGAAGGTGGTAGTGCCTATGTTGATGGATATGGGAGGCCTCTTGTTCACAAGGGTGTTGGGTCAGCTGGGGATGGGATAATTCCATACAACAGTAGCAATGGTGTAGTGTCCAGTGTTGCATTTGGTGGTGCAACAATGTCCAATGCTCACTGGGTAGGGCCTTTTGATCCATCTCTTGCTCGGGGGTGAACATGATGAAGCTTTGATTAGAAGCTATCCAGAAGCTTCTCTGCCTTGCCTGGCATTCTGGGCTTACCGCAGCTCCTCAAAGGTTCCATCAATTGCTACAAGGTGAACATGGGAGTCTGATGAAGTTTTCATCAGAGGCTTTTCACAAGCTTTTGCTACCCACACAATGCTCTGCATTTGTAAAATGCACAGTTCCTTTGATGTTGTGTAAATTATAGATTAGATGCTTCCTTTACTTGGTAATTCATTATTAAACTTATTTCATTATTTCCATTCACCAGTCTTCTTGTTGAATCAATATTCAGCAGTAGGATAGCCATAGAGTTTGCCTTCTCCATCAATCAGAATTATCATCTTCCAGCCACCTTTGTTATAAACGGTATAACAAGTTCAGACAGGTTCTTTCAAGAATGGGAAAAAGAAAACATAAAAACCATATTAAGATCCTTCGCAGGAAAACGAAAGGTTTAGAGGTTACTTCATGCGGCTAGCTAATTAAAGCTAAAATGCCGAAACTGATCCTTCACAAGAGGCTTGATTCGTTATGTAGATAGGCTCAATTCCTTCCAGCTCAACTGGGTACGCAGCTAAACTTGCAAGCTGTTGGTTTCTACAGATCAAGATCAGTCTAGATCTGTATCTGCCATGGTGGGTGAGGCCAGTTAAATGCATAGCAAATGGCTCAGAGAAAAGGTATGCGCTCCGTTATTGGTAAAATAGTTTCCCCTCATACATGCTAATTCAAAGCATAGAATCAAAAGTTGCAAAATAACAGCGATCTAGAAAACACACGCACAGGTGACCAACACCATAAAACAAAGCAAAAGAAAAAAACCATTCTTATTTCAAAAAGATAAAAAAAAAAAGCGAACCCTTTTCATAAAAACGATCTGGGCAACACAATAAGAAAAAGTCCTCTCTTTCTTGAATTTGTGGAGACGAATTGATCGTTCTTTATTATCTCTCCCACATAACCATAACGAATAATAATATGTGAGCAATAACAAGAAGTAACCCCATTAAGATGAGGAGGACTCCGAGATTCCTCCATTTGCTTTCCATTATTCTCACAAAACCACGTCTACAAGATCCACAGTTGTAGCACAGGCTGCTTGGATCATTCCGCCATGTAGCACAATCACTATATTGCAGTTGTGATTCATCCACTGCGCCATCAACTTTTATCCAAAATGTGGCATTCACATACTCCATTTGACATATTGATGGTGGTTTGCAGCATCCAGACTTCCATATAACAAAATAAAATAAAAATATATTAAATTAATTTGGAAGCAGAGCTGATATGCAAGAATATATTTAGATTTTAGATTATTAGTTAGTTGCACTCAATACCATAAAAACTTAAAATAACACACACAAATCAACAAATAACTAATTGCATATCACTTGAAAAAGCATGGCTACTGCGATTAAGAAGGACGTTTGCTATAATGATAGGGTCATATATATATATATATGAACTTTTTTTTTTCTTTCTAATTCTTCATAAAGAGCAAAAAACATTGGTTAAATATGCATTTATAATCATGTATATGCGTAGCGATTTTCCTATATATAGAAATCATATCCACGTAAAATAGGCGCAAAAAATGATTCAAAGATAACAACATAACATGTGTAAATGGAATAAAACTACCTCTATAGATGATAATTTCTTGATACTGAAATCAAATGCTTTGAGATTCAACGACCTGGACACCAAATCATCGCATGTTCCTGAACTGAAAATGCAAGATTTAATATTCTCCCAGTCGTCATGATTGCGGATTTTTTCTCTGAACCACATTGGTGTCGCCACCAATCTCCTGCTTTCCATCTTGTTAGCTCCCACAAGTGCAAGTCCCATTGTGAACATCACGATCAACGGCACCATAACTATGAAAAAACCTGGCACTGGAAACCGTGGTCTCAAGAACACAACAATGTTGCTAATCAAGGAAACAAATATCAATCCAATGCCAATGCCCATCTGTAATCTCGGTAGCCTCAAGAGCTTCTCACAGTCGTAATCTCTCATGTAAAGCAACCAAATAGCTAAGGCAATGATCAAAACAGAAAGCACAAAAGTGAATATTGATAATAAGCCTGCATATTTTCTTACTTGAGTTCCTTTATCAGACTTTGTATTTTCTACAATTCGTTTATTAGTTTTGGTAGTCTCTTTTGTTGTTGTCACTGCAAGTGCTTCTGTAGGGTTAGAATTTTCTGCCATATTTGAGATGAGCTGATCACATAAAATCAACAAGTAGTAATGGGTTTTATTATTGTCAAGTGTTTACCAAGTCAAGTTCGTTTATTAAGAGTTACGGATCATAAGTGTGAGGGAAAAGAGATCCTAATAAAAAGTAAGGAGTCAGTTAACGTTGTTTAAGGGATACAGGAATCAAGAATTAGCTTTCTTTCTTCTTTCTTCTTTTTAATTATTAAACTCAGCTGGCTTATGATCTGAGTTATATATTATACGAGTTAATTCAAATTTATTCTGTTTAGTTTAATTTAAAATAATGTTATTAATTTATTTTAAAAAGTTAAAATATTTTGAATAATTTTTTTAAATTAAATTAGATTTGATTGAATTAATTGAGTTAAATTTAAATTTAATTAAACTTGATTTGAGCTATGATCATATAAAAATCACATGTTTGTCTCAATGATAAATTCGGGTTTAATAATATTATTTTTTAAATATAAGATTTTGATACTCAATAATAATAATAATAATCTTCTGATTCTTCTATGTTTTTTATCTTTTTATTTTCCCATGAAAGCAAGAAAATTAAATTATTTAAAATGGGTCAAGCACATATAACAAAGATTATTATGTATCATTGAAACCAAAAACTAGACAACCTTGTAGCTAAGTTAATGATGTTTGATATCATGGTTTAAATTGTTTTTGTTTAAAATATATTAAAATAATTTCTTAAATTTTTTTATATTAAAAAATTGAAATCATAAAAAAATATTAATTTAATTTTTTTTTCATATTAAACATTCTTAAATATTTTCATTTTTTTTCCAAGTAGAAACACAATACCAACTATGTATTTGGGAATGTGGTAGCAATTACGGTTCAAAATGTTTTTTTGTTTAGAAATACATTAAATAATATTTTTTTATTTTTTTAAAATTATTTTTGACATAGTACATCAAAACTATTTAAAAATATATAAAAAATTAATTTTAAATAAAAAAATTTAAATTTTAATAAAACAGTTTGAACTGCACGACTGGACTTAATAAGTAAAGAAAAGAAAAGAAGAAATGTTAAGTGATCTCGGTCTGGCCCAATAAACAAAACTGTAATTCGGGTTTAATATATATCAAAGCCAACCAAACAGTAGTTCATAACCCGATTTCACAGTCCATGCCTTCTTGTACCCAAACATGACTCTCTCAATTTTTTCGTTTCGTTATGCACGTGGGTCCCAATTTTATTGTTAATCGGACGAACCGCAGGAAAAAAAATAGAATTAATTAGTCAATACTGAGCCATCTCTCCCTTCGAACTCTTTCGATTGATTTCTCGCTTCTCTGTGTCTGAATTCGATCGCTATTGGCAGCCATGGGAAAAGAGGTATTCTTTAATCTCTCCTCTATCTTCACTTTCCGGATTTGAAAATAAAGGAAATCGAATTCATTTTCATACAATCAATTCCTGGGATCTGCAAAAGATTTATTATATCTTCTGGCTGTGTTCTATATTTTACGTACTATGTTTTCATGTTTTACAAATAATTAATTATTTAAGTTAGGTTGATTCCTCCTAATGCTTACGACATCGTATGCCTGGTTTGTGGGTGATCTATTAAGATTTAGGGTTTTTTTTTTCTTTTCGAATTAAGAATAAGGAAACAGCGATGAGACATTTTGAAAATTGTGATTGATTTTTTATTTTTTATCTGTTGTTTGAGAATGATGTGGTGTTTCTTCGGGTAATAATGGTATTGTTTTACTGCGTAGATTGAGCTGAAAACAGCTCCAGCTGATTATCGATTCCCCACGACAAATCAAACCAGACACTGTTTCACCCGCTACATTGAATTTCATAGGTATTGTTCATTAGTCTTTGTCGATTTTATTTCATTTATCTGTCTATTATTTAGTGGTTATCTTTTTATTTCCATGAAAATTAATTATTATTGACTGCAGGTGTGTGGCAGCGAAGGGTGATGAAGGTAATGATTGCGAACGTTTTGCTAAATACTACCGTTCCCTTTGCCCCTCTGAGTGGGTGAGTATACTGAGCCTCTTTTTTTTTTTTGTCTCAATTAATTTATGATCTGCCAAGGACATTTTTTTTTTAATATACTGTAGTTCTCTGTAAAATGTTGGCAAATGATTTTCAATGAAAGTTTGCTAGTAAAAACAGAAAATTATTGAATTTAGAATTAAATTAAGTGGTTTCTTATTCACGTGGGATGTCATCTTTGCAATGTAGCATTATCGTGAATGTTATTGCATCATTCATGGTTTGGGAGTTAGGCTAAATGTAAACACGCCTGTCTGATGCTACATGATGTGGTGTGTTTCACGACATTGCCAATTTTGTTTTAAACTGTATTACTCCTATTTGCTATCGGAATACACTGATACCAGTTGTACGAGCTTATTTACAATATTGAGCAAAGGGCTTATTTACAATATTGAGAAATCAGACAAGCTTGCCTTTATGTTAGAAACCCATTTCACCTCTCAAACATAAGCTCTCCACATTTGTCATCTGTGCAGAACAACAAGCCATCTATATTTGCTGTTCTATCTATAAAAGTTTAAGTTTGACAGCTTGTTGGTCAATTTCTCAAGAGTATAATTAGTGATGTAGTGTGGGAAGAGAAATCAACTCAAAACAACAAAGAACAATAAATTGATGGCAAAAACTAGAAAAAAAATTGAACTTGGAACTGGAAAAATTGGTTTAGGGTTTGTAGACAACCTTTTAAACATATTATGATCGATAATATACAAAACATGTCTGAAAAATAAGCTAGGCAGCTTTATTTATACTAGTACTAGGTCTAAATCCTAATCCTTGTTGGAAAAAGAATCCTTAGAAAGTTATATGACTAATATTTAATCCAAATGGCATCAGGATTTTTAGACTAATAAGAAAAGTAAAATTACCAAGTAAAGCTCCATGTTGATTACGCTTGTTAGTATCTGATTGACGTATTATGAATCTGAGACTGTAATAGAGATCTTTTTGCATGACCTATTTTCTTTCATTACCTGGCCAACATAGACAAATATTTGGGCCTAGATTACACGTAAACAGAATATCTCTGCATTTGGTGCTTTAACATGCCATTACTTAGAATGTGGAAGCATCCAGTCAGTGGTAAGATGTAGTTTAGGATTGAATGAAAAGTTTATAAGACAGAATATTTTATGTGCTGACTTAGTCTGTTCTTGATTAATGCTGCAATGCTATGTTCATCGCTCTTGTATATTGAATCACACCTTCTACTATTTTAACTTTGACTCAAATTTTGTATGTCATCTCTCTGCGTTGTCAGTAGTCAGTGAGATGTTGTCTTGGAATATACCATAATTGGTCTATTATATATTTCAGCCTCTTAAATGGAATCAGTTTTGTAGAATATTGTCTTTAGTGCTTGAAGTGGCAGTGATTTGCATTTAGAGTCAATAAAATTTTTTTACCATTGTAATTGACCATTGTTTCTTTCTTTTTCATGTGAATGAATTGCTGCAGGTCGAGAGGTGGAATGAGCAGAGGGAGAATGGAACATTTCCAGGTCCCCTTTGATCTCACAACAGCGAGCTGAACAGTCTCTGGCCGTATTCGTCTTCTCATTTTCTTCTAGCTACATTTGTGGTTGTGCTTTGACTATGAATTAATAAGGCACTGTTTGGAATTCCTTGTCAGTTTGTTGAATTGACATGAATTATTGCGAATATTTGTGCTGGTTTCGAATTTGTTTATTTTCATTGTACTGTTAATTGTTCTTCTTCACTGTTAGGGGTGCAACCTTTGAGTGTGTTGACAGTGAATGGTTCTGGAATACCTTGTTGATTATTAGAACTTAAAAAATATACATATAATGAGGTCAAAATGGTTCTATCACGGAGTTTGGGGTGGATTTCTCTGGAATCTAGAATAGGATATCAACAAGCCTGATATGGCTATTTGAGGATTTGGTGGAAAGGACAAGAAGCTAGAACGGCAACCAGGGTGTTTACGATTGCTTAGCAATGCTTTTACTTTGTCACCATTGTAATCGTTAGCCTAAGTTTTTGTTTTTTTGATGGACATTTAGCATAAGTTCAGGAATGGAATTGGCTGAGGTAAAATGCAGCAACTGTATGCTGGAGCCGAGACCGAATACAGACTTCTCAGGGGGAAGGGAGGCCCTGCTTTGGCGGAAGTCTAAAACCTTGAAGTTTTGGAACCAGCCAGGGTGCCTCCCTTTTGATTCTTGTGGATGGTTCGATATTAGGTATAATTATTTATTAGAGAGATGGATTGAAGAATGGGGCCAGGCCATATCTGTGGATTGTGTGTTAAGTTTCAGTGCTGAATCCGTGGTCGGATTTTGACCTTTAATTTGGCTACCATTACCGTATGCTCGTAAGAGGTATGTATCTAAGGAATTCGAGCATTACACAAACAAAGAAACAAAAAATTCCTTGGTCAAAGTGGGGGGAGCTGTCCCATTGTCTGTTAATCATGCTCCAATTAAATAACCTCATATAATTAATACGATGAAAAATGAAAATCGTCTTAGGCGATAAAGTGAAGCAATTTGATTACCAGTCCTCATAGAAGAAGAGTTTGCAAACAAAAGCTATCGTCCTTGCTGGTGGATCAGCAACAACCACCATCACCAACCACCTCTACTTTGCTTGCTAGTTGCTTCCATTCCAATTTTGCTTACCTTGACGTGACGGGATGGTAATTTTCTTAATCAGCGCCACTAATCTATGCATGTCAACTTGTTACCTTTAATTTACTCCAAAGCTTCTCGGGAGCTCTGCACAACAATATAACTACTTTGCTTCTACAGCCATAAAGCTAGAGATGTATGGTGATATTCAAAGCATTAACAGAAAATCAGAACCTTCTTCTTAAAAGGTTGCTCTCACTGACAGATTGACCAAAGCATCAAATGCCATGTGATCATGTTAAGAAGGTTCATTTGGCTTAATTAAACATCAAGTGATTACTGGGAAAATATTGGGATTTCCTTTATTGTCGAGCGGGGATATGATTTATTATACTGTTAAACTACACTAGCTAGATTGTCATAATTTGCAGGTACAGAGCATCGGAAACAAGCCATACGAGTATATAGTATGCGCAACACCACCACGCTGCCTCGTGACAAATTATCACAGAGGGGCAAAAAGGCTTCTTTCATATAAAATGAAATTTTTACATGGATATCATATAGCGCTGTCTCGCTGACAATGACATTCACAATGTGCATAGAACGTGATTTCCGTAGCTTACTGGCTCCTTATTTGCTTCAATGCTCTGTCTCTGTGAGGAGATCATGTGGATTGTGGCAATATATAATGGCAGAGCCTGCAAAACCGTCATGGAATGGTTAGCATATAACAAAAATAGATTAAAAGAAAGAACAAGAGGAAGGAAAGGAGAGAGAGGGGAGGTTGAGCTTGAGTAATAAACAAGTGCAAGATGCAGGGGCAATATGTTGACTGGCCACCTGACGCAGAAGAGGTCACAAAACTAGTGCTTGGTCCAAAATGTCATCCGGTTCGAAAGAGGTATTCTCACATTGGGATCTCCACCCTCCGTCTGCCATGGCCCTGTGTGCTTCTCTTTTTGAAGAAAAAGGCACTGTAGTTATAAAATTTATAAATGTGCTGTTCAAAATAGATAGATAAATAAATAAATCTGGTAAAATATATTATACCCTTCAAGTTCAAGAGCAGGACCATCGTATTTCTGGAGCTAAACGCGGCATTGTAAGTTTCTAGGCAATTTCCGTCTCTGTATTTTTGGAAAATATTAGTATATGGGTTAGCAGTGCATGTGAAACTTGCACATAACCTTGTACATTAGCGTTTCTTTTTATTTGATAAGAACAATCTACAATTCCACAGCTCCACATGTTCTTCGTCAGTCCTCTTTCTTAACCTTATAATTATTTATTTATATTTCTTAGAGTGCTAGCCAAAGCAGGTGAGTGCTTTGTGTGAAAAGATCAAATTGCTAAAAAATGACTTGGTAAGGAGACGAGATGAGAAAAAACATTAAACAAAAAAACAAGAGGGCCAAATCGCTGAGATTCAAAAATCAAATTGTTCAACTTTATTTCCTTTTCTTGCTCAGATAGCATCCGAAAGGAACGTATATTTTTCAGTGCACCGAACACAAACATTAAGACAAAGTCTCTCTACTTTTTTTTTATTATTATTAGGCTGGGGTGTCCGGGCTAACTTGCGCGCATCACGACTATTCCTCACGGTCCACTGAACACCCTACAAGCCCAGTGAGCAGGTAAAGCACCGCGGGGGTGACAGACGTATACATAGAGAGTCGAACTTGGGACGGTAGAAGGAGACAAGCCCCTACACACCGCTGGAGCACGACCCTCAAGCGTAAGTCTCTCTACTTTTTAATTGCATCAAATGTGGGCATAGAAAACAGATTTAGAGATATGAAGATTATGATTTTTAAAGTATTAATTTTTTTCATTATATTTTTTTTGTAGAGTTAAAATAATATACATTTAGTATAAAATAAAGTCTTAAAATCGAATGACAACAACTTCTATAAATTTATTAAAATTTATTATTTTGTTTGTGATATAAATATAAACAAATAGCTTGTAAGGAAAAAATAAGAAGAAGAAAAAGAAGATTGTTTTTGAATTGATTTTTGTTGTTATCAAATTAATATTTAAAAGAAAAATAATACTCTTTCATACCCATGTGTCTATAAAATTTAAAAACATTTCTTTATACCAATACATTTATAGAATTTAAAAGCCAATCCTTTAATCAAATTAATTGAATAACTGATAGGATGTGTCATGCATCATTAATTAATTAATTAATTTTTAATATATATATATATATATATATATATATATATATATATATATGGAGCCTTGTTTTTTTGGTGTTGTATTTGTATTCCAATGACTTTTAGATTTCATGTGAAAGACTTTATAAATATAAAAAAAATCATACAAATAATTTGAAAAATTATTGAGGATGTGGCCTCTGCACAACCATTCATCTTCATTTTGTTTCTTATGATCTCGCCTTCAATTGATAATTGTTTTTAGATGTAAATGTAGAAATTTTAGGCGGATTCAGATCAAGGATGTAAGAGATCTTTAAAGTAGTAAACAAGAACATCATCTTGTCTTTTCAACAAATAAAATTCATTCCATCAAAACGATCTTGCTTCACAAACTCTTGATTCATCATAGTCTTGGATTTCATTGCGGATTAATACCTTAAATTTGTTAAGTTAGTGGTATAGAAATAGGCTTGAAGACGAGAATATCACTATCTTTAAGATATTAATTGTCTACACTATATTTGTTGCAGAATTAATATAATATACCTTCGTGATATAGAAAATCCTTGAAACTTATAGACATAAACTTCTTTAAGTTTCTTAAGAACTTCTGTTATGTTTATAATAAACATAATCAAAGAGTTTGTAGAGAAAAGAATAGGCAAAGAAGAAGATTGTTTTCTAATAATTTTTTTCTGGTATCAAACTGATATTTATAAGGAAAATAACACTTGCAAACCAATATATTTTTAGAATTTAAAAACACATTTATTCATACCAATATTATACTATACTTTAAAAGGCATGAGAAAAATATTGTACATTTGCTGTGGACACAGACTCATTGCATTGTGGATCACACTGTAGACATAAAGTGTTTGTACCATGGGCCACATTGTAGCGTCATAAGGGCGTTGTCTTTACTGTTTTTTAGTCAAAAAGTGCTACTGGGGCGTTGTATTTTGTGGTTTCTGTGCCAAAAGCTTCCAGGTTTGCCTTGGCAGCCAGACCCGACGCTATTGAGTCTGGCTCACGACCCGGATCCGGATATGTTCGCTTTTTTTTGTCTCTTTAGATTTTTTTTCTTTTCTCTTAAGTAATTTTTTTCATACGATAAAGAGAAAATAAATTGATGAGACTTTTTTTATATTGTACAAAAGTTGGGTAATGATAATTTTTTTTCATTTGAGGTTGGGCTAGTTGAATATCTTTTCTTCCAATAGAGTTGGGTCGTGCTACCTAGCAGGACCCAATAGCGATGGGCCCGCTCCCCAAAGGACCTAATAGAGTTGGATCCTGCTGCGCCAGAACCAATAGCGTTGGGCCTGCTTTCACTAAGACCTAATAACATTGGGCTCTGCCGCCACTAGGATCTAATGACGTTGCCAGGATCTGGTTCATTCAAAATTTAGACCTGTAATTGGCTCGGAGTAAACCGATCGACCGTCGGGTCAACCCGAAACTTGGGTGACCCAACAAAAACCTGGCAGAGACTCTTTTTTTAAAATGTGTTTTTTCTCCTACCCAGAGACCTTTTTTTTTCATATTTTTCAATTGGTTACTAACTCATTTCAAAGTTCATTATATAAATACTTGAAAAATATTTTATTTTTTCAATATGAAATTTAAAACCATTTAGTATATATACTCCATGTTCACAAAAAAAATATTATATTTTTTCAATGTGAGATAATAAACCTTTTTAGTTTAAATACTTCAACTTAGAAGAATAAGATAATATCTTTCCAATGTGAGATAAAAAAAATCTTTTGAAATAATCTTTTAAACTTAATTATTTACAACATGTATAGTCTATATCCACATGAATTGTTTTTTTATTTTTCATATCAAATATTAAAGCATCAAATATTTTTTAAAAAATTTTCTGGATGACCCTGGGCCTTGGCCAGGTCTGTTTCATTCAAAATTCAGGTTTGATATTGACCCGGAGTAAATTGGTTGACCCGCCGAGTAAAGATCCATTTTTTGTTTTTATAAATGTGTTTTTTTATCCTACTCAGAGACCATTTTTCCTCAAATTTTTCAATTTGTTACTTAGTCATTTCAAAATTTACTATATAAACAATTGAAGAATGTTTTATTTTTTCAATGTGGGATTTGAAGCCCTTTGGTATATATATATTCTATATTCACAAGAAAAAAAATATGTTTTTTGAATGTGAGATAAAAAAACTTTTTGAAATAATCTTTTAAACTTAATTGTTTACAATATGTATAACTTATATCCATATGGATTGTTTCTTAATTTTTTCATATAAAATATTAAAATCTCAAATATTTTTTTTTTAATTTTTTTAGGTTGATCCGAGTCAACCCATGTAACCTAGAACCTGATCCTTTGACTAAGTCAACCTCCAGGTCAGGTTTAATAATTATGGTTGCTATGAAAATATAATTTTAGTAATAAAAAAAAGAGAGAAAAATGCCGTGACCGTGTGGACATTGAAGTAAAGCCAGCCATCCCTTCTTGTCGAGAATTATTGCTAACATTTTACCTAATTTCTTCGTTGGTTGCATGACTTTCGTGGTGTTGGGAACTGCTTGGTTTTGAAAAAGAAGAAGAAGATGATGGACAATTTGAATATCTCATTCTCAGCCAATCGCTTCCAACATCACCAAAAAATTCAATTTGTTTTTGTATTTTAAAAATGTTTTAAAATAATATTAAGTTTTTTTTTACTTTAAATTTATATATTTTTAGTATTTTTATATATTTTGATGTACTATATTAAAAATAATTTTTAAAAAGTAAAAAATATATTATTTTAATATATTTTTAAATAAAAAAAATCACTATCATCTTTTTAAACATTTTTTTAAAAAAGAGAGTAGAAAAAGCAAGAAAGAATACCGGACTTGTTGCAAACGCAAAACATGAGTTCACCCCCTTTTCTCAGTAAACGCGGTTATACATTGACTGATTTAGGATTTTTATCATCATAAATAGCAAAAAATAGTAATAATAATTTGCCTGATTTAGAAGTGGACGCGTGTGGGACATGCGGGTTACCCCTCATTCATAGTTACCACGCCGACAAGCCGTGATGGGTGACACGTGACGGGCGCATGTTGGTAGTATAGCCCACGGGGTCACCAGAAGACTGCTACCTAACGGCTCCCTCTGAAACTTTATTTTATTAATTGCTTTTAAAAGGAAGACTTTATCATTTCATTATTGTAATTTGTAAAACATGTATTTGGCTAATAATTAATATGTAATCCTTTTTTATTTTTATTTTGTCTTGAGCAACTAATTCTTTCTTTGGTATTTTTGTTCATAGACACATTTTTTGAGTAATATTTTTCATAATAATAAAAATCAATTATTTTACAGCTATTTTGTATTTAGATTTGCATTGTAATTAATGAAAAAGATTTTATCCAAATAAAAAAATATCATTCTTAAAAAAAGAATGAATATTTTAAATGTAATGAAACAGATTTCGATGAAGTATTTAATTTGAAAAACTACAATGTATTTATTTATTTTATCATATAAAGTGATAAATTTATATTGATTATTACAAAATTAAAAGTGATTTAGAGCTCGTTTAATATTATAATAATAATTGCTTTTTAAAATTTTTTTGTTTAAAAATAATTTAAAATAATATATTTTTTATTTTTTAAAATTTATTTTTGACACAAGTTTATTAAAATTATCTAAAAACATAAAAAATAAAATAAAAATAATTTGTTTTTGCTAAAGCACTTTTCTACCATAAAAAAATATGTAATTAATGAAAAATTACATTAGATTTTTCAAGATATGCACAAGAAAGAAAGAAGATAAATTCAGAATAAAATCTAAATAAAACACCAAGCATTAAAGAAGGATTTACACTAATTAATTAATTAATTAATTAAAAAGAAGAGATAACTAGGTTAAAAAGTTTTTGAAACATATAGGTGTGCTAATTACTAAACTGTCACATCCATACACGTTGACCGCTACTCTTTGTATCCGTTGAGGGTTGTAATATTAAAAAACAAAATATATAATAATAAGAAACCCTACGCCTTTCAACTAACCACGCGTGACTCAATTAATACGCGTCCTTTAGCGCGTGTAGTCGTAACCTCCGAGGCTAAATAGAAGAACCTTCCCTGCAACCTCCTCCCCCATCATCCCCCCCCTCCTCCATCACTTGTCATTATAAATAGCCTTCTCCCCTCTTCCTATCAAAACCCAACAAACGCTCCTTTCTTTTCTGTCTCATATTCTCCGCAACCAAACAAGAAGAACAATGTTTCGTTTAAGCAACAACTTGGTAGGAATCCTGAATTTCATAACCTTCCTGCTCTCAATCCCCATCCTGTGGGCAGGGATATGGTTAAAAAACAAAGGGACATCAGAATGTGATAAGTTCTTCGACACCCCAGTTATTATCTTGGGTATCTTTCTCTTACTAGTCTCTCTAGCTGGCCTAATTGGCGCGTGTTGTCGCGTGTCATGGCTTCTCTGGACTTACCTCCTAGTCATGTTTCTCCTCATCGTCTTGCTCTTCTGCTTCACGATTTTCGCTTTTGTCGTGACCAATAAAGGTGCCGGTCAAGTTTTGTCCGGGAAGGGGTATAAGGAGTATAAGTTGGGAGATTATTCAAATTGGTTGCAGAAGAGAGTGGGCAATCAGAAGAACTGGAGGAAGATCAAGAGTTGTTTGATTGATGCTAAAGTTTGCAGTGATTTTAACCAGAAATTCGCGAATGATACTGTTGAAGTCTTGTATACCCGCCATCTGTCTGCTCTTCAGGTATTTTTTTTATCTTTTTTTTTTATGCTTTCGATTATTGTTTGACTTTGCGGTTTTTCTTTTTTTTTGTTAGATCTAAGTTTTTGTTTTTAAAAAGAAATAATGTTAAATCTACGATGATAATTTTTAACATTTGTATTTTTCTTTCCTATTGAAGAAACGAGATGGCACTCGTGAGTCATGATGGGTTAGTGGTCGTCGTTAGATGTCAGTACAATTTTCTGTGTGTAATTGCGGATTAAGAATGTTGTGATTAATAATTTTGATCAATATTATCATAATGACAAAAAAAAAAGCTTTATTCTTTGTGATATAGAAATAAGGGATTTTTTCAATTATTTCTCTCTCTTTCTTTATTATTTTAGGATTATTCGCAGTTGTTTCTAGTTTATTATAGCTTTAGAAAGGAAAGCAAGAACACTTTTAGGTTACTGTATGAAGAATATGATTCTTTGTGGTGAATTATATATATATATATATATATATATATATATATATATATATCATTTGTTCTCATTTCTTTTATCTTTTACAGTATCCTTTGCTGGGATTCTGTGGCTAGTGATCCTTCCTGTGTGCTGATATGTGAAATTACCCCATTTTTGCTTGGCTTTACCTTGTGCTTGAGTTGTAATGAGTTGGGGGAAATGACCCTCTTTTATTCCTCAATCATTATGGTTAATTACCTTTGATCATTAATATTTTTATCATCTACTAATTGTTTTTGTATGGGGCAGTAGGGGGTCTCTATTCCTCGATGGCCTTTCATGGCCGTATGAAATGAGCTGTTGCGGTTTTATTTTTGTGTGCGCCGGTGGTTCTGATTACCCTGGGACAAGAAAATGGATATCCATTTCTTTAGCCAAAGGGGTTATTATTACCCTTGGATAATTTATTTATTTGACATATAATTTTTGTGTACTTCTTCAATTGTTTCTATGAACGTTTGGTAAATAGTGTTCTATGAACCCTGACATGTATGTAGTTATTATTGCAGTAGACTTCTTCTTCATGAAGTGTTCATAACACTACGCTGGGTTCTGATGTTTCTTTATTGTTTTGGCAGGCTGGCTGCTGTAAGCCATCAGATAGCTGTGGCTTTCTTTATAAATCACCGATTAACTGGGAGAAGACGCCTACAAATTCCACCTCCGATCCTGACTGTAATGCATGGGATAATCAAACAGATGTTCTCTGCTTTAACTGCAACTCTTGCAAAGCTGGACTGCTGGACAACCTCAGGAGGGATTGGAAGAAGGTGGCTGTTATCAACATTATTTTTCTCGTATTCCTCATCATTGTGTACTCCGTCGGATGCTGTGCTTTTAGGAACAACAGAAGGGACAACAATGCTTACTCTGCTGGATGGAAGCACCCTTAACTTGGAGAATTCTTGCAGCTAGCATGGATGCAGATAGTATTGCTTAGGATTTTAGTTGTAGGCAGCATACTTATTTGCTGCTCACTCCGATGTTATATATTTTTTTTCTCCACAGTTGGTTTCTTTGTATAGCATTCTTATGCTTTTCTTTTTAGTATCTTTGGAACATATTGGTTATATATGGCCTTGTATGCTCTGCGGAGCTCACATTTTCTATATCTGAGACCTTGTTTGATCATTCTTCTCTGATTTGTTTAATGCATCAGTTGCCAAACCATGCATTAGTTTAATGCGCATACTGTTTCTTAGGCGAAGATGACATTTTGAAGCAGCTTTAATACTATTCCTTTAATATATTTCTTACCATGGTGTGGTGAGCGGTTGCTGATAAAAAAATAAGGTCAGGGAAACTGGGTTTCTTCGGTTTCTAGGTGTGGATTCTGTGGTTGCAAACTGATCCCTGCTAATTGCTTCTGCAGAAGACTGATTTCATTATATTTGTGAGCGGTTGCTGCCATATTTTTGCAGGAGTGGAAAACACACCATTAATTGCAGGGCTCCCATTTCTTATTCCAGATACTTAATGTTGGGTGCGATGTGTAAAATCAACAAAAAATGGTAAATATTTCTCCTCGAGCGTTGATTGCAAACGAGAGGATAAGGACTTCTCTGAAAAGTCTTTCGACGTGAACAGTGAGAAGAAAGGTGTACAGGCCAAAATACTGTCTTGTCTCAAAGTTTGGTGAAGATCAAATCATACAAAACAAATTGACATGCATTTTGGAACGTCTTTATGTAGCACAGGGGACTACATAGATGATTAAAGGTATCCTTTCTTAATTATTAGGATTTAAATTTCAAACTAAAATGTGAAAAAAATTCTAATTTTGATATGGATAGTGAAAAGCTAGACTAATTTTATGTATGCTATTTTTCATTATTTTTTTAGCTGAGGAATTATTTTTTCAAGGAATTAATTTCAAGAGATTCATTTTATATTCAATAAAAATATTTTTAAGATAAAAAATAATTTTTTTTTATTCTTCCCCGTCTTTTTCTTGTGTTTATCTATCTCAATAGAGTTATTGTCACTATTTATTTCTAAAATAATATATATATATTCTAAATTATTATTGTTAACGATGACTCATGGGGTCTATTTTTCCTTGAAAAGTCTTGATGGGAAAACTTTAAATATAATCACTAATTATGACGAAAATTAAGTGCCACATGAAATAAGATTTTTTAAATAACTGAATACTGTAATTGTTTTTTGTTATATTCCTATATATACCTTTCTAATTGGTTCATCGTAACCATACATCCTACCATTAAAATTCACTAGTCCCACTCTGCATTCATACTTGTAAGTTAAGTCCTATTACTTTGTTTATTTTAGAAATTAAATTAATTTCTTTTAAAAAATATTTAAAAAACAGGCTAGCCATATAGGGCTGTTTACCCAACATGCCTAGGCCATAAAACAAGCTTAGGTGTGGGTGCATCTTAGCTTAGGCCCATGCTTGAGTTTTTTTCTTTCTTTCTTTGAATTGCCCACCCATTATTTTTTTTTTTAAAAAAAAAAACAAGCGAACTATATACCCTTAGCAAACCCAGTATTTGACCACCATAAAGGTGGCTTAAAAATCGTGTTGGTATTTTTTTCCGACTAAAAACCTAATTCTTTTCATATTTTCATTTAAAAACACTTTGATAACCTTGAAAAAATAATTCCTTCACTAAAAAATACTCAAAATCAATTAGAAAACATAAAATCAAATGGGAAACAAATCTATCTCAACTTTAATCTATTTTTTCAGGAAATTAGAAAGTTCAAAAACACTTTAATAGAACTCCTCTTACCGAAAGAAAAACTTTAACATCAAATTTAGTTTTTTTTGTTATTGAAATCCGATCAACCAACATTTTTCTCTCTCATCAAATGATTTTCAGTCTCTCTCTCTCTCCACTTTTAAATTTAAAAACTGAAATGTGAACAAAATAAAATTTTAAACTAAATTGTTTAATTGCAAAGCTAAAAGGAATAAAAAGAAAACTTGAAAATATCCTTTGAAAAAATTAAGCAAAAAGGTACCGACACCATTTTATTTTTAAAGGGCATTATTTTTTCTTTATTTCAATCACGTTCTCTCATTTTTAATTTTCTCAAAAAATAAAATTAGATTCTTTTCTCGTGAAATCAAGTACCAATCTAATATTGAGTTTTTTTTAGATTAAGATAACTATAAAAAAAATAGATCAAAACAAACTATGAATTTCAAGTCCCAATCAACCCAATATTAAAGGATAAAATTAAAAAAAAATTATTAATAATAAAAAAAAAATACCAAAGTCAACATCATAGTTTTGTTAAGAAACAAAAAGGGATGTCATTTTGCGTGGGTGCATGCTATCCTAGGCCCATGCTTGGGCTTTTTTTTTCCTTCTTCAAATTGCCTACCCATTAGTTATTTTTTAAGAGAAGCAGACTATATGCTCTTAGCAAACCCAATTTCTAACCACTATAGAGGTCTCTTAAAAATCATGATGGGTATTTTTCTTTTTTACTAAAAACCTAATTCTTTACATATTTATATTTAAAAACACTTTGATAACCTTGAAAAAATAATTCCTCAACTAAAAAAAACTCAAAATCGATTAGAAAACACAAAATCAAATGGGAAATAAGTCTATCTCAACTCTAATATATTTTTTTCAGGAAATTAGGAAGTCCAAAAACACTTTAATGGAACTCCTCTTACCGAAAGAAAAACTTTGACATCAAATTTAGCTTTTTCGGTCATTGAAATTCTATCAACCAACTTTTTTCTCTCTTACTTGATATTTTTCAATGACTCTCTCTCTCGACTCTTAAATTTAAAAACTAAAATGTGAACAAAATAAAATTTTGAACTAAATAATTTAATTGCAAAGCTAAAAAGACTAAAAAGAAAACTTGAAAATACCTCAGGAAAAATTAAGCAAAAAGGCCCTAACACCATTTTATTTTAAAAGGGCTTTATTTTTTCTTTATTTCAATTTCATTATCTCATTTTCATTTTTTTTTAAAAAAAAAACAGATTCTTTTCTCGTGAAATCAGGTATCAACCCAATATTGAGACTTTTTGTAGATCAAGATAATCATATAAAAAATAGATTAAAACAAATTATGAATCTCAAATCTCAATCAACCCAACATTAAAAGATAAAATTGAAAAAAAAATCGATGCTAAAGCAAAAAAAGAAGAAGAAAAACGACCAAAGTCGACACCATAGTTTTGTTAAGAAACAAAAAGGGTTGTCATTTTTTTTTCAATTTTGGTCCCTTTATTTTCAATCTCTTGCAAACAATAAATTGAATTCTTTTTTGTGAAGTTGAGCACTAATTTGATGTTAGGATATTTTTTTGAGATCTCAATAATAACATAAAAAATAAATCAAAATAAATCATCAACTCCAAATGCATATCAACACAATATCAAATAATGAAATTGAAAAAAAAAAAATTGATGATTGAAGCAAAACAATAACCGGAAAAAGAGAGACACTACTCCAATTCACAATGTTCTATGAGGAAGGGATGCCTTTCATCAATTCTTTTTCTCAATTTTATCCCTAGATTTTTTTTTACTGATCAAGTTGATTGAGTTACGTCAGGACAACTTTTACACAATTTAATTTTCAACTTGAGCTAGGCAAGAAGTTGGGTTAAGAGGTTTTTTTATGTCAATTTCGTCTTTTTTCTCAATTATCCTCAGTCATTTTTTATCGGTCGGTCAGAATATCTTTGGACCAACTTCATCGATTCAATTATGTCGGGACAACTTGTATACAATTTAATTTTAAACCTAAGTTAGATAACAAATTAAATCAGGAAGTTTTGAAGTTGATCCACTGGGTCAAGTTTAATAAAAATATCAAATAGTTTTTACGTATTTAACAATTTTTGCAATATTCAAACAAATTTGGATTCGACACACATAGCATAAACCTATAAACTAATGTCTTCAGTATTTAAAAAAAATCAAAATTGAACCTTTTTTTATAATAAAAAACCCTTAAAATCCATTATTTTGATTTTAGTTATTGATTGGTGGATGACCTTCATAGAAAATATTCTGGATGTAGGTGCATCTAATAAATTTGTTATAGAAGGGACGGAAAGGGAGGGGATTTGAAAAATTTTATTCTATTTTATTTAAATCTTCCAATAAACCAAAAAAATAAATGATTTCTTTTATATTTTATTAAGCTCCTGTTAGGTTTTTTTTTCCCTTCCGATAAATCATCGTGACTGATCATCAGCCACTCCTAAAATATCGCCTTTGTAGAAAGACGATTTTTGAGAGATACAACACCAATTTTATTCTTTCCCATAAAATTTTAAAACTGTATTTTTATTGAAAAAAATGAATCGTAGCTGTATATAGTCATATTACAAGGAAAATAATTAACCATAAATATGAAAAAAACATATCTACTGAATGTTCATGTAGTTGAATGGCAACAAGGCCTATCAAGCATCTCGATAAAATATAAACACGATCAAATAATTAGATAAAAAATTATATATGTTTCCATCAGAAAAATGTTTCACGCATTCAGATTAATTTCTTTATAGACTTGTACGTGAACATATCTACTTAATGTTCATGTAGTTGAATGGCAACAATACCACAGCTCAAATCTCCTGTAATCTCCTACATCACTCACCGGCCCTCCATTCCAAGGTTTACAAGATTGTTAGAAAAGAATTACTTTGCTTGAAAAAATGATAAATTAGGATAATGTGCAAGGTTGTTAGACAAGAATTAAGGTAAAACCGAAAACACAATTAGTGCTAACAAATATCCTGATGAATTCCTTCCGTAAAATGTGCAGTATCTCAGTAGTCGTAGGAAACTAGGTATCTTCTTAGATCCCTACTTTCCATCTCCTTTTCCTGATCACTGAGTTCATACAATATGCATTGAGAGAGATGTATAAAAAGAAAGAAACCCTTCATTTTATTTAACACATGGTTTAAAAAGTGAACAAAAATTCTGAGAAACAATGGAAAATAAACAAGTAAGCTTCCTAAAGACTTGCATTAATGGCATCAACGCTCTTTCAGGTATGTTCATTAACAATCATCCTTTTCTTCTTGTTTCCTTTTATTTTCTCTTCTTTTCTATACTGTCCAATATAGCTAAAATTCGGCAATCGAGCCTCGAAGGCTGAAAAAGATGCAGTATTTTTTTACTGTATTGAAGAACTGGTATCAATATGATTGAACTGAACTAAGAAAAAAAAAACAGATGATCAGAAAAATATGAACATCATACTTTCTTAAGAAAAGTGTAGCAACATTGTTTGTTGATTTCGATCTCGCAAATTCTCCATAAACCCGCTTTTTACAGGGAAACAGGATCTATTCTTTGCAAAACTCCGACAATTCCTACAGTGTAGATGGCTTTGCGTTGATATTTGTCTGACAGCGCGCTTGCGATTTATTTCTTGTCTCAGGAATGGGCATTCTATCCATTCCGTATGCCCTTTCAGCAGGAGGCTGGTTAAGCTTGATCCTGCTGATCTTGATTGCGGCTGCAGCCAGCTTTACTGGACTTCTGATGTGCAGATGCATGGATAGAAATCCTAATGTTACAAGTTATTCTGACATTGCCAGTCATGCATTTGGACGCAAAGGAAAATTAGTAGCGTCTTTCTTCACCTCTTTAGAGCTTTATTTTGTCGCCACTGGTTTTTTAATAATGGAAGGGGACAACTTGCATAAGCTTTCTCCGAACTTTGCATTAAAGCTGGGAAGCCTTTCTATAGATGGCAGGCATTCTTTTGTTATTCTTTCAGGTATTTTGATCTTGCCTACTATGTGGCTAAGTAACCTCGGTGTAATGTCCTATGTTTCGGCCTGCGGGGTGCTGTCTTCTCTGGTTGTAGTTGTTTGTGTTTTGTGTGTTGGTGTGACTAAAGGGGTTGGATTTCATGGCAAAGGATCACTGATAAATTTACAAGGGGTGCCTACTGCACTCAGTTTGTACGTTTTTTGCTATGGTGCTCATGCAATGTTCCCTAGCATATACAATTCAATGAGAAAGAAAAACCAGTTTTCCAAGGTGAGGTTTGGTTTCTTTTATATCACTTCAATGACTTGTAGTTGTCAATTCAATATGCCTAATGATGCAAGAATTAGACATACAAGTTTCTCTTTGTTGCTAGTGGTGACTAACTACTGATTTTCTCTTTGTTGCTCCAATTGCAGGTCATGTTTGTAAGTTTTGTCATATGTACTATCACCAACTTATCTATGGCCGTATTGGGCTATCTTATATATGGTCAGAATGTGCAATCTCAAGTTACATTAAATCTACCTACGCAAAAGCTCAGCTCCAAGATAGCAATATACACCATATTGGCAGGTCCAATTGCCAAGTATGCATTAACAATAACACCGATTGCCACTGCAATTGAAAGTGTTTTGCCAGACAGGTATCAAGATAGTAAGTCGATAGGTATTCTTGTCAGAATGTCTTTGTTAATTAGCACAGTAGTTATGGCCATGGTATTTCCATCTTTCCAGTCCTTGACATCTCTAAGTGGAGCGGCTCTCATCGTTATTGTTTCATTCTTCCTCCCATGTGCATGTTACTTGAAGATTTTTAAAGTTCATCAGAAATGGGGAACTGAGCTAGCAGGTATCTTGACAATAATGCTAATGTCAGTTGTTGTTGGTGCTGTGGGCACATATTCATCTATTGCTCAGACTGTGAAGCATAATTAGGAATTCAATAGTCGGTTTTCAGTAACTAATGCCACACAAAAATAGACAGGCAATGGGATATGTTTCCTTGAGATGGTATTATGTGTAGGTTTCAAATATCACTGTATTTCATATTTCGAACAGGATCCCGGAGTCATTACCAGAAACATGTCGAAAAGAAAGGGCACAGAGAAAAAATTGAGCTGAATTTGAAAGTTCCAGTCCTACTTAGACTGTTTCTGGATGTGGATAACTATTTTAATAATTGGCAATGATATTTATTTCTCATTTTCTGATCTGTGTCAGTCTTTGAGTTTGGTAATGTCAGCAATTTTCTTCTTCATGGACTGATATCTATTCATGTCATCTGTAGAATCTGCTTCTTGCAAATCAACATGGTGGCAAGCAAAATTGTAGCTTACTAGATTTTGAAAAAAAGTTAATATTACCATTCTATATCCTACACTTTCCTTCACTCAATATCATGAATTGCTCTCTGATATCATCATTTTTTAAATGCCTAATACACATGTCGACTTGAATTCCTTCAAAGTGAAAATTCAATAATCTTGAGTGGAAATGTTTTTTGTTGAATTGGAAATGCACAAGAAGATTATATGTTGCAGATTTGCCTCGATAAAAAGGAATGATCCTTAAAATTATTAGTTTTCTACTTGACTACATACATTATTATATTGATCCAGAAACTTTAAGAAGTAAAACTTCAATAATTAGGAGGATTTTTATAGTTGAAATGTGAAGTCAATCAATATAAACACTGAACACTTAAAAAAAGAACAGAGTTCAATATGGTGTTACCTTTTCGGGTTGGCTATAATATGAGTTCTGAAATCCATTCTCTCTGTCTTCGATTGCTCGTGTATGTGTCATCTATTATATCAGGGGATTTACTTTGTTCTATATAAAACTTTGATGAGACGGGGAACATCACAATTTCAGAAAGTAACCACAGAGGAGTTGTTCTGAAGATGGAACCTGAGTGAAGCATAGCACTAGGATATCGACATGAAATTTGTATCTCGGAAAAAAACTAAATTTGAGGATGTCATTCAGATTCTTCACACTTTGTCTACATTAGGGAGTTTTTCATATAGAAGTGGCTCTTCCAAATGTTTTTTACAGATGTTATGTCCTGAAGATTCATCCATAGAACCTTGCTGAATATTTCTCCCGTCAGCTTGTGGCACAAAATTTGTCTCTTGTTTGATCTCCTGTTGGTCTGAAGCTTGACCCGATATCACCATATACAAACCAGAAATCACAACAATAGCACCTAACAAGCTGAAGTGAGATAAATATATCAGATGACCAATATTATCAGCATTAATTAGCTATTCATACTTGTTTCTTTTTATAACTAACAGAATTCTTCATAAAGAAAATAAATTGTCATGAAAACATTCCGAGGAGTTATGTACCTTGACGTGTAGATCACCTCATGTAGAAAGGTAGCAGCTAAGACGGTCCCAATAACGGTGGCAGAGGTTTGAACATTGCTAAGAAGTGTAGTCCCCTTTGTGCAATGCACCAGGTTTGAAGAATAATGATGCTTGCAGAAGCAATTCACCGGTCAACAAAGGTTTTGGTCACAGCAATTTAAATAGACCATGGAAGGACATGTTTATGATTTTGAATTAACAAAATATGTGCAACAAGACAAGAGTACTGAGAGAGCATGCTACATTCTATGTAGAGTAAACAAGCATACTCAAGAATTGAATGCGGTTTCCATGCTTGTGGATCTGGTTTTATGAAGATCGTAATTGCTATTGTTGTAGGGATCCGAAGAAACACATCCAAACAGTAGAGAGTAAGGGATCAGGACACCTAGCTGATATTGGAACCTGTTCTGAATTTCAGCAAACATGTAGACCTAGATATGTGATTTCACTAATATTGACACAGCAGGCAATTTGGGAATGAACTCACAGAGCAAATACCTGCATGATCTTCCAGATTACAATTGAACAACTGTTTCCAAAGAGGGTTATTGAACCCAACAACCAAGTCTTGCTTCCAGAACCAGTACTGGAAGATTTTATTGGTAGAAGTTCTGTGTTAAGCAGTTCTGGTCCTTTGAGCAGTGCCATGGACATTTCTCCACTAACACAGATGCATGCCCTACTATTTTTCCGATACTTCTCAAGCTTCGGATGTTAGCTTTCTCCATTCTGTCAAATTTAAATAATAAGACATGTCAATATCAACATAATTCAAAGTTTAGACAGTTGTATAGGGACGTTTGCTAGCTGGGTAAATTTAATATTTCACTGCTTAGGCTGCCCATTGCCATGACCTGCTGCATCAACTTGGTTCGTATCTTTTCATCTGTTTAACGGATAGGAAATACAAAACTCAAAATCAACATGGACTAAAACAACATAGACTACCATTTGGTCAGTGATGGAGCTACTAAGGTAGCCCTTAGAATACAGCTTATGTGTTCTAAAACTGTAACTGCACTGTTTTCTCATGTTCACTGACAACAGAATTAACACAAGATTTCTTTGCTTTCCAGACTTCGGATGTTTGCCTGGATTTGTGTGTTAGGTAGTATGGTAGGGTGGATGGGTGAGATAATTTCCTTGTTGGCACATGATGGCTGGAGACCCAAGGAAGGAAAGCAAGGATCCTTCCTATCCTTAAAAAATATCAAGATTGGGACAAAATTTGAACCTTAGAAGACCTTTGGTCGTCCTCTTGAAGGTAATAATACCGTTGCACTCTCCTCTAACATCTGTGACAGCCAGGTTCCATGTCATAAAAGTTAAACATGAAGAAAATGATAGGGGAAAAGATATTACCTTCCAGTTTATGTCTCTTCATGTAGAACTATAGCAGAGAAAATGGCGACAATAACCGTGCATAGAGGATTGAACATTGAAGAGAAGAGGGAACCTCTCATAGAAATTACCCAGGCTTGAACAAAGAATGACACAGCTAGTCCAGTTCCCTGTAACAAAAATAAAAGGGTCAAGTCCAAAATTACAAGCAACGCAATATGAAAACAATCATAAGAAAAACAAAACTGCATTCCACGTATAAACAGGAAGCAATTTCAAGATGTGTATTCAGCTTCCAAGCAGCAAGATCTTTTTCGGCGAATAATATGCAATCGCAGTTGATTGCAATGATGCGAGGAAACACATCCATGCAAGGGCAACTTGCCGATACAGGTACCTGTAGATAAATTGAATAAAAAACTTAGTCATCAGGATATCCCATGATCGATCAGTAATTGAAAGGGAAGTTGTATACCTACAAGATCATCCAAAATGAACAGAAACAACTGCTTCCGAAGAGAAATAGACACCCCAATAACCAATTGTCGCCTCCAGGGCTCAAAAAGGATCTCGGTTGTAACAGTACTTTGTTAATGCTTAACAGCTTAGGGCCTTTTGAGTAGTGCCATTGCAATGGCTCCAGTAACACACATTACTTTCCCAAGAATCTTGGAAATACTTCTCAAGCTTCGGATATAAACTTTCTCCAATCTGACTAATTTCAGGGACTCGAGTAGAATAACAGGCATCCACTTCAAAAGAACAGAACCAGTGCTTTCTTAAGTAGCAAAAATGACTCTGGCCTAAAGCATGCTCAAGTTTTCTGTCAGGTTCAACAGAATGATAGCAATTGGTCAACATACAACTCAACATGTGTTGCTTGAGGCTTAGATTTTCCAATACAGTAAGAGGAGGAAATCAGCAGAGATATATATGGCTTGGAGCTTATCCCACACCAGTAAGGATGAGAAACAGTGTAAGTTGGCACTATTAAAGGCAGCTCAAGGCTCTGGCAGAACCATACCTTCCTCTACCTTTTGAATAAGATCAATTGTAATATACGACCTTCTTAAATTAGTTTTTTGACAGGGAGAGCTACAACAGTAGGTTGCTACTGGGGCTCTCAAGCGGCGCTCATCCGTTGTACTACGGCAGCAGCACCCTCCAAATTTTTAGTCCAAATTTTTTCTTGTAACTCAAGCCTGTATGGCCTCCTTCAAAGTAAAGTTACTATTACGGATAGCTTAAATTATTGGTTAGGATATCATTTAAAAAAAACATATAAATGTAATAAAAAATAGAAGTAAATAATAATTAAAGTTTTAGTAAGTTTTAAATTTGAGAAAATGATCAAAGTACTATATATATTATAATAATTAGAGACACCAAGCATAGCTTAAATTATTGGTTGTCTTTTTTGGGTGGTAGAGTCTCTCACATGTTTTGTCTGCGTTGTGATGTGGTAATTACAAAATTAATTATTTAATTGTTCATAGGTTGTTTAGTGATTTTGTAACATTAAAACCCAAATTTATCCATGTGCAACATCAATCTCGAAGAGTTAAAAAACCCTAAAAAAGTGATTTATTCTTCTACAATAATCAACGTAAAAAAAATCTGAATTTGGTAGTGGAAAATCTTTTATTATTGTTTGTTTGAAAATCTAAAAAGAACCCCTAATTTTCTGTCTTAAAATATATATATATCACTTCTCATACTTTTTGAAATAAAAACTAATATACCCTTAAATTATTTTTATAAAAATCATCTTCCATTATTAAAATTTAAATAGTTAATTTTTAAAACTCTATTCCATTTTTTTATATATACTTTGCTTTAAAACTAAAAATAAATTTAAGTTTCTTGAAAAACATGTTTTTAACACCAAAACAAACACAAATAAAAAATAAAAGTAAGAGCAAGTCCACTCAAAACTACTGGCCTGGAATCCTTATAAACTAGTAGTCTACAGCCATTCCTGCTTAACCAAATTGAAGCCCAAACATAGCCATTGCAGGCCTGTAATCATCAAATCCATCCTTTTTTTTTCTCTGTCGAGGCTTGATATTAGGGCAACGATAAAAGTTCTGCTGTGACGTGCACTGATGCACACACCTCATCTCACGTGTATGCAGTGCTCTTACATGGACAAGAGAATCGTTAAACCAGGTATCAGCCGAAGGTGACAATGATATTCCTAGTATTATAAACCTTTCTGCCAGTGTAAATTACAAATCGAAGTTAAGGAAGAGAGACAAAGAACAGACTTCCCACATGCATGTGTCTCGTTTTTTCTTGTTTTTAATCTCACAAGGACTTCTGGAAATCAGAAACCAGGATGTTACTGCTGTGCTTGTTGATATATCTTGATTAATTTTACAGATTTTTTTATTTTATTAATGTTGATGTTGAAGATAATTTACGTATATCTTAATTAATTTTACAGATTTTAAAGTTAATAATTGCCCTAAAATTTATTACTCGAAGAGATTAACTCAAGAGAATTATAAGATTTATTTCCCCCCAGGCAATGGAAAGCATTAAAATAACTTTGTGAAGGCATACAGAGAGGCTGCAATGGAACCATGTGCAGCGAAGAGAATAAGAGAAGCAAAAGATTAAATAAACGTAGAGGCTAGACAAAGCCACATCACTTGGCATGGAACAAAACAATAATGAATTCGAATCCAATGATCAAATAGCTATTGGTCTTTGACAATATTCGTGTCACATCAACCCTCTTTATGGTCGCATATTGCTTCAATTAAAAAATAAGGCATATTTTAATCTAATTCTTAGAAAAATAGAAAAACCATGCACTCTAGCGTCCACTAGATTAGGCGTGCTGGCCGATTCAAAATTTTCTAATATAAGATGTGCAGGTGATGTTAATATTTAAAAATATATATATTTAAAATAAACATGGTTAATTTAATAATATAATTAAAAAAATAAACAACAATAATAAGTAAATCAAACTGTATATATATATTTTGGTTTACCTACCATCATTGTATTATATATAATGATCATCTCAAAAATAAATACTTTTCAATACTATAGAAAAATATTCTTTCAATATTTGATAATAAAAAAAAAATATGTCACATGTACGCTAGAGTGACAACTCAAGTTCACTCGAGTCAACCTACTAAATGCACAATCTGGTAGTGAGATTAATATAACCCTGAAAAAAGTAAATTGAATAAAACAACGACGCTTAAATCTCAAATAACTCAATATTAAAGGACAAAACTGGAAAAAAAATTCAATCTAAAAAAAAAAGCAATGAAAAAAAAAACCCGAGTAAACTTAGATTAACCTACTAAGTTTGTGACTCACGATATGAGATCATAATAACTTCATAAAAATAAAATGAAAACATTCACAAAACTCAATCCTCAACTAACCCAATATTAAATAATAAAATTGAAAGAAAGTCAGTTTTAAAAAAGAACCTAAAAAATTATTGAAGTCAACTCATACTAATTTTTTAAACACATGACCTGGGTCATGAGGCCTGAACTAACCCCGTAGAAAATAAACTAAAAAAAATCACGGAGCCAAATCCTCAATCAATAAAATATCGAGGGGTGAAATTAAAAAAAATCAATAAAAAAGGATAAAAACCAAAACAAATAGCAATCAAAATAATAAGAAATAAATATGAGGTAAAAATAAAATGAAACCAAATGCTGATGGATGAAATTGAAAAAAATATCAATTAAGAAAAAAATGAGAAGAAATAGCAATAAAAAATAAAGACTAAATTTGATATAAAAAATAAATGAAGTCAAATGCCAATAGATGAAATTGAAAAACTGATTCAAAACAAAATAAATAGTAATCAAAAGAATAAAGATAAAATTTAATACAAAATACAAATGACAAGACGCCTTTGAAATTATAAAGGTCAGTGTGATTCCTAAAAAGATGATGGAAAAAAGAGAAAAGAGACGAAAAAAGTTCGCCACAACCAAACCTCCATGCCACCACCTACACATATAGCACCACCTAAGAGCTTCCTCATACACCACTTAAAGATTATCGATGCCTCTCACCTACTAGCACATGCGCTGCATGCACTAAAATAATTCCCTGTCTGTTTACCCTAATCCCAATACTTATTTTAGTTTAAATTTAGTTCCTTAACAATTATTTTAAATAGCCAATTTTTGTTTAATTTTGTAAAACCGAGCACTAAAAATTTTTCTTGGTAGTGTAAGATCCCCATATCTAGGTAACAAAAACAAATTACGAAATTAAATTCCAAATAAATCCAATGTAATGTGATCAAATTGAAAAAAAAAAGTTGAGGTATAAAATTTTTTCTCGACACCTCTAGATCCCCATATGCATTCTTGTAAAACAAATTACTAAGACCAATCGCAAATCAATGCAGTTTTGAAGGACCAATTTAGAAAACAATGAAATTTAGATATTAAAGTGTAAAGAATCTCATGGATTAAAAAAAGAAGAAGCACAGTGCTTCCTCTCACTATCTACAGTGAGGGCTATTAGTTTTTTAATATATATATATAATTATAATTATAATAGTATTGGATGAAGATTAAATATTTTTTAAAATGTATTGAATGATTAAACTCAAAACATACAAAAAAAAAAAAAATTAACTGTTCAAACTTCAATCATATAGAAATGGCACCGCCTTACACAAATGAAACCGTTAATTAAGTGGCGGCGCTAGATTAATTAGGATTTTGTAGTTATCTTCTTAATTAACTATGTTAATTGGACAGCAGAGGTGAACGAACCAGGCTGACCATCACTAATGAGACAAGAGTTTTCAACGTGTTACTGACATAAGCAGGATTGGTTCTGACAGGTCTTCGAGATGGAAGCTTTTTGTCCTTTGTTTGGCTTGGAATGTCTAAATAGCATCGGGAAGGTCCAAGGTCTTTTCCAAACCATCCTTCCTTGCAGTAGGTTTCGTGAAATAATACTAATTTGCTGTGCACTAATTGAGTAATAAACTTTTTCAAAATTATTACAATGTCATGTTCGATATGTAATCTCACAAGAACTGCAAAATGATACACTCTACAGATCCACTCTATTTTTTTTGGAAATTACTGCTTTCTCCAATGTCATTTGATTTATCAGATAGAAGGGGCTCTTCCAAGACAGGCTCGACTCCTCTAGACTCCTCAATCGTGATTTTAACTGTCTGCCTTTCCTCAATTTCCAGCTTTGGATCGACTTTGTCTTCCTCCTTTATGAAGTCTTTGGCTTTTCCCCATAGCACAATATATAAACCAATAATCACAGCAACTGCTCCTATCAAGCTGGACATGTTGCAAAAGAGGGCTTTGATGAGAACCCAGTATACAAATAGAAAGATAAGAAAAGGTGGACAAAGATAAAAGTTCAAATCCTATTATTACCTTCCAGTGTAAATCTCTTCGTGGAGAAAAATGGCAGCCAGTATAGTGACAATAACAGTGCATAGAGGATTGAACATTGCAGAGAAGAGGGGGCCTCTTTGAGAAATCACCCAGGCCTGAACAAAGAAAGAAATCCCAGATCCTATAATTCCCTGTGTTCATATCAGAAAATTTTGACCTTCAGTAATTGGGATATCTGTCAAGACCAGAGCATAAAAAATGCCAGCCTGTTACCAATATCAGGAACAGAGAGAGCTACTTACTGTGAATAAACAACCAACAACTTCCAAGTATGAATGCAGTTTCCAAGCATCCAAGTCTTTCTCTAAGAATAAAGTCAGAATCCCTGACTGCAGTGTTGCCAAGAAACACAACCAGGCTGACAAGGATAGGTGGTCAGGATAGCTAGCTGTAACCGGAACCTGTTAACATTAATTTGTAATCTTATATTAGTAAACAAGATCTCTGAAGGAGTGAGCAGAAATTTTAGATCCACACACCTGCAAAATCAGCCAAATTGACCAGCAAAAAGTGCTCGCAAAAATAAGCAGACAACCCAGCAACCAATCCTCACCTCCCGACTCAAAAATGGTTGTGTTAAGCAGCTTCGGTCCCCTGAGCAATGCCATTGATATGGCTCCACTTACACATATCACTGTTCCTACTATTTTCGCGATACTTCTGAAGCTTCGAATATTAATCTTCTCCAATCTATTCAATTTCAGAATAAATTGCAAGTGTTAATTACACGTTAATTTTGGAGTATGTAACCTAAGAAGTGAAAATCTAATTGATTAATGAGGTTTTTTCTATGTTTTATGTGGAACTAAGCATCCCATTATTTTTCTTTTAGGCCTTGTATACAAGTCTTGTCGACTGATCTCATAATTCAAAGTGTTGATAGCTGCTACCTTCAATAGTGCCTTGTATGTGAGTTTTAACAGTGCATCAACCATCATTAATAAAGTAAGAATCATTTACCCGATAAGGAATGCCATGACAAATGTGATTGCAGGAACGAGATTACCCATTGCACTTGCCATTGATGATGAGGCCAAGTATAGTCCCTCAGCAAAGACATTCTGATTGATTGTTACACTGTGGCAGGTTAAAGTCAGGAATGGCCATGCTAGCTGCTGCTGGTGTTGCTCGATTTCAACACATTAGAAGCCAAATAATAAAATTAGATTAGACTGATATATACTTGCATACCCAATAAGCGAGGCCGAAAACACCAAAGCAAAACTCCTCAATCCCATAGAAGTGCCACCTGATTTTCTTCCGTGAACATAAAAGATTGAAAGAGAATATCAAACGAATGTTGGGGCGTGTGTGTGTGTTTGTGTGTAGATATACAGAAGATTTTAAGCATATAGAAAATACCTTGAGAAATGAGCTAAAGGTGCAATGACCACAGTTGCTATAGCTTGCCTGTAGACAACGAAGACCCTAGGACTCATTCCTTGTATAAGAGCAGCTCTTGTGATCAGAGAAACAATTGCATAGCTGAATTGCATTCCTAACATAGCCAGCGCAGGCTTGGAATCCTCAAACGCACCCATATCTTGCTTGTCAATTGCAACAAATTAAAGTGCTTTATATATATATATATATTGCTTGTTACAAAGCTCACATGTGTATGGTATATATAGGCTAGGCAAGCATACTGATGATGATGATGATGATGCTCCAGATTTTAAAAAGAATCAATAAACTCACAAAGGACCATAATATTGTGCTCAGTGACTCTTGGGCCCAAAGATTTTAAAAACATCAACAATTGACAGCGTCGTCTAACGTAACTATTGTCTCTAGTAAGGATATATATATACAAGTTAGAAGAGTTTTTTATGGGTGCTGCCACTTGCGGGCAATGGATACAAGAACATGCTAAGAGATAGATTGAATGCACTAGAAAATACAAAAGCATACTTTAGAGATGATGGACAATGAAATTGAGTAAGATGATTCACGCAGTTAGATGATAACAAGATTTGTTATAAGTTAAATTTTGTGTAGATAAAAAACATTATAATTATAAAAAGATATTTAAAATATTTAATTTTTATTCATTCAAGTTTTTACTGAAATATAAAGTAATTCTAAATTGTATATAAAAAATAAAATTCTTAAACTAAATAATTTATAAATAAGAAAAATAAATTCCTAAACTAGATATGAAAAACTAAAATTCCTAAATTGAACAGGAAATAAATAAAAAAAGAAAGTGCGCGCGAACATACATACATACATATACCCAGTTTTATAATGAAAATCCTAATAAGATCATCCCTCACATTTTTCCTCCTCAATTTACGATCTTTTGATTTCAAGTTGAATAATGAATAAGACAAGAAGAATGGATTTTTTTAAAAAAAAAAATAAAAAAATATTAATAACTCACAATCTATTGAACCAAATCCAGTGTGTAATGTTTAATCAATGGTTGAGCAGCCCAAACTGCTATATAATACATGTTAAAGATACAGTTGTTTTGGCTTTTAAAAAAGATATTTTTTCTGTTTTATCTTATTATAATTTTAATATTAAAAATATTAAAAATTAAAGATATAACGATGCTAATAAGATGCATATAAAAATATAACAAGATATTAAATAAACATTGAAAAAAATATTGATGAAGTGAGATGTTGTCAGCAACTTTCGCTTCCTGCCATGCCTAAAGTTAAAAAAAAAAAAAAAAAAAAGAGTTACCAATAAATTAAGTGAGAACCACCATGGTTATATTATTGGTGAATCTTGTCCTCCATGTGACCAAGTTGTGAGTGCCGAGTCATTGCTTTAGGAGCTTCGTTCATTGTGGGTATTGATTTGTTTTGTCCTCTTCATTAACAAATTAATTATACAAACATTATTTATATCAATTATTTGTTGCGTTGGACTAAATTAGAACACAATTTATAAAATAAACAAATATATAAATAAATCAGACAATTAAATGTTCTGTTTTCCGTTTTGCAAACATGAGAAAAGAAATGCTACAGTGGCTAACAATACCTTTATCTTCTCTCATGTATATGAACGTAGAAATAATAATTCGAAAATCTTTAAAATAAATAGATTTTTAATTAATTATACGAAATAATTATTTTATTGATTCCTTTTTTTCATAAATAAAACTAATTATTTATGTTAAAAATAATTCCTTTTATTTTTTTATTTAAATTTTCATAAAAAATAATTATTCTCCTATGGTTATTCAATTATGTCTTTTATCTTATCTTTTATAATCAAATATAATCCGTTATTATTTCTAAGTCAAAAATAAAAATAACCAATCTATTCATTCTTAAATTATTTTTTTACTTGTAACATATTTGATTAGTCTCAAAAATAAAATTATTAGTTTTATTATATTTGATGTCTTAAGAAAAATAATTTATCTAACTTATTTATTTTTATGAAAATTGAATTAATATTTTTATCATTCTCATAAATGATGAATTTATTTTTGTTTAAAAAACAAATATTTTTTATATATATTAATTTGATTTAAATAATTAAAACATATGAAAAACAATCCAACTCTAAAAGAAAAAAAAAACCTATTTTTGGATTTAAGGGAATGGTTATGTAGTAGTTTTGAAAATCTTTTATATAAATTTTGTCGAGGGAGTCAGAAAGAAATATAAAAAATTAAAATATTAAAATTCATATACTTGATTGATATAAAATGAAAATTATAGTATTAATAGCATTTTAAGGAAAAATGACACATCATCTAATAAAAAAAATTGATGACAAGTGAACAGAAGCACTTAATTGAAAAATTCCAAAAAAGGCAGTATACTCAATTTCATGTACTCAATTGAGAAAAAGTGTAAAGTTAGTGTACCAAAATGCAACTATCCCATAAATATTTTGATAAACAAATTACCAAATTGATGATTTAAAAAAAAAACTTGTTAATAGTTAAAACATTTTCACATCAAAACCATAAAAATTACTAGAAAGAAGTAATTTGAAGCATTTTCAGCCCCAAGGAATTTTGAAAACACTTAATAAAGTAAAACGCATCGAATATAAATCTGAAAACGAAGCACGACTTATTAATGAGTGTGGTGATATCCTTCCTATTCCGTGTTCATGTTTATGTCCCAAAAAAAAACGCACACACGATCGGGATTGCCCAAGTTTTAGGCGTGCAGTGCATATAACTATTCTTGGACTTTTTTAAATAATTTAAATTTTTAAATTAAAATAATTATTTGATACAGTTAAAGACTTGAATTTCAAATCCTACCCTCTCATTCTTCGAATTAAGTAAAGAATTTCAATGACGAGGGTTGTTACTTAATTGGTCTGATTTTAAGTTTGCTTTTTAAAAGTCACCAGTTTGAGTTTTATAAATTTTAGGGTCACTGGAGACTTACATAATCGTTAACTTCAAGATCTATAAGATTAGTTGAGATACGCGCAAATTAGTTCAGATACCCACATTAATAATAATAATAAAAAAAAAAAGGTAAGGAATTCCAGCACAAATCACTAGTATACTTGTGCAAGTTTGACACCACAAGAAATCTTGTAAGAGCTTTCATCATTAAACAATAAACCCACATAAATGATATAAAACAAGGTTTTTTAGAAATCTTTAAAATTAAATCTTAATGGAACTAATTGATTCATGATTTTTCCTTTGGTACTCTGAAATCGGATCATGTTCAAGTCTTGTCTGCACAGAGCAAGGCATCTGATCCAGGTTGCCTGGTTGTTAGACAAGGAAAGGGCCTTGGAGCTGAATTGGGCTCATTCGTTGACGCACGAAATGCCAGCCTGACAATGGAAAGATATTTGAAAACTAAATTACAAGGCCTGGTCTTTGGCCCACATTATACAATTGCAAATTCTAAGTCCTTTTCGCAAACTGGAATCAGTATGTTTGGACTTCAGCTTTTGGACCAGCCACCGACCATCATCACCAACCAACTAGGATGGGCTCAACCTACATAGCTGGGCCCAGCCCAATATATAATAATAATATATTAATAAACAATATTATAATATTAAATACTTTTTAAAAAACAAATTCAAAAATCCTTTTAAAATTTTTGTCATTTTATTGCATGTTTTATTATCAATTTTGTATAATATATGGTTATATATTTACACTATAAGATACAGATCCAATATTAAAATACCCGATTTTCTTCAAATTATTTCAAAAAAATTAAAATTCAAAAATCTAAAAAAAAAATTAAATTAATTTCCTCTTTTTTAAAAAAAAAATTTTAGTTTTCATGAATACGGTCAAATCCTAGAAATTTTCCAAGTATATTTTCATAAAACAAAATTGCATATTTCTCATATTTTAAAATACAAAATGGATATTGTAACCAGTTTATAATTATCCATTAGAATTTGATCAAAATATCAAAAACTCTCCACCAATCATTTTGTTCACTTTATATTTAAAGTGTTAGGATTTAACTATAAATTTTAGTATGTGAAGTGTAGAATATATCTTCAGATATTAAAAATATAAAAATAAATATAATATTAAAATTAAGACTTTAGAATTGTTAGGATTTAGCCTGAAAAGATAAAAATTTCCTTATGAAATGAGATTTAACTTTAACCTTAAAAAAAAAAAAAAAAAAAAACTTACCTATAAAAATAATTAAACAACAATACTATTGAGTTGTTAAAAGGATAAAATCATCCAAGCCATAAGACAATAATTTCTTATACGAGGAAACATAATAATGTGTAATATTGGATATGCTAATCATATCCAAACTAACCTGACATTAAGTATGAGTTTGGATATGCTAATCATATCCAAACATTAATTTTTTTTTTTAATATACAATAAATCCCTAACGTTATAATTTGAAAATGAGTTTTTTTTAATAAATGATTTACGATAAAAAAAATATAATTTAGGTTAGCAACATGTTTTTAAAAAAGATCAAAGCAAATTCTATGAAGATGGGTGGAATTATAAATTGATCAAAAAATTAAAAATTAAAAAACTTTAATTTTTGACTAAATCGAATTTTTAATTTAGTTCAATTTTATGGCAATTGTTTTATTTAAATCAAAAGATTCTTTAAACCAAAATATTTTTTGACTTTAAGTCAAATTAAAAAATCAACTTAGATCAATTTATAAAACCCATAATAAAAATTAAAAAGAATCTTATAAGATTGTTAACTCGTATGCTATAAGAAATAATTAAATAGCTCTTAAACCTGCGACGAGTTATCCATCAACCATCATCACTGTAGTTCTTTTATATTCAAAGATGCTTTATTTTCTTATAAACTTTTCTCATATTATCTACTTAATTCTCTTATACTTGTTCATTTAAAAGAATTAAAATACAAAATAAATCGGAAATGGAGACCAAAGGAGAGTTGGATTAGGTAAGTACTAGTTACATGACCTGCACGATGCCGCGGGTCAATTTGTTTTACATAAAAAATATATAAAAAAAATTAAGATCTAAAAGTGTTAGGTCTTTCTGCAAATCTATACCCAAGAGTCTTAGGTTTGACTGCAACCCCTGACCCAAGAGTAATATTTATAATATTAATAATAACATTAAACTTACATGATCTAAGTTTAAGTGGGTGCATTTGCAATACCGACCCAATAGCCTTGGATGTGGGTCTCATTTTGCAAGGTCGTGTCATAAAAATATGATAATTAAATAGATTAATTAAAAATAAAAAAAACAACAGAAAGAAAAAAAAACTAATGAAGAAAAAGAAAAAAAATCTGAATTAACTAGGTTAACCCTTCAAATCAGGTTAACTCGTTAAACCTTAGATTCGTGTCGTGAAAGTTTGATAACTAAACAGGAAAAAAAAATTGACCGGTTACCCAGAATTAACTAGCTAACCCGTCAAACCCGAGATCCGTGTCATGAAAGTTTGATAACTAAATAAATAAAAAATTTAACATTAATAAACTAAATTAAATGTAAAAAATTAATTAAAAATAAAAAAAATAAAAACAAACAAAAGGCATCAACCTTTTCACTATGGACTGTACTGTGCAGTCCATTGTCAAATGCATACAAACGGTAAAAAAGCAAAAAGAAAAAAAAACTAAAGGCATCAGCCGATAACTAAATAGAAAAAAAAATTAATATTAATGAACTAAATTCAATAAAAAAATATTAATTAAAAAGAAAAAAGAAAATAAAAAAAACCTATAAGAAGAAAAAAACTAATGAAGAAAAAGAAAAGAAAAATCTAAATTAACTGGATTAACCCGTCAAACCTGGGATCTGTGTCATGAAAGTTTGATAACGAAATAGGAAAAAAAAAATTTACGGGTTAACCCGTCAAACTCGGGATCCGTGTCATGAAAGTTTGATAACGAAATAGAAAAAAATTAATTAAAAAGAAAAAATAGCAAAAAAAAAATTTGGGTTAACCCATCAAACCTAGGATCCATGTATTGAAAGTTTGATAATTAAATAGAAAAAAATTTAATATTAACAAACTAAATTAAACAAAAAAAATCATAAAAAAACAAAAAAAAAACCCGAAAGGCATCAGCTTTTTCACTGTGAAATGCAATGTGCAGTCCACAGCGAAAGGCATAAAAAACCACAAAAAAAAAACTAAAAGCCTAAGCGTGAAACACTGAGTAATATTTATAATATAAATAATAATATTAAACTTGCATGATTCAAGTTTAAACGGGTCTAACTGCAACATCAAATCCAAGAGCCTTAGATATGGGTCTGGTTGTAAGGTCGTGTCAAAAAAATATGATCGTTAAATAGATCAATTAAAAAGGAAAAAACAAAGGAAAAAAAACCAATAGGAAGGAAAAAAATACCAAAGAAAAAAAAATCTGAATTAACTGGGTTAACCCTTCAAACCAGGTTAACCTGTAAAACCTAGGATTCGTGTCATGAAAGTTTGATAACTAAATAGAAAAAAAAAATTTGACGGGTTAACCCTGAATTAACTGGGTTAACTCGTCAAACCAGATTAACCCGTCAAACCCGAAATCCGTGTCATGAAAGTCTGATAAATAAATAGAAAAAAATTACATTAAAAGAAGAAAAAAAACTAAAAGCATCAGTATTTTACTCTGGACTGCACTGTGCAGTGCACAGTAAAACACTGATGCATTTTAGTATAAAACATCTTGACGGGTTGACCCCGAATTAACTGAGTTAACCTGTCAAACCATGTTAATTCATTAAACCCGGAATTAGTATCATGAAAATCTAATAACTAAATAAATAAAAATCATTAAAAAAAAAACTAAAGATATCAGTTAAAAAAAAACAGATCTTTACTGTGAAGTACATTGTATAATTTACAAAACTATAAAAAAAAATTAATCATTAATGTTTTACTGTACACTGCAGTGCATAGTTGACATCAAAATTATTAAAATCAGAAGGACTGATATCGTACCCTGGGTTTAATTAGGTACGGCCGCAGTAGAAACGTGTTTCTTACGGAACCACAAGAGTCAGATCACCGTGTGGCTGTACGTGACACCATCAAGTCCTCCATCGTACGCGCAGCGCCTCCCGAGCCCCACCATGTTTGCTGGTTTCTGCATCGGTAAATTTGATTTAAAGGCCACATGTACTTTCTGGTTTCTAAGTTTCAGCTGGTAGTTGATAAAAAAACTTAATTAAGGAGGCCCTGCACCGTCGGTCTATCGTGTTAACTTTGCAATAAAAGCAAATCGGTACAAATGTACAATGACTTTGAATGCTAGTTAATTTATGATATGATGTTTTGTATTTTCTTTAAACTATTAGAAACAGGTTCTTTCATTTGATTTTTTCTCCAGAGATACCGTGTGTTGTTCATCATTTAATTTAATTTAATTTAATTTAATCTATAAAAAATAATATTTATGCTGACTATTCTTTTTTTTTAAATTCAAATAGGTTAACCTCATCGAACATGACATGTACAGATTCTTCAACTGTTAGAGTTTTATAATTATATTTTGCTAATTGAAGAATAATCAAGAAATATATATACATTATTCATCAGATTTAGCATCAAACTTTTTCAAATTATTTTTATTATTGAAAATAAAACATTTTAATTCAAATAAATAAAAATAAAAGATATTAAATTTTATTTCAAACCAAAACTCATATCATACGAAGCTTTATATAAAATAGATCGAAAAAAAACTTGATTTGAAACATAACTAAAAATATTAATACCTTCCGTCTAAAAATATTGAGGTAAATTATACTCATTTCACATGGTTTTTATTTTTGAAGGATAATTTTTTTTAATTTTAACAACTGTTATGGAGTTCAACAATTATAAAAGCAAATTTTTTACCTCCAAGACTTGAAACATACATGAGACCGAATAAGTTCATATGAAGTTCAAGTGCTAGAGACTTGGTTTTTGGCTTTTAAATGAGCTTTTTACTTGCTTTTTATATTGACATGGATCACATGCATGTTATTCCCTCCTTCTGTTTAAGATGTGGGAGCCCTTTAGAAGAATTATATATATATATATATATAGTTTTCAGATCAATTTCATGTTGGTATGTCCAAGTTTTCGATACCGATGTAAGTTGAGTCTAATAAAATATATTGAAACACTTTACATCATTATTAATTTTATTTGTATCAATCACATAAGTGTTTTCAAGTCTTTTTCCAATAAAAATTATTTTATTATCAACAATACAAATAATCAAGCAATATAAAGATTCAAATATAACTATCTCGTGGCTGGCTAATACTAAGTAAACTATACTCTAAACCATCAACAAATAAAACATGTTCAATAAATAATAGAGGAATCCCAGGAGCAGTCGTCTTTTTCACTTGTTCACTTAAAAGAATTAAAATACACAACAAATTGGAGAAGGAGACGAGAGGAGAGAAGGATTAGGTTAAAAATGAATAAAGAATATAAAATAATCTTAGCTGTGGGGTTGCTATTTGTTAAATTATAAATTAATCTTAGTTAGGTGTCCAGCTGCATTCATAAGGCTGGCTTTGGGGTGATACACAGGAGAATTTAAAGCTCCTTGGTGGTTTGTTGGGCACATTAATATTCCACACAATGTGCATGACCTTTTGACATGTACTATTTGTTGGATACATTTAAAGTCCACCATCCCTCTCTCTCTTCCTGGCAAGTCTGTCCACAGCCCATCGATGTTTCTTTTTCTTTTTTTCCTTTTACATCTTATATTTTTCTTTTCAACCCCTGGAATTTATTTATTTATATGAATTTCATTACATACTTATTGCAATTTATAGATCAATAGTTTTGTTTTTTTTACCTGGATTCTCTTTTCTAAAAAAAAAACTAAAAAAAAATAATAACACAGTATCCTTGGGTCTAGCCAAGTGCTGAGCCCGGATATATATGGATTCGGCAAGTTGCCAGACTCATTATTTCTGGGTTCAGCCAAGCTCTGAGCCTATGATTATTTTTTAATACTGAAGTATGAAACCGAGAAAAAATAATCAATTTACAAAATTTCATGACGTAAATAAAATAGCAATCAACATATATTAACTTTTATAGGAAAAAAAGAACCGAATCGAGATAAAATTGTAAAAAAATTAAAATTTAAAAATTACCTCAAATAAAATAAATACAATCAAAAGAATAGAGACTCAATCTGACATATGAAAAAAATATAGGAGGATGAAATTGAGAAAGAAAATCCAATTTTATAAATTATTTTATATAAAACAAATAGTAATCAAAAGAATAGGGACCAAATATGAATGAAAAATAAACTAAAGGGCTGCTTTGAAACTTTAGAGGGCTAGTTATAGAAATTTAGGAGGAGAGAGAAAATAAAAAAAATCATCGACACCAAACCGGAGGTCTGTTGACCGCAGCCGTCGCTTAGAAGTAGAGGGTCATTGAGAGGACTTGAACCCCGCCCGTATGCAACATGTGCCTCCCAAAAAGCACGACAACTACCCATGCAATAACACGTGCAACACACATATCAATTATATTTTTTAATAATGTTTATTTTTGTCAAACTACAAAAAATCCCATAAATGCAATTGATTATAACAAAAAAAAATCATAATAGAAAGACAAAAGGACACTTGAACTCAAGTTAAAAAAATGATATTAAGGATAATTCAGTAATTTCACCATGCTTGAAAAAATTGAAAAGAAAACACAAATTCTCTTAATGTTAGTTTTTTTTTAAAGGTAATTAAATTATTTTGCTTTTCTAGAGAAATATGAGAAAATCGATTTATCCATATTAATTTGATAAAAATCAATGTATCATATGAAAAGATCATATTATCCTTTATAGCGAGACACTTGAACAAAAAGAAAAAAATAGTGTTACAGTGTTAATACAATGAATCTAGAGTCATGGTATTTTCCTGATTTTTTTTTTCATGAAAAGCAAAACCCTAGTAGGAGCTGTCTCTTTTATTTCTTCACTTAAAAGAATTAAAATACAAAATAAATTGAAAAAGGAGACGAAAGGAGAGAAGGATTAAGTTAAAATGAATAAAGAATATAAGGGTCAAGTAAGTATTTATTGAAACTAGAAGGACTAATATCATATCCAGGGTTTAATTAGGTACGTACACAATACAAGAGTGTTTCTTACGGAACCACGAGTCAGATCACCGTGTGGCTGTCTGTGGCACCACCAAGTTCTCCATCGCACACGCAGCGCCACCCAAACCCCACCGTGTTAACTCATTTCTGTATTGGTAAATTAGATTTAAAGGCTACATGTAGTTTCTGGTTTCTAAGTTTCAGCTGGTAGTTGATTAAAAACTTAATTAAGGGGGCCCTACAACGTTAATCTGTCGCTATGAATTTTATTAAATTTTAATATGATGTTTTGGGATTTCTTTAAGATATTCGGAATAGGAAATTGTCCCATCAAATTTGTTCCCTCTCCCAAACAAGGATACATTTATTTGCAACATTGTTACAAATAATAAAAGAAAATGAAGAAATTTGTGAGGTTGCTATTTGAATACTAAAACTTGATATTATATATTAATATATAAGGAGTTTTGGGGTTATAATAAGGAGAATTTAAAGCTCGGGCGCTTAATGGGTACATTTCATTATCAGAAAATAAAAAAAATCGAAAAAATATATTGATAGCATATAAAAAAGATTTCTTCAATATTGAAAAATGCTAACATAAAAGGTAATGGAATAATACTGTCAAAAAATAACTTGTCAAGTTTTTATTTCATCGGCATTTTTCAATACCAACAAAATCATTGTGAAAATATTTGATCTAAAAAATCATTTTTTACCGTCTATTTCCTATTAGAAATTCCAACACCATTTATTTTTTTGATAGAAAATTTTATTTATTTATTTGATAAAAAAATAATAAAAGAAAATGATGAGGGACTTAATCAAAAAATATAATAAAACAAGAAAAAGGATAAAAAAATTAAAAGAATGACAATTAAGATTGGATAAAAAAAATAAAATAAAATACCGAGGAACAAAATTGAAAGAAAAAACAAATTAAAAAAATGATAAAAAAAACAATTACAAAAATGAGAACTAAATCTGGAAAAAAAGAAATGAAATAAAATGTCGAGGGAAAAAATTGAAAGAAAAACAAACCAAGAAAATAAAAAAAAAAACAACAATAAAGAGAATGAGTACCATATTTGATATAATAACAAAACAAAAGCAAATGAAAATGGATGAAAATGAAGAAAAAATCTAAAAAAAAATCCAAAACAAAGAAAGAGCAATTAAAAGAAAGATGATCATAATTGAATTTTTTTTCTCCATTAATTTTTTTATCAAAATAATATAAATTTTACTTTTTAGCTGAATAAAAAATCAAGTTATTAGTTAGGGGAAAATCATGTTAACACCCATTGATTTCTTTTTGCCATTATTTTTTTTTTATCAAAATAATGTCATTTTTACTTCTTGCAAGATAAAAAACTCGATTGACCCTGGTAACCTTGATCACTCGACCCAACCCATGACCCGGGAGATGACGGGGGTCGATTCCTGGGTCGGGTTTTAAAAGCATGATAAAAAAAGCACCAAATATGAAATGAACATCCAATAAAATTAAACAACGAGTGATGAAATTGCAAAAAAAAAAAAATTAATCAATAAGAGAACTGAAAATAAAAGGAATTACAATCAATAGAATAATGAACGAATTCAACTAAAAAAAAGAATTAAAATCAAATGATAATGGATTAAATTGAAAAATAAATTCCAATTAGAAAAAAAGATTAAAAGCAAAATAAATAGGAATAACAAAAATGAGGATCAAATTTGACAAAAAGACATAAAAAAAATCAAATGTTAAAGGATGAAATTAATAAATAAATAAATCAGATTCGATATAATTACAAGATTGAGGATCATTTTGTAACTTTGCAAGGTTAGCACATCTTTTGAGGTAGAGGAGAGAGAAAAGACGGGTGGAGAAATTTTTTTGTCCGAGCTCCGTCGTGCCACGGATGATGACACGTGTTGGCCCACCATGTGGAGGGCAGCATGACGCTTCGGATGCCGTCGTTGAAGACCACTAATGACCATTGGGAGGCGCCTCACGCGCCGCTCAAAAGGCGCGAGTGCCTTCCACTTGCTGGCGTGTGCTCTGTGCGCCCCAACCATTTTTTTTTTGAATTACAGAAAGATCATAACATCCCCGACCTCACGTGATAATAATAATAAAAAAACTAAAAATACCTCTTGATCTTAGACAAGAAAAAGTTAATTCCAAGGGTTATTACAAAGAGCAAAACACTCCTGACCTCATGTTATAATTGCAAAAATAAACCTAGGTTTGAGAAACCAAAAATACCCCTTACCCTTAGAAAATGTTTTTGACCCCAAGAGCTATTTGGTAATTACACTATGAAAAAATATGAAAATTAAGAAATGCCCATAGAAAATAAAACCTTTTTTCTTCTTTTAAAATCATGGGCGTAATTATACTATGCAACAAAATGTAAAAATACCATTCCACTCTTATATGTACTTTATCTTTTGATATTTTTAAAGGACAAATTAATCGTTTTATTATGGATTGCACTGTGGACAATCCACAGTAAAATACCGATACCTTTTAGTTGTATGTTAAATATTGAAGAAAGTTTTTTTATATTTTTCATGATTTTATATTTTTATATCTTTTAGTTTTTCAAATTTAATAGTAAAAATTAAATTGGGTAAAATTATTAGTCTAAATATGATGTAAACATAAAAATTAAAATGATAAAATATTTAAAGAGATATTTATATAAAAAAATTAATTTATTGCCATCCCTATCTTTTATCTTCTTTAACCTTCCTCGCTGGAAAGAAAAAAAAATTACTTAAAAAATATTCTTAAAATCAAGACAAAAATTAATTATTACTTCCATCTCCATCATAAAACATGTATATCTCTTATTAGTTTATTTGATATTATAATAGCAGTTATTTTTTATTTTTATAAATATATTAATTATTTTTTTAAATTTATTTTTAACATTAACACATTAAAATAATTTTTAAAAATTAAAAAATTAATTTTAAATAAAAAACCGTACAATAGAACGTAAAAAAACAAACACGTATTTTGAATTAATTACCAATTTGGCACAAACCGTGAGCTGAATTCTCCAACTGCCCAACCAAAGAGTCATTAATTTCTAGGAGCATGAGGCCATCACTCCAGCTGTGTGCCAAATTACAAGGGAGGAGAGGAAATGAGACAAAAACATGGAAGTGTGAGCTGCTAAATAAAGATTGATTAAGAACTTCAACTGTATTTTTGGTCCTTCCTTCAAGCTATATATATGTGGGTGCCTCCATAGAGATATCGCAGTTACGAGTAATAGATATACAGTGTTAGTCGAGTCTTAAAGAAAAAAATCAAAGAGAGAGAGACTGAACTTGATACTCTCTTCCTTTCATCTCTCTCTCCCCTCTTACCCTCTAAGGGTTGCTCCATCTGGAGCTTGCGTTCATGTTTTTTCGCTTCGTTTGTGGTGTAGCTAACCACTTTGAGCCATAACCAGGGAACTATCTTTTTACCCAACAAGATAAAGCTGCTTACAGGAGCAAAATTGAGACATATACTCCAGTACAAACTCAAGAAAAAATTGAAGAAAACCTTTGAAGATCAGGTGCTTTACTGCAAAAAAATGGTAGGTCCTTTGTCAGCTTGGCCTTGGGAGAACCTGGGCATTTATAAGGTATAGGAACTTTCACATATCCTTGATCAAGAATTTCTTTTGCTCAGAAATTTAATGAAGTATTATCAATGTATGTTTTTCTTCATTGTTTAGTTTGTTGTTATGCTTATGCTCTCTCTCTCTCTCTCGTGTATTATGTGTGAAGTATCTGCTATACGGACCTCTTCTTGGTAAAGTCTTGTATACAAGGACTCAAGAGGGTTCTTTCAAGGATGATTGGTGTCTCCATATTTTGATTATATGTATTGCTAGAGCTCTTCTTCATCAACTGTGGAACAGTTTTGTCAACATGCTTTTCCTAACACGTGCTCGCCGGATTAATCGACAAGGCTATGATTTCAAGCAGATAGACAAAGAGTGGGATTGGTACAAGCTTCTCCTGACACGATCTCATCTGTGTTTTTAATTAAAATTTAAGATTTGGCACAATTCATAATTATAGCTGCTTTTATTTTTGCTGGTTATTTTTACAGGGATAATTTCATACTTCTTCAAGCTCTCATTGCTTCCATTTCATGTTACATCTACCCACCATTTATTGAAAATGTTCCTCTATGGAACACAAAAGGTTTTATTACCATTTTGACACTCCATGTGGGAATTTCAGAGCCCCTGTACTATTGGGTTCACAGATGCTTTCATAAAGGTTATCTCTTCACCCAGTACCATTCAACCCACCATTCTTCTCCAGTGTTACATCCTTATACAGGTAGGAAAAAGAATCAGTATGATATGTCACAGATTTTGACAGAATCGTAACTTCATTTTATGATCAAGATATTTCTTTTTTGGTAATTCAGGTGCAAATGCAACCTTTTTGGAGCATCTTGCTCTATCCACAGTCATTGGAATTCCAATAATTGGATCTCATATGATGGGATACGGATCAAGAAGCATGATTTATGGGTATCCCCTGGTGTTTGATTTTCTTAGATGCTTGGGGCATAGCAATGTGGAGGTTGTTCCTCTTCAATTGTTTGAGACCCTTCCCTTTCTTAGATATCTTCTCTACACTCCAACGTAAGTAGTAATCTTTGCAATTCATATAATTAAGAAACAAAAAGTAGCACTAACATTTGCTCTCACAGCACTGTACTATCCTGGAGGAGAATCCATTCCATATGTTGGCATTCTTGATTAATTTATAGAGGCCCTACTATATTGTGTAACAATAGGGTGAGGTTGGTGAGGAAATACTTGCAATCTCCAATTAGACATTAATCCAACCCAAATATCAAATATATCCCGTTTCAATTTTGCATTTATTTAATTTTATTCTTAAACAATTTTTTATTTATTTTTAATTATGACTTATGTTAACTTTGTTCTGGTGAGTGATACAGATACCACAGCCTGCACCATACAGACATGGGCACCAATTTCTGCCTCTTCATGCCATTCTTTGATGCAATATGGAAGACACTTAATAACAAGTCTTGGGAACTACACAAGAAATTGAGCTCAGATGCAGGCAAGCCAGACACTATAGTAGTCCTCCTCTATCATACAATAAATGGGACTGGGATATCAAGTTTTGTGCCTAAAAGATTTAAGCTAGTCAATCAACAATAGATCCATGCAGCAATGATGACAATAAATTGAACATTGACAATAGGGGACCATCGATCAAGTGGCTCCATAAATTTGATGGAACCCATTGCGCTAATAGTGCACCTCAAAATGCTGTAGACAGTAGAGCATCGCACATGCACAGAGTTACAATCAATAATGGAAATCTAGAACTACTCTTTAGGGATGGCACTTGGTTAAGGAAATTGTAGAGTTAAAAGCGTCTCCTTTTGCCATTCTGACATGCTTCATGATTCTAATATCCTTTTTTTTTGTAGTGATTTTTGCATTTCTCCTTTCTTTTCAGAGTTGAAGCTTAAAAAGTCAAGATATTTGACAAATGATTTGCTGTAATGCAGGAAAAGACAGGAGAACTATACCTGATTTCGTTTTCTTAGCACATGTTGTGGATGTATCATCTTCAATACATGCCCCTTTTGTCATACGATCGTATGCTTCATTGCCTTACCAGATGAGGCTCTTTTTACTGGTTTGCTGGCCTTCGGCATTTATTGTTATGCTTATGATGTGGGTCTGGTCTAAGACCTTCCTAGTCTCTTTCTATAATCTCAGAGGCAGGTTGCATGAGACATGGAGCGTTCCTCGATTCGGCTTTCAGGTTTGCTTCAAATTTTGGCCTTGAATTCTCTGCAATAACCCATTGTTGAAGCTTGCTAGGAAATTTCTCATGCAAATTTTTTTTATGCAGTATTTCTTGCCATTTGCTAAAGAGGGTATCAACAAGCACATAGAACAGGCCATTCTCAGGGCTGATAGGCTCGGGGTCAAGATCATTAGCCTTGCTGCATTGAACAAGGTTGGTAATTAAATTAATGATAAAATTCATTTTCTCTTCCCTTGCTATATATATATATATATATATATATATATATATATATATATATATATATATGATTTTGTCCTTGCCATATCGTACTTGTTTGGAAAATTAAAAAAAGAAAAAAAATTACTTCTGGTGATTTCTGATAGGAATACTAGACAGCAACCATGTTCTGAATTGAAAAAACAAAAAAAAATCCGTGCTGGAAAAGGTAGGTTCACCTTTTTTTTTTTTTTTTATAACTTTTGGCATTCCGGTAAATGCAAATTCAGAAGCAAATAGTCTCCATCAATCATGTTCTCCTAAAATACTGTACATGCTTAAGTGATTCGAGTTCATCGGGACCCATTAGTTAGTCATATTGGTTGCGGTTTGTGTCCGAAAAGGCCAACGCCGTAAATTAGTGAATGAAGGTTCATCAAAATAATTGATGTTGCCAGTCTCTTTATTTAGTCATTTATGGTGGTTGCTGTTTTCTTTCTTTATTTAGATACTGACGCATCAAAACAATATAAAAACATAAATTTTTACAAGTTAAAAATAATAACGTTTCCCCCAAAATCTGTGTGCAGAACGAAGCTCTGAATGGAGGTGGTACACTGTTTGTGAACAAGCACCCAAACCTTAGAGTCCGAGTTGTCCATGGAAATACCTTAACTGCTGCAGTTATTCTCAATGAAATCCCTGAGGATGTGAAAGAAGTGTTTTTAACAGGAGCAACTTCCAAACTTGGAAGAGCTATTGCCCTCTACCTCAGCCAAAGGAGAGTAAGAGTCCTAGTAAGTGTTCCCACACTACCAATCTTCTTCATTAAATTTTCTTATTTCAATATATAATTTACAAATTGTAATGGCTATATATAAGTATGCATCTTTGGTTTTGATGGAGAAAAACAAATACTGCAGATGCTGACTTCATCAACAGAAAGATTTGAAAAAATTCAGAAAGAGGCCCCACTCGAATATCAAAGTTATTTTGTCCAAGTGACAAAGTATCAGGCTGCTCGTAGTTGCAAGGTACTGTGACCAAAAACTATTTATGATATTAAAGCTTGTTTCAGGAAAAAGAGAAGAAGAAGAAGAAGGCTTATTTCTGCTTTATAATGAAGAGGGTTGCGCAGTTTGCTCTAAATATCAAACTGGATTTATGTGAATTTGAATGTGATGTGCTGAATTTGGAACCCAATTGTAGACCTGGATCGTGGGAAAGTGGATCACACCAAGGGAGCAAAGTTGGGCTCCAACAGGAACACATTTCCATCAATTTGTGGTGCCCCCCATTTTTTCCTTCAGAAGAGACTGCACTTATGGTGATCTTGCAGCCATGAGACTACCTGACGATGTTCAAGGGCTTGGAAACTGCGAGGTAACAAGCTTCTTCATTTTTTTTTTTTTGAGAAGTATAGCTTCTTCAATTATTTGATAGAGAATTAAATGCATCAACAGTTTCTGCTTCAACTTCATAGACTTTTCTAGCATATCATACCTAGTGCCCACATACGGGCCCCGACTCTCATTACTGAATAATACTGATAATCTCCATGGAAAAAAGAAAATTGAGCCCCTAGCTACAGCCAACACAGTCGTCATGATGAGCAAGCTACCTTGCTTAGGTTAGTTACGTGTTGCTGTTTGATTAATTAGCATTTTGGTGGATGATGTAACAGTATACCATGGACAGAGGAGTAGTCCACGCATGCCATGCAGGTGGTGTGGTTCACCTGCTAGAAGGCTGGACTCACCATGAAGTTGGGGCACTTGATGTTGACAGAATCGACGTGGTTTGGAATGCTGCATTAAAGCATGGCTTGAAACCAGTCTCAAACTCCATCAAACAAAACTCCATGTGAATGCCTTGTTATGAAGAAACCAAGGATTTAGAGACATAAGTGGTTTTAAGCTGCAATTCATAGGCGATATATATTTTGTCATCTGTACTTCCAAAATCCGATCTGCATGTTAATGAATTGAGTAGAAGTTACCGCTTTTATTTTATTTCTGTTGTCATGAAATTCTAAATAGTAATTAAAGATGTTCTGGATATAATAAATATCAAATTTTTAGATGGTTATTGTAATCTATTTATTTATATATATAAAAAGTAGTAAAAGAAAATCACATGTCCATGGTAATGGCGTGTTCTTAGTTTGCGCGTAAAACTTTTTTTTTTCATAAAAAAATATCTATTAAATAAATCTGTTCTCCAGCTTCTTTTTATTCAGGACGTAACATTACTTAAATCAAGTTATTTTATGAGTTAGTGGATTCAGTGATTTAAATAGACCCATATAATAAATCTAAATTATATATATATATATATATATATATATATATAAGGTCACTAAAAATCTGGTATTTTTAATATTACTAAATTAATTCAGTCTATTATTTTTGTGCCCCTGGCACTAAAGAGAGGCCTTGAAATATGGAGCGCTATGACAACCTAGATAATGAAAAGAAATACTCTCGTAAGTTGTGAACCTTTTTTTTTTCATGAGGTTTTAGTAAAATTATATTTTTATCACATTAAATTAAAAAAATATTAGAAAATAACTTGTAACATCCTTTCAAAATACATCATTTAAAATATTTGATATAATATGTGTTTTTTTCTAATATATTTGAACCCGGATGACTCAGCAAAACCTAGTAGAGACTTGTTTTTTAAATGTGTTTTTTCTTGTAACCAGAGACTTTTTTTCTTCTTTATATTTTCAGTTCGTTACTAACCCATTTCAAAGCTCACTATATAAATATTAAAATAATATTTTATATTTTTAATATGGAATTCGAAGTACTCCAGTATATATACTCTATGTTTATAAGAAAAAAAAGTTATATTTTTTTAATGTAGGATAAAAAATATTTTTGATTTAATACTTCAACTTAAAAAAATAAGATAATATCTTTTCAATGTGGGATAAAAAATCTTTTGAAAAAATCTTTTAAACTTCATTATTTACAACATATATAATTTATATTCACATGGATTGCTTCTTAATTTTTTCATATGAAATATTAAAACCTTAAATATATATAATTTTTCCAGGTTAACCTATGTAATCCGGGACCCGACTCCTTGGCTGGGTCAACCCTCGAGTCGGGTTTGATAAGTATCATTTGAACACAAAGCAAAATTAATTCTAAATTCAATAATGTAGGGACTAATCCATTAATTTTACAAATCAATGACCGAATTAAAGTTCCATCATATTCAATCTCGCAGTTCGTTTTGTCTAGAATTTTCAAAATAGGTTGTTACAGTTAATTTTTTTTTATCCATATTACATCAATTTAAGAAATCACATCTCAAATAATTATCTCTAGCAAATCACTCAAAATCAATTAATTTGAATACCTAAATAAATATTCTTAACTATGGTAACTATATAATCAATTTATAAGTTGGGTTTGGAAAAAGATTTGCAGGAGAAGGGAGGAGACAGTAAAAGGAGAAAGAGGAAGACAAGGTGATTATCAGATAAGGATGTTGGTAACAATTCAGTATATACATAAAGAAAGAGCTAGAAATTTTCAATAAGATCCAAACTTGATTTGTAATATATATATATATATATATATATATATATATATATATAGAAACATATATTAATTTTATTTTATATTAAATAAAATTGGAGTGGAATTAATTAAGCCCTTAAATTACATAACATTATAAGTCTTTTATAGAAGAAAAGGATGCACATTTATAGAAGAGTTAGGGAGAAAAAATAAGATAGCAATATTTTTATTATAATAACACAAGCATAGGATAATATACTTTTAAAAAATCAATATCTTAGTTTAAACAACAAATGTATTAACCCGTTTATATATATATATATATATATAGACATGATAAGAGTTATCCTTTTCATTTTTAAAATTTTCAGTGCACAAGTAAGAGGCATGGCCAAGACTACATGTATATGTAGCCTCTAGCTAGTTATGGCCCCAGTAAATAGGTAAGAAATTAATCTGCTTAGGTCCAAGAAAGCTTTTTCTACCCGTCATCATTGCTGGCCAATAATACAAGAAATTTATAAACATGGATATACATATGAAAAACAACTGTAATTATATTTTTAAATAAATTATATTAAAATAATCAAATATAATTATTGTTAAAAAAAAAAGGATGTGATAGCTAATTTATAAAAACAAAGCTAAATAATAAAAAGAAAAATAAAATGAATGATATTTTATTAAGAATTTTCTTATAAGATAAATCTTTATAGGTTTTTTTTTATACCTCTCAACTTGAGTTTTATGTTTAAGATTATAAGTTTATTTATAGGCCTCAAGTCCTAACTAATCAATAAATTAAACTATTCAAAGAAAATCCTAATTTAATAAGAAATTTAATATTCTAACTAAACAAGAATGGTAATAAACTAGTCTATTACAATTTTTATTTTATATTAATTAGAATTTTCCTTTTAGCTAATATTAAATTTTTTATTACTCTAGTCTAAATCCTAGTTGATATTGAATTATTGCTACTCTTTATATGTAATTTTCTTCAGCTTAAAGACCCTCGACTCCAATCTGCTTCAGCTTCTGTGAAGGGAGTCCTCTGCTCAGGTGCAGTTCATTCATTTGGCTCATGCCCATCATGTTCTTGACAGGAAACTCATGTTACCTTTTGGAATCTAAATTAACCCCTTTATTTGGCTCCAGACTCGCTTCCACTGTTCCAGTAATTCCATCATATTCTTTCCTCACAATACGTCACTCGCTTGCAAGCTTTGGATTTGAGCTATCCAACTCTGTAAATTATCATCAGCTATATATTAGCAAATCAAGACCCAGTAGGTTCAATCACCGAGAGGGTATATTTTTAGTTCTGAAACAGTGTAGAGCAACCTTCTAGCAGGTGAACTGCACCACCTGTCCCTGTTACAAGATCCGCCAAAATACGAAATAATCAAACACAACACGTAACTAACCTGAGCAAGGTAGGGCCTCCATTTTGTATTTTCTATGAAGATGATCAGTATTCAGTAATGAGAGTCGGGGCCCGTATGTGGGCACTGGGATATGATATGCTAGAAAAGTCTATATATGAAGTTGAAGCAGAAACTGTTGATGCATTTAATTCTCTATCAAATAATTGAAGAAGCTTGTTACCTCGCAGTTTCCAAGCCCTTGAACATCGTCAGGTCATGGTTATCTCTTCTGAAGGACAAAATGGGGGGGCGCAACAAATTGATGGAAATGTGTTCCTGTTGGGGCCCAACTTTTTTCCCTTGGGGTGATCCACTTTCCCACGATCCAGGTCTACATTTGGTTCCAATTCAGCACATCGCATTCAAATTCACAAAAAACCAGTATGCTATTTAGAACAAACAGGCCAATCCTATTCAATATAAAGCAGAATTAAGCCAATTAAAATAAAAAAAAATAGTGTAATTCAACGAAATAGTGTAATTACTCAGTTATGAGTCATACCGAAAAAATGTTCAAACACAAAATTCACAATCATATAAGATAGAAATATTCAATTTTTTTTTATTTTTATCTTTGAGCAATAAAATCAAGTTTTTTAAAGGTAGCTGGTTGAAGAAGAATGAATTACCTAAGATAGCAAGAGACAAGGTTGACGAATCCAGTTTTCTCACTATCACTGCATAACATCACGAAACAAAATTAAGAAATTATAAGTAGATATGAGATCTTTTGGCTTCATCATCTCATTAACGAAACTGCCTTGACTGTGGGTGACTAATCTGCCATATTGTATATATATTAATAATAATAATAATAATAATAATAATAATAAAGCATTTATGGCAATAAAGCTTCTTCTTTTTTCTTTATTGTCACAAGATGTTCTTATCAAGTTATTATCAATTCTGAAATAACACAAAGAACTTCTCCAAAGGTAAAGCTAAAATGAATATTGCAATACCAATATTATTGGGTGAAGAGGTGTATGATGGAGTTTCACAATATAAAAATATTGTACATTTGGTTTTTATTTTGGTAAGCAAAATTTTTTAGTTTTTGTATAACTCATAACTGAGTAAAACAAAGTATTTTTTGAGAGCTTTTTTATTGAAAGACCAATATTATTCGCTATAATTTAGATGTCATGCATATCAAGAAAAATATGTTCAATAACATTTTTAACATGGTCATGGACGTGTAAAGAAAAACAAAAAAAAATATAAAAGCTAGAATGAATCTAGCTTTGTAATGTGACCATGAGAATGTAAAGTTGGTTAATGATGAGTTATATGTTGCAAATCCCAAACACACCTTTGCATTAGACAAAGATGCACAACTATTTATCTATAAATGGTTTAAGAATTTATGATTTTCTGATGAATATGCTTTGAAAATAGACGTAGTGATGAATTTGGGGGAATTCAGATTGTATAAAATTAAAAAGTTATGATTGTCATGTGTTTATGCAAATACCCATTCCAATTACTTATAGAGATTTATTACCAAAAGGGATATGAAATGCACTTACAAAAATTAATCACATTTTTAAAGATATTTTTCCAAACAAGTTGTATATTTAACATATGGAGCAACTTGAAAAGAACATTATTAAGATAATTTACAAACTTGAAATGATCTTCACTTCGTTATTCAACTCAATGAAGCATCTACCTATTAATGTAGTGTATGAGGTAAAAGTTGGAGGTCTTATACAGTGTAAATGACTGTATCCATTCGAGAGGTTAAGGATTACATATATCCTTAGTAATTGTCCATTGCTTTTTTTAAAATATTTAGTTATTCATCTTCAATTACTTGCATGCAAATACTTGTTCAATCTAAGTAAAAGGTTAAAAACAAAGTATATATTGAGGCTTTGATATGCAAGACTTATATTTTTAAAGAAATTTCAAGATTTGCCTCATATTATTTTGAGTATTTCTTGAGAACAAGAATCAACTGCATTCCAAGAAATGATAATGATGGTGAACTACTTTTGAGTGAAAATTTGTTAATATTTTTGCATCTCATATGACCATTTTTAAAGATTTATGACAAATATCGAACTTTGACAAGCATATAATTATATGTTATTTAGTTGTGATGAATTGACACCTTTTTTTTAGTAAGTAATGATGATGGTAGTGAACTACCTTCGAGTGAAAATTTGTTAATATTTTTTCATCCCATATGATCATTATCAAAGATTTATGACAAATATCGAATTCAGATAAGCACATAATTATATATTATTTAATTGTAATGAATTGACACCTTTTGTTAAGTAAGTAAATTTTATAATTATATATTTTAAAACAATTTTTTCTTATATTCTCTTATAAAATAAATTCAATTAACTTCCTTATTAGTAAAATTATCAATTATTATTATCTTAAAATTCAAATATTAGTAAATCACAAACTTATCAATTATAAGATGAACAATTTATAACGTGGTTTAAAACACTTGTAAGTATTTAATAATTTGTAAATTCTAAGTTTAGATTTAATTATGTTGTTTTTGATTTGTCAATTTTAACCGGATGTTAAACATAAGAGTAAATTCTATTAAAAATTTTGACACATCATTAATGCCAACAAAATTACCAAAGATATTTTTAAATTTTTAAATATTTTTTTATTTCATCATTGGTTGCATCAGCAATAAAAAGCTCAATTTCTGATGGACTATTTCATCACCGATTTGTTGAGAGAAGTGGCAATTGAATTGATGTTTAAAATAAACAAAAATGATGTTTGCTTATCAAGATTTGTTGAGATAATTGGCAATTGAATTGACGAAGAGGTTGAGTTTTGCAAACAAATATGATAGAAGAATATGATGGTTATTTTGATTTGGTTATTTTCAGTTTTGCTTTCTCGCTTTTTTTTTTTGTTAGTATTTTATCGGTAAATAGAATAAAACTGAGATCTAAGCTTAGAAAAAGCACTTTCAAGGTGCTTCGCGAGTTCGCGTGACATCTCAATTTTAGTAGAACCCACCCTCTAAACCATAATTACGTGCCACGTATTTCTTAACGATCCCAACCGCCAAAAGAAGCAAAGGAAAGCCTTGTTAGTTGATTTTGCCTCCCTTTCTCTGCTCTCTGTTCCGAAGTGTTTCCTTTGAGACCACACACGCACACAGGTATTGGAAGAGAGTGTTGTTAGGAGTTCAAAACAAGAACAAGTCAGCAAACCCATCAAACATAACCAGAAAACAATATTTGGCTTTCAAGACTAACTGCTTTCTCTTTCCAGCCTTCCCAAAAAAATCGTTGGCTTTGAGGTAAAATCTCTCTGTCTGTACTGTCCTTCTTTCTTTATTATGTTTAGAATCTTCAATTGATTATATTACCATACATAGATGATAGATATCGATGCATCAGCTTGTGTTTTCTTTTTGTTTGTAGCTGTGATTTGATTTCTGACGATTTGTCCAATTCTGCATTTATTTTTGTGCTTTATTTTTAGATGATTTGTTACAGGATTTTTTTCCCCGTTATTTTTTCTTCTTTGCTTTGGTAAATGCTTTTATTTCTCTTCGTACTTACAACTTGCCATCCTTACGTTCATGGTGACTTCTCCTTTACGTTTTTTGTGGGATTGGAGCCTAAGAATTTGAAAAGTTGATTAAGTAATTTGGCCTAATTGAAAGAGTGATGAATTCTATGTTTGTTTCTGTTTTCAGAATTCCGAGTGGATCAAGTAGAGATGGAGAAGAGAGTGTAATTAGGTGTTCAAAAGAAGAGCAATCCCATTAAGAAAAACAAGAAAAGGTTCCTCGAGAAAATTGTGGACTACATGAAATCTGATTCTTACATGTTTTCTCCTTTCATCTCGACACCACATATTGCTTCAAAGACCAGCTCTTCTTCTACTACAGGTAATATCAGTTCCAGTCCTGTTTGATGTTTCAGTTTTCTAGAAGGATGCTTGAACAACAATAGGCTTTTTATGTTACCAGCTTTCTCTATTTGATGTTTCAGTTTTCAAATAATTAGGTTGAACTTCTCTTTTATTTCATTTTCTCTTGGGAGTGTTTGGATTTTCCTCTGGGAAATAATTTGTTTTTGTTTTTTTAATGCATGAGCTCTAGGCTGATAAGGCTTTCCTTCAAATTTCTATTCTTCTTAGATTCATATTGCTGGCTAGCAGAGGCTATTTATCTGTCAAAAGTTATTATATCAATGGAGTTAACCATTGAAAATTAGGGAGTTAACTTTATGTAGCACCTTAATCCTTCCATATTTTGAATTTTGTGATTATAATCCATTTTGCATTGGCTAATCGATAGCTTGCATTCTGCTCTCTTTAGCTCTAGCATCAATGAACAAGTATTGGACGTTTCCTATTATTAAGAAATTTGATTGGAAGAATAACAAGGTGGAATAGTATCAACAAATGAATGCATGATGTACCAACGTGTATATATAAGAGAGGTATCAAAGTATCTCCCAGGTATTTAGAGTGCTATCCCGTTTTTTGATTCCATCTGAGCTTCTCAATAAATCACAGCCTATATATGCAAATTGCTTGTCCAAGAACTTAGCTCACTTAACAACACTAAGGAGAGTTAAGGAGAACAAATCATCCCAGTCAATGGATTTTCCATTGAAAACCTTGGCATTCCTTAGCAGCCAAATGGACCAAAATGTTGAATCTAGAACCAAGAGCCACATTTTCTTGTGCATTTTCCCATGAGCATGCATACTCCACTGCTGAAATAGGCCATCCACTGTTCTAGACATCACCCACGAGCATCCCCACCAATTGAAAAATCTTGACCACAGCTGCAAGACCTGTTGGTAGTGAAGGAAAAGATGCGCCACCGTCTCCTGATACTCACAACAAATAGAGCAGAGGCTTGCTGGAAAATCAAGAACTCCAATGCGCCATAGATGCTCCCTTGTTTGAAGGTTCTCAAGTGCAGCTAATCATAGAAAAGCCTCCACTTTTGGAGAAGCTATTGACTTCCAAACGTCTTCAAATTGGTATTCTGATACAGAATTGATATGGACATGCAAGGTGGTTGCAGAGTGTTTGCGATTCACAATGACACTTTTATCACAGAATTATTTGAAGCAAAAGCTTAACCCATTTTTTTGTTTCTAATTTCATATCTCAAATAGATATATGCTAGTGTAGGGTTCAAGTTACTCCAGCTTCCAGACCATGGAACATTATGGTGTTTGTTGCATGTTTTCTTTCATTTTATATCTGCTAGTGCAACTCCACATGTATTTGCATTATGTTCTTCAAATAACAACGCCCTTGAACAGTGATCATGCAGCCTCTTTTGCCTGCTTTATCTCTATAATTAATACAAAGCTGTAAGAGTAGATGGATCATGTTAGTGATGTATGAACTTACTCAGATCATTCCAATTTATCAGATGTCTCTGAGGGGACAGGGCTCTGCTCTTATTTAACCACTGTACAACCTAAGAGGTGATCTATATCCATGAGCAGCTTAAATGCTGAATCATTGTTCATACTGCTGCTAACCGATAGTAAACCTGCAATGCCTTTGACTTCTGTTGGGAAGTTCAAACGGCTGGCAACAAATTCTTTGTATGTTGGGAAAAATGCATCCCCAGCCTCAGGAAGACATCACTGTTGCTAAACCTGTTGTTCACCATCTGAACTATCCGTGTAGGTTTATATGTGCTGGACTTTGTTTGTCTCTGCTCATGTAAATGGGTTCTGTATCTGTTCTGTTGTTTCTGCTCTGGAAAAGACTTGATGGTTCAAAGTGCATTAATAAAAATAAAGTACTACGGGTTTCCATAGCGTTGGTCCTTGCGCTTTATTTTTTTGAATCAGTACTTCAAATATAGCACCCATTGCTTGCCCCTTATACTATTGGCTACTATTAGTTGTGGAGTGACTGAATCAGATTATAGCTTTTGATAAGCTATTTCCTAGAAATTATGAGTTTGAAATTCGTTGGGTTTTTGTTTATAAATCCTTTGAATAACTTTTGGTAGCCATTAAAGAATTCCTTTCCTAAGGATGAAGGAGGTCGGATGTTTTTTTTTTTTTGGGGGGGGGGTGGCGGCACATGTTTCATTAACTCAATAACCTGTAGTTATCATAATGTGATGGTTCAGTTCTGGTTTTTGCGTTGGTAGTTATATAGAAGTTTAAGCAACTTTGGTTTCAAGTGAAAGATACTTCAGTTTTGTTTGAACCATGGATTCGGTTTGATTTTCTTGCTGCATGGACCAGGTTTTGTTTGGCTTCATACTTGTTTCTTACTTTATGCATTTATTTATTTTTCTTCTTTTATCCCTTCACTTTGGAGCATAGAAATCATTGATGCTGTGAAGGATTGTACTGAAACTTCTGAGCCTTGTGATTTATTATGTCATTTCTGAGGTTGTTTTAATTTCAGGACAGCCAAGTACGTTAAAAAAAAATTACTATGGAAGTTCCAACCAGGAAATTAACCACGAAGGATAATCAATCAACTGTTGAGACATCAAATGTAACAGTAGAAGACCAATTCTCTGAGCTTCCTGAGAAATGCATTTCTGGCCAGCAGAAGTTCGTGCACAAGGAAACAGTGAAGCACATGGTCTACCAAAGTTGCCGCTCTTCTCTGTCGGTTACTTTCTTATGCCACGTGCATTTTTCTTGTTATTTATCTGGGTTTCAGCCTCTGCTCCCTCTGATTTAGAAAAAATGAGGATAATTGGATCTTAAAGAACTGATTTTCAACACTATCCAATCATATAGGGCTTATATGCTGTTTCTTGTGTGATTTTTTTAGAATAACGTGGGCGGGACTGAAATTCAATTGTAAGAGGTTATGCACATGAAACTATCTGGTGGGATGCAAGCATATACATTGTTTCTCAAAGTTGTTGGCAAAAGAATACAGCGCATTTAACATCATAATATATGGCCAAGGCTAGTCGACATATTGTTTCTTGCATTTAACGTTGATTTTCTACAGCAGAAAACTTGCAGAACTCACAATTCTCTACTGAGAAACAACTTTCTGATCATGTTGTCTGTAAAATTGATACAATGGCGCGGAGTTGCTTAATTTGTTCTATGTCAAGGGATATTGTTTGTTTTCCGTTGTGCTATTAGTTTCCTGAATAAAGCTCCTTGGATTGTGAGACTTGGTTTATTCTGTTCAGGGAAGGGAACGCATGATGCGCAGCTACGGAAGCTTCTTCTTCACTGAATCTTTAGGAGTGTGAGTGTGATAGTGGTTGTTTTTTAAAGTGTTTTTTTACTTGAAAATATATTAAAATAATATTTTTTTTATTTTTAAAAAGTTACTTTGATATCATAATATCAAAATAATCCAAAAACATAAAACAATTAATTTTAAACAAAAAAATTCAAAATTTATCCAACCACCCGTTTATAACACAATGACAAAAGGGGTAAGTATGAATTCTATGTATGCGTCGAGTGTGCAGAGCGTGAACTATGTTTTAAGATTCGGTTTGTTTTCATCATCTTGTCGGAAATGAGCACTTAATTCTATCATATAACACTCTTAGTTTGTTGAGCTCGAGTTTGATCCGTAGATGTTTTCATGGTTGCAAGTGTCTCGACCTTCAAAATCTCAGGTCCAGTTTGCTCAACTTAACATGACAAACAGTTAATATGTCATTCTGTTGATGGAGAAAGGAAGTTTGTATTGGAAATCACTAGAACAATTCTGAGAACTTAAACTACCAGTGACAGTTAAGTAGATTAGACGGCACAAAGTGTTCATTATACTGGGGCCAGCAACATGTGTCTTGGAAAGTTGAAATGCCATTTGATCTGATTATACCTAGCGCTTACAGGCCTACATAATTGGGTACCACTGGCTGTAGACTTGATGCAAAATGAACCAAGGGTTAGGTATTAGAGATGGTGCAGAGGCAACATTTCAGGATAACAATGATAGAAATCTAAACACTGTTTTTGTTTTTCCTAATATGTGCTGTCTGTATCGCGATTGAACTAAGACATTGTTACTTTTTGTTGACAGGATTGCATAGTGAATTATCATTACATGATTATAAGTGCATGCAAGGCGATGCACATCAAGAGTTAAATCTGTGTCTTGTCAGTTTCAGCAAGCGAATTACCTTAATTCCCTCTCCATTAGGTCAACTACAGTGGATTATCCTCCTGAATGTTCGTTCAATTGCTATTTTCTTTCATGGCCTTTTCCTTGTGGATTTATCTGTAAGCATCATGGCTCCATCTCCAGTGCTGAACTGTAGACTGAAATTTACAGGACGTCTCTTCCTGGTTTGTAATTGCTAGGTACACGGTACTGTGCTATAACATGGAAGTTCGGTTCTATGGAGTTCTAAAAAATAATAAAATAACATTGAAAATTTATATCAGATTATTAAATAAACTTACTAATTTATTTTATTATTTCTTTCTAAAATCACTAGTAAAATAAAATAAGACCCCTTTGAGAAATTCATTGGGTTGTTTTACTCATCATGTCTATGTATTTAATTTCTATTCATCCCATAATAATTAATACTAAAACTAATAAACTTAGATCAAAACATAGTAAATTGTTAAATTGGATATTAATTATTTTTTATAGGAGACCATTGTTTTTTGCCTTTCGTTGATTTTGACTCCATTAAATGAAACAAGTTTACTATTTTTGACAAAAAAAACTCTATCTTTATTAATATTATGACTGATTAAAAACTATGATACTTATATTATAGTATTAATTAAAAGTTAGTAGAATATATACTAAGCAAAACTTTTATCTAACATCTAATGTTTTAACGAGTTTTATTTATTTTGGAAACTATTAAAGAGTTTTCAATTCTACATATAACAAAATATAAAAATATTTTATATTATAATTTATCATGTTTTTAATTCTATATTTGATTTGTTTTGGGAACTTTTAAAGAGTTTTCAATTACAGATAATAAAAAATATAAAAATATTTTATATTTTAATTTATCATGCTTTTTTACTTTTATATTTGATAATATTCGTTATCATCATATACTCAAACCCTTTTTATTTTTTAATAAAAATGACAAAATATATTTTTTAAATTGAAAATATTTTACATTAAGTACATTAAAAAAATTTCTTTCTTATTTTATATTTTTTCAGCTTTTGTTTTTTAGAAAAACAGAGAATTTCTTCTAATGACATGACATGGAAATTACTTAAATTTAAATTATGATTATAAAAAAGTTATACAAAATTTTAAAGATTATTATTTCATAGAAAATATTAAATATGTACTTGAATAATGTATGTGTAAAAGATAGTAAAAACATAATAGGGAATACATAATAACATTTTAAGTAAGTGTTAATTCAATCATTAAGATCACATGACATTTCATTCTAATAGTAATTTAAGTTATCATTCAAATATTAGGAAAAGTCTCAAGAAGTATATTTTATACGAATAATGTGAAGTGGACTATCCAATTATAACTCAATATAATTTTCATATATTTTGTGACCCATTTGTATCGGTTAACTTATGGTTTTTAAATATTAAAATTTTACAACATGCAGATCTCCCAACTAATCTTTAATATTTGCCTAAACAATCTAAAAGTGGATCAAAACGAAATGATTTTTTTTGTACAATTGAGAATAAAATGCAAATTAAACATTTTAGGATAAAATAAAATATAAGAACTAGTTGATATTAATTTCTATTTAATCATGAAAGTAATAAAAAATATTAATTTCTTAGTTACATTTATTTTATTAGAAATAATGTTATTACTAGCCTTAATTGATTTAAAATTATTTTATACTTCTTATTTCTTTTATTCTTATCCACACATAAATTCAGAGCTGTGAGGGATCACTATTAGCTAGGAATTCAGTAGCTATGACCAGCAGTTTTCCGATATTTTCCCTCTGGGACCAGTTGTGAGATGAAATGTGTGTTTGATATCGGAATGTATGGATTTTTTTAAAAGTATTTTTTATTTTAAAATGTATTAAAATTATTATTTTTACATATTTTTAACACCAATATATTAAAATAATCAAATAACATTAAAAAAACATATTAATTTGAAAATTTTCAAATCAGATAAACTTTTAAAATACATTCAAATACAATTTTAAACACAAAATCAAACCAAAAATTCAAATACATACCAACATGCTTCTTCGTTTTAATGTATAATTCAACAATGCTGTTGAGTGAAGCCCATGGGGGTTTGTTAAGAGTTGTGGTGTGCAAACGTGTATGCATAAGATAGCATTCACTGTACGACGACCACGGCCTGCATGATTTAAATTAGGTATTATTGTGCAATTATTTGCATCAACCACTCTCCCGGCCGCCCGAAGCTGAAAATGAAAGGACACTGTTGCTGGTAGAGTAGCTTTTTTATTTCAACAGTTTAGATTCTTGAAATGAAGACAAAGAAGTCTATGCATATTTTTTAACATAAACTTGAATGTAAAGAAGAATGTCTATTGTGTTTTATGTCATAAACTTGGAAAGATCTTTGAAGTATTTTATTTTCAAATAAATAACCGAGCAGTCCATTATTAACTGCATTTAATTATTGTTGAGAATCTGAGATACGATTGGAAAAAACAGAAGAAAGAATTCATGAATATTGCTGGGACTCAATTGCTTGGGCGGCAGCTTCACAGGCGCTGGAAAGGCACCCCGACGTGGCATCATACTAACCATAACCATTGAAAGACGAAACATGATCCCTGGAAACTACTGGCCAAGGCCATGATTGAAATATCCACAAGATGTTGAAACGTGAATCAGAACACACGACGAATTGGGTGGCATCATTACTAGCTGTTGAGATCCGTAGAAATTCATTAGGGTTTGATAAACAACCCAACACGTTTTTTCTTCAGAGAAGGGATAGGCTCGAGACAGGGCATCATACAGCACAGATTTGCAGTCCATAATATGTTACCAAAATGGTGCCAAAGGTATGGTAAACACAGGAAGAAAGAAAAGTCATAGCAAGAGAAGATGGTTTTCGATCCCACATGTTGATGTTGTTCTCTCCATCAAAAGTTTCTGTCCTCCGCACAGTAAATGGAATTGATGTGTTATTTGGAAAATTCCGAATGAAAACATGAAGATGTCGTATAGATTAAAGACCCCTATCAACCCATGCACGTGTGTGGCATTAATTAGGCTCTCTTCTGGGAAATGACCCCTCCCTGCAGCAGCGATGGCACCCCCCTCCCTGACGATCTTTATCCAGGCTAGGCTGGTTTATTGGTCATCTTCAATGACTAGAAAAGGACCCTTTATGCTCGCATACGGATTTAATTTCTACAATATTGCAATCTTAATTTCAAGCAATTTCTGTTACAATTTATACAAATTCCTCAAATTGTTTTTAATAATAAAGAATAATATAAAATTATTTTATACTTTATTTAACTTTTTAAATTTTTAGATTGAAATTATTCTTTAATATAGTATCAAAAATTTAAAAATCAGATGATTTTTACCTATTTCAATAGTATTAATTAGATTAATAAAATCAAATCAAGTGTAAGATTGTAGTAAGTTTGTACTAATTTTAAATTTAAAAAACTTTGAAATAAAATAATATATTAGATAATAATATAAAATTGTTTCTCAAATTTAACCTTACAACTTAACTTTTTTAGCTAAGATTCTTCTTAAACGTTTTTTTAGATTGTTTAGAACAAATCATAACAAAGTTTTCATTTTTTTGTACTTGGTCCTTGTAGTTGTAGGTTTGTTTGTTTTGGTTTTCTAACTTCATTTTCATCATGTTCCTGTCTCTAAGTTATGATAGGAGAGAGAAAGTTGTAAAATAAAAAAGAAATAAAGTGCAAGGACAATCACATTATGACCATAAAAAATATGAGCCTGGTGTTAATGGTTTATCTTGGATAAAAGAATTCAATGGAGGTGGTTGTGTCATCTGACTATAACAGAAAAAAACAAATTTAGGCGTGGCAAGGTTTTTTTTTAACTCGTTTTGATTTTCTTGTTTTTGAGTGATTAATTGTTGTTTTGGATTGGAAACAATTATTTCGAGGTTTCTATGATGTTTTTTTGTGTGGATATTTTCAAATAAAAACAAGTTGAAAATTAGATTTGGGAGATCCAAAAACTTGGACACCAAATTTCTAGTCACCTGAGGTGATTGAAATTTACACCCAAAGATAGCGCATTGCTTGTCTAAGTAGATGATGTATTGTCTCGTCTATTTAAGAAATTAAATAAATAAAAAAAAGAAGATGAATAACGCATTGGTTGATCTATTAAAAAAATGGAGTTTTTTCTTATTAAAAAGATAATTTTTTTCTTTAATTCAAGTTATTAGAATTTTTGCAAATATCTCTTTTAATTGTCATTATCTTTTATCCAACAAACCATGTTGATAATAAAAAAAAAAGTATATTCTTGTCAAAACAGAAAAATTATATGAATAAAAAAAGGTAATTTCCATTAAGTATTTCTAATCATCATACTTTCTTACTAATATCTATTTTATTATTGTAAAAATATGTATTTTAAAAAGTGTCATCATATCGTGTGCTCACTAGTTAAGGGAGCAGGATCATGGCTGGATTTTTTCGATCATGATCGGAATTTTCTAATTAGATCCAATAAGGAGGGCCGGATGCTTCACCTAGTGCCTTTGGTATTCATATTTAACACTATATATATATATATATATAGCAGTGGAGAAGGCACCATTTTGAAGATGTTAACATAAGCTAATTAAGAAATTTAACTCATATATATCCTCAAGCGGATAAGCTAACTTTTTAGTGATTCTAAGACATTTCTTTTTTGTTTCATTACTAATAAATATCGGAAGGGAATTCTGCATATTATATAGCATTTTTTTGTAGTATCTGAGAGTGTCGTATTTATAAAGTATTTTTTATTTTAAAATGTATTAAAATAATAATTTTTTATTTTTAAATTTTTTCACAGCAATGTATTAAAATAATTAAAAAAAATAAAAAATAAATTTTGCCACATTTCTATTTATATATAGAACTCAATTTCAAGAAGAAAATTCCACGCAAGTTACATAAGGTAGCTGTATTGATTTGGGTGAATTGACAATTAATGCATACAGGACTGCAGCTCTAGAAGTTTACGCAACTCGTTAGGGTAAAAGAAAGAAATTAATGGAAATGGAGTCCTTATCACTTGTCAGTTCATTGATCTTGGATGAGTTCATGCAAAGTTACAGACATTGAAGTTAGACCAGCCTAAGACCATCCTCCGCTAGCTAGGAGATGGCGTCTTCGCCAATCTATCTTACCTTTCGAGTACTGGAACCTGTTTTTTTCACGAGGGTTTCACTTTCATGCTCCTTTTCAAAAGTTTTTTTTTATTTTATACAATAGTCTTAACTTATAGTATATTGGTGATTGATACGCAGTGGGCTGAATTAATTTATTTAAATATAAAAAAATAAAATATTGATGAAATGTTAATATTTTAAAAGAAGTGAAAAAAACTTAAGATTCTGATTATTGAATCGACTTGGTTCAATAAGAGTAGCTAGTTTAATAATATGATTAAATAAAATTTAAATATTAAAAACTTAATGTTGAAAATTGAAATTAAAAAAAATTGATTTAAAAAAAAAACTCGAGTCAACTCGGGTTAACCTGCTAAGCCCATAACCTGAGATATAAGATCGGAATGATCTCATAGAAAGGAAAGTGAAAAAATCATAAAACTCAATCCCCAGTCAACCCAATGTTAAATGGTGAAATTGAAAAAGTAAATTAAAAAGGACCTAAAAAACAAAAGTTAACTCGGACTAATCTTCAAAACTCGTGACCTAGATCATAAGGTTAAGACTAACCCTGTATAAGTAAAAATAATAATCATGAAGCCAAATCCGCAATCAACAAAATATTAAGGGGTGAAATTGAAAAAAAACAATCAATTAAAAAAGAAAAAAAACAAATAGCAATCTAAACAATAAGGAACAAATTTGAGATAAAAATAAAATGAAACTGAATGTTGAGTGATGAAAATAAAAAAAATAAATCAATTAAAAAATTATAATAAAAAGATTGAGGATCAAAGTTGATATAAAAATTAAATAAAATCAAATATAAAGGGATAAAATTAAAAAAATCAATCAAAAAAATGATTCAAAAAAATAAATAGTAATTAAAACAATGAGGATCAAATTTGATAAAAAAAATGACAAGATACTTTTTTCATTTTGGCAGGCCAACATAATTCCTGAGGAGGGGAGAGAGAAAAGCAAGAAGAGAAGTAAAAAAAGTTATTGGATCTCAACTGTTATGCTTCTACCAACATGTGTCGGACCACCAAGAAAAGTGCAAATAGATGTTTCCAACACCTCCATAGAAGTTGTCGGTTGGCCACCAAGTGACTCATCATGCACCACTTAAACATCGTGGATGTCTCTTACCCACTAGAGCCCGCGTTGCATATGCCAACCTATATGCCATGCTCATTTACCCTAGTTCTTATATTTGATTTAGTTTTAATTGTGGTCCCATTTACCCTAGGTTTTATTTTTCTAGGGTTCACCATTATAAATAAGAACTTGAGATACATATAAAAGAACATAGAGATAGAGGAAAAAAACCTAGCTAAAGTAAAAGAAAAATACACTAAGACACTTAGCTACCGACAACCCCTCACCAAAAAACAATCTCTCCATATAGATGTGATTCTTCTTCTCTCCCAATCAGTCCCCTCATTGAGACTAACCATTGTTTTTTTTTATTTATCAAACTCGTCTCTTCCACCACAACAACCCCATACAAACTCCTCTCCTCCACAATTACCGCGACACAAACAATGCTCTCCTTTCCCTGATATCCTCGAACCATACTAGTCTTTTCTTAGTTCAATAACAACTACCTCTCTTCCTCATAGATCCCACACAACAATAGCAATCATCATCATTCTCACACAACACAATTGGATCAAGCATCGGTCATTATAAACCCAACAGCTTCTAACTCAAATCCATACAAAAAATTGACCAATTCTAGCCTCAAAATAAACAAAAATTCAACCCTAACTATGATAACAATCAAACCATAAAGAACAAACAAAACCATAGATTAAATCACAATTTTTTGTGGTGTTTTTTCCATATATTAAAATTGATGAATACATATTTAGCTCTATTAGTATATTGTTTAAGTATTTTTGTTTGTTGTGTTGAATATTTAATGTCATATATGTTGAGAGCTTGACTTAGGATCAGATGACCATTCTCAATTCCTATCTTTGGATGTTGATTATCGGATATTTGAATTGGTGACTACATGTTTAAGTGAGGTCCAATACATGTCTTTCGATCGTCAAAGTAGGAATTGGGCCATCTCAAGCTCAAATCCAAAACCACTCTTTAGTTTAAATCTAAAATAAAAACATTAGGTTTTGATTATCCCTAAGCATAATGAACACATTTAATTTTAAAATAAAAAATAATACAACTTATCTTAGATATAATAGATAGAGTCATTATATATTTTCTATTACATTAACAACCTTTTACTTAGAAAATCTAAATGATGAATTAAGATTTTCTAACTATTATAAAATTAAAAAACATATTTTTAATTTTACTTCTAATTTGTCGACACGTTATTGCAATAGATAAGAGCATTGATAAATATTATGTTGTTATAATTCTTTTTCTGTTAATTCTTGGTAAGTATGTGGATGTTGTTTCTTAGTAGCTTAATTAATTATGTTTCAAAGTGATCTACCTTGATATTACAAAAATATTATTCTCCATTTTCTCAGAAAGGTTTTTTTTTTTTTACAAAAAAAAATTATATAAACGTTAACATCTATAAGATAATTCCATGGTGTGTGTGTACATTAAATTGGCAATTGTATGAGTAATTTGGATGATTGGTGAGTTGCAAATCCAGGAAACTGATCCATCAATTGATAGGCCAATCAAACATTACCGATTCAAGTTTGAAACTTTGATCGATGGCATGAAAATCAAAACCCATGTGTACGGCATGTGCACGAATTAGTGTGAAGGTTGAGATAAGCTAGCTAAAAAGTTTCTTTGACCTTGAATAGAAAGGGCCAAAAAGAACTTTAGGGTTGTCAATTTCATACCGAAGTTCGATGCATCTGCCACTACCAAATTATTGGAGCCAAGCTTGGCTAGTTTCATAAGAAATTAATTTGCAAATAAGGTTGTGTATACGAGCCTCGTGACTGTGATTGAAGTTACCGAAATATAGTTTATCTTTGATGGTGAAAAGACGTGTTCTTCAAAGAAATAAATAGAAATAAGAATTTATACACCTTTTTTTTTTTTACCTAAATAAATACGTTATATATATGGCTACTTTCAATTTTGTAATTAATTTCTAGTTTTTTCCGTACTATGTATATATATATATATATCTATGTATATGTATATGGGGTGGATCTACTACTTATGCTATGGGTGGCGCCGTGGGACCCCAACACAATATAGAAATAATAAAGTGAAGGTAGAAAAGTAAGATTATAGATTTTGAAGGGCCTGTTTAGAATTTTCTTAGTGAGAGAGGGGCTAAGGTAGAATTTTTTTGAAAATGAGAGTGAGTGTGCTAGCTAGATGAGTGGGAAATACGGAGGATTTTTTTATATTTTTTAATTGCCTCCCGTTTTTCTTCTTGGTTTGGCTTTGTTTTATATCCAGAGTTGCATTTAGCAGACCGCAATTAATACGAGAATTAATGTTTATTTTTGTTTATTTTTTAAATATTTTTTTTTAAAAATGAATGACCAGCTACCCTCTTCAAACTAGTAACTTGGGATGCTTTTGTAGAGACATGCGGCATGCCATATTCATATTACTTTAAGCTATCATAAATTAAGAAGGAAACATATATATGGCACTACTACCATGCTTCGTAATAAAGAAAATTCTTGCTCGTCATTTAATATCAAAATGTTTTAACTAATTTAAAACAATCATCAAATCTTTATTCAAGATAACTACAATCTAAATAAGTAGAGGATCAAACCCCAACAAGAACCCATGAGAATACAGATCTACACATTAATTCATCTAGATCCACCCACAAACATGTAAAGGACTTAATTTGGATAAAATCTTTTTGGGAACAAACAAATAAAAAACACATAGGTCTACATATAGAACTTTACGAAGTCTCTAATTAAGAAGAAGAAGAAGAAGAAGGATGAGAAGAAGAAAATAAATGAAAAAAAGAAGAAGAAAAGACTGCGGTCGCCGGTGATGAAATAACATGGACAACAAGGGAAAAATCTTTTTCGAGAGGGGAGAGAAGAAAGAAAGTTAACTGGGATTTTACTTCTAAAAATGTCACTATGATTAATTGCTGCATGCCAAATTTACAAGACAACCAAAATTAATTTGGACCGTCGAGAATTTTCTTTTATAAATTTGATCTATAGAACAAAACAATCACAATGAGTTCCTTGCTCAGAAAATCAATCAATTTATAACGATAAGGTCCTCTACACCACTCAATTAATTAAACTGTCCATGCAATAATTTTACGACTGTGTCACGACATGGTTTACTAATTAGTCAAAGCATTGTTTGTTTGTCAATCATACAACCTAGCCGTGACCCATCAAGTAAAGAATCGATCCTTGTAAAAAAAAACAGATTTATTACATAGTTCAATAATTCGGGTGTATTTTTTTTTTATTGTATAGCCTAAAGCTTAATTATTAGATTTATTATACCTCTTGTTAAAACTAAGAGAAAAATAAGGTTTGACAATGGCTAAATACTGGTACCAGTGAGGGAATTAATGAAGAAAATGAAGATCTTATTTTTGTAACCACAGTTTATTAAAATCTTCATGAAGTAGTTCTTGACGCGTCCTCAGTTAAAATCTTCCCATTCTAATCAATGAGCCAATCTATAACAACAATTCATAATATCGTTATTAATCACCCTGCAATATTAAAATAAATCACAAAGCACATCCTTTTTAGGTACAAGATCAAGATAACAAAGACGAATTCTTAAAGCATATCCTGCTTTGAATTCAACTTTCCTATAGAATTACTGCCTTGCAGGGTCTAGCTAGTTTGAACAAGCCTGAGTATGCACCTCTCAGATTAGACATCATAGAAAACACATAAACTCTGGAGAAAGCTCGCTTTAAGTTGCAGTGCAAAGATGTAGTTTGCAGTCATTTGGAATAAAGTTTCCATATTGTCCATAACTTCACAGCCTGGAATGATCTTGTGGAGCTGATGCAGTTTCTTCCGCATGGAAACTCTAGCAGTACTCCTAGGGTTGTTCCTGATTGATGAGAGTTTCGGCCTTTTCATCTTTCTCCATTTGCAAGAACGTTTTCTCATTTTGTGTCCCAGAGAGAGGGGGCGACCTAGAGAGGGTGTTTTCTTTCAGAGAGAGACGGCAAGGGATGGAGGAAGGGAGGAGATGTGTTAGAGCATGAAGAGCTGGGGATCTTTATATAGGCGAACATCCTAGGCAGATAATTCTCCTAAGGTCTTAATTGATACTCAGAGATTAAGGAAGAACCCACCACGTGCGTGTGTGTACGAGTTCACGTGTGAGAAAGGTATACGAGGGATACATGATAGGATGTGGTCAATTTTTTTATATGAAAAGTTAGGCCAACAAGAGTCACATTTTATGTATGATTAATTTAGATTTAAATAGTTATGTTAAGCATCACATTGGAGTCTTACCTAATTAAGAATGCATATTGTCTTGGTAAGAATTAATTGTTTAGTATAATGCAATGTGAAAACAGGCAGGGTTAATAATAATAATAATAAATAAATAAACAGCATACAAATCTATAATAAGCAATAAATTTAAAATAATGTAAATATAATAGGGTATTTAATTGCTGGATTTTGAATGAAAATAAGAAAATAAAGAGGTTTTATACCCTTTATCTTTAAAGATAATATTTTTTTCACTTGGTATAAACAATTTTAAAGCAAATAGTTTTTAAAAATTCCAACAACACTATTTTAAAATTACCTTTCAAGGTTAATAAATTGAAAAACAAACTTGATTATCTCCATAAAACAACTGAACTTAAAGCTATAGAACTACATAATAGAAAAAATAAAAAAAGACATGAAGAAGACAATATGAAAAGGATTGCAAAATAGGTAAAGCTTGCTAAACTTGTTATTATGCCTCTATATAATGCCTCCATCCCTTAAGTACCTGGGTTGCAAGGATTAATTATGATTCAAAGTATTCATTCTAGTAATTTTTAAATAAAAAATATTAAAAATATTTAAGATATTAAAAATATTTAAGTCATTAATCTAGACATCAAAGATGTTTAAGATTTTAACTAAGGTCCCGTTTGTTTGCTGGAAAATAGTTTTTTTTTGGAAAGTGAATTCCAGGAAAGTGAATTATTTTTTGATGTTTGATAGTGTTATGAAAAATAAGTTGGAAAACAATTTCCAATATTTGATTATGTCATGGAAAATGAGTTGGAAAATAACTTATTAATGTTTTATTAATGAAAAAACTAGAACTTGCTAAACTTGTTATTATACCTCTACATAGTGCCTCCATCCCCTAAGGACCTGGGTTTATAATGACTTGGTGAATTTAGCTTTTCAATGTTTTTAAAGAAATAGCCATATTTTTCTCTCATGTATGTGATTTCTCATATTATATGTATACTATATGTATTCATTTAAGCCAATTTTTTGATGAACTATACACAAACTTTGTCATTAAACTTTTAGTGAACGGATTTGTAATAATTTTCTTTGACCTCACAAAGTCAACAAAAATAATTTCAATTAAGAGTAACAGTTTAATGGTATTACACACACACACACACACACTTAAATTTACCATTATACATACTACTTTGTGCCATTCCAGTTGTTAATTGGTCGTCATAATGGACACAAATCACTAGCACTAGTTTTGGCAAACTCTGAATATCCTTTAAGAAATTTTGAAGTAATTCAACTTCCTGCCCAGTTTTATCAAAAGTAATAAAATCTAGTTTCATTGATGATCTTGCAATACAGGTTTAATTAGATGATTTCCAATACTCAACTACTCTATTGAGTGTGAAAATATATAAACTAATGGATTTTGAGTTCGTAATGTCAGATATCCAATTTGCATCACTATAACTCTCAAGTATTGCTGAGTATCCAATATAGTGCAACTCATAGTCTAAAGTATATATCAAATATTTGAGTATCATATTTATAGATTTTTAATTGTCCCACCATAAATTATTGGTAGATCTACTTAGTTTTTTCATCAAGTCAGTAATATCCAATCTTGTATAATTTATAACATATATCAAGCTCATGTGTGAGAGAGATAAATGAGAGGTGTATGATAGGTTTGGATCAATTTTTGACAAGAAAAGTTAGCCTAATAAGAGTCATATTTTGTGATTGATTTAGATCTAAGTAGCGCAAGATATGAATGATGGCATTCATATGTTCTTCATTATAAGAGTGTATGAATTGAATAACAACAATTTATGAATGATCAAATCTAGGAATGATTAATTATGTAAATCCAAGGTGTCTAGAGAGTTGTAATTTACTCATATTCTCTCCCTGAATTGGACTTAGGATCAAAATAATACATATATATTATTATAATGAAATTTAACATCAAGGGTAAATAACATCGTGACTTAGTATGTCAAGTTTCAATATAATATGATAGGTTAAATAATTTATAGCACCTAAATCAATTATCCATTCACAATTATTATTATTAGGTGCATAAACTTTAAGAGTTTTACCTAGGTTACCTAAAGTCGCGATCAAGGTTGAGGATTCTCTAGGAAAAGGTCTGATGACAACAACTTCTTTTACTATAACAACAAAGGTATGGTGATTTGGTTTAGAATTTTAATTATTGGGTGCCTTGTTAGGATCCTAACATTCTAGATATCTGATCAACTCATAACATCATAACTCAGTATGTCAAGTTTCAATATAATATGTACACAAACACTTTGGTCTTACAACTCTTACTTTATAACTACAATTTTGTGATCCAAATGACCAATCTTGATAAGCTTCATGATTTAGTGAGCTAGATGTTCACTTAGATTGTAGATTAATTTACCCTTATTGAAGTTTGGACTAGCAAACCACTATGATAATTGACTCTGGATGATTAAGTTCCTTATTCAATGTTGTTCAATAAACCATTATGACAGTTGACTCTAGATGATCATGTTTCTCATTCAGTATTGTTTTGTGAATAACATCATGATGTATAAATGTATAAGTTTCTTTAAAATCCATTATTATGTCCTTTTTAAGAATCTCACATTGAATTTGTTCATACTCTATATCAATTCCATTTAAGAAGATACGCACATGTAATCATACAATTGACTTTTTATATACGAGAATATCATTAGGATTTTTTATTATAATCTTATCACCATAGTACAACTTCTAGAAACTTTTAACAAGATAACCATAATAGGTTGATAGAGGATGACCAAGTTACTTAATAGAAAATGCTTGTTAATTCAATGTAAAGATTTATGATTCATTTAATCTATAATATAAAGTTTTGGCCAAAACACTCTAGATCTCACTTGTCGAGCTCGTTTGGCCGCGTTTCTAAAAATTTAAAATTTTTTTTTTTGCTAAACATAATTTTTTTATGGTTTCAAATCGTTTTGATGTGCTGATATCAAAAATAATTTTTAAAAAATAAAAAAATATTATTTTGATGCATTTCTAATCGAAAAACATTTTGAACTGCAATCGCTACCACAATCCCAAACAAGCCCAAATTGTAGGCAATCAAAGATAACACTTCTGATATCAAGTACAAAAAAAGTAATGTAGTAGTAGAGAAAGAACAATATGGTTTTGAGGAAAGGTATTTTATTGTATAACTTTTTTAATTGATATGAATAAATAATAAATGTATAATATCCAAATTAGAAAATATAAAATTATAAAATATTAGAAATTACCTTTCACTACTAAAAGAATTAGCCTATTTTGTAGAGCTTCATTATTCATGTGGACAATGAAGTTACTCTCTTTTTTTCTTTTTCTTTTTTTCAATTTTTCAATTTAGCTCTTTTTTTTATTCCCTCCTTTTTTTTCCTTTAAATTTCATTTTTTCTCAATTTATCCTCATATTTTTTTAATAGTTTTTTGGATTGTCTTTAGATTAACCAAGTCAACCGAATTATGTTGGGGCAACGATTTAATTTTAAACCCGTGCTAGACAAAAAGACGAGTCAAGAGATTTTTTTCTTTTAATTTAATTCTTTTTTTAAAAAATTTATCCTCGGACTTTTCTTACTAATCCAATGAGTTGTACTAAGTCGACCGCGTCACATCAGGACAACTTTCACATAATTTAATTTTAAACCCAGGTTAGGTAAGAAATCAGATCGAGAGATCTTTTTTTGTCAATTCCATCTATTTTCTCTCAATTTTATCCTCAAAGTTTTAATTTCAATCTTGAGTTAGGCAAAAAGTTGGATCTGAATTTTTCTCATATCAATTTCATCTTTTTATTTTTTTTTAATTTCATCCTTAAACTTTTTTTACTAGTCAGTAGGGTTGTTTTTGGACATGTCAAATTAATTAGGTCATGTCGGGGCAGTTCCCATATGGTTTAATTTTAAAATTGACCCACAAAGATAAATTTAATAAGTATACCAAATAATTCTCTTTTATTTGTTAAATCCAAGAAATTTTTTTAAAATTCAATAGGATTTCAAACTGGAATTGTAATAGTTTTTATTATTTGACAATGGAGCCCACTACCACTAGTGCACATGATAAAGCAATCCCTCAAATTAAGCTAAGCTACACATTCACCTGAACAAGTGTGAGTGTCTGTCTGAAAGATAGACAGAAAGAGAAAGGGAAAGTGAATAAGCTGTTTGTTTGGAAGACACGGCGAGGGACTTCCGGGGAACAAAGGCAAAGGGCAAACGCATGCGCCTCTCGTTTTCTTCTCTATAAGCCAAATGACAAAGCAATCATTTTTCCATTTTTGGTCCCACCCCATAAAAAGAGATTAAAAAAAAGACATTCTATATATATATAATTCCCAAGGGCATGAATATTACCCCTTTTTTTGTTAAAAATTACTATTTTTCTAATTAATAATGGATCTCCTGTGGAAAGATCAGTAATCTATATTAAAAAAAATAAAATATAAAAAAAATTAATTAAGATTGAGTCTATAATGCAAATATATATATATATAAAAAAAAAAGTGGACGATAATTAAGTAAGTATATTTAATAGCGGTGATTAATGCCCTATTGTATTAATAAAATCCTACGGTGATTATTGCCGCATTCTATGTTGCCTAAGACGTACGGTTTGTTTTTTCCCCTACTTTCCCGCCTTTGTTTTCTTTTAACATGGTACCAACTACCAAGCATCAGTTGTCCGCGAAACGTTCGGGTTGAATAAACAAAGATTTGGATGCCATAAACAAAAATTGAAGTATAGCTAATAATTGTTTTAGAAAATAAAAAAATTTAATAATGAATTCAAAATCTAATGAATATATTTATTAAATAAATTAAAAAATTAAACATAAATAAATGTTAAAAAAACATTTTAACACTAACCATGTACTAGTTGTAAAGTTGAGAGACAGGAACAAATAAGAATAACTGATCCAAAAACAAGTCTACTTGATTTTAAAAAATATTTCACGATGTTATTTTTTAAAATATTAAAATGATAAAATCTCAAAGCAATTTTGATCAATCTATGTTAATCTATCAAACTGTTAACTTAAGTTATAAACCTAGCTGAGTTTAATAACTTGATATTTTTTTCAAAAACTATATAATATGATAGCAAAAATTGATGCTTATAGCAAAAAAATGAAATAATATAAAATAAAATGATTATAGTGGGTTATACAAAAATAACACTTTTATTTTTTATTTTTTAAAATCTACACTCTTATTCAAAAACATGTTAAAAATAAAACACCATTAAATATAATAATATTTAAATATATTTTTATTTTATTTAAGAATTTAATTAAATAATATACAAAATATATTTTCAATTAATTAATTTTAAAAAATGACATCTAAATTGTTGGGAAAAGAAAAAAGAAATGCTCTAATTTTCTTTTTATGTCAATCCTCTAATTTTAAATTTGTTACAAATAATGAAATGCTTGAATAAATTTTTTGATTTACACTTAGAATTTTTATGTAAAAAAAAAACATTGAAAAAATCTTTATATCCAAATCTTTTTGTTGGTTAAAAAAATATATGACCCGTATTAAAGCACATATCAAATAGGTAGTTCTAAGTCTTTTAATAGTTGAAGGGCAACATATTTGCAGATAATGGATATGTTGCAACCCTGTATACTAGATGATATTATTTTAAAACATGAAATTTTACCATTAAAAGGTTTGTCAAAACCTACTTATATTTTATTAGCAAAATTAATGATATACATGTGTGTGTGGTAAACCTAAATTTAACGGGCCTAAAAACTCTCAAAGACCCGAAAACCCACGGTTTCAAGCAATTTGTCCAAGCTCGACACCCAATCTTTGTGAGCTCAGTCTTAGGAAACTCCATGGGCTCAACTTAAAGGAAGAGTCCAACCCTCATGGGCTCAGACTAAGAAAACCCAACGTCCATGGGCTCAGTCTTGGAAATAGCCCAACACCGGGTGAGAGACCAACACCATGGGCTCAACCTTGGAAATAGCCTAATATTGGAGAAGAGACCAACGTCATGGGCTCAATCTAAGGGAAAAGTTCAGCTTTCATAAGCTTAGCTACATTTTAGATTTTATTCTCTCTATACCTTTAAGTGTATAAAAGCTCTCTAAAGACTTACCATATTTCCAACAACATTAATATTGTATAAGTGATGGTGTATAAAAAATCTCTCAAGTGTCTACCATATTTCTATCATATTAATATTAATATAAGAAATATTTATCTCTTATTAATGTATATGTTAATGATTTTTCCCCTCACTAATGCTATCAGGATAAAATTACATTATAACTCCTTCTCTCTATAAAATAGCAAGACTCATGGGTTATATGATGCCCCATGAATCCTTCAAACTCTATAAAATTATAATATTTAATTTTTACTTTATATTTATTTTCAGAATCTCTCTTTAAAATATTATTGTATTTTTTCTAAAAAAATACTTATATATAAGTATCAGGGATTTCTCAAAACCACTTCTAAAAATGAGCATGAAGCTCAAATACAATTTACTCTTGAAAGAGGAATCCCAGCTATATCTGTTATGATGGGAATGAAGAGGCTTCCCTACCCGGACAAGGTTTTTAATTTGTATTTCCTCATATGGGTTTAAGCTCATCCAAAATTTTAATTTTTGTTGGCTACATTCTTTGATTTGCTCTATCTGCCAATCTCTTTCCAATGTTCAAAAAATCATAGCATTCAATTTCAAATCTTGTTTTCTTGCTGTTTAGTGACTAATGAAAAGATTCAGTGCCTGTGAAACTATCTTAATTGGGATTTCTTGGTTTTAATTAACAAAATAAAGATAGTAATACAGAATATAAGTTTGTTTTATCTTAGCAATTGACATATGCAGGTGGTAAACTTCTTTTGGAGCTGAATCGTGCGTTGCGACCTGGTGGCTTCTTTGTGTTGTCAGCCACTCCTGTTTATCAGAAACCAGCTGAAGATGTTGGAATTTGGCATGGTGGGTTATTTTTTTAAAACCAAATATGCAATAATTTTTTAGAGAGGTGATTGATTCTAACGAATTGTGCCTTTTATGGAATTGTCTGCAGCCATGACTGAACTAACAAAAGTTACACTTAATGGAGTTGGTGTAGCTACCTACAGGAAGCCTACTTCCAATGACTGCTATGAGAAAAGATCAAAACATGAGCCTCCACTTTCCGAAGCCTTGTAATTTTACTCTTAAGCCAACAGATGTTTTCGGAACATGGAAATCATAGCAACAAAAGCAATGAAAGGCAATGTAATTTTTTAGTTTGGTTTCTAGTGACATAACACCCTGATAAAGACTGTAACAGTAGCCTTCACAGATAGGGGTGTTCATTCTCTATGCATTTATTACCAAATCGTTAACTAATTTGAATGTTTGCTTAAAGTTATTGAGGATTTAAGAAGCTTCATATTCAGAATCTTGGTTATTGAAAGATGGACAAATAAATAGCTTGCTAAATATATAGACATTAAAAGGCTAAATGGAGTTCAAGTTTTAAATTTTTATTTAAAGTTAATGAGTTTCAGCTGTATAAGTTGAAAGGAGTGGAGTTGGTTTGGTTTAGAAAATCCAGAACAAAACATTTGTTAATTAAACCTAAAAAAAACCTTAGCTAAAAAGAAATGGTTAAAGCCTAAATTGTTAAAGCCCAAGTAGGCCCATTAAAAACTCAAAAATTAAATCCATTTAAAAAATATTGGGTTTGTGTTTTCTAACCAAAAATTTAATTTAATTAGAGGCAAACTGGTTTAATCTGAACTAGTTTTTGATTTGATTCGAGTTAAAATTTTTAGATATTAAAAACTCTAGGTTATATTTTTTTAGCTCTAACCTACTGGACCGTATCATACCATACCATGAACACGTCTATATGTATGTATGTATATGTATATATATGTATTTAATCATTGAAGAAGATTGTACTTTGAGAGAGCCTACACAAGACCATCCTTTTAAAATCCCATGTGGAGACCATGTGAGAAATTTATTTTCTCTCTATTCTCTGTCCAAAGCCGAACCCCATGCCATAAAATTTCTCTTATGTGGGTCCTTTTCAGTTTTCTCCCTCTCAGCATTGCCATGTTTTCCGGATCCTGCCAATTCCTCCCCCCAAATCAACATCCTCGCAGTGCAATTCCATGGAACTCGAAGCCCAAAAATTAAAATAATAATAATAATTAATTTTAAAAAATATAATTTAACTAGTTAAGTTTTGGTTTGTTTCCTAGATGTTATTAATGTGAGTGTTACAAAACTCAGGGTTACTGAAGACTTACCTAATCATTAAATCTTAAAAAATTATTTAAAATACGTGCGTGTAAACTAGCCCGAATATTTATAATAATAATAATAATAATTTTGGTGATTAATTTTATTCAACTGGTCAAATATATTCTTGCAACATTACTGAGATTTCTATCATTAATTTACATTTCATATCACATATTTTGTCGTGGAACACGTCCTAGCTAGCTTGGACAGACCTGCAAAAGAGGTTTGAAATTATTAACGTAGTTGAAAAGTCCAACTTAAAACTTCTTAATTCTGAATGTTAATTGGGAATTTCTTATGAGTAATTAGGAATTTTAAAATAGTAAATAAAGAACGATTTATACATATACTTTGGGATATTGATCTTAATTTTGTATAAAGTCTTGAAGGACAACTCATGAATTCCAAATGCTTTTTACTCAATCTTTGTCCGAAGTACTCCTTTCCTTTCTGAATCCTAGATCTTAAGATAAGTACTTTGTATGAATACAAATTCCAATGCCAGTCTAGAAACAATAATTTCTGCTAAGCTTATATAATAAAGAATTGTTTGTCTAACTTCTTTCTCCTTTTTCTTTTCTTTTTTTATTCAAACTTCCTGTGCAAATTTGGTAGCTAAAGAAACCGGCCCCATGTTTTAATTTGTCCACGTTTCATCCCTTATTTTCTTTCTATATTATCTTTTTTTTTCTTTTCTTTTTAAAAAAAAAGGAAAAGAAAAGAAAGAAATAACATGAAATGAGTGAAAAGGGTCAAGTTGAAAATAGATTTAAGAATATAGGGACTAATTAATGATTCGAAGACCAGGGGGATTATCCAATTAACTTTGCAAGACTATAGGGACTAATTTATATCTTAGGGCCGATTTCTTTTTTACATCTTCTAGTTCTAGGGTTTGTGTGGTGGGCCATGGACACCATGTGCCTGCATGTGCTGTGTCTTTCTCTCTTAAAGGCCCACTGCTGCTTTTCCTTTGAGCAAATAAATGGGGTGGCTTCACTTTCTTCTTCCTTCACGTTCTTCTTCCTTCTCATTCTCTCTCTCTTACATCATTCTAGGATTCTGAGACACACTTTCTTGGATCGTAGAATTGCATCATTCTGCAACTTGTCTTACTTACTTCTCATGATTTTCTGTGCTCTTGCTCTATACAACAAAGGTATGCTTCACATCATTATATATCTTGCTCCAACAATGCATCATGTAGTTCCCATGACTAGATAGATCCATGAAAGTGCATAAATTCACCTTAAACTTGCCATCGTCTTCTATTTTGAAATAATTGTCCACCTTCACCCTCTCATGATTCCTTAAATCTTATTAACTTATACTCACTTGCTCTTTAAATCTTTTCCCATTTTTCCTTTCTTAATTTCTTGGTTTGGAAATATATTTACTTCTTCAATTCTATGCTATGGATCCTCTCTTTGGTTGAGAAAAATTGTTGGAAGAAAATATTAAGAAAAGTATAAAGCCAGCTAACTGACCAAAATAGCAGCTAGACTGAAGCTATAAAGCTTGTAGCATGATCTTTTCCTGTGCTCACATCTCTTTCAAATTCTTCTTGTACTGTCTTCTTATCTTATGCAGAATGCGCGATCCTAGTTCACTCAAGCAACAATTTCTCAAGAAATGGATATTGGGTCTCCAAGTATGTGGTTCTGGGAAGCAGAACATGAGCATCTTGGAGAGAAAGAAGGCAATAGAGCTATCAGCAGACATTGCCTTAGCTTCTACTAGAGATGGAAGGACTTGTTGGAGTCGTGCACTCATTGCCAATGCTTCAAAACATGATGATAATAAAGTCCTTGTTCAGCACCTATTAGCTCCTGAGAGTGAGAGGCTAAAGAACGCGTCAATTGGATTGGTCATGGACAACAAGAGGGTTAGATGCAAGAAAATCTTGAAGAGGAGTTGCTGCATTAAAAGAGTAAGAAAAAGTGAACCGCAAGTTGTTCTTGCTAAATCTATTGCTAAAAGGATGGTAAATAGAAGAACACAAGTATTGAAGAGTCTTGTACCTGGAGGGGAATTTATGGATGATATCTCTCTGATTGAAGAAACCCTAGACTACATAGAATCACTTCGAGCTCAGGTTGATGTCATGAGAACTCTTGCTAAGGCTACTGAGCTAGTCAATGGTAAATAGGAACATCGATGGAAAAGTAGCTACTTTCTATAAATTCTAGATCTTCTATTTCTTATTTCTTCTTCTTCTTCTTCTTCTTTTTTTCTTTGCAAGACTAGATATAATAAAAAAAAATAATCAGGAGGTGCACGCTAAAAGGTAGCAAGGCATGTACAGATGAACCATATTTATTAAATCAATCAAACCTTTTGTTTCCCTCGCCTCTACTAGCTAGTCTTAGTTTTAATTTACATTAAAATGATGAGCAAGATTCCGGAAGTGTTTGCACAAATTTCTAAAACTTAATTATTGGTAGCCAGCAATATTGCACTGAGCATTTTCTATTTCCCTTTGTACTGATGATGTTTCTTCTTTTCATTTTGTTGTCCAAGATATATGGGATGTGCTCAATATGCAAACAAATAAGGCTTACAAATTGTGTTCAAGAACATGACTACACGAGGAAATTCATTAACAACCCATATTTCATCCACAAAAAGAAAAGAAGGGAAAGAATAAAATAATCCAAAGAAGGAACTTCCACTATACGAGTACTTGAATTGTTGCTTAAAATTCTACTTTGATTGTCTTTTGATAGTGTTCTTGTGTCTGTCCTTCAGTAAAGGGAACTAGCTTGGTACATACTCTCTGTTGTCACTTAAACTGATATCTTACCGTATGAAGTATTGCTTAGACAGCTAGCTGCTTGGTTCTTCTTTGCTTATTTTGGTTAAGGACGTGCGATGATCTTGCATTATTGAGGCATGTAGGAGGGAAAGTTGGTGTTGACACAAGTTAACAAAGAAAGGCCAAATTACTATACCCGTGCAACACTCTGCATATACTATATTTCTTTGATGGTGACAGCAGCAAAGATTTTAAGATGTAAGAATTCATAAATTGTAGTCCATGATGACGCAGATATATGTTATATATACACGCACACACAACCGTATCCATGAATTTATATATATATGTGTGTGGCCTATAAAATATTTCAACTGGTTGTTACATGCAAAGCCTAATCCTTGCTTATTAACATTTATGGAACCACTGGATTATTGATCTCATGACCTGGTCAACTATCATAAAAGTGATCAGTCTCCATTGGTTATCAACATGAACAATGAAAGATGTATTATAGTTTAGCATTTTCCAAAGTTTTATAACTGGCAAACCTTAATATAAAAGATGGTAGATATTAAATGAAGATACAAAGAACAACAATCAGCCTTTCTCGTTCAGATTTCTATGTTTATTTATTTTTTATGAATATTTTTCTAGTAATTCTATTAAAATTAAAGATGGTACAATGTCCAAAACGAGAGAATTGGCCAAAGGAAACAAAGATAAAAGAGAAGTAAGAGAGGCTTCAAAATGTCATGAAGCTAAAGCAAAGATGGGGACTGAAACGGGTTGCAGTTTCCTTTGATTTGTTGTTAACATCAGAGTAAGAAGATGGTAATCCATACCAGTTTCCATTGTTATTACCATTTATGATCAATATTAAAGAACATCATTGTAAGAAGCACCGGTTTAGTGGGATTTCTATATATAGTCCGGCCATGTATTTATATTTCTCCAACTGTAATATCCTGATTGTTTTAATAGTGAATTATCGAGGATAAATTAATTTCATGATTATAACTCTTAAGAAGATTGAAGATAGGGTTGTGATCACAACTACTAATAAAATAGTTGTACTACAATTAGGAGGCTATCCAAATTTTGCCCAGATGAAGATGGCTAACAATACAAGAAGAGAGCAGTAAGTCCTCTCTGCCTTCTCTAGATGTAACGAAGAGTTGGTTGGCCAATTAATTATGTCCCATCTAATTAAATTTGACCATTTACCGTCTAATGTTGCTGGCCAGCTATATATAATCAATTCATCTCTACATATAATGACAGACACATGCATGATTTTTGGAAGTCATAATGGTCTTAAAATATGCAAAAGTGTGCGTGTACCATCATGGACAGTGAGATGATTGTCTTTACTAAGAAGTGAGACCAGCAACCCTAAAGTAAATAATAATGCTACTGGCATTTTCCATTTGAGAAATAAGTTTATGCACAAAGGAAAGCGACCTACAGCTAGATTTCTGATTTGATGCCCCTGCACAAATTATTATGAGCCTTTAAAATTTGGACTAAGCTGGAAAGAATCTATGTTTAGCCATTTCCTTCGTTGTATTGATCATAGAATCCGTAGGGTTGGGGGCTAGTTGTTATCTGTTGTGTCAAGGAAGAAATACATGGTATTATAGTATATCACTTAGGTTTTACGTAGGGTGAGACAAAGGCAACGAGCCAAAGACCAGGCTCGAGATGGTTTGTCTGTAGCACGCTGCCTCCGCCACCAGACTCCATTGAGAGTCCCACTACAAGAACACTTTCAGGTTCTTGAAAGGCCTGTTGAGGACAAATCGCCCCCCCCCCCCCCCCCCCCCCCCTTCAGGGCCTTTTGGTATTTGTCCAAATTGTGTCTATATAACCTTTCTTATCTGATAGGTTATGATTTTTGCGGTCAGCAAGTTCAGGCCAAATTTGGGTTTGAGCATGAGTTCGAGTTTGATTACAATAACATTAAGCCTGCTCTCAACTTCACTAGGCACAGACAGAGCAACTTTGGGCCAACCACATCGACCTAGTAAGGATTTGGGTCACACTTCAAAGAAAGGACCTCATCATATAAAGCCAGGCTCACAGTGATACCTTATCTGCCCGAAGAGCAAATTGTATGAAAGGATATTTTTATATATTGTTTATGGAAAACAAATTTTTATGGAAAACAAATTTTTATGGTACTTTTATATTGAACAATAAAGGGTATTTTTATATATTGTTGCAGGGGATATCTTGACGAACTAAGAGTAAAAATAAAAAAATAGAACCTAATTAGTCTTCCGAGTTTTAGATAAAAAGTTGTTTATGCTAAAGTAAAAATAAATAACATTCGAAAGTATTCTATATAAGGTAAGTTTCACTGTGCTTGTTTCTAAAGATAAAAATATGTAAGAGCTATTGCTAAAATTGGCTTAAATTGGTATGTGTATAATTGGTTAAAAGAAAAATTATTACTAAATCTAAGATAATAATTTAGACTTGTGCTTGATAATGAAGTCCAATCCTCATTTAAAATGATAAGTGCTGGACCTGGACTATGACAAATGACAAATCGAACTTTGAACCTATTTCTTGGATCATGTCTAAAATAAGCTTAAAAATCATTATTCACACTCAATAGGTCTTTTTGGAGTCACGTTAACTCAGACTAAATTCACTAGTAATAATGGGACAATATCCTAATCACATAAAAAAATTATTTTAAAAAAACACTAATTGACATTAATAAAAAGAAAAAATATTTACAAACAAAGATAAATTCATTAGTATAATTATTTTAAAAAAATAGATATTCTCACCTTAAGAGCGACTCTACCAGTAGAATAACATTTTATTGTATGAAAGAGAAGTAAATCAAAAGGAACCTTTCAACTCATTGATTGAATTCATATTTTTGAAAAAAAAATAATATATATGTATAATTATAAAAAGGCTAGCAGTTGTGAAGGAGAGAGGGGAAGAAGATAGAAGAAAAAAAGGGTCAGGATTCCTTTTTTTTTCTTTTGTGTTTTTTTTTTGCTAGTCTTTTTTTTCTCTTTGCTTTATTACTCTCTATTTTTATCTGTTTGTGATTTTACTTTGGGAATTTTTTTTTTGTTTCTCAGTTCTTTTTAATTCTTTTTCCATGAAATTTTTTTGCACTCTTTATTCCTTTATTTATAGGCTCTTTATCAAAAAAAAATAATTAAAATGCTCATCTTTTCTCCTCTATTTTATCTCTTAACCTCCTAATTTCCTATTTTATTTTAAATCCATAGTTTTTTTTTTGAAATGGACTTAAACTCCTGTATTTTTTATTTTGGTCTTGATTTCTTAATTTGATTGTCATTTCACTCTTTAATATTTTTTCTTTTTCTTTTTGAATGTGGGGTAAAAAATCAATTGCGATAGCTTTTCTCTCTTTACAATACTTATGGTATAAAATAAAAAATATTTTTTTTTCTTTGACTTTGTATTGTGAGTTTGTAAAGAAAAGAAAAGAGTTTCTTTAAAAGGAAATATGTCATTAGATTAATAGGCTTTCCTTGAATAAAAATACTATTTGGAAAAAAATAATTATCATCATCCAGTTGGACTTCTCTTTGAAATTAAAATCATCTAAAAGGAAATTGTTATCAAATTGATGGGCTCATTTAAAAAAATGCTATTTTGATAGAAAATTATCATCGGACTGATGGGTCTTACTTGAGAAATTGTTATTTGAAATAAAATTATCATTTGAAATGTTGTATTCGACATTGCAGTGATCATGCCCTCTTTCTTTAGAAGGAGAAAGTTTTTTTTGTGTGTTGAGAGGGGGGGAAAGGTCTTATGTTAAAAGGATGATGTCACATAGTATTATAGTCACTAGAAAACCCTATCATCCTAAAGCATCATTGTAACTTGTCTTTTATTTCTAATGATTTATTGTCTTTAATCTATTAGTGATCTATCTATATTAGTGATAATTAATCCACTACAATGAGTTGAACCTTAGGTAGATGTTCAAGTCTAATTATTCTAAGATCTTGTTTATCTTTGTCACTTATAAGTTATTATCTTTTTTTATAATACTCGATGAATTGACACGTCTATAACTAGTAACTCCTTATCATGTCATATGACTAATAATCTATCAAGTCATTCCAATGAATAACCAATAGGCTTATATTGGGCTCTTTTAACCTAACCTAGATCCTAAAAATGGTTCATAAATAATGTCATGTCTAAGATTCATTTATAATATTTTTTGAATGAAGATTGTGTGCTCATTTATTTGGAATGAGATCTAAGTGACATAAAGATCTCCTTTGAACTAAGTTTTGACGATGACCTTTTTAGTGTTCATTTATCTTTTAGGTATATTATTTAACATTCACTTTTTTTTTATTTAATTTATCTTGGTTACCCCTCATCATTATGAGTGAACAACCCCAATCTCGTTTGTTTTTAATTTGTTAAACATACATATGAAACTTATTTTAAAGACTAAATATCTCTTATTCAAAATCATAAAAGAAATACGTGAACAATGTACACATGTAAATTATACATAGATTTATTAAGTATGATATGTATAATATCGACATAATGTGAAAGGATTGACTTCTTCTTCATCAAAATGATTTGAGTCGTAACGACTTATTTTTAATGAAAAACAGCATATCTTATTGATATATAACAAAATTTATATATGAAAAAATTAGAGAGAGTGAAATGAAAAAGATTTATTTATATATAAAGAATTGGATTTATAGTGAGAAATAGGGGAACTATAAAATTTAAAGAGAAAAAAAAAAGGATAATAACCAAGAGCAATGAAACAAAGAAGGTGTTTATATAGGGAGATAATGTAGAGAAAAGGTTTTTTTTTCATTTTTCAGGTTGACTTAAGTCAACCCAACTGACTTGGGACCCAACTATTATTCCAGGTCAACCTTCAGGCCGAGTTTTATAATTATGGTTTCTAATGATAAAAATAATTATGTCTTCTTGCTAAAATTGGTTGAAACTGATATATGTATATTTGGTTAAGAGAAAAAGGATCATTAAACCTAAGATAGTGATTTGGGACTTGGTCCTCATAATAAGGCACAATCCTCACTTCAAAAATATGACAATTGAACCCAGAAGGATGATAAGTGATAAATTGGGTTTTGAGCTCGTTTCTTAGATCATTCCTAACATATACTCAAAAGACCATTATTAATACTCAATAGGCCTTTTTAGGGTCATGTTGACCCTGCCTAAATTCTCTTGCAATGATGGGACAATATCCTAGACACATAAAAAAAAAACACTCTTAAGAAATGCACACAATGACATCAATAAAAAAAATAAGATATTTACAAACAAAGATAAATTCATTGGTATTTGTTTTTAAGAAAATGAATATTGTCAGCAACTATGCTAGTAGAATAATGGTTTATTATATGAAAGAAAAGTGAATCAAAAGGGAACTTTTCACGTCACATATCAAATTCATATTTTTGAAAGAAATAATATATGTATATAATTTTGGAAAACAAGTTATTTTTTATTCAACTTTCGAAGAGCATGACTCATTAAGTGATTGTATTACCTTTGGGTTGAACCTAAATCACAAAAAAAAAATATTTAAAAAAAATTAAAAAAAATAACATCTAATTGATAAGACATGTTCAGTGATCTACCAATAGGTCAATCCTTTGATAAAAAACAACCAACAATATAAATGTTTAAATATATGTATATATATACTCAAAATATTCCTACCATATTTTAAAAAAAAAATCATTGAAGATTCTAGCGTTCTGAATAAAAAAATCTACATTTAAACGCATTGAACATGAAATTCAAATGTTTAACAACACAAATTCTCCACACATATATTTAATCACATCAATGCAAGATCAATAAAATCATGCTGAGAAACTATAAATCACCCAACCTAAACGGATAAATACAAATATAGATCAATAAATCAACACGTATAAAAATCATACTATTCAACAAAATATCACCCAAATTATATTAACACATGTGCAAATAAAAAATCAATCCACACTAAATCATCTACACATCAACATTACAATACAAGTAATTCAAACAAATTGGCTTTTAGATATGAAAATGACCTTCAATAACTATTAGAAATGAATCAAACAAGGCAGAATAATGTCAACGCGTGCTTGTCATGCATTGAAATACTAGGTTATGATAAATATGGAAGGCACATGCTCTTTATGTGCCAAGGATGTACCTATAAAATCACATAAAAATGATGATCTTTCAGGTGGATATGGAAGCTGGTTGTTCCTTATTTATTTTGGGGATGATTTGGTTGGGTTTTAGTTGTATTGTCCGGTTTGATTGAGGTAATTTTTTAATGAAATTAAGGTTACGATTTTGGGTTAAAAAAAGATCATGATGATGTGTTGGGTGATGGATATTAAGGCTATTCTATAGGGTGACAGAAAGGGAGCAATGGATGCATGCGACAAAAAGGTGAGAGTGATTGTCGTGTGGAGCAGATGAAGGTAGTGGAGCGATATAAAGAGAGAGGACAATAGTTAGGTTCGTGGTGGTCTAAGAAGCTATTGTTAGTTTTGTTCTCTAAAGAGAATGCGATTTTTGGTGGTTTACTCAGTCTGTTACTGGGTTTGGAGTTGCTGGTTTGACCAAAATTCAGCGATAAAAAGAAAAGGAAAAGGCTTACGGTTGTGGAGGAAGAGGGGAAGAAAAGGCTTACTTCTTCTTCTTCTTCTTCTTTTATCTTTTTGTCAACCTCTTATTTTCTCTTTGCTTTTTTTTTTTTAAAAAAATTTACTCTCTAGCTTCTCACGTAAAATTTTTTCTAGGATCTCTAAAAGTTCTCTCCATTTTTCTGCGCATATGATTTTTCTTTGAGATTTTTTTTTTGTTTCTCGATTCTCTTCAGTTTTGTTTTAGGAATTTTTTTGCACTGTTTATTCCTTATTTATAGTCCCTTCACCATATATATATATATTTTCCAAATTCTTATATTTTCTCCTCTATTTTATCTCCTAATCTCCTCTTTTATTTTAAATTCACAATTTATTTTGGAGATAAAATTAAACTCTAGTATTTTTTTTTTATTTCAATCCCTATTCGTCATTTGATTGGTGTTTCGCTCCTCAATTTTTTTTATTTTTTTTTAATGTGGGATCAAAAATCGATTATGATATATATAAACTTATACTAAATTCTTTTTTTAATGATCATAAGTATATATCCCCTATATTAGTATGATATATTGAAAAGAATACATTCATCAAACTTATCAACTACTTTTAAATAATACAAAAAAAATAAAATTATGATTGCTATCTTGTATTACTTCCAAGAAAATATTAATGATATTTATGAATTTGATTGGCTCTAGAGGATTCATATAAACAAATTAAATGTATAATTTTTAAACTTAACTTGATTCAATGGTTACATCCAAGAAATTTAATGACCTAGCGTTTAATTTGGATCGATTCTAAAATTAAATAAAATAAAAAGTTGATTTGGTAAAATTTTATTGACCCAACATAACCTGATTCAAATTTACTAAGTTAATCATAAAATATCACCCCTGCTTTATTTTAAGATTATGTTCGACTGATCTAAAAGTAACCTTGAATTGCAAGGTTTGCAAACTAGCCGCATGATAACCTAAGCTTAAGAATTTAGGATAAAACCTAAACTTGGACGAGAAATAATTCTCGAATCCTACTGTTTTCATCAACAGTTACAGAAAACATATATATTAACACTTTGAAATTATAAGTTCTGAGCGTGCACCTAAAACTCACCATAATTTAATTTACAAAACAAGATTAAACTCGTTAAAACTTCCTTCATATCGATTAAGCCTCTGCAGCGTAGTGATTTATCAGTACAGATTTACATGCCAAAGATCCCCAGTTCGACATTAATGTCTTCGAGGATTAAAATGCAAGAAGCTGAATAATTCTTTATCCCACTTTGGCCGAAACTTTAATTCAGAATCCGAACATTAATCTTTATGCTCTTAAATATAATCTTTAGTAACCTTCCCAGAAAATCAAGAGAGGAGTGCATTGCCCCTAGTCTCACATCGGTGCCTAGCTTTTCTTAATCACACACTCAACATTTAATTAAGAAACACAAGTGATCACGAGCACTCAAATTATTCGCTTGTCACATGAGTCTAATGAGCACACTTTTAATAAATAAATAAATAAACCTCTGCAAAGTCCAGTAATCCATCATCAAAGCAGAATATTGGTGACCCCATTAGCCATTTTGAGAGATAATCGAACCCATAAAAAGCTACTCAACTAATTTTCATAAAACCCTTTTTAATACAAAAGGCTAAACCCTAAACCTCGTCGTTTAACAACTTGTTAATCATCCAACCAATATTATAATCAGAGAATGTCTAGCTTCACTATTGATACATGTCTTTGTAGCTTTATTGTTGTTAACATCAATCATACTTGTCTACATCCTTTTTAGCAATGTTGGCCCTAGACTGCATGCTTGGTTATAATAATGCCTCACAATTCTTGCATCTTACTCTCTTAACTTTTATGGCTATAGTACTGGGAAATGTTTGTTTTTACGGTACAAACCGTGTTTTATAAAAAAAATTAAAAAATAATTTGAAATTAATTTTTTTAATGTTTTTTTAGTATTTTGATGTGTTCATATTAAAAATAAATTTTAAAATAAAAAAAATATTATTTTCATGTATTTCAAAATAACAAAGAATCATCGCTACGTTACTAAATACTACCTCAAAAAGACTAACATGGTGGTCCTGGACAGCTCGAAGGAGTCACATATCACTTCGTTATCAAGCCTATTCTTCATGCTTAGCTTGAGTTTATGGTTTTCATTTAAAGATACAAAAGGAAATGGACCTCTCGATACCTTTTTTGTATGTATAATTTATTATACAAGCATTAATGCTTCTACAGTGGTAGCATGTGTTCTCTATCATCAAATCTTGAAGGAACCCTCTCCAATCTAAATCTATTATTATCTAGAAACTCTTGCTATACCTAGTAGGTCCCTTGTTCCCAGCTCCATGTTTACATATTCATAAACATCCAGTTACCCTTTCCAACTGTAATATCTCATCTGTCTAAAACCCTTTTTTGATGAACTTTAGGATCTGCATACGAGGACAGCAACAAGCTGTGCCTGCCAGCACTAACCTTTTAAGGCCATTTTTTACCCATAGATGCATAATTTCCCATTTGAATCTGATCTCTCATATGGGTCAATCACACCAATGGTGATGATTTAAGGAGGACATTTTGCAGCTCTATTGTATCCAATAAATTAAACATGTGTATGGGCCATATGTTTATAAACCCTCATCACAGTATTGACATGATAGGGATTTAGGCATAGTCTATTTAGCATTCATGCATGTTAAGACTTGCTTATATCTGAGACTTAGTTGAGCCTTTCCTCAATCTGCTGTTAATTTCATCACCTCCAGGTAAACACAAATACAGCCTATAGCTCCTAATCGCATACATGGATTCAATTATGAAGCCATCTCCCTCTGAGGCACATCCTGAGACAATGGATTTTCTTTCGAGCACTTGGTGCAACTTTGCTGTTCAAGCTCTCCAACCAGACTTGCAAAACCAGCCGATTATTCTCCTAGATAATCAAATCAAGAAACTCGATTGCGACGTCATGAAACCTCCTTTCTCGGTGAGTCAATTTGTAGCAGTTTCTATGTTTGCAGTGTTTTATGATTTGAATGTTATTGGAGCAAAGGACATGAATGGAGGTTTATTTGTTTACCTTGCAGAAGATGGACAAGAGTGTCAAAATGGATGATGCCTTCAAGTCTCTGCCACCATGGAAATCCAATGATATGAAGGTAGGCACACTACAGCAATAGTATAGTGGTTATGATCAATGTTTATCATTTAGTTGAATTTATCCAAACCAAATTCATTGCTTTATTTCTTCGGTTTTTTGCTTACAGTCATGGATATGGATGCAACAAGCAATGCATCCTGAACTGAACTACAACAGTTGTTTCCGCAAGAAATGGGTGCATAATATTTTTCTCATTAACTTAAGCATTTTTTATAAGCTATAAAAACACATACAAAAGAACTTAATCTAAACAATTCTTAATGCAGTTCCCATGGAAAAATATACTGCCCTTTAAGACCATCTCAATAAAGAAATGGTTGAAAGAGATAAAGCTGAAGCGAAAAGAAGAAGAGAGGCTACAAAAAGCTGAAGTACATGCAGCTATATCAGTAGCAGGAGTAGCTGCTGCCTTAGCTGCAATTGCTGCTGAGAACTCTAAGAAAGATGAATCCAGCACTGCCAAGGAGGCTGCCATAGCCTCTGCTGCTGCTTTGGTTGCAGCTAAATGCGCACAAGTCGCAGAAGCAATGGGGGCAAAGAGAGAGCAGCTTAGCAGTGCCATAGGTTCAGCCATGAGTGGCACAAATGCAAGCGACATAGTAACACTCACAGCTGCTGCAACAACTTGTAAGTTCCTTCAATTATTTTTCTGTAGAAATATGAGGAGTGCTTTTAATTCACTTCATAATAGAAAGAATTATTCTTTTTTGGCAAATAGAGCTATAATTGGGCTCTTGGGTTTAGATTACTAGATTGGCCTCACAATGGGGCCATGGCAACAATAATATGCTAACCCAGAGAGTTTTGTTCACTTACTTCCCTAGTTGTGTGCTTTTGGTTACAATTGTTTATAGCATTGAAAGGAGCTGCTACCCTTAAAGCAAGAACAGGATGCAAGAACAGACTAAATGCACCAGTTCTCCCTTTAGAAGATAACAATGACATTGATTTTGACTTTGAGAAGTGTAGATCAGTACTTGCCAATGGAACAGAGCTCCATGTTGAAACACCTGATGGTATGTTGATGGAGAAGTCACTACTGGAATCTCAGCTGGTTTAAATAGTAAAATCATTTGGCATTTTGCTTGAATATAATTTTTTGTGTAAACAGGAAATTTCAGGGTGAGATCTGTGTCTATCATCCTTAGCAGCAAAGCCAAGGTTTGACTAATATTCTAGTCTTATTTCAGATTCTGCAATGCATTAATCATCAGAGGTCATCAAAGTTCACAAGACATCATCATGCATGGACAGTTGAGATTAAATAGTCAATCATCCATAACATTTCTTTAAACTAGAAGTTTATGTAAATTTTTCTCTGGTGTAATCTTAACCATTGATCCTTGAATTAATTATACAGGTTATTCTTAAGTTGAGGAAGCTCAATATCCTGAAAGGCAAGAAGGAAAGTAGGTTATACTATTCCTGCTCTCCATTTTTCCTTTTAATTACTTTATCTTAAATAGTACATGTAGCACTAAGTTTTCTTCTAAATACAGAACAGAGAATTAACCATTATGAGTACCATAAATATGCTTCAGGTATTGTACTGGACTTGCATGCTGAGTTGTACAAAGATTTAGAAGCTGATCGAGAGACTGGTCATACATGTTATCTTATCGTGTTAACAACCAATATGGGGATAATCAAGCTAGATATGGGGGATGATTATCATCGTTACAAGACATGGGCCACAACCATTAATCACATGCTCATGCTCTCTACTTCTTATGCAAACTATGGGCTTCAATTCTATGAACACTGAAGCTGCTAATCTACTCTGTTGTGCCAGGTCGATTTGCATATTTTGTACTTTTATTATGTAATTATTATCAATTACATTATATTTTTTGTTTAATACATATAAATAAAAACTGTTTCAGGGATATCATAATCTAAGGTATTGTATGTCCAAAACATTGTTATTCAAATGGTGTAAGCGATTAATCAGAGAAGAACATAGCTGTCTTATGGTCTATCTTAGGTAATAATTTTGCAACCAGAACTTAATACCAAAATAATAATCAAGTCATGGTGGATCAAAACAAGATACATGAGAAACATCATAAACGCTGTAGATAAATCATGCGTAAAAGCACACCAGATATGATTGAAAATTATGAAGTGATTGCAGGTCATGATTTAGAGGGGGGTAATGGTAGAGATAATGTCTTTGTATGTCTTAAAGCCTCTCATATTGATTAAAGCAATATGTCCCTCATAGGGCTGAAAGGCATGGGCATGATGGACCTAAGATCATTTAGCTACTGAAAAGCAAGGGCAAAGACTAGCTTTCGAAAACAGTGAAAAAAGTTTTGGAGTGGAGGAGATGGGGGCGATGGGGCTTTGAAGAGTGAAGAACAGATTTATACTTGGGTCAGAGATAGAAACTAACAAGCCTAAAAGAAAAATAAGAATGGCTAGCTGGAATGGGAAGATGGCTTTCTAATTGATCTCTTGACATGCCTCGATTCTTTGAGTGAATCAACTAAATATTACAAACGCAGCAGAGCATAACATGGGTGATCTTGCTTTCTTGAACTTACACAAGCATAACCAACAAAACATAACTTGATTCACCATAGTAACAAAGAAGTTGGAACAAGTGCTATTGCAGTTTATTATAATGTCCACAAACTTTAAGAACAAGTGTCTGACAGAAATTACACTGGCAAGTGGCATCTAAAAGCTGAATTTGTGAAAGATACAACATGACTAGGCAGACTCATAACTTGATGTTACACATGGAATTGGCACTTACATTTTATACAGTTGCTGAGATGCCAACGCCACGAAGCAACTCAATCTAATTAATCTCATAAACCTGCAGGAGACACTTCAGAATATGGACTTGCAATTTTAGTTTCATAATATGATCAATAGACTTCTGAAACAAAGTTTCAACATCAGCCTCCTCACAACCACGAATCATTTTCTGCAAAGTAGAAATATTTCTTTTCAAAGAAAATTTAACCGACTTCACCTTCTTTTTGGCTATCAAATCGCCCCTTTTCACCTTCATGTCTCTTTTATTCATGGATAACTAGCAAGCACGTCTAGTCATGAAAGAAATCCTAAAGGTCAAGATATTTGTGAGACTTTAAGACCTAAGGGATAAAGCAGGTTTATATAGATGAGCTTCACTCACTTGGGACAATAGTGTAAAGGAATATGGGGGAGATATGGAGCAAAGCTTGTCGAGGTCCGTTACATTTTGTCATGTTGTGATTTCTATTTACACATTTTAAACAAACTCTAAGTTTTTGTTCCTAAAAATCACAAATAGAAAATGCTAGTAAACTTAACGGAGCGTATTTGATTTTGCTTGCCTCTAGACACTATTTTAGGCAGTTAATGCAGTAGACAAGAAAGCGTGGCAAACAATCACAATTCACATGAATTAAAATTCTCACATTGAAGTTGACTTATGAACACAATTTTATTTCTGTAGAAAGGTTTTGATATTCCCCACTGATGCTGTGAGTGTTCTCATACGAGTCATACTAGTCCTGGTTCATGTTAAATTATCAAAATAAAACTTGCCTCGACCATCTATGAGGCTGCTTAAACCACTTCAATTTAAGTATCTAATATACTCAAAATCCCTTTTAAGTAATAATGCTCAGCTATGGTTACTGTTATTCCATCTGCTTACTGGTTGAGTGGAACTGTGGAAGGAATATTTGGAGAGACCAGAAGGCAAGGGCCTTCAAGGAATATCTCATGTAAAGGACCTTTCGAGGAACATGAAGTTGAGAGGACCACTTCGTACTTTATTTGGTATGGATGCTTCTGTAATTCTAACTTACCTCTCATTCTCATTTCTCGTTCTGAAATTCTATTTCATTTCCGTTTCTCCATGTAAACAATGAAGTCGTAATACAGAGCACATTGTCAGTATAAACCGACCAAACCAACCGACAAATAAATCTTTGTTCTACTGTAAATTGTCAACATCCCACTCCAGCCAGAGAGTCTCAGTGATGCTGGCTGGTTTATTTCTTGCTACCATAATAGGTGTACAGTAAATTTAACAATCCAACTTTTCTTAAGAAAATTGGCACCTATATAAAATAAACTGACCCATAACTGTTGAGCCTATGCTTGCAATTACATTCATGAACCTCCTGTTCCAAGATGTGGTCCTTGCACAGCTTTTTTTTTTTTTCCCTCTCTTTAGGAACCTAATCTAGCTGCAAATGGGCTCGTTCAACTCCACCCACCAACCGACAAATAAATCTTTGTTCTACTGTAAATTGTCAACATCCCACTCCAGCCAGAGAGTCTCAGTGATGCTGGCTGGTTTATTTCTTGCTACCATAATAGGTGTACAGTAAATTTAACAAATCCAACTTTTCTTAAGAAAATTGGCACCTATATAAAATAAACTGACCCATAACTGTAGAGCCTATGCTTGCAATTACATTCATGAACCTCCTGTTCCAAGATGTGGTCCTTGCACAGCTTTTTTTTTTTTTCCCTCTCTTTAGGAACCTAATCTAGCTGCAAATGGGCTCATTCAACTCCACCCACCAACAAGACTTGACATAGGTTTTCAGGGCTGCCATGAGATGATCATTATGGGCAAAATGCAACTCAAGCTTTCATGGAAAAAATAGTGGAGATTCAAAGAATGTGAGCTATACTGAGTCAAGTAGGCCAACTTGCATAAGAGATACTATTGGCATTTTATTTGGAGTTCACTGTTTCAAGATTGACAGATGAAATAACGGCATTTCTCTTAAAATCTATAGAGCTGTGCTAACTCCTAATTGATTAGACACATCACAGAATCCACATTCACACTGCTTTGAATAATGCCACAAATAAAAATCAATTCCCATTCCCGTCAATGAATATTTAACGTTTTACCTAAAAGAAAGGACCGTAATATTTTTTTTCCTGATTTCACTTCGGATTATGTAATGAAGTCACCACAAATGTGACTTCAAGTCATTATAGAATTAACAAACTTCCAATTGAGGTAGCAGAGATCAAGACCAGTTGAAATCAGAAGGTCTTTGCTGAAAGGAAACAATTATTACAAATCCTCTTTTCTTAACCACAGGAGCTTGCAAGAAATTGGCATATGAATAACAGTTGCTTAAAATGCAAAAATTATGTTTTTACCTGTGCTGTCTCCCCACATAATTCGACTGTTGATTTAGCACTTCTCAATTGTTAACTTCTAAGTGATACCAATCAAGGATCATGATGATGCGTTAGGATAATGTTTCTTCAAACATCATGGCACTGTGGTATGACAATGACAATCACTACATAAATTTTAAAATAAGAACATATCAATAATGTACACCATACCAACTACAAAAATTCCCTTCAAGTGAGGAAGTATGTTCCATAGATCAAAAGTGACAGAAGATTTCTACAACAAATTAATCTTGGGAAAGAAAAGGGACAAAATTATCAGAAACCTGTGAATTGGATATGACTGACTGCACAAAAAATAGAACAATTACCACTAGTTAGCCAAAGCATATACAACCACTGATGCTTGAAGATCGCGGTCCACCTTGAAGTGGGCATGGAAAAACCTTCTTATCTGCCATTATATTTTAAACTTAGCTACAAAGAAGATATGGTAACACTGAAAGCAAAACTATATATTGACATAGGTTCCGCATGTACCTCTGTGAAAGAATGTGAAATCAGAAAATCTCTTAACAACTTCTCCTCAGAATCAAATAATACAACATGACTAGGCAAAGACCCGTTTGTCATCAGTGTTACAAAACTAACAGGATCCATCATGAAGTGGTCTGACTCATCTGGGATTCCTTTCTCTTCACTGTTGAATGAGATATCAGACCATAATTAAGAACTATTAACAATAGCATTTCAAGAAATATACTCTTAACCAAATTGCTAAACTCCAAACCTTGGAGAACAATCCAGAATACGCATTGGCAGATCATAATGCAGTGTGGAGTAGTAAGGAGTGGCATGGCAGGGCATTAGAAACAGGATACCCTTTACTTTCTCATTTTGCGCTTCTTTGGATAGATAAATCATGACATCCTCAGTTCCTCTCTGTCTAGCATAATCACAAGTAAGATCAACAGAAGAATACAAGGGGGAAAAAAGGTACTAATAAGAACCTTTTTCTTTGAGAGCTCCCTACCATTCATTCTTTTTTCTTTCTCAGGGTTGATAAATAGCATTTTCCCATTTTATTTCTCAACTAAATTAGAGAAGATAAAATAACCAAAAAGCAAAAACAGGAATAACATCAAAGCAATAAGCCACATTAAACGCTCAGCTGTTGAAGCGGACAAGGCTTCTGATCAGCTTTGTATTTGGTAAAGTTGAGGAGGTATCTCACATACCTGATGAACCAAGCTCATGTACAAGGCCATCGGAATGTTAGTAGCAAGCAATAAAAAGATGGCAAATCCCACTTTTGAGGGCCTTTTCATGTGACTGTTAGGAGAACCTTTTCTTCTACTGTCAGAATCAGATTTTGCCATAACAGATAATGAATATCCAGAGAACATCAAAGCTATCGGGAGCATAGGCAACACAAACCTGTAACTCAGTTTATTAGAGGATAAGCTAATTTAGAAACATGAGCCAATCGGTTTCCATACAAAACAAGGACGCAAAGTAAAAAAAGGAAAAAATGCCAAATAGAGAGTACCTGAATTCTTTATGCCCCTGAATACTGTAAACAATTAAAACCCATGCAATGAGTCCAGAGAGCTTCCAGCATTTAGACTTTATGCTGCCAGCAATTGAAAATGGTAAGAATGTGAAGAGCATGACTGTAAATCCTTGAGAGAAGTACCAGTGCCATTTGTGAGTTCCGTAATAATCTCCGCCAGATGAAAGAAAATTGAACTTGAGAAAATTAAGGGGTACAATGACCCATGAGCCATACATCAAACGATCCAATAAACATGAAAGCCCAAGCACCAAAGCCCTGATGATAGACAAAATTGTAAGTAAAACAACAGTATAACCATACAGAATAGAAATTAGAGCAAAAAAATTGGGAAGATGAATCCGTGCAATTTACACTGTATTCTGAAGCACTAACTGCAATTCAATGCATTGTTTTCCCCTTCCTTGCTATTGTCATGAAGTAGGTTTAATCCAGCTACATTTAGTATGGCATTAGATGGGATTATTAATCCCCTCAAAAGTTCCAAACAAAGAGCTCACCAAATGCAAGAAAACTAACAAAGAAGTAACTAACTAAACAGAACCAAACATTAAGTTCTGAAACTGAAATGCAGCATTTTCCAACCAACCATGTCTTGAATTGTGAAATGTCAGGGCATTTGATACGATTCAATTGAACAAGAAAAATATTTTAAAGTGTATTTTTATGATGTTCATTCAACTCCATTGTTAAGAATATCTTAAAGGAAGCATGGCATGTTTCCTCAATGCTAGAAGAGAGGGTAATATTTTTGCTAGAGATAGCTGGCTATTGACCAACCATAAAAATGACAATTACAGGTAGCTTCTCAAGATCAAATATTCATTAAATCCATGAGTTTTATTTGCTAACAGCTAATGGTAGCCGAAGTACAGGCAATTGCATCAGTAGTGGTAACACTAATGGCAATTGAACAAAATGTCTTAAACCTATGTCTTAATGGTAGCAACCAGGACTCTAAGTGTTGCACCCCAGTAAGGCATGTTGAGTGACCTCCTTTTGACATTGAACAACTATCCACTGGCAGATGTGACTGGCTGTGTAATCTCCAAGATTCGCAAGCAATTGGAGCAAAGCTCCATACTGTCTCTTAAGGAGCCTGGATATGTGAATTAATAAATGCATGCAAAAAAGCTAGAATGTGTAATGCTCAACACCTATTGTATGCATCAGAGAGCATTGTCAAGGGTCAGGCAGATTATCAGAAAAGTCCTCAGTGATTTAGATGATAAATTCAAGAAATAGAAACTGGAGGCATTGGCAATTTTCACAGCCTATGAGAAGAGACTCGTAAACCAATTAGATGGATTTGCAGACATAAAGTGCACCAGTAATTACAATCTAAGTCTTTGTAGAGAAATTACTTTCATGTTCATGCATTACAAGCAAAACTGAGATGAACCAGCCATTAAAAAATAAAATCCCTCTCCCTTATTCCAGCACAGAAATCAAGTTTCAACAACTAGGTTTCTGACATCACCCTATTTCTATGTTAAATGTTGCAATCATCAAATCATAACTTCCTCGTATTACTTGAATTTAATTTCAAAACATTTGGTTCATGACTAGTCATGCCACAAAATCAAATTAATAAAATTACAAAGCAGGGAAAAAATAATTGTTAAAGACATAAGAAAATTATATGTAGCGTGTTAATGAATTCTAGACAAGAGGAAATGAGGAAAGAAACACGACCTACCCAATGGGGACCACCTCCAGAACAAGGAATTTTAATCTATCACGTGTTACAGCCAGCTCAAGAAGGCCAACATAGACCCATGTAATAGCACTTGTTGGCCGGATTGCACAAGCTAATGCTGCTATAGCCAAACCCCACTTCCTTAAAACCAGGGGAACTTTGCTGGGAGAAGCTCTCATACAGGGCCAGTAGTATAATCCAACCAGCGTAAGAACTGTTTCCAAACTATTTGACAATGTACGGTTGAAGCAGAAAAACATGAACCAGTTTGCCAATTGAGAAAAAAGCTGAAATGGTTAAGTCCATCATCTTTCACAAGCATGATCGTTACCCACAATAATAAGAGACCAGCAGTTTCAAGTTTAAAATGAAAACAAAACATTTCATTTATTAGTCAAAGTTTAATCTGAAAGAAAAAGAAAAAGGATACTGCCCATTTTGCCACAAAATTGCCAAAGATAGCATTTGAAAGTTTGTAGAAATATAAATCACCAACTGCAGAAAACAGGGCTTGCAGCAACCGTGGTGCGTGTGCCTACAAAGCATCAGACATGAGAGATACATTGACAACTGCTGAATACCGATTCAAAATGCAACAGACAAGCACCATTATTACAAGCACCTGTTGTTTGTTTAAAAATGAATATGAAAAGAAGAAAAGTTACCCATTTTTACGCAACTCTTCATATCAAGAGAGCATGCATTTATTTGGTAAAAGTTAGATTCAATTTATTAATTAACTCAATAGCATTACAGTCTCAGACTTCAAGCATGCAATTAGAGATAGTTAAAGTTAATCAGGAACAGTAAGAAATTGTTAAACATTACTGATTATTTGAAACAAATTTCTGCATGATAATTTCTCCAGCAACTCTGTCCTAACAATCATGGGCTTAATGCACAACCACGTATAAATCCTATAAAAATGTTGGTGGTCACCATGTCAACTCTTCAACCGTTGTTATGATGCACCATAAATAGCTTCAGGAAAAAAATCACACGGGTTTCACCATCTCCTTCAAATAATAATAATAATAATCTTCTATTTCATGAGAAGCTTCAAGCATTCAAATATATTTTCCTACAGTCCTCAAGTTCACCAAGGTCAAAAAAAGTGTACAACAGCATTCCAGACCCTTCTCCACCTCACAGACTTGCCAGGAAAAATTCTTTTAGAGCTTTATACTAATCACACCCTAATTCCTTTAGTTTTCAACATCTTTTAAAAAACAAAACATTTCTAATTTAAATCCATGATCACTTCTTGATGGTGGTGGTCATCAAAATATTGAATGGCCTTCATCTTACTTACTATTGAGTCTAGTTTAACCCTCAAACCTGTTACAATATGCATTACAGAAAATGGTAGTTCAAACCACTCGATGCCTAAAGTCTCACAAACGAATTTGAAATAACCGTGATTATCCCTTGAAGATTGCTTCACAAAAATGTATCTTATTCAAACTTAACAAAGAAAACAGTACCGAAATAATAAAAATCATATTAATCATGAAAACAAACCGAAAGCTAAATTTACCATGAACCATGGAGTATCAAGACCAAACAGTGCAAGAACTTTGTACAGCACAGCAAACAACAACGGGTGGAAATAGCTACGAATCCCCTTCCTCCATTCCCATGTCAGATGACCATACCTGCCATTTTAAACACATTTTAGTTATCACAACTTCCTTTATACCACTTTCACTACTTCCAAACCAAAATCAAAACTTTCTCTAAACTTTGTTTCTATATGAAACAAAACGAATAAAGTTTATAACTTCAAACTCAAAAACTTACTTCAGCTATAAAGAGCAAAAGGGTACTTTCAAAAGTCAACTTGAATGCCGAAAAACCAAAAGAGCGCTTCCAAAATAGCATAAAGTTTAAAGCTTTACCTAATTGCACTAATATTTGGCCAAAAGAAAAGGGCGGTTCCCAAATTGAATAGAGAATGAGAGTATTTACCCAAATACAATTCGATGGGCAACTTCAAGGGCTTGCCAGTGCTCATCTGGATTGAAATAAGTTTGAATCAACAGCGAATTGGCAATTCGGAATGCCAAACAGAGTGTAAAGATATTCTTTTCAGACGAAAAGAAATTGGACTTCTGGGATTTGTATCCTTTTTGTTTGGAGATATCAGGGTTTTTGGTTATTAAGGGTTTAGTGGGTTGTGATTTAGATGATGCATTTCGTCTCTGATTCATTCTTCACGAAATTAGCAGTGAGAGAACTGAAAATCAGATCATAATTCGCGTCGACTTACGATGTTACATGCCATGTCGAAAAGGCCAGTTAGGTGTCTAATCATTAAACTAACTACAAAGCAGTCCTTACGCTATTATTTATATTTCAAAACAGTCCAGAATCATACCAGCAGACTTCAACTTGCAAAAGAAGTATCCATGTGCTTTCATATAAGAGAACAGTAACATACCCCTCTAGCCTCCAGTGATTATATTTAAACTTGTATTATTTTATATTTATTTTTATTAATTATGATAAAGATAATAAAATTTAAATTTATAAATGTTTAGTCATTAAAATTATGATATTATATTAAATAATCATTTTAACTAAATAATTTAAGCTTTAAATGAGATTTAAAATAATTTTATATTACCCTCTAATATTATACTTCTCCATCTACACTTATGCTTATAAAATGAATAAGGACGTTGTGTGTCAATTATCCTAAAATTAATTACTCACTCATGTATTCATTGAGTTAAATTTTCTCTAAAAAAATGAATTTTTATAATAACATAGCTTTTAACACAAAAAAAAAAAGAATGTTTTTTTAATACTCAATTTCAGTATTAAAAAAACCTTATGTACTCTTGGTTTTACTTTAAAATATTCGTATCTACACCACAAATCAAATGATATATAATATATAAGTCAATGCTGGTCAAAACTTTAAACGTGAAACCTTAATCTCGAGTTAATGACATATTTTGTAATTATACTCTTATTTTTTAATGTAATTTTCTCATACACAAACTGTTTTTATAAATCCTATAAAGTTTTGTGTTCTTGTCTAATTTTTTTTATTATTAATTTGAGTATCCGGGTCAGCTTGCACGTATCTCAACTAATCCCACGGGCCCTGAAGTTAACGATCATGTAAACTTTCAGTGGCCATCATATTATACTTGGTGTAATGTATCAAAAATATGTGTCAATATATATATATAGATATATGAAAAAGAGTTAGATAAAAAATTATATATGGTATTTTAGAAAATCAAAAATATATAAAAAGAATGTGTAAATTTTGCAAATGGAAAAATATATATATAAAAAGCTAAAATTTAAATACTAAAAAAATTAAATTAAATTTTTTTAAAAGAAAGGCGTATACTTTTCCCAGTAATTTTAAATTTAATTTATTCAATATTATCTTAATTAATTTATATAATATCTTATCAATATCAATTTAATTTCTAATTTTAAAAGATGCAGCATTTTCCCCTTGTTTTTCTTCTTTTGATTGCATTTTCCTTTTTAATTTTGTAAAATGAAACAAGGAAATAAGGAGTCTTACCATTTGGAATACAGTTATTTATTTATATTTTTACCTAACTTAATAATTTTTCTTTTTTTAAATTTAGAGTTCATTTGTTTTGGAGGTAGCTTTTGTGGTTGTGGTTTGAAAAAGTAAGTTTTAGAGTGTGTTTGGTATTGCGGTAGCGGTTGTGGTTGTGGTTTAAAAAAAGTTGTTTTATAAAAAATACTTTTAGTTGAGGTTGGTTTGAAAAAATAGGTGTTTGGTTAAAACTGTGGTTGAAATTGAGGTTGAAGAAAAAGTAGTTTTAATATATTTGGTTAAGAATGCTTTTGAAATTGAGGTTATAAAATAATTTTAAAAAATATATATTAATATTGATGGTTTTTAATTTAAATATTATGGATTTAACTATTGCTATTACATCATGAAATAAATCACACTTTATATAAAAAAACTAACTTTAACAAAAAACTATCTACAATTTCATTACGTACAAAATTCATCCGACAAGAAGTACAAAATGAGGTAAAATATTATCAAAAATAAAATTAAAATTATAGTACAAGTAAATTTAATTCACCTTAAACTAATTTAAAAAAAAAAGTTGTTGTTCACGTTTACGTAAACAGTGCAAGTGAAATTAATTAAGTGTATTGGTTTTTTTTAAAAAAAAAAAAAACTGTTTAGTGAACAGTGGAGCCATGCTCCAGTGTTCACTACAGTAGCATCATTTCACCGCGCAGAAAGCAGGCAGGAGCTGCTTCTCATTTTCTCGCGTTTCAAACGCTGTAGCACGTGGGACCCAGTGAACAGTAACTCGCTTTCATGTGTTACCAAACAGCTTGTAGCTTCAAATCGCAGGAAACGTGGACGCCACCACGTTGCCAAACGGATTCTTAAAAAAGTGTGGTTAGGTGTGGTTAGTTAGATTTAGATACGTGTTTGGTAAAAATTATGGTTGAGGTTTATGTGCAGCAAAAAACATGTATAAAACGTTTGGTAGTTTTGTGATTGCGATTGATTTTCAAAGTGTTTTTTACTTGGAAAAGTATCAAAATAATTTTTTTTATTTTTTAAAAATTATTTTTGATATCAACACATCAAAATGATCTGAAAACACAAAAAAATATTAATTTAAAATAAAAAAAATAAATTTATTTAAAAATGCTTTTAAAACGCAAAAACAAAAATAATTTTACAAAATTCTATTATAAAAACATATAAAAACTGTTTTTCAAAAACTACATTTCAAATTTAATTTTTTAGAGTATTTTATAGTGAGAAATATAGTTTGGTGTTACCAAACATCTTATTTTGTTTTTTCATTCAAACACAAAAACTGCAATTAAACAAACGCAGCCTAGGCAGGCTGCCGCCGCCGCTTATTTTCCTTCAATTATAACCAGTTACGAATGGTGTACTGGCGGAGCAATTGCTATGTCAGCCTATCCGTTGCATTGCTCCACCGGCACTTCTTTTTTCTAATTTTTACTGCTGAATTGTTAATTAACCAACTCATGGTGCTAAAAAAAGAAGAAATTTGGTCAAACTTGTTTCCTGTCCAGGGACTATTACAGATATTCTGCTAAAAAATCGTTGAACACCTGACCAGCTGACCTGCATTCCAGGAGATGAAAGCAATTAGGCTTTAGTTTTCCTTCAATATTTCATTGGAAGACCTGCCGTACAACAACTTTCCTATTCTTGATTTTCCCCTGCTGCCCGTTTTTTTGCTTTTTCATAATTACCATTAGTCACCATCTCTATCCTTCTCTCCTGAGAAAACAAAAATATAACCAGGTGTGGAAGCAAGCGAAGCGCTTGTGGCAATATGGATCCCCTAAAACTATCAAATGTAATCGTCAATTCAACTGGAGAATTTCATGAATCGGTCACTTGTTTCACTCTACCTCCAAAGGTAAATTCACCTGGATTGGAAGAGTACTTGGTCAACAGCAAATTTGAACCATTGAGTTATACATTGCCAAATCTGGAGGTGCTCATGGCGGTGGTATTTGGTATCACCCAGGTCTTGAATGTTGCGTTCAGAAGAATAGGACTGCCATCGCTAATCTCACAGATTCTTGTAAGTTAGATCTATTGTTTGAGTTCATATGCGTGTACTGATTCTATTTAATAACACGTACGCTGTAATGCTTTTGGCTAATACAGGCAGGCTTGATTTTCAATCCAGCAGTGCTTCCTCATAGTGTTTCAAATGTTCTATTTTCGAGGGCAGGTGTAGAAAATCTTGTTACAGTAGCAACAATGGGCTACCAGTTGTTTATGTTTCAAAGTGGAGTAAAAATGGATATGGAGATGTTAGGAAATGTAGAAGGAAAGGTCTTACTTCTTGGTGTTTCTTGTGTATTATTACCACTTCTACTCGGTCTAGCAACCTTAACAGTTATGACCAAGCAAGAGTATTTAATGAATTTCTTTATTGCAACAGTGTATTCGATGTCTTCATTTCCTGTGATAGTTAGCCTTCTCCATGAGCTAAAACTTCTAAACTCACAACTCGGCCGGTTAGGACTGTCAACAGCACTAGTTAGTGACCTTGTTGGCCTTCTGCTTCTTATTGTTTCATCTTTGCTGAGAGCAGCAGACCACGAGCTCAATGAAACCGGAGATGGTGTAATAGGGATGCTTGTTTTCATCCTTACTGTTGCATTGATTCTTAGACCAGCATTGAATCTTCTAGCAAGAAAGATGTGTGATAGCCTGAAGGAATTGTACGTTTACTTCATCATTTCACTGTTCCTGGGTTCTGTGTTGCTTTCACATATTAATGGATTGGCTGTTTTTTATGGGCCCTTTATTGTTGGTCTAGCTGTGCCATCTGGACCGCCACTGGGATCTTCTGTTTTGGAGAAGTTCGAAGCAATTACAGGTTACATCCTTGCAATTTTTGTCACATCATGTAGCATGAGGGTGGATTTTGCAAACACAAAATTTGACGAGATCAAGTTATCAATCGCTGCAGTTGCTCTTACTGTGATTACCTCGGCCAAATTCTTGGTGTGTTACGTTTCACATTCATTCTTTTGGGAATCGCCAACAAAAAATGGTGCTGCCTTTGCCCTCATAATGTGTGCGAAAGGCGTCGTTGAGTTGGCCTTGTACAGTTTCTTGGATGATGCTCAGGTAACTACTAGTAAGCAATCCATGCTTTACATTCATATATTCCTTAATCTTTCAACAAGGCTTAAACTAATGTTCCATCTTCATTTTACTCTACCGACAAATGCAGGCAATAATGGATGATGCTTTCATTTTCATGGTTGGTACAGTCATCGTCTTTGGCAGCGTTGTACCAATTCTTGTGAGAAGGCTATACAATCCTGAAAAGAGATATGTAGGATGCCTGAAAAGGAATCTCATAGAGTCCAGGCAAAATTCAGAGCTGCAAATTATTTCTTGTATCCATGCACCAGGAGATGTGAATGCGGTAATAAATCTTCTTGATGCCTCCTGTGGTGGAGATAGCCCTACTGCGGTTACAGTGCTTCACCACATCAAGCTTGTCGGGCAATCTACTCCACTCTTCATTTCCCACCGAAAGGGGAGGGTAATAGTCTGTGATTATTTACATTCAATGAACGTCATTCGTTTGTTCAACGAATTCGAGCAAAACAGTCGTGGATCGTTATCGGTGAATGCAGTCACAGCAGTCTCTCTGCTGAAATTCATGTATGATGATATTTTCTCACTGGCAGTGGAGAAGCTCGCATCTCTTATAATACTTCCATTTCACATTAGATGGTGGAAACAAGATGGTTCAATTCAATCAGAGGACCACAGCCTAAGGGAATTGAATAACAGGATCCTTGAAAAGGCACCTTGCTCTGTAGGGATACTAGTTGATAGATGCAGTAGCCGGCGGCTAGTCTACAAAGAAGATGCGCCAGCAGTAATCAATGTTGCTATGATCTTCTTGGGAGGTGATGATGATAGAGAAGCCTTAACTTTTGCTATTCGCATGGCACAAGACACCAGGGTTAAATTGTGTGTGGCACATCTCCTTCCAGCAAACTTGAACGAACTGGAAGCAAAACAAGATAATGTGGCGTTGAAGGGAGTGAAGGAAAAGGATCATATTAAGTTTGGAGAAGAAGTGGTAGATGGAGCAGCAACAACTGTTTCACTTATTAGATCCATGGTGCCTGAATACGAGCTTATAATTGTGGGTCGAAGAGACAACTTGGATGGCATTACCCCACAGACAAGTGGTCTAAGACAATGGTGTGAGTATCCGGAGCTGGGGCTAATAGGAGACCTCATCATATCGGAAGACAACAAGGCAGACTGTTCCTTATTTGTTGTTCAGCAGGCACGAGAACAAGTAGAAGAACAGCAACAACAAATGCCTTAGTAAAAGCAAACTAGTGCGCATCTTATAGTTGCAGTGGTAGTTTAAAACTTTTTGTCCTGTGCTCTTTTTTAAGTGTGATAGAGATTAATTTTTAAAAAATAAATAAATTTAATAAAAAATCAGTTTAACCCAGCCTCGTACATATTTATGTTAGATTTCCAGGTAACTTCTTTCTTTTATTTTTATGAATGAAGATTTTCCTCATTATCAAAAGAAACTGAAAGGGCAAAGCCCAATACATAAGTACAGAGAGGCCACAGCCTGCTAGAACTTTAGGTGCTCACTAAACACCAACTACTGCAAATAGAATGAAATCTCGGGTTTCTAATAGCTTTCTGCAGAATTATAGTTTGAAAAAGTTTATAGCTAACAACTTGATCGACCCATTTAGCCATAAACCCCTGGGGATTACAATCATTGTCATGGATCCTACCATTACGCTCCTTCTATATAGCGTAGACAGCAGCATTCCATGCTAATCTCAACAGAACAGAGATAAAGCATTCGAGGTAACTTCATAGATTCATTTGTAGTTGGAATCAGATTTCTTGCGCCTGGTAATGGGAGGTTATTCTCTGGCAATGGTGCAGTGCAGCTGGAAGGATTCAAAGACGTTGGCATGTCTTTGCATATAGAGGTTTTCCGAATAGTAGTAGTACTACTATTATCTTATTAAGATAGTTTGACGATGAAGGGAGTGAAGCTTGAAGGGCAGCAAATAACTCTTTTTAAGAATGCATGGTCGCATTCTGATGAAGGATTTGGAGGAAGTCGATGGCCCATCTGATTTTAATTCATTCTGTTTCCAGAATTCATTTTTCTAGGTTGTTTGCTTCCTTGGATTACCAAAGGCTTATCTTTCCCTTTCCATAATGATTCCGTATGGATATGTTTTTTATGGAAACAAATTGAAGTGCTTACTACAAACTATATATTGATGAAGGCTCAAGCTCCAGTTTTCCATTGAAAATTGATGTGGGAGCATTTGATGATCAGAGTGGCAACAAGGATGCTCACTGGAACTTTAAGATAAGAGGCAAATCTAGGTCATTGAGTTCGAGCTCCCATACGCGTCTTTATTTGACAGCTTGACTGAAACTCCTATTCTCTGAACTTCGCCGATTGCGACTATTGACTGCCCTAGTCAGTGATGTATTATTTTGTTAGACAGTAATACAAAATTATTTTTAGAGGTAATGCTTTTGAGTTTAGATATTTTTTTTTATGATATATTAAAACTTTGATAATCAAGTTAAGTTATGTTTTTGAATCTTGTTATTTTATTTTATATAATTAAATTAGTAAAATTAAATATAAAATAATAATGAGTTTATACAAGTTTAAAATCCAATAAACTTTATTTAAAGAAATTTAATAAAAAAATAATATAAAATTATTCTTAAAATATTAATAACTGAAACTTTTAAATTAAAATAGTTGTTGTATCTCGTCATTTTGTTGTTTATGCCTAGCTATATGTCCAGCTCGTTCCTTGGCTCTCTCCAATATATAAATTTTCTTCAAGTACAGTTAAGTAATTAATTTTATTTTTTTGCTTTATACTTTATGTAAAAAAAATTTATTTATTTTATTGTCTAATTTTAATTTTATTCTTTTATAATTAGTTATTAAAAATATTAGGGTTTATAATAATTTAAGGGTTTTGATATGAATATATACAAAATAAATATTTAAATCTACTAATTTAATCAATTAAATATTTTTTTTTATTATAAAGGAATAAATTAATATTTATGCAAAACCACTATTCTTGGCATCTCTTGCATTGGTAGAGTAGTTTATTAAAATTTAATATTTTCACATGATTTGTTTGTAAGTAAAATATCAAGTAGAAAGCATGTTTTTCAAGCATTGTTCTTCTTACACAGATACTAAGCATTGTTCCTCAATTAAATATCTAAATTAATACTATCAGCTTAAAACTTGCACAAACTTACATTACCTTGTGCTTAATTTTTATCAAATAAATAAAGTTGGTGAGATTCGAACTTGTAACCGCTTGGTTATCAAGACTCTGATACCATGTCAAAGAACTAATTCAATCTAAAAGTTTAAGTTGTTAGGTGAGATCTCAAGATATAATTTATATTATTTTCTAACCCAAAATTTATCGAAAACCTTGCATTTATATTTTGAATATATGACTCCGTACCAAATTTGTTGTAACAATTCTGTTCTTCATTGATACAGCTTAATCAAAGGCTTAACAATTATAATTAGTGTTTCTTAACAAGTGTCTTTGGTAACTGGTTAGCTAGATGTTTTTACGGCATTCCTCATGCTTTGCAATGAATCAGAAGCGTGCGGGGGTAGTAGCAATGAAGCGGCTTGGCCACTTCTAGGACTCCAAAAACTATGGCCAGGCCACCTCCATTATGATCACACATCGATCATTATCTGCTAAGGTATTGTTTCTAAGTATAGGTTTTTTTTCCCCTTCCAGGTTGTTTTTCTGCAAATCTAAGATCAATATGTATGATCGACAATCCAGGCTGTTGCAGCAAGACAAATTGCTAGTTTTAGCCTAAACATGAGGCTGCAGACCTGGGTTTAAAAATAATCAGAAAAAAACAAGGGTGGCCATGAAAGGTAATTGAGGAGTCAATGGACTCAGAACATAAATATGTAGGGACAATCACATGAGGTATCACAAATAACACTAGAAAATGGTCCCCAACCGCTCTCATGACACTGTTAACATCAGCCATTAATGTTGATCGCCCCAATACACCAATTATTTAAACAATACGATTTCTTTCTCATTGAATGCAGAAACAGCCTGTCTAATGGAGGAAGCAGTCGTGCATTCCAAATCAAATTTGGATTTTTTTACATTACATTAATTGTGGTATACTAGATGAAACAATTCAATAATCTGTCTACTATTATTTCAAAATTAAAATAACCCTTGTTATATATATATATAGTATTACAGTACAGGAAATCTTTCTCTTTTCTTATCCCATCCTTAGCATGAGTAGAATTTTTTGATCAGCCTTCAACAGCCTAACGCAGTGTGTTTTTGACGGAAGAACAACCTGCTTCATCCAGGTGATGATTTGAGACTCAAGGAAATGGATTCTATAGCAGAAAGATAGATATCCAAGTTATTGATGAAAAATTGTGGTTAAGACTAGCAGAACTTAAATTGATAATCACAAGAAGCTTCTCTATGCAAAAAACAAATTATCTACCCTCTTGGCACCCTAATTATCCTACACCATTTGATTAATTCAATGGCGCACAACAATCGATACACTCTTTCAGTGCGTAGATTTTGGCACGTTAAGCGCTGTACAATCTTTTCAACATTTCCAATCAAGAATTGTCAATAAATGCTGTAACCAGATGATGCAGAAGATAAAACTATTCCCGTAAGCTCAATGACTATGCCCTCCTTTTCTTGTTCTTCTTTTCTTTTCTCTTTTTTTTAGAAGAATACCTGTGCCCCATTAATGCATACTAATGGCATCTGACTATTTTTTAGCTAACACTACCATTGGAAGGAAAGCTACTATGATACAGAGAAACTGTATGCTTCTGGGTGGTTTTTCCATCAATTTCTGATGCAAATTATTATCCTGGATGTTGAACTAATCAAACAATAACTTTCAAATTAGTCTACATTTTAAGCATGTGAAACCATGAAAAGGCAAAGATTGTTCACCTTGAAAGGACAAAAGGAAGACCATCATAAAAGAATGGTCTTTGCTTCACGACACCTACAATGCTGTAATATGGGGGAAAAAAGAAATGAAAAGCATAATCCAATGTAAAAGCCTCGATTTTGTGTTTTTGGATCAGTTTCATAATTGCTTCTTTCTTTTTCCAGCTACAGATTCCAATTCTGCCTTACACAATGAAGAAAACGAAGAAAACTTTCCCAGAAAAAGTATCCAAGAAAAGTTGACAAAAGAATGCTAGACATTAGGTGTAAAGGATGAGTGAACAACCTTGTTTTGTCTTCCCACAAGCCAAAGCAGAGTCCTCCTTGCAAAGGAAGGTGTTTTTACTTGTAATTCCAAACTATTACAACTCTGATTCTGCTCATCACAACCCCATTGACCATCTCCATTTTCCCACCTGCCAAAGCTTATTTCAGAATCGGTCCTCACATCACCATCCCCCTTCTTCATCTTCAAATCATCACCGGCAACAACATTTTTATTCACTGGAAATCGAAAGGAAAAGGCCCTTCTTGAAGAATCCTCTGGTGAATTCTGCTTCACCTTTTTCCCTCTAAGCCATATCTTTGATATAGAAAAGCTCTCTCTCTTGCTTCTACCAATGTCATTACCGCTGCTCGAAACAATACTAGCAGTCCCGTTAACTTCAACACTTTTAAGGCTTTCAAAACCATCAAATTCTCTTCTTGATTCACAATCACATTCAGACATTGCTGGCCTGTGACCAGGTGTTAAAGGCAAAGTAGGCTTCTTGCTTGACTGCTTCTTCATTGGAGTCCTTATAGGTACTTGCAATGAAGAATTCTCATCCAATACATACTCAAATGACCCCATAGAATAGCACCTTCTTGAATCAACATTAATAGTGCTACTCCCTTCACCATTATCCACATTCCTAAACTTTCCTAGCTTAACAGGAACAACCTTATCCCTTGAATCCACTACTATTGTAGGGGCAGAATCTGGGACAGAATCATCTTTTGTCAAGATTTCACTCGACTTGTGTGAAATATCCAAACGCGATGATCCCAATTCATTGTCTCCATGACAACTCAGATGGGAATTTGTAGTCAAAACTGAAGTGGTTCTGCCAATATTAGCCTCTCTATCATTAACAATCTCTCTTGAGCTCTCACCTCCAGATTCAAGAACAAGAACAATGGGAGAGCAGCTATTGTTTGGAGAGAAATCAGAGAGCAAGCAAGCTCTACAAAGAGGGCACGTGGAGTGAGACAAGAGCCATGTGTCTATACACTCCATGTGAAAGGCATGACTGCATTTTGGCAACAACCTAAGCTTATCTTCAGGCTCAAATTCACACAAACAAACAGCACAGTCAAAAGGGTTCTTCAATCCTATAATGGCTTTGTAGTGGAACACAGGGAGAGCATCTATAAATGTCTGGTCAACACCAGCATCATGAAGGTGAAAGAGTTGCTGCAACTGACCTTGGAGAGCAGTCACACTCTCTAAGTCATCAGTTTCCCTATTAGGTGGTCTTGAAAGAAATCTAACTAGCAGGTGAAGCAAACCAGAAAAAAGAAAATAATAGCTAGAATTATAATGATAAGCAATATACTAGGACTAACCCTGGTGCTCAAGTTGAAACCATCAGTATCAAGTTTTGGTTGTGGAGGTGGCTGAGAAAGAAAATATGGTTGCTGGGTTGGAGAAATAAAGGGGCTTTCTTTGATTTGAAGGAGAACCCAATTCATATTTTCTTAACAAAAAGACTGAGAGAAACTCAACAAGATTGAAGCTTTAGAGTTGAACCAAGTGATGATACCAATAAGCATCTCATTTGCTACTACAAAATAAATCCCAAGCCCCAATGACGTATCCCCCCACAGGCCCAGAAGTTATCGTCACATGAGCGTGTGGGATACAAGGTCTTTCGGTTGAGTTTTGAGAACTAGACTGGTATAGTCTTCACCTCAATTTTGTTTTTTCTACAAGTAGGGAAACTGCAGGGCAAATGCAGAGAGTGAAAGAGAGAGACAGGAGAGAAAAATCAAAGTGGCACTTAAAGGCCTGATATAAATGGTGTGGTCAGTGCCAGAAGGTAAGATTTCAAAACAATGGCAATAAATCTTCCACCAGTGCACAACATAAATGAGATTAAGATCTAGTTGGCTTTAAATTTTTACTGTCAGTCTAAACGTGGGAAAGATGGAAAGCATTATATTAGAAAAAAAGCTTCGTTTTTTAGTAGGTGGTAAGCTTTATTTATCTTTTTCTAATGATCTCAACGGGGATCCTTCTCCTAGTTTGACTTCAGAGGAACTCTTCTAATTCATCAACCCCAACGCCCTTTTTAAGTCCCCAGAAGAAAACAAGTGCTCCTTCTCTGCCATACATTTTGTGTTGATCTGGAAATGTGTGAACCCAAATGGGTCCTTTTTCGTGTCCTTTTTTTAAAAAAAGTTTGGTTTTTACTCTGATTTCATTCCCCTTCAGTTCTTCTATTCCACTCCTAGCCTAATCTGATGTCCAGTACTTCGAGATTTGAGAACCCTCTCTCCTCCTTGGTGCTTAGGACAACAGAGGATATTGAGACTTCGAGAATCACAAAGTTTAGGGTTATAGAGGAGGAAAAGGATTAGAAGAGGAAGCATAGGATACTGTTGTCTTTCAGCAAGTGAAAGAAGAGAGGCAGCTTACGAGGTGTTTACTGGACCCAATATTCGCCTAGGCAGTGATGCTCATTTGCCCTTTTCATTTTTTTCCTCCACTTTGTCAAGGATTTTGGTACTAACTTTTTGAGTTGTCTCTTACCTTTGAGAAAGGAAAAAAAGAGAGAGAGAAAGAAACCTTTTTGTATTGTCTAAATGCAAGTCAGCGGTAAAAGCAAACATCCAAATAGAAGAATCTAAATTGTATTTGGTGGGAGATTCATCCTGTTTTTTAAAAACAAAAATTAAAAAAAATATTTTTTTTATCATTTTAATAAAATTGGTATTAAAAATAATTTTTTAAAAATAAAAAAATATTATTTTAATTTATTTTTGAGAAAAAACACTTTTAAAAAAATCATTATCATACTCTTAAAAACCTCAAAAATTTAAACCCTAAAACACTAGAGTAAATGTTGGATTTTTAAGTTTTATTGCTCTAAAGAAAACTAAAAATATATGAAATTGATAAGGAAAAAAAAGTCATGAGAAGGAAAAAAAAATATCCATAAGTATTCTAAAAAAAAAGAAAATTATTGTATACTCCTTGAAACATCATGCTTATTAAAACGTTAATATCCATGAAAATTTTAAAATCTCCTTTATTATTAAAGAAGATTTTAAAGTTATTAAAAATATTTTGGGTATAGAAGAAATTTTTTAAATATTTATCTCGAATTTCTTAACTATGTTTATTTATGATGTCAAAAAATCTAATAAAAATTATTGTAATCTACCAAAAAAAATAACAATACGCACAAGTGTATTTTGGGATCAGTTCCGTGTTGGCTCCAAATACTATATATATATATATATATATATATATATATATATATATATATATATATATATATATATATAGCCTTCTGGGAAGCGAAAGAAAATTTAGGACCAAATTATCTCATATTTATTTATATTATTAAGTAGAGAAAATAATCTTCTCGAAAAGAAAGCTAAGAATGATCATAAGGAAAGAAAATCTTCACAAGTAAGGAATTACATCAGTCAAATTTTTCCTTAGAAGAATTTTGCTTGTCAGGTGGCAGACCAAAAAATATTTACATGTAAAAACATAATGTTTAGGTTAAGGAAATTCCTTATATTGAATTCTGAAACTTTTCAAGCATATTCTTTGCATAGCTTTAGCTTCAAATTAAATTATATAAGAATTATTAAAGCTTGAATTACCAGTAAAAACATGATTGGCTTTAAAAATATTTTTAAAATGATATTTTTTTAAAAAAAATATTAAGATAACAACACATTAGATTAACCCGGGTTAATTTAGGTTAACTTGTTAAACTCGCAACCCTGAATCATAAACTCTATTGAGTTTAATAACTTTTTGTTCAAATTTGTTTTATTTAATTACATGATAAAAAATAGACGCTTCTAAAACCAAGTATTAAATCAATACCAGTATATTTTGTCGAGACCATGATAACCCCATAAAAAGTAAATTGAAGTAAATCATAAAGTCTAATTTCCAGTAATTTTTTTTGAGATCATTTTTTATTTAATAATATGATAACAAAAAATAGATGCTCAAAAAACCGAGTACCAGCTCAGTATCAAGATGTTTTTCTAAGACCATTGTAACCTTATAAAAAGTAAATCGGAGTAAATAATAAAGCCTAATTCCCAATAATTAAGTTTTTTTAATTATTTTTTATTTAATAATATGATAAAAAAAAATAGATGTTTAAAAAACCAAGCATCAACCCAATGTCGATATATTTTTCTAAGATCACGATAATCTCATATAAAGTAAATTGAAATGAATCATGGAGTTCAATTTATAATAATTATATTTTTTTAAAACTATTTTTATTTAACAATATGATAAATCATAGAGAAAAGTAGATTATTGTAAATCTGAGCACCAACTTAATGCCAAGATTTTTTTTTCCAGACCGCGATAAACATGTATAAAGAAAACTGAAATAATTAAATAAAAAAAATCTAATTCTCAATAAACTTAATGTTAAAAGAAAAAAAACAACAAAAAAATACATTTTATTATTTCCATAAATAATAATATGGAGGGGGGGTTAATGACTCGCCCCTTGTTAATAAAACTAAAAAAAAAAAGAAATTAAAAGTCTTCAAGTTTTATTCTAGAGCAAGATATAATCCATTTGGATGTAATTTTTTTAAAATTAAAAATAAATATATTAAATAATTAAATAAAATAAACTTATTAGATGAATTCCAGTCCATGATTCAATTCATAAATTTTTCTTGCTTCTAAAAGACTCGCTATCAATGCTTTTGTATTTATTTTACGTTAAACTCTGTCTTGGTTAGGGACAACTTTCTAGTACCTAATCTAGTTGGCTGCCTAATCTAGTTGGCTTAACTTCCTTCTTCAAATCTAGTAATTCACATTTTATATACCAAGTCAAGACAAAGACAAGAGCCTAGCTAGCTAATTATACTTCAAAATTTCAAGTTGTACCTTCCAAACAAAATAAAAAGATGCACAAAATCGTGGATACGCTGAATAGAAATTTGCTAAACTGATTTTACTTATATATTATGTGCAATTTGTACATGATTTATATTTATACTAGTTTGATTCCCCACGTTCTGTTGTAGGATGTAGCATTATTTTTTTCTCCATGCCCAAAAAGGATGTGGGCATTATTAATATTTTTTTATCATCAAGAAAAAAATTAACTACAAATTAAAAAAAAATACATATATAGTAATGAAAAACTTTTACTACAAATTAAAAAAAAATACATATATAGTAAAATAAATTAAAAATTATATGTACTAACAAATGATAGTAAATTTATTGATTTTAATCAAGAATTAAATTGAGAAACTAAGAGAAAGATGTTATTTTTTTAAAGACATAATTTTTGTTTTAGTTTGAAATTGAATCTCAAAAGTTTTAATTATTTTGAATTAATAAAATAAAATTTTATTTTATAAAATCAAACATTAGCTCAATGTTAAAATCTATTATTAATATCGTGAGAGCTCCATATAAAATTAATCAAAATAAAATATTAAACTCAATCTCAAGTGAACATAACGTGAATGGATTAAATTCAGAATAAATCCAGTGAAGTGACAAAAAAAAAGAACATTATGAGTAACTATTGCAACCCATGGTAAATCATGTATTTCTTTTATGTTGTATTTTTATTATTTTTTAATATTTTTTATCTTGTATTATTTGACGTATTCATGATTCCAAACATCGTTTTATGGTTTACCGATGGTTAATTTTATAAAATTAAACTATAATTATGAAATAAGAAGCAAAAGAACCAACAGAAAAAGAGATATGAATAAAAAAAAAATTTAAAGGATCCAATAAAAAATGCAAATGAAAAAAAAATTGAGGTGGTAAAATTAGAATTTGAATGACCCGAGAAAAAAGATGCAAATAAAAAAAAACGTCCGTCAATAATTTTTTATGAGAAAGGTGACGTAATAAAAAAAACAAAAAAAAATATTAGTATTGCTACCATGTTAAATTACCGATTAAAATTATATCGGTGATTTTAAAAAGATTTAAAACATGACAGTCCTCTCATACCTGCCGTATCTTCTTCTTTGATTTCAATTAACTCCAACCCCATTTCTTCAAATTCCCAACAGCCCCCCTTCAAAACCTGGTCACCTAACCCACTGGCGCCGGCGCCGGCGCAACCTCCTTCCCTTTGTAACTCTATATATATATATAAAATCGTAACTCTATTTGTTTTCTTGAGCTAAGTGAATATGAAAGATAACATTAACTTGGTTTTTCACAAAATTCTACCTAGAACGGATTAATCAAACAAAATTCTGAAATGTGTAATTATTGATATTAATTACAATATTGATGATCACAGCCGATTATGTTTGATGTATGTTATTTGTTTAATCTATGCACATTAAGTTTTCATGTTCTTCCCCTTCATGTGTGCTTTTCATTGCTGTCCACAAAGCCCACGAAAGTCAATTTAACTCTTTCTCTCTCTTTTTATTTTTTTATTTTATTTTGTTGTCTCCCCTACCAAAATACCTGCAGGCTGCATGCTTTGACAATCTTTGGAAGTCAAGCCCCTTTATCGAGAAATTTTGGAACCACCTCGTAGTATTTTATGAATTCATGTGACCCATGTACTATTTCAAGCTCCAATATTCTAAGACACCACTTGCCATTTTTATTTAAAAAAATGCTGAGATCGGAAAGAAGAAACATTTTCACTGGTTTTGTTTCTCAAAAAGCTTGACTGTTTGAACTTGGACAAAGATTCAAAACGGCAGCCACCTAGTAATGAAGAAGGTAGACAAAACATGAAACCCTTTTTGGCAGTTAACCTAACTACGATTGAGAGCTTATAAACATGAGACTGTGTTTTTCTTTTTTTAGCATGGCTAGCTTGTGCTACCTCAATGTGAACTAGTTTGTGATATGTTGTAAATTTGAGTTGGTAAATTTTAAAAAACTTACTCGAGCCGGATTGTTTTTGTATTTTAAAAGTATTTTTTAATTGAATTTTTTTTATTTTTTTCTTTACTTTAAATTTATTATTTTTTGCTGTTTTTAATTTTTTTTAATGTGTTAATATTAAAAATAATTTTTAAAAAATTAAAAATATTATTTTAATATATTTCTAAACAAAAAAACACTTTATAAATCAACTGTAGTTTTCACAAAAGATGAGATAGACTGGTGGGGACAACAAGCAATTGAAAATAAATACAAATTGTGATGTTAAATTCTTCTATAAATATGATTTTTTTTAAGGTGGATTCTGTTAGAAAATAATATAGAATTATTTTGGAATCTCATTCAACAATTTAATTTTTTAAATTAAAATAATTTTCTTAACAAATTAAGTTCTCATTAAAATATATTTCTTTTGAGTTCCAGATACTTGAGGATTTGAGTTTTAGTCATTGATACAACATGATTTGTCCATATATATATTGATCCAAAGATTGAAAGGAAAAAATTGCAGGCATGGAAATAAAAACGATATCTTAATTTGAAGCATGCATGGTGCATCGATTTAATTATATGATATTTTTATATGGACCGTATGGAAAAATATTGACCATGACAGGGCAGCCACTTCATGACAATTAGGCAAAGACAATAATAATAATATACATTTCTCTTTAAATCTAAGATGGCTTTGATTATTAGATGTAGAATTTGTGAGTCAAATTGGCATCACATACTCTTAACTTACCTTTATTGTAATTTCTCGAATTTTTTTTCATTAAGAAAACGACCTTTAATTTAGTGTATGTGTATACATAGGCAGTACTATCTACGGTCGCATAAATTAATATGGCAATAAGAACATCCAAACTAGTTACAAATAAATCAATTTGATCATTAAATTCAAAAGCAAACGTTAGATATATGTCGCTCTAGGGTTAGTCCATTCAAAAGCAGCCTTGATTAATTTTTCTATTGTCTAAGAAAAATTGAACAGTTTCCCGAGAAAAAAACAAAAAAGTATAAAAGTGGTTGGTATTAGAAAATAATATAATTCATATCTTAGAATCTCACCTAACAATTTAAGTTTTTTTGGTGAAATGGTTCTTTAACATGGTATAAGAGTCTTGATGATCAAGCAATCACGAGTTTTAATCTCATTATTTCTATTTATCTGATAAAAATTAAGGACAAGGTAATGTAAACTTATACAAGTTTCCAGATCAAAGAATTTTCACTTGAGAAAATATATTAAAGAATAATATAAATCATATCTTGAAATCTCATATAACATGCGGCTTGTCTTAAGTTTTTGGGTAAAATATATATATAATCTTTAGCACTTACTTAAGAAGAAGTAGGGGTACTAAAGTTTAAATCTAATAAATGAAGTTGAGAGTAGTGTACGTAACTTAACTAATCTAAAGCAAATTTCCCACAATCAACAACTTCTTTGGTCCACAAGTGGGTTTAATTTCAAAGTTAGCTCTTATATCTCACCAAAAATATTCTGTCAAAGGTTTGAAAAAAAAACAAAAGCCACCCCGTTAAAACTGTAAGTGGTCTAACCATGGGCGTCCAAAAATCTTCAACAGCTAGGTAAACGAAACCCTAATAGTTAATTAATCGGCATGATACATGCAGAAGACGAAGACTTATTGCAGGAGCTAGAGAATGAGACGGACGGCATGTGCCTGCGGAAGCTATTCCTTTTTGTTTAATATATCCCCAGCTGCCATGAGTACATTTTGGTTTGAAATTATATATTGGGATCAGTCATCGCCTGAAGTTGCATTCAATAGCTAGATTAATTTCTCGATATTAATTTAGTTCCACATCGCACGGATCTCGGCAGTACTCTGCGTGTTTTCATGACATTTCTTCACGGAAGAACACCCACACACAGCATGGGAATCACCTCACCCTAGCTACTATCTAACCCTGCTTGGTTACACTATTTGTCTAGACGCTAGGGTGTTTTTACAGTATGTTTGAATGCGGTACAAGCCATGTTTTTTTAAATTTTAATTTTTTTATTTAAAATAATTTTTTCTATGTTTTTATATTCTTTTAATATATTGATATTAAAATAATTTTAAAAATAAAATAAAATTATTTTGATATATTTATAAGCGAAAAGCATTTTGAACCGTTACCGTTACCACAATCTCAAATACACCTTTAGTGTTGTAACGGTTGCTTGAGTTTTTTTTACTCAGAAATACATTAAATAATATGTTTTTATTTTTAAAATTTTTTTTTTGACATTAACATATTAAAACGATTTGGAAACATAAAAAAAATTTAATTTGAAACAAAAAAAAATAAAAAAATATTTGTTTTTTAATACTTTCAAAATTAAAAAAAAAAAGTATAATAAGATGCAAGGAAAAGTAAGGCGACCACAATCATCACGGGGCTCTCTTTACTATTGTTTCGGGCCTAACAGCCCAGCATGTACTTACATTAGTCATAGGATTAATTTCTAGGCCATTCTTAGGAGCCCTTAATGTTCTAAATTAGATGGGCCCAGACTTTAACCTTGAGATTAGATCCAAAACACACTTCTCCCAGCTCCCAATAACTTGCTCACACAGAGCTTTCTTTGTTTAAAATCCTTTGCCATTCAAATCTCAAACTGTGACTGTTATCCTATTAAGAATTCTTGGTTTTTCTCTAAATCCCCAACTGTATTGGTTTTCCCTAATAATTGAAATTGCATTTGAGATTTTGAAAGAAAAAAAAAACCAACAAGTGATTTAGTAAGCCAATGATCAACAAGTTCTAATCAGGTTATAACTAAGTTATAGATTTGCAGACATAAAGAACTAATTTATAATCAGGTTCACGATACAAGGAGTAACGAATAATTTACTCAATTCGATATTTGCATCATGTATGTATATTGTACTTGAAACTTGAGGTTTTTTAAACTCCATCCGTGGTTGACTTGGGTTATAGGTTTTCATCGGGTCATTAAATTATTTTAGATTAATTTTTAATTTTTATATTATTTTTATTAAGAAATTAAATAGTTAATGGATTGTAATTAAGTTTTTAATTAGGTCAATCAGATCACTAAATAAACCTGGAGTTTTAACTGAGTTATCCAAATTTTTATTTTTCCTTGTTTTTTTTTTAAATCTAACCCGATTCTAATAGCAAGTTTGCCGAGTTTGATTTGAAAACTATGATATTGGCAAAAGGAAGTGAAAAGAAAGTGGGAAAACTGGTAATCATCTTCCTTCCAAACCGATTGCTTGCTAGTTTTAGTTAAAAAACAGGGGGTTTGATTTTTGGACTTGGGATTTCTTTTAGTGGGCAGAATCATTATAATTTTTAACTTTTTCTTAAAATGTTTTTAAAATTATTTTTTATTTTAAAAAAAATATTAAATTAATGGTTTTAAATGTTTTTAAATGATTTTGATGTGACATTTTTTAATTAAAAATTAGCTTACACTAGAATATCAAATACACTCCTCTTCATCCTTTGTTGACGATTACATTTTAAACTGACAGGGAGCAGCGGAAGTTTGATGCAGAAGAATAATGTGTCGATTCAAGGGGCTGGAAAGGCCACTGGAAATCGTGCTTCATTCTCTCTCAGATGAGAAGCCGGCAAGCAACTGCATACGACTTTTGCAAGTTGAGGTTCTATCCTCCTTGTTTAAGAGAAGACTATTAGGGATGTGAGTCAAGTGACAGTGACTATTAATTGTCAAGTTAAAATAACTCGCCTGCCTTCCTTCCTTCCTTTTCTTTTCTTTTCTTTTCTTTTCTTTTCATTTCTCAACAAGTGTGCTTGTATAAAAAAAAAACGTTCATACTCCTGGTGCCTTGAGACTAGTTGAAGTTAGCTTACCTTCTGCTCCTGAGGTAGATCTAATCCAGCAAATCAACAGCTTCCTGCGAGCCCATGAAGAATATTTTGTTGAGCTGATGAGAAAATTAAGACTTGTTCACATTGTTGTCCAAAGTCCTAATTAATTAGACCGGTTTCGGATGAACCATCCTAGCAAATATGACAAGGAATAAATCTCTAATCCTAGCATGGATATATATCCTGTCTTTGACGAAATCAAATAAATATTCCCAGTTCTGATACGTAAAACTTGATTTCAAGATTCCACTCGAACCTAAAATTAAAAGAAAAACGAAAAGCAGAGAAAATGACGTGAAATTTGTCATAGCACATATAGGGAGATGCATGCCCTAATAATTTATGATGAAGGGACCTGTATTGTATTAACCCTAATGATACAAGTGCTTGAATTGGCATGCAAGCTTTGTCCGACTGAACTGTAATTGCAACCCAAGTGCCTAGCACATTACCCTAAATAATATAATGAGAGCGAGCAAAAAGATTCCAAATGTGCCCCATTTAATGCCCAAACATCAAATTTATAGCCAATCATGCTGCCTTAACATGCCGCTTAGGTATACTGTTTAGCTTTTTCCCTACCTTTTTTCTTCTCCGACGGCCAGAATTGCTGTCATCATTTTGCTTCATGTTCTTGTCAGCATGGCTTGATCATTCGAATCCATTTGCCAGGTCTCAAATTGCTCTTTAATATACATAATGCTCGTCGACGACTTAAATATCCACCGTTCTTTAATGAGATTAATAAAAACAACCTAACATTCCTAATTAAATTCGTTGAAGATATATATAACACTAAGAAATCCCCTTGCTAGCTCTCACCACCATGCACGACTTGTAGTTATTACTTGTTCAATTGCCCGGGTTACGTACGTAATGGGTTTCTATTTATTTAATCTTAAAAACATTTATTAGGGAGAAGTTTTGATGCATGCATATATAGAAACCATTTTTACTTGATTTATATAAAAATTTATCACGATATATTATTTTCATAACAAATTAGAAAACAATCATTTTTAACATTAAAAAATATCATGGGTTTCTATTTAATTATATCGGAAGAAAAAATTTCTTCTTGAGAATTTTTATTAAAAGTTTCTCAAGTTAAAACTAACTTTTTTTTGTTCATGCTTTTCTTTATATATATATATATATATATAGTTTTTTAATAAAAAAAAATATAATGTGCATATTAGGTGCACATATAGTTATTCATAAAATAATCACTAAAATTACCATTAAACCTTTAATTTTATTTGAAAAACATAATATCTTTATAAAATGTCACTGTATTTGTTTTATATGAAAATAATTTTATTTTAGTATATTAAAAAATTTGAGGGAAAAAAAAAAAAAAAAAACAAGGAAAGGATTGCAAGGCGGAAGGCCAGCTCGTGCGCCTGGCCTTTAAAGAGAAGCATGTGCACCTAGTTGTTTGGAGAGAATCCCACGCGCCTGGTTTTTGTTTTTTTTGTTAAAGAGTGTACGATGCGACATTCATTTGGACAAGGGACATGTTGTCTGTTGCAAGGAATTTCAATTATTGTGATTTTGAAAAATTAGAGTTCTGAAACTTTGATTTTTTTTTATTTATTTTAAAACATTCAAAAATATTTTTAGAAACTCAATAACTCTATTTTTAAGGCCAAAATATACATTAATTAGTCTAAAAACTCAATTTGAACTGAATATATTCATTAACAACAAAATAAATTTTTTGTAATTAAAAAGTGGTTGGTCAAAAGTCTTATTTTTTCTAGCAATTTTCTCTCTTGTTTATTCATTTGCATATTAATGACTAAAATAAAAAAAAATAAAATTTTATAATTAAAATATAAGCTTCAAAAATAATAGAGATCAAAGTGTTGAAAGACATGCTTTTGAACAATGAAAAAGGAAAAAACAACCTTTTTTTTTAATTTTAATTCATTTTCTTTTGATTATTTTTTAACTAATTGAACTATTTAATTGTATGCTTTTTTTTAAATACTAATCTTTAATGAAGAGTTGAAATAATTTTTCCCATAGCAATAAATATTCAAAACATAAAACCAAACCAACATAACTTGGAAGGACTAAAAAATAAAGTTTAATGATCAAGCAAAAAAAACAAATTCAGGTACCAAAGAGGAAAAATGCCATGAACAATGGGGGTGAGCATACTAATGAGTCTACAAAAGCAGTGGCAACACAATAATTCCCTAAAAACAAACAAATTAAGTCTGCTTGAAGCCTTGAACAATGACAGCACAATAAATTCCCCACCATTTTTTTATTTCTTTAATATTTATATTTGTTAATAATCATTTTAAATTCATAATCAATCTATTTAATTGAGATCTTAAAACTGGATTTAATTGCGAGTCTCATTACTCTATCCATCCATATGTTTTTTTTTTTTTGTTGTTAATCTTTCTTATTAATGTTCACCATTTCTATTATTTTCCATACCTTACTCGCCATGAAAAAGAAATGATAAATTGAATCAAAACATGATTGCAAGAATTGAAAACACTACACATGTTTATATTTAATCTGTGAGATTTGTAATCGTAGCAAGAAAATAACAAATAAAACTAAGAGCTGCCTTATTTTTTAATTTATTTCTATAATTTCCCTCCACAAGAAATAGAGAGGGAGAGAGCGCTAAGCAAGCAACGGAAGAAAGAAAGAAAGAAAAAAAAACGAAGTTGACTGGCCAGGAATCCATCCAATGATGGGAGACACGCCTTTCATTCATGTTTTCTCTTTCTTTCTTTTATTTTTATTTTTTTGGCTAAAAGTTGTAGTTAAAGGTCGCTGTCTTTCCCCATTTCAATTTCTTATCTCTTGCGATTCTCAATTTTGCCTATTTTAAGCTCCTTTTTGCCTAAATATTTGGCCATTTCTTCTCTACTTTTGATCAAGCTTTCTTTCCTCTTGTATTTCTTTATCTCCTCATTAGGAGAGATGGCTGATCCGGGTTTTTCACGTTGAGATTCTTTGAGTGAAATTTGGAAGAAGAAGTTAATATTGGGGAGTTCTGTTTTATTTTTTTTCCCCTTGTTTTGGACGTTCTGTTGGGAAGTTTGATTCTTTGAGGCATAATAGGAGATGTGTTTTTGAAATTCTCAATCTTTAAGAAGTTTATGGAATTGGGGCATTGGAAATTTGTGTATTTGAGGGAGAATATATGGGATTTTGAAATTTGAAGGAGAATTGGATAGCTTGAAAGTTGTTGTGTTCTTTTTGGTGAAGAAGTAAATACGATGGTGTTGACAATTGATTAGTGAATTCGTCATTGAATTATTGGATTGGTTTCTCGAAATTCACGAGATCTTTAACTAAGCTATAAAGAGTCACATTCAGCTTCTCTTATTGTTTTTTTTTTCTCAAGTCAGTAGTTGAAGAGGCCCTGCTTTAATTCTTTCATTTGGAATTTGGATGCCAACTGCAGTCTTTTTCTAACCTTTTCCTTGTCTCTCTCAAAATTCACCATAGGTATTATGAAAAGGTCAATGAGATTATGACTGTTGCAACCAATTATTTGGTTTATTTATCGAATTTTGGATTGTTATTAGTTGGATAGGTACGAGGAACGCTTTCCATTTTCCTTATGTTCTGTCATGTATAAACAAGCTTGTGAATAGTTTGGGGGCTGAGGATACAAAAGCCCTCATTACTTTTTTTTTTTTGTGGAAGATCAAGGGAGTTGCTTTGGAGCTAGAAAAAACAATCTTGCTTCTTCCCAGAAATCATGAAATTTCTGAGCATCATGGGCAATTCACTTGGTTGTTCTGCCTCTGGAGAACGTTTGGTTTCGGCTGCAAGAGATGGGGATATTCAAGAAGCTAAAGCTTTATTGGAATACAATCCAAGGCTTGCAAGGTACTCAACATTTGGTGTTCGAAATTCTCCACTCCATTACTCTGCAGCTCAGGGTCACCATGAGGTATTTTGTGGTTAATCTTTTAAGTTGAGCAATTATTGAGTCATCTCTGTTGTGGTGATGGTGATTTTACATGTTTTTAGATAGTTTCTCTCTTGCTTGAGTCTGGAATTGATATCAATCTGAGGAATTATCGTGGTCAGGTAATTTCATCATACCTCAAATGGAATTTTTAGGCTTTATTTGTATGTTATTTTAACTTTTATTTACTTGAAGCAACCGTTCATATAGCTTTTAGGTATTTTGAGAAACTTCAAGACAGGTTAGCATCTCTATGAAATAATACAATTTCTAGTTCTTTTTAATTTGTGTGAACAGACTGCTTTGATGCAAGCTTGTCAACATGGTCACTGGGAGGTTGTGCTGACTTTGATGCTTTTTAAAGCCAATGTATGTAGTTTACTTTCAAGTCAATTAGACCATACTTCATTAACCATGAATAGCTTAGAAGATTTAGGAACTATGAATGTGACATTTGTGGAGTATTGGATTTTAGATTCACAGAGCAGATTATCTTAATGGGGGTACTGCACTTCACTTGGCTGCTTTGAATGGTCATTCTCGATGCATACGCCTCCTCCTTGCAGACTATATACCTAGCATAGCTGATTGTTGGGAGATTTTAAGTAAGGGATCTAAGGACAATGAATCCATCTCTGAGTTTGATGGAAGGTACTTTCAACTCTTAGTTTTCTTTGCACTTCTATCATCCTTTATTATGATTTTGTTTGCTGAGGTGTGCCATTGTGCTTGCACCAGTGCTCTTCGCGAGGTAATCAATAGACCTGCTGATGGAGGCATAACTGCTTTGCATATGGCAGCCCTAAATGGGCATGTTGAAAGCGTGCAGTTACTCTTGGACTTGGGAGCTTCCATTTATGAGGTCACCGTGGAAGATGGAACTACTATCGATCTAATAGGTGATCCCATTTTACTTTAAGTGATGATAGCTGATCTTGCACTGTTAGGCTGACTTCCAGTTAATTTTTGAGGAACAGTAATGCCATTTTTTGCAGTTCTTATTTTTGTATATTACTTAAACTGTGACACAATTCTCTACCATGGGTACAAGAGCAATTGTTTTATGCCATCAATGCTCATTAATTTCTCCTGCTCAGTTTCTCACGTAGTAAGAGACTAAGACACTTTTAAAATGGAGGCCATTTGATTAATTTGTTTTCAAACCACTGTTGCAACTCAGTAAATACAGTATACAGAGGAATTGGATTCTGTGTCATCCAAATCGAAATAGCAAAGGACACGGTTATCAAAATGTCAAATCAATCTGTGGAATTCCAAGATTTTAGTTGCATAAGCAAAATCCTATCTTTAATGACATTATTCAGCTATCAATACCTTATCTATAGGCACGAGGTTAGTACCTATGGGTTACGGGGCACAATTAATCTGGGCTAAATTGTTTAGCTTGCAATGCCACAATTAATCTGGGCTAAATTGTTTAGCTTGCAATGCGAAATATTTAAATGTCTACCCCTGGTTGCTGCTTTGCAGGTGCTGGAAGCACGGCTCTTCACTATGCTGCATGTGGTGGAAATTCACAATGTTGTCAAGTATGTTTCCTAACAAAGAAGAAAACTATGAAACTGAAAATGAGTTATATATATGCTGAATCTTTGTCATGATCATGTGTTGTGCTTCAGATTTTGATTGCCAGGGGTGCTAATTTGACGGCTGAGAATGCAAATGGGTATGAATCTCCTGTAGCATATTTTTGGATTTAGTACTCTCATATGTTCAATGTGTATAATAATATAGTGATTTGCAAGTGGCATCTACTTGAATCTCTCTGCAATGATATTATATCTGCTTTTAAACCAGGTATGGCACATACACACAATTAAAATGTTTTCCTTTACCAGTTGTTATTTTGGTCTGCATGCTTACACTGTTTGTGCCTAGATAGGAGGGTGGGCAGTAGAAATCTTAATTTGTTGAGGATGTCACAATGATTTTGGGTTGGCAAACATTGTGCATTCTTACAAATAAAACATTCTTAACAAGTTGGCATTGAAATCATTTAGGATAAGAGAGTTACCCATGAAACTGAAAAATCACATGGATGACTAAAGTGACCATGGAAGAGTTAAAACTGATGTCACTGTGGCATTGGGTGCTGACAAAATGAATTTCGGACTTCATAATATACCTGCTTTACCCTCTCTTTGTTCATTGTATTTATGACTGCTTTATATTGAGAGAGATCAGCTGTGAAGGTCGTTACCTTTAAATCACTAACATCTTTGACTGATAAAGAAGGGAAATATCATAGAAGTTTCACTATGATTTTAGATACCTGTCAGTGAAGCTATTTTCCCCTTGAATTTTCTCTAGAATGTAGCTGTGGTTTTGCCAATGTCTATCAAGTGAGGATGGCCACTCTTCAGAAGAAAACTTGCTTGCTTCATTTCACCTTATACACCTATGTGCCTTTTTTGCATTATATTTGATCTTAGGCAATGATTATGATTTTTACTAGCAATAATATGAGAATCTCAAACTCTTTTCTACTTAACATCAAGTCAACGTGTTAACATTATAATACATATCAAACACAACATAATTAGTTTTCAAGATCAGTAAAATCTGGGCATTCTAATCATTCCATTTGGAATTATATCATTGCAATGATGGATCTGTACTTTAAAATGTTGTGACCGACAAATGTCCAAAGCTGTTGGATGTCTAATTGCCCCTTTATTGTATGATTTACTGTATAAATTCTATTGAGATAAACCACATCGTTGTGTTAAAACACCTCTTGTTCTCTTTTGTTTGATTCAAGGTGGACTCCATCGATGGTTGCTTGTTCGTGGCACAGAAATGAACTTGAGGAGATTCTTAGCTCACAGCCAGGGAACCGGTCTCAAATCTGTCCTTCTTCATATCTATCTATTCCCTTTATGAGCATTGTCAAAATTGCCAGGTAAATACAGTTTGTCATATTTTATTGGCTGCTCTACTGTAATGCATTGGCACATGCCATATCACGTGACTTGCTACATAAAATCACAATGACCCCTGAATTTTACACTTTTGTGTAAACTACAAGGTCTTTGCTTCCCGAGAAGCTTTTTCTTGCCTTTAGTATCTTTTTGTGTGTTAACATCTTGCCTGGCTGATAATGTGACTTTCAATTAAGTTCCAAATTAGTAGCTGCCATCAGGGTGGCATTTGCAAAAAATGCAGACCCCTAGAAGCACTTAGGAATAAAACTATTGCACATGATGTTAACCGCTTACATGCTCATGGAAAAGGCTTTTTATTAAATATGCGGTGAAACTTTTCTAGTTCAGATTGAGTTCCATGTGAATGAAATCACATTGCTTGAAGTTTTTTTAGAGTGTCATTTGCAGAACTTTTGAGATTGAGTTCCATGTAATAGAAATCACATACATTGCATGAAGTTTTCTTCATGATCATTTTAGGTCTTAGAGTCTCATTTACAATCACAGAAATTAATGTTTTGTTTCCAAGTACAATAGTTAACTATATAATCAAGGAATGCTATCTTTTGTTGGGACCATTTGCAGAGAATGTGGATGGAGGAACAATGATTCCCTCCCTACATGTGAGGATGCATGTGTGGTTTGTTTGGAAAGGAAGTGCACAGTTGCTGCAGAAGGTATGTTACTATCAATTGTTAGTAGTTTCCAATTTTCTATCATGTTTTCCCTCCTTAAATGTTTTTGTCTGGAAAGGAACTAATATTGTCAAGCGGAAATGGTGAAAGTAAAACTATTGGAAAAAATGAGGAAAGTTATTTTATCATGTACTACCTTTCTGGAAGCTATTGTATAGTGCAAATGATAGATTTTTTTTGGCTTGTGGAGTAAAATGTTGTGGGCTTGAGACCTAAGAGCTATCATTTTAAAGCAAATGCTGAAGGGTAGCAGTATCGCCAGAGTCCATTTCCAGAACCTTGTTTTTCAATTAAATTTTATTTGCTCTCTAATTTTTGCAGTTTTGTTGCCAAAAGATGGAAAGTGGAATCTTAAAACGTTCTCTCTTAACATCAGTGTGTGTTTCATGTGTTTCATACACATAAATGTAGCTTTTTGGCCCATGCATATATAGATGAATCCGGAACTCTGAATGATCATTTTTTGCACCAAAACTTTGAATTCCCATGTTTTTGGAAAATAAAAAATTTTCATTTCAACATTTGGGAACGACACCTCTTCTACAGGGTTATGTTTCTGGATCCATCCAAGTGGTGGTATGAGCTGGATACTCATTTCTTAGGCTTTGTAAAGAGTGATGGATGAGGGTGATATTATATAGCAGTAGTGGCAGATAGAGATTGTGGTGGTCTGTCACCTTAATATGCATTGTTGGTGGTAGTTAGGATTATATTTCTTCAGGTACAAGGTATATAATTAGAGAATAACTGTGACAGTCCCTTTAAATCTATTGGAAAATGAGAATTATATTCAAGGCTATTAAAACTCAGCATGAACAATTCATCCAGTAAAGCATCTATAGCAATGTAATTTTCCAGGTAACAGAAAAGTCTAGGTATGACGCTCTTAGAGCATACTCGTTTTCTTTCAAACCTTGAATGATTTTACTGCATATTATTTCATGTTTAACATGGTTGATCAAGTGGCTTTTACCTGAGTACGTCTATACATATTTCGTGTGTACCATTGCTTATATCCATTGATTTGTAATTTTCTTTTAATTCTACAAAAACCTTGATGTTTGGGATATTTCCAATTAGTTACGAGGGTATTTGACGAGTTCATGGTGTTTTTGTGTTTCGTGTCACCAAATAATAGCTGAAATTTGTGTAACTGATGCCAAACTATATATATATTCTCACTATCTTCTCCTTGTGTGCTTCTACTGAATTTTCTCGTCATTTATAAATAATGCCTTCACCACATAAAACAATATGATGTGCAGGCTGTAGACATGAATTTTGCACACGATGTGCATTGTATCTTTGTTCTACAATCTGTACCTCAACTGTTGCTCAAGGCCCAACAGGGTCAGTTGCCTGTCCTCTCTGCCGGCATGGCATAGTTTCATTTGTCAAGCTTCCTGGAACAAAGCCATTGGTTAAAGCTATTGCCAGAACAAGTTTATCTCTATCATTTTGCACATGTTCGGGTGAAGAACAAGATTTCACTTCAATGAAAACCCTACTCTGCAAGCCTGATATCCAATGCACCAGAATTTCCCCGCTTTCATCTTCGTTCCGCTCTCTAAGTTGCCGGAAGTTTCCGTCAATGAATTTCAATGCCAGCCGATGCATGGGAACTTCAGATACAAGTCCATCTTTGGTTCCTTGTACTATTGATCGGAACCTGCGTGAATGCCTAGTCAGGTGTTCGAGATCAAGAATTAGACAATCGACTTCTAACACAGAGCGCAGGAGGTCTTGGTTATCTGCACTCAACCAGTACGTAACTACAGGAACTGGGTGCTAACGTTTTGAGAGCTCTGTTCGTCTCTTTCAACCGTGATGAATTTTTTCTGCCTTTTTGTCCATAATTAAAGATCATAAGTTCTGGTTGGCAGTGATTATTGTGTTTGTATATATGAAATAGCATCGGCAATACGTACAAATGAATCAAATTAATATCATTGCTCTAGTCCGTCTTTCATCACCGGACGGTTATATTTTTGTTGCTTGTTACCTGGAAGATGGGAGGGTGGACAAAAACCTTGGAACACTATGCGAGTAACTTTCAAAGCGTTGCGGGTTATTCTTCATTCTGAATTTCAATCAACATTGACTTCTTGCTCATCTAGATTTTTGTTATTAATTGTTTTATCTTGATCATTGTTTTCTGCCAAAAGACGGGGTAAAATCGAACATGGACCTTTTCTATCTGTATATTTTTTGAAGTTTTTTTTACTTCAAATATATTGTTATATTATTAAAATAATATTTTATAAAATATTAATATATAAACAAATTTGAAAACAAAAAAATATTATTAAAACATTATCTAACAGAAAAAACAATCGAGCCCTAAATTTAGAACTGGTAAAAAAACAAAAGAACATTTGGCATCATCACATGAAGGACCACACGCAGCAGGCACATCTCATTAAACGCTTTTAAAACATCTAGCTACTAGCTAGCTAGAACTAGAAGAATATCTCAAGGCGAATCCTAGGCATTTAAAACATCTAACTACTAGCTAACTAGAAGAATTCCTAAAGGTGAATCCTAGGCAATGTTTTTTATTTGGTTTTCGTTTGTTTTTTATTTTTAAAAAAATTAATTTTTGTTTGTTTTTCAAACAGTTTTAATGTATAATTATTTTAATTTATATTTAAATAAAAAAACAAACTACTTTTACAATCTCAAACAAATTCCATCAACAAAATTTGCAAACCACACCTCATAATCAAAGGCGGTAAAAAGAGATATATATACATACAGCTCCATGCAAATAACAGCTACCAACCAACAGCTCGATCCACCGAGGCACAAAGATTAGCACATGGAAAACCATAGGGGCTTTCCTAGCTCCTTCAAAGTACAGGGAAAGACAAACAATTCTTTCAATTTATCAAAGCGTGTTTTCTACTAAAATGTCATTACATAGTTTAAAAGAAAATTAGATCCTTAAACAATCCATGAATCTATTCAATAAACTCTCCTGGTTTCCTTGGTCGGATTAGTTTCCTAAATATTTCCTGCATCTTCCTCCAGATCTCATAGATCACACACGAATTTATAGCAGACATATAATTGCTGATGTAACTATAACCAGATGTATTGGTGTGATAATGCTCCTGCTATGTGCACGTAAGATCATTGCCCTAGTTTAACATAGCTGCTGCTGAAGAAACCAAGCCATTGGCCTCTTCATTGGAAAATTAAAGCACTGCCCATGTAATACTTTTCGCTTAGACGCTACTATTCCAGCATTCCTAGCTTGTAAACATGGAATCAGAATCTTACTTGATCAGGCTATTAGCTGGTTGCTTAGGCAGTTAAGGTTTGAGCAAATACCTATAATTAACTCTAACTCAGAAACCCTGAATTTTGTATCAGAAAAAAAAACAAAAAACGATTCTGACTAACCTAAATGAATGATATCATCTCTTTCCTTAAAGAGTATGTGGATACAGTCTTGTCATTACAATAGGTAACGGCCAAATACATACAAGAAAAATAGGAAGCATTTGTTGAAGTTATGCAGACGCATCTCTCATGATACGGAGTGCGAAATCTACAAAAACAGATTAATTAGCTTGACTTGTTTGAGTAGCAATTCCTATAGTTCTTTATGATTAATTGAAAACCATCTGCTAACAAGTCGATATGGAATAAATCAAATTTCCACGCACACCCGCTTGCTAAATTTAAGAGATTACTAAATTGTGGAGATGATCCTGATCTGCAAACCCTTTTACTTCATTTCTTTTTTCGATACTGGCATTTGCTTAATGCATGATCCATCAGAAGTTGGATTCTGAGAAAAAAATACCATCAGAAGTAACGAAGTATGCAAGCAATATCTCTAGAAAGTCAAAACAGACATAGAAACAAAAGGAAAAGATAACTTCCATTTAAAGAGTTTATAAAGAATACATGTTAATTACATTGAGTTAATGTAATAAATAAATAAATAAATAAAATTAATATAATTTTATAAACATGATAAAGCTCAGGAGGAATAGAAAACATATAAAAATACAAACTAATTAGTTAAAATAAAACTAAAAATCTAAATACAAAATAAAAAAAAATAGATAAGAATAATTACACAAGATATACAAAGTCTTGCAAGGTCAAGAAAAAAAAATAATTTTAATTTTAAAAAAAAAAGCTCAGGTAAGATAGCACCATCAAAAGCCAAACTTCTGCTTCGTTTTCCACTTATGATAAAAACCATGGTTTGGGTATGATACTTTACAAATCTCTGCAGCTAAGGCTGGATATTTGTTTGAGTCCATCGCACGAAGAGCTCGATCCTTCACCAAGAAAGGCACAAGGCGTGAGAAATTAGATATGACAAGCAAAGGGCACAGGGGAACTTCGTGATATACATATATATATTGATATCAATTTGTTTTCTATGGAGGATATATTCGATGAAGAAGTGGATGTGGTTTATATAGTGAAAAAAGGAGATGCAAATAAATGTGATACAAAAAGTGCTGACATTCCCATAACACGTCAAGTCCCTGGCCTGCAAGGGTTAAAGAAAATATCAACTGAGAGGACCGAAAAAGCCTAAAAGGATCACTCTCTCTCTGTCTGAGAAGTCTAGGATCATCAACAACAGAGAGGAGGGCTTGACTGATTTGAGAGAAGATAGTGGTCTGTCTGGGAAGTAGGTTACTGAGATAAGTCAGTAATGTGACTCAACAACCATTATATCACAAAATGCATGATCAGTCTTTGTTTCTCTATCTCTCATCTGTCTCACATCTTTTACCGTCTAAGTCACGTAAATTCGAAAGGAATGAGAAGCATGGGGGCTCGGATTTTCAACTTGTTGAGAAATAGAAAAGAGAAGTATCACCAACAGTATGGGTGCGCAATCAATACAGGAGAAAGGGGTAACATGCAGTCTTTGCGATGTCTTTTTACTTCAGATAATCGATCCCTCTCTTGCACAACACTTCTTTGACTTGATCATTATTTTGTGTCCTTCCTCGTGCCCTGTCAATACTTAGTACAGTAGCTATGCGGTCCTTGAACGTTTACTTGAAATGTACATAATGCTATTTTTGCCAATTAACAATAAGCAATGGCAAGGCACTCACCTTATATATAGTAAATGATCATAGCCTTTTGACATACTTGTGTTAATTTTGAAACCTTAAAAAAGTTGTTGGCATTTCATATCTACCGTCGAACATTAATTACAAATATACAGGAGAGATTTCGAATCTCAATTAAATTATAGTAGCATAGGCCACTGATTAATTTGATCATTTTTAAAAACCTCAAACGCACTAAATTTCCAAACACAGTAACACACACTGAGTAATAAGATTTTCAGTTCACCTCATCATATGCATGTTCAAATCAACCTGGAAGCAGTTTGGTGGAAATTTAAAGTGCATCTTGTTCAAAATAAGTTCAAGGGGTGCATTAACAAGAAAAAAATGGTGATGATGAAGTATGAGCATATCAATCAATTCAATAATGGTGTGATTACTATCTATTTTGATTTTTCTTGCCTTTTTTTAGGAGGGTTTGTTTTTTCTCATGATGCATGTATTTAAAGATGACAAGCTGCTTAAAGCTCCGTTTTCCTAAGCTTCTACTTTTACGTTTTGGGTTAAAAAGCATGTGCATTTCAACTAAAAAACAGCAGCAGCAGCTTAAGAAAAAAAAAAAAACAGACTCTATATAAGCACCACGAGCCTCCATAAATTCACACAACGAGTCTTCACATATTTGTTCCATTTTATAGATTTATGGTGCATGAAAAATGTTGAGAGCCCTTGTGTCAGGAAAGCATGGGATGACTGGTTCTATATACATATATATATATATATATATATATATATATATATATATATATATATATATATATATATATGTATATGGACTGTCACAGTAATATTGTAAGCTTTCTTAGACACGAGCCCAGAAATGACCAATGATAACATACACAACGTCCAATGTTAGATAGACTGCAAAACGATATCTTTTGATGGTTTACGGGCTGATTAAAAAACATAAAACAGCTTTGCAAGCAAAAGCTGGTTGCTATAAAACAGAACTTGGGTTTGTCCTTTCTTTTCCCAGCATCTCTTTGTCTTTCATATACGTATATTTATCCATTGCGTGTGTGTGTCAAGTTTTGAAGCTAGTTTTCATTGATAAGAGAATAGAGCTAGCTAGGGTTTCTCATGGTTCATCTCGTTCCTTCACATTTGAAGCAAGCAATTCCAGTGTGATAGACAATTCAGTAGCAGGAAACTTTATATTTCGTACTCCTACAAGTCAATCAAACTGTATAGAATCTCTTGGGTATCAAAGGAGATTTTTTAAAAGAAAAATTACCTTAATAAATTAAAAATATTAGCAGTGCATCACAATTATAAAAAATGCCGAAATAACACATTTTGTATCCAACAATGTTGTGTTGGAAAATACAACATTTATAGTTTTTTATTATTCGTAATAGTAACATCCAATTTTTTTTTTAAATGCTCATTAGATAAGAGAAAACAAAAGAAATAATCTTGAAGATATATCAAAACTTCGATTATGATACCATCAATATTATTTAAAAGATCTACACAAGATGAATCCAACAATATAAAAAAGATCAACAACAATGATCTGAGTATGTCATACTTGCAGTAAAAAATAAGTAAGTCATCTACACCTTTGGAAACAAGTGTGGTCTATTCAGGTCCTTGTTAGAGATTTTTTTAGTTTTTGTTGGATTTGCTTTGTTAATTTTTTTTTTAATGATACTAATAGTACCATAATTGAAATTTCAATGTGTTTTTAAAGTTTTTTTTTTTTTTTTTTTCTATCTTTTTAATAATTTTTTTGAATTTCACTATTCAGAATAGTAATAAATTATAAATATGACGTCTCTTGATCATGGCATGTTATTTTGTTAAAAATATTTCTAATTGAGTTATTTAATTCAATTTTTTTTTAAAAATATGCTAATAAAACAAAAGGCCACCAAAGGATCCAATAATTGTTAGTGACCTACTGCCAAGTCCAAATTAAAGAAAAGAAAATGCTCTCCCACTGAATAGAGAGGGTAAAATATTGTTAAAATTCAAGGTCAATGCCGTCGGAATATTTAAAAATACAAAGTAGAAAAGGCATAATTAATATAATAGAAAGGAGAAGTAGGTTAGGAATTAGGATATCTCAGTGGTCAGCTTTTAATCCATATAATCATCACAACCTTTGTGATGTGACCACACATGTTCAAGAATTGTCAGTGTCTTTTCTATCTCCTTAAAGTCCACTTCTTTCTCCAACACGGGAAAACGAACCACCTTATAAGACTAAAGATATCAATACCTAGACTACCTGTGACTACCATCTCTCTCTCTCTCTCTCTCTCTCTCTCTCTCTCTCTCTCTCTCTCTCTCTCTCTCTCTCTCTCTCTCTCTCTCTCTCTCTCTCTCTCTATATATATATATATATATATATATATATATATATATGCATTTTAAACTTACAAACCGTATGAGAACGGGTGCAAATTGCATTACCAAAAAATTTAATTTTTTTATTAAAATTTAATATGATTTATATATTTTGAATCGTTTTGATGTACTAATATCAAAAATAATTTTTAAAAATAAAAAAGTATTATTAGCATGCATTTTAATACGAAAAATTATTTAAAAAGCAACCGCTACCATACTGTCAAACATACTCTATAAAACATCCTATAATCACTCAAAAATTAAAAAATTAAATTAAATTAAAAAAAAAACAGGCTCCGATCTATTTTTTTAATATATTCAAGGGGAACTAATACCTCCGTTAACCTTTTATTTTCAAGATGAAACCATTAACATAATAATCAATATTTTTTGTAGAAAAAATATGATCGACAAAGCCCTTTTTTTTTCTTTTTTTTTCTAATAACTTTCTTCCTCTTCTCTTTAGATTTATAGACTGAAATGTAAAAATATAAAATTTAGGATCGAATCGTAAAATTAAAAAACAATAAGAACAAAAACAATAAGAAATTAAAATTTAAGGAACATAAGTCTAGTTTCACACGCTTTTAGAACAATATAGATTTGGAAAAGGCTGTTGGTTTTTGTTAATTTTAATATTGGTGTTTGTTCTTTTATTTCTTTTTATGATAACTAAAAATTCTATTATATAAAATTGATTAATACTGGAACATTCTTTGACAGTACCCCAAAGGCCTGATAGCATGCAATCCAAAGAAAATAAATAAAAAACATATGGAGCCATGACAACAAAACTTTTGAGGACCAAATTGAAAGAAAATAAAGTTCAATGACCAAAGCTAAAAGAAGTTAAAATTTGAGTAAGTGTAGTTTCATGCACCTTCAGCGTAAAGATGGGGGAAGGGCTGTTAATTTTTGTTAATTCTAATCTAGTCCTTGTTCTTTGAACTCTTTTTTTTTTTTACCATAACTAAAAATTCTATTATGTAAAATCAACCTCTCATTTAATGCTGGAACATTCTTTGACATCCTGGATGCGTGATAGCATGGAATCCAAAGAAAATAAAAAAGGTACAGGACTATGAAAACAAAACTTTTAAAGACTAAATTGAAGAAAATAAAGTTCAATGACCAAAGCAGAAAGAAGTTAAAATTCTAAGGACCCGGGAGAAAAATCTGCCTATAAACAGTGAAACGTGAGAGCGGATGAACAATATCAACACAGTGAAAAGCTGATTTTTTTTTTGGGTTAATGTTAATGTTACTGTTAAATGGAGCACCATATATAAAATAATTTAATCCATTTTATAAAATTATAAAATAATTAAATTAACATAAAATCAACACTCTATAATATATACTTAAAATGCTTGAGAAAAAGAATAAGAAAATCAACTCGAACAAATTTATAATAAAAAAATAAAACAAAAAAATTAATTCAACTAAAAAAAGTCATATGAAAAAAATGAAGTTGCAATTGCTAAAAATTTAAAAATCCTATAAATAAATCAACTAAAAATTGATCTCATATGAAAAAAAAATTCTCACAACAACATTTATACAATTATTAAGAACAAAAACAATTAAAAATAAAATAAAAAAACAAATATAGTGAAAAAAATCATGAAAAAAAAGAAAAAAGAAAAAATCTTACCTTAATATAGTTGCAAGTGAAGCTAAGGAGAGAAAAAAATTTCATAAAGCATATAAATTAAAAAAAAAACTAAGAGGATAAAAGAAGAAATAAGAAGAAGACATACCCGAGCATGAAGGAGAAAAGAAGAAGATGAAGATAGAAGAGAAGAGAAATAAATAGATATTGATGTTTTTTACATATAGTGAAGAAGAAGAAGAAGAAGAAGAAGAGGAAATGAGCCTGTCTCTTGTAAAATAAGGGGATTCATACTATTTATTGGGGCGCGTTAGCGACGGAATAATTAAAAAATATTTAATTATTTAATTATCCGTCGGTAATTCCGTTTGTACTATTTAATTTAAATTTTCAATTTCATAAAAAGTTTTCAAAAACCGCCAACAATCACCAATGATTTTTCAATCTGTCGGTGATTCCATTGGTAATATTTAAATGAAAATTTTAAATTAATTGAATTTTTTTAGAAAACCGTCAAATAACACCGATGACTTTTCAATCCGTCGGTGATTTTGTCCGTAAAGAACAATAATTAACAGTGCAATTAGAAAGTGAACAGTTTTGGAGCTCTCTAGAAAATATCGACGGAAAATTCTGTCGGTGATTTTCTTTGTAATTGACATGATAAACAGTGTTCACAGTTTACCAACAAATTTATCGATGGATTTTACTATTGGTAAAAATGACATGTCATTATTATGTTTTTGCTTTGTTTTAATTTTTTTTCCACTGTAATTCATTCGGTGTATACTGAGGGAATATTTTCATTGGTAAAATTCCTCAGAAATTTACTAATAAAAATATTATCTCGATATTTTTGTTTGTATATATCGATTTTCTGGTAGTGGATCTTTGATGGGGTGAAAGTACACAAAGAGACACACGACGCTCTGTATTCAAGGGAATTGACGATGCTGGTTAAGTTATCTACTAGCCTGTAAATCCATGTTAATAGAAAGATTTTTTGCTACACTGTTTCCATCTCTGGTAGCCTGCATATTCCCCTTTCCTGATATAGCTCAGCATGCCCTTTGGAGCTTTGGGCAACTTGTAGCACCAGAAAAGAGTGGTGATAAGCAAGCACTAAATTTGGTCAATATGACTACAGTGATGATGGTTGCAGTGTTTGTCATTAAATTATCTTCAAAATTTCTGGTTTCATACTTGAAAAATGACATCGCTATGGTCTTAAATAGCAAGCAAGCTTTCATCTGATTATGACCAAAGAAAGGTTAATATTTTGGAAGCACAAGAATCAGAAATAGCTAAAAGTTAGCCATCTTTTTTTTAGAGAGAACACTAGCTATTTTTATCTACATAAAAATTATAATATGAAATATTTCATCATCGATATACTTACTATAGGAGCTAGGAACACAGATGATGTTTTAACATTTGAACTAACATGGATCATCTAACCGCTACAAAGCTACCTGTTGCTTTACAACCAGGACCGAATATTTTTCAGTGGTATCCATAGATGCGAGCAGGCTTCCAATGACACCAAGCTCTGGGTATTCATTCATATCGTCAAGACCTGCTGTTTGTGGTGTTTGTATATCTTTCCGTCTCCCAACAATAAAAAGGTCGTATTTATCTAGCATAGATCGAATTGTCTTTGAAGTTTCCAGGCCATCGCTTACCCTCTCTTCAATGTAATCCACTGTTTCATGCTCTGTGTAGTCATGCATAATATAGTTCAACGCCTGAAAATCTAGCGTGCTATCCCGATTAATTTCGAGCTCATCAGTTGAGGGAATGAAGCGAGCGATTTTTATGCTGATGTTCCTATTCTGGGACATGCGTTTAGCTAACACAAGAGCTTCTTGATCATCGTTGCCTCCGAAGAATATCACAACAACAAGAAGGGATGGCGCTCTTGATGATTCCAAGAAAATGGACTTCACTTGATTCCCACGGTCAATGAGGATCCCTACAGAGCACGGTGCTCTCTCAAGGACACAGCAATTTAGAGTCCTCAGAGTAGAGTCCTCTGATTCAACAGACCCATCAACAAGCCATTTTTTATGAAATGGAAGCACTAAAAAACATGCAAGTTCATCCAATGCAAGTGTGCATATGTCCTCGTGCATGAATTTGGGTGGAGAGATTGCTGTGAAGACATTTACAGAAACTGCGTCGCGATAATTTTGTTGGAAGTGTTTAAAAGAGAGAATGACATTCCCAGAGATGGAGTGCAGAGAGACGGTTTTTTTCTGCATTTGGTGAGAAATGAACATAGGGGAGGCTCGGCCACTGATCTTGATGAGGTGAAGTACACTAACAGAAAATGGGCTCTGTATAGTTGGACACAAGGATTTGATAAAATTGATGATGATGGTTGTGTTATCTGGTCTGTAAATGCATGTTAGTATGCGGAGCTCTTTGCTATGCATAATGTTTCTCTTCTGATAACCTGCATACTTCCTTGACGGATCATAAACCCAGTTCACAACGAATGATGAGATCGTCGCTGACAATAGAACTGTAATTACCAAGAAAGCGAACATCCCCTCTGTCAGAATCTGCCCTTGATCAAGTTGAAAACAAAATGAGAAAACAATAATGCAAAGTTAGACGTTAGAGATGTTATATATAATAACAATGAGCAATTAATAATGCTGCAAAAATTAATACAGGTAACATGGAAGGTTGATCAACATACCCCTAGTTCTCTCATGTAAGTAAATGAGCCAAGCTCAACGATTCCTTTGGTACTTATCAGGAAAGCAAGTGCCAAGGCATCCTGTTTTGGCAACTTGAAATACAAGAGAGGTACCAAGTAAGCACCGAATTTGGCCAAGATGACTACAAAGACGACGATAGCAGTGCTCTTCAGTATATAGTCATCAAAATCGATCTTTAGGAGATCTGCTCCCATCGTGCACATGGCCATAAAAAGAGGTACGAGCACTCCAGTGACAATGCATTCGATCTTCTCGACTACAGCTGATGCAAGTGGAGGTCCTGCTGGTACAGCTAATCCGAAAACAAGTGATCCAAGGAACACATTTAGACCAATATAATTAAACAATGCACCAGAAGCCAAGGCACCGAAAATGATGATGTCTGTGTATAAATCTTTCACAGGCCTTCCTTTGGGTGTTTGTTTGATCACCCAGAACATTGCCGGCCTCACCACATATAAAACTACAATAAGAAAGGCTACAGATATTACAACGCTTTCGATAGCTGCTTGTGCTCGCTGCTTGTAGGCAATGCCTATAAAGAAAGCAACTAGTGCAAGAACCTGGGTCAGCATTTCACTGGTTAGCACTGAAGACAGTCCAAGTCTGCCAAGTTCAGAATTCGTCAGTTTAAGGTCACCGATGAAGCTACAGATGACAGGAAATGGAGTCATAGATTGCACCAACATCACCAAGATGAGGGAGAGCCTATCTAGTTTGTCGAGATTCCAGTACTTGCTGACAATCCTCCCAGTTACCCCACCAAGTACTACAGGAATCACCATAGATAATATACCACTGTAGATTGCCATTTTCTCTGTTTTTCTTACCAAGGCTATATCCATCTTAATTCCATTTATAAATCCAAAGAGTTGGTAACCCAATCCAGCTAATGTGCCAAGTATTTGTTTACTGTCAACAGTTAAAAAGATCCTTGTGTAATCTGATTGTTGTCCAAGGCCTGTTGTTCCAACGATCACTCCAGCCTAAAACACAAATCAATCACAAAATTGCAGTAAATAATTGCAATGAGCTGCTCTATCATATAGTCTTTCATATTGAGAGTTAGAAACATTTAACATTCAGAAATTAAGCTACTAGTAAAATTCTTTGATGCCAGATTGTGTTAAAAATTCACAAGCCAACAAAACATGTATATGAAGAAGAAATCTGCTTGATATAAAAGAATGGCAATCTCATATAGTTTAATCCCTATATACACGGCATGATCACTTTTTGGCCATCCCATATGGTTCTAAGAAAGAAATGCATAATTTGTATTACATTACAGAAATAAAAATGGACAAGAGAGGCACAGGACTTAAAGAAATAAGGATAATGAAGACGTACAAGAATCTGCGAAACCAAGATATGGATGCCGTATCGCTTAAGAATGAAATGAGAACCATGGCTGATGAGAAATATTGCAAACATATGCAGCTCCAATATTGGCAACGAAGCGGTCAGCGAATGCTCATTTTGAAGCCAACCATTTGAATTTACATTTGGTGGTATGCTTGTGCATTTTTTCGTCTGTGTTTTATTTAAATGTACTCCTCCTGTCGTATGATTCGAATGAAGATCCATCTGGCCACGGCCACCGGCAGGACAGGACCAGGGTGATGAAGAAGAGGAAGAGGAAGAGGAAGAGGAAGAGGAAGCGGGAATATGGAAACAAAAGAGGTATGTTTTCTCTCCTATGCATCATTTTTAATTTCTTGCTAACATAGAGTTTCTTAGGATTCAAGAATGGATGAGTTGTGCTGTATTTTTTACTTCTAACTAAATGACCTCTTCAACAAATAGTAACTTTTTATTAATTTCCAATAACACGACACATAAAATTGCATGAAGTCAGGGCCAGATCCTATATATGGAATACGATGTCAATTATATGCGTTGTCCACACTGGAAAGACCGTGAAAATGTCTAAAAAGTTGCCGGAGAATCCTTGCAAATATTTCAAGTGCGCAGCAAATAGCTTTTTCTAGGCTTCCTTGCAAAAATAATTGAAAGGCCTTTGACTTGATAAACCTCCTAACTTCGATTAATATTGAAGAAGCTTAACATATGCATTACTGCTTGCTTTATATTATTTTTTTATCTCGATTAATTTTATGAATTCTGAAATTAATGATGATATAAACCTCTAGTAATTTAAAAATTTATAAAACTGATAACCTCTAGAAAACAAACTTAAAATCTGACCAATTAAACTATACTTTTCAGAATTAATACTTGATACTACTTTTATTCCCAAATAAAATAAAATAGAGAAATAGAATGATCTTTGGATTCGAAAATATTCATATATAACATATGGATTTCATTTATTGTATTTTTGTAAGGGTTTTTAAAACTTAATTTATTATTTTATAATATATCCATAATATTTTATATTTTTATATTAGAAGTTTAGAAGATTATTATTAGTTTTAAATACATGATACATTAATTTTTTTTTCACTCCTTTTTCTTTCCGTTCCTTTTTTTTTTCCTTTCTCCTCCTTCTTCCTCTTTCTCCCTCTCCATTCCTAACTGATTTAAAGAGAGTATATAAATTATATCCTTTTTCATGTTCCTTTTTACACATACCATAAATTACATAAAACACTAAAAATAGGGATTATTTTGTGAAAAATTTAAGTTGTAATAACTGAGTTGGTTAACATAATTGAGAATAAAGAGGATAAGGGTTGAGTGCTAGTAGTTGCTTTAGTTTTTTAAATCATGACATAAAACATGTTATTTATCACTTATTTTTTTTATTAAAAGATAAAATAGGTTAGGCATATATGTATAAGTGTTAGACTCACATGTGTTTGGCCTACCAAGCACATATGGGCCTAACTCTTTGATGGCATTTTTTTTTCTTTTTTCTTTTTGTTTTCTTTTAGTTTTCCTCTAGACACTTCAAAAGAATTTAACAAGCTCACTTACTCTTAAGTTTTGATATGGTTAAATTTTTATTTAAATTTTAATAATTGTTTTTCAGTTATTATGTATTTGATCTAAAAATAATAATACTAATAATAAATTATTTATAAAAATTCAATTGAAATCAATTGTTTATTATTAAAATGTTTAAATATATTTAGAACATGATTTTATAATATTTATGATTTTTTAAGCTTTCAATAACACAAAATATTGAAATACTATTTTTGATATTTTTAAAAAAACTTGCTTTAATATTTTTTTTTTTACAAAAAAATATTTTTAGTTAAAAATATCATGTTGGCTATTATAAACAAGAGATACATTGATAGAAAAAATTCAAAACAAATGTATTTTTTGGGGGAAAAAACTAGTTTTTCACTTAAAAGTTGACCTTTTTCATTTCCTTTTACCCATTTCTCATTGAACAATCCTGCAAATAAAAAAAATTGTTGTCAAAACAAAAAAAAATTACAAGAATGAGAAGAAGATTTTGTTTAAAAAAAAAACAATATTTTCTCCATGATTGTATGTGTTTTCTTTTTTTGTGTATTTTTGTTTTGTTTTGTAGTATTATATAATTACATATAGAGTAGCTTCAAAAATGTTCCATGCAGTAGCTCGTGAGCAGTAAGTTATTTTTATTTTTTTAATACATTCATGTAAAAATTATTAATTTTTTATTTATATTTTATATTTAGAAAATAAATTGATAAGAAAAGGGGAAATATTAGAAAATTACTTTCTTTTCAATGAGATTTCTCGGTACTACTTTTTTTTTAACAGAAAATAAGTTTTATTGCCATGTAATTAAATAAAGAGAATTTTGAGCAGCTCTTTTCGAAATCAAATATCTTCATTTCATTTGTATATATTTTTTTATCAGCTTTTCACTTTATACTTTAATTAATTTTATTTCGAGATCAATTATGGAGTTCACTTTTTTTTTTTTTGGCTGCATTAATGATTAACTTTTGATTTAACCCCGGGCCGGCGTAACAAGGGTAATTAGTTGGCTAATGACACTCTAATTGAAAGAAACAAAATTTATTTTCTTTAGCAATAGTTGCCCAGAACATTGATCTATAAAATTACCTTGTGATTGGTAGGGTTAGACGGTGCTTGTTAGTTACGTCCACAGAGAGGGGGCGGCTCTAGAGATTTAATTTCCTAGCAAATATATATAGGTGTTGGTAGTGCTTTGACTCCTCAGTTGGACTTTACTTCTATATATATATATACTGTGATGGAAATGAATGTTTTTAGGTTAATTAATTTGGGTATTAAGTACTGAGGCTGTTGGTTTTGATTTTTATAATGATTTGTTACATTAAAAATAATTTAATAAATTTTTCAAGAATGCTAATCTCAAGATTAGAATTAAAATGTTCATCATTAATATGAACATATATGCTTGCTTGAAAGAGACTTCTGGTGTTTATCCAGTAGAAAATCACATATTATGATCGAGTGTTTGAACGAGACAAGAAGAGAGAGAGCAGTCCTGATCCAGTGTAATTTTATTCTACCAACAGGAAAAGTATTATTTCAGTAAAATATTAATATCATAATATATTGGAAAATGTCAGATTTTCCACATATGATGCTTTTTATGCAACAATAATAATATCAGTACTTATTAATTTCTTCTCGCCAACATCCTGCTGGTAGCTTCAAGTAATTTCTCTTTTGATGACTTCAAACTCTGTAAATCAAAACGAAGAATTGTATTCATACATAAAGAGAAACAAATTAAATAAATATACATGCTAGCTAGAAGAAGTGATAAGTTAGGCTTACTGGGTGTAATCAATGTTAATTTTTCCAGCGTTAAGGTCAGCAATCTGAGAGAAGGCTTCTTGAGAGAGATCAATGGTTGCTTGACATCCAGGGGATGGGCATCGATCAACAATCTTGACAGTGACGCTGCCATCTTTGCAGGGCTGAGGAACACCGGCGTTTGTAGGACCTTGGCAGGTCACCTTGTACATTCTCCCGCATGCAGCACCATTGTCCCAAAGTCCATCGCTTGCAGCCGCTATCATCACACCCTGATCTTGGAATCCATAGCATGCAGATGCTGTAGTGTTGCCCAGAAAATAAATGAATGAATGAGTTTAACCATTGATTCGATGCCTAGCTACATCATCACACATTTATTTATTCTGATTCTCTCAAAATATAAAGAAACATGTTCAAAGTCTTATATATATGATTCTGATCAGAATACTCACGAACATAAACGTTGTAGTAAGTGGCAGTCCCGGAAATGGCAGAAGCTACTGAGACCAGGCTGATGACAAGCCCCATAAAAAACAACACACGGGTAGCAGTTGCCATGTCTACTTGCTGTGATTTTCTTATTTGATAAACACTCAGAAGTTATCTCACAAAACTATTTTGATGTATGGTTGCCTGTGAATCAAATTAATGAGTTAGGGTTTCCTTTTATAGGAGATCTAGACCAATCGCTGTCACTGCTAACGGTCTTAACACGCATCTTTGGTACCAGAAATCACTGACTTTTACACAACTTGTTGAGCCATCAAGGAAAGACTAAGGGCATTACTATATATGATAACCCAGATAAAAGGTTACAAAACTTGAGAAAAATTGTACTATTTTGTTAAGAAAATAATATAAATTATATTTTAAAATTTTATATAATAACTTAAACTATGGAATTAAAGTCATTCTTTAACGTGACTCTCAGTTAGGCAGAGAGGCTACTCTCCCTCCACCCATCAATGTCCCCCAAGAATTGAGAAATTTGTCAAAGCATCTACACACGCGATAGACCCTCGTTTTGCCTGAGTGTAGGGGGCTCCCTAAACAGAATCTATCGTGCTTAGGCCTCCTTCAAGGTAAGGGACACCGGAGCCGGGGGGGCAGTAGAGGCTTTCATGCACCCTCAGGCTAAGGGCTTAATCGTATACTTATATATAAACACCCATTGAGAGAGGGCTAGGGGGGTTAGAAAACAACCTTGTTATTTTAATTTAATAACAATTTTCTTTTCGTTGAACTAATGACATTGTTATTTTAAAGGGAAGCTCATCCATTCACAACAGTTTCCTTTCAATCATCCATTTTTAATTTCATGATGAGAATATTGATCGGTTCTTGAATCAACCCATTTAGATTTTATATTGTATTTAGATGTATTTTAATTCGATCCATTTAAATTTTTATGTGAAGATTGATTTTCTCTTGATTTGACCTCTTTAAATTTTGTATTGAGGGTAATCTTTTATTAATAAGATTGTTTTATTTTTCTATGTATGTGCTCATTTGAATCATTCAAGGAAATTTACATTATCAATTATATCTAGCAAGGTTACAATTCATTCATGTACATAACTTTTTTTATTATTAATATTCGAGGAAACCTACCTCTTAAAAAGCGCACTTTGTGGGTTCAGGTGAGCGAATAAAACCCCGACTGTCTTAGACTCTTACAAGAGGTGCACGTCCTGACTCGAACTCGAAATCTGCTTTGCAGATCTCAAACCTTTTATCATCACGTTACGCCCTTTAAAAACTTCATGTACTTAACCCCGATACCGTGAATATAAATCCGATCTTTTGTTTCCATGTTGCTTTGAAGTCAGTTTATTTATAAGATTTGAAGACTCCGTTTTATTTGCTATTTGTCATTTTAATTATTCTTACAATAGTTTGTTAATTATTCTGCAATTGAGTTAATATTTCCGAATACAACACTTTTACAGTTTTGAGAACTCTATTTAGTTATTTTGCATAAAACAAATCTCATTAAGTTACGTAACGAATAGGGTATTATTATTTATCGCTTGAAACATTTAGCCCTTTTTTTTGAAAAAAAAATAAAAATAAATCCGATGGCGACGTGCAAAGTCTTGGTTCATTCCAAGAAAAATATGGAATGGAAGAGCAGAAAACGTCTCAATGCGGGATAGAATATTCCAAAAAAAAAACCCTTGAAATATTGCATAGTTTTCGGCGTTAATCGGTAACATGTGGAACCTTCGAAGTTAACCTTTCAAACATCTAACCATGTGAAGCGAATGGCGCAGTCACTAGCCACCACAGACTTCACAATCCAGGATACAATATTCCACAAAACCTTTGAAATATTGCATAGTTTTTGGCTTTAATTGGTAAGAGGTGGAACCTTTGAAGTTAACCTCTCAAACAATATATATCTAGCCATGTGAAGCTATTGGAAAAGTCAATAGTCATCTCAATTGTATTTTAAAGTATTTTTCATTCTAAATATATTAAAATAATATTTTTTATTTTTTAAAAAATTATTTTTAACATCAATACATAAAAAAGATATGAAAATATTAAAAAATATTAATTTTAAATAAAAATAAAAAAATAAATTTTTTAAAAAATACTTTTAAAATACAAAAATAAATAGTTAGATTTTATTGTGCGGTGCAGAGTACAAGAGAAAGTTTGAAATGTCATCTTTCCCTTTCTTTATTTCTCACACACTTTTGTATAACTTTATTTATAGTGTGCTTTACCAACAGCAAAAAATCTAATATCCAACATAAAGAAAAGAAATCAAGATTCAATTCCAAAAGTTCCCCACACACGTTTCAAATAAAAAGAAATCCCATTCATCCTTTTCTCTCTTTTCAATTCCGATAAAAAAAACTTTTCTCCTTTCTTTTTTTTCACTTTTTTTTAATATATATGGATTTCATTTTTTGTTTATTTATTTCTCAATAAAAAAAGTTCTACATTATTTTTATTTTATTTCTTTAAATTTTAATTATTGAGATTTAGATATCATCAAATTGATAGTTCTTCGAATTCTATTAATAATGACTTAAATTTTCATTTTTTTTTATTGGACTTTTAGACTTTTTGATTTCATATTGAATTTAATTGTTGAGTTTGAATTCTATTTAAAAGATTTAAAGACTTGTAGTTGATAACTCATTCTCAATTTGACCAGCTTCTAGGCTCTCAAGCCTTAAGATTATAGTCCTAAAATGTAGAGAAATAAGTAGAGAGAAATATGATATTTTCTAAAAAGTTTACATATTCTTTTTAATTTCATCTTTTTTATTTTTTGAGATTTAGATAGCAACAAGTTGATAGTTGACTTTAGATTCTATTAATAATGACTTAAATTTTAAAAAAAAATTAATTGGGCTTTTAGACTTTTTGATATCATATTAAATTTGATAATTGAGTTTGGGTTTTAATTGGATAACTCATTTTCAATTTGAATAGGTTCTAGGCTCTCAAGCCTTAAGATTATAGCCCTATAATGTAGAGAAATAAGTAGAGAGAAATATGATATTTTCTAAAAAGTTTATATATTTTTTTAATTTTAACTTTTTTATTTTTTGAGATTTAGACATCGACAAGTTGATAGTTGACTTTAGATTCTATTAATAATGATTTAAATTTTCAAAAAAATTTAATTGGGCTTTTAGACTTTTTGATATCATATTGAATTTAATAATTGAGTTTGGGTTTTAATTGGATAACTCATTTTCAATTTGAATAGGTTCTAGGCTCTCAAGCCTTAAGATTATAGCCCTAAAATGTAGAGAAATAAGTAGAGAGAAATATGATATTTTCTAAAAAGTTTTTATATATTTTTTAATTTCACCTTTTTTATTTTTAAAATTTTTAAATTTGATCTTTATTCTTTCGATTATTATTTATTATATTTGGGATTATTTTTTAGATTTTTATTTTTACAATTTCATCGTCTATGAGTTTTTTTTCTATCAAGTTTGATTCTCATTTTTTTATTGCTATTTTTTTCTTTGACAAGTTTTTTAAATTGAAAATTTTTACAATTTCATCATTCAAAATTAAATTGATTCAAAATTAAGTTTCTTGATCTAATATGGGTCAAAGACTCAATGGGTTGCGAGTTTTAAATATTAGACCGGGTTTAAGTGATTTGTCCAGTTGACTTGAGTTTTTTTTTCTTTTTTAAAACTAATGTTTTTAATTCTTACCCTTGTTTTTAGAGATTTACTTTATTATTTTTTTTAAGATTTGCCTTCTATGAAATTAGTGTTGGGTTCATGACCAGAGTCACCGCTTTCAAAGGTTAACGTGGGTTGACTTTTATGTTTTTTTTTTAAATTGATTTATTTTAATTTCATCTTTTAACATTTAATTTATTTGAAATTGGTATTTCTACCCTTTTTTTCCTTTCCTTTCTATTGAGTTACCTCGATCTTGTGTCCATGGTCACGAAGTTTGCAGGTTAACCCAGGTTCACTCTGATTTTTTTTGTTGCTTGGGGTTAGTCTCGGCTTTATAACTAGAGTCACCAGTTTCGTGGATGGACTTTTTTTTGGTCTTTTTTAAAATTGATTTATTTCAATTTCATCTTTCTGCTTTTGATTTATTAGAAATTTTTCTATGTGCTTTTTTTTTCATTTCTTTTTTATTGGGTTATCTCAATCACATGCCCATGATCACGAGGTTTGCGGGTTAACCCATATTGACTCATTTTTTTTCTGTTGCTTTTTTTAAATTAAATTTCTTTTTTTTTTTCCTTCAACATTAAAATATTGTTCGATAATTGAGTTTCATGATTTTATTTAATTTACTTCTAAATGTGGTCACCTTGGTATCACGACTAAGTCAGATATTTTTCATCTTAACCTAGGTGGGCTCAAATCAATTTTTTTACCTTTTTTTAATTATATATATATATATATATATTTTATTATTTTCATCCTTCAACATTTTATTTGCTAGAAATTAAGTTTTAGATTGTTTTTTTTTTGTTTTTTTCTATAGAGTTATCGTGCTCTAATTTAATTTATTAAGAATTGATCTTAAAAAATCTTTTCCTGTTTTTTTTTCTATAAAATTATCTCAATTTTATATCCAAAGTCATTAAATTTGCTAGCTAACTCATTTTAATTAGGGGTTTTATTTTAGTTTCATTTATTCTTTAACATTAAATTATTTTATAATCCAGATAAACTCAAGGTGGCGCTCATTTTCACTTTTTTTAGTTGTTTTTTTTTCCAGATTATTTGTTATTATTATATTTTTTTTAATCTTATTATTCAAATTATCAGTTGAAACCAATAGCTCCACGCTAAAAAACTAAACTAACATTTTTTATGTAAAAAATAAATAAATTATACACCCGCGTGTGATTAATTGATTGGTTAATCCCATATCACCCAGGCATTGACTAATCGGTTCTTTTCCTTGGACACGTGGGACCCATCAAAACTGGAGCAACAATCCATGAAACGATTGAGGGGCGCACATAGAGATATATAAAATGGCAAATACGTGAAAGGACAGGGGAGCCGTAGCCCCTACATTTGTAATAACATTACACTTTGGTCCATGTGCTTTTAAGAGTTGCACTTTTACTCTTATGATTCATAAATTTATTTAATTAGGCGTCTTCATATAAGTAGCATAATTTGACATTGATCCTTGATATTTAATAATATATTTTATGTGTATTTATGAAGTAAAATCTCTCACGTAGTGACAAGTCAATACATATTTATTTAATGAACGCCTTTATATTATTTAACAGGTTAATAATTTAATATATAAGATGGAAGAAAACAATTGTTCTAAACTCAGAGTCTTTATAAAATCATTTTAATAATCTATTATTATTATTATTATTATTATTTATTTGTTTATTTTTGGTTTTTTTTGTTAAACAAAAAAATTATTGAAAATATATTAAAATAATTGATGGGTTTATCTATCTCATGACTTAATATTCTATTTAGTAATATAGTGTATGATATTTTTAAAAAGTTTTTTTTAATTGAAAATATATTAAAATAAATTTTTTAGAGTTTTTATTTTTATTTTTTACATCAACACATTAAAATCATAAAAAACTAAAAAATATTAATTTGATATTTTTTTAAATAAAAAAACAATTTAAAAAATACATTAGAGAACAAAAGTTAACATAGTGCCAAGTGCCAAGCAGACACTTACAATTCTATAGGTCTACCTATCTAATAACTTAGCATTTTCTTGTCTTGTATTCATTTCTTTTTTTGGTTATGATAATAACTCTTGTAAGTGTGTATTTAGCGTTATCATAGTTTTTATAATTCCAATTTTAAGAGATAAATTTTAAAAATATAAATTATAGCTTTCATATGAAATTTCTCAATAAAAACCATACAAAACTATGGCATGTATATTTTTAAAACTATGGTTAAAATAAAATACAATTTCAACAATACCTCATTCTTCTACCAAGCAAACCTTAAGACAATTTCATGCAAGGTGGTTTGTTAGGAATTACTTTTTAAACTTTCTCGTATTTGTTTGTTATTAAAAAAAGTTGGTTAATGAAAAATATTTTCTAATAAAATAAAAAATTAGTTTGGTTTTCAGCAAAGTATTTACCTTTTATTTTGAGTGGAAAACACTTACCAAATCTTTTGATTGTTATATATTTATTTTGAATCTATTTTTTTCAATCTCATTCCTTAGAATTTAATTTAATTTGATTCTTATACTAATTTTCATCCTCATTCTTATGATTATTATTTATTTTTTCCCTATTCTTTTATTAATTAAAATTTCTTATCTATCCAATTTGGTCTCCATTTTTTATTGCTATTTATTATATTTGAAATAATTTATGAAATTGAACATTTTTCTTTTAATTTCATCTTCTTTCAATTTTTTATCTATTATATTTGGCCTCGATTCTTTTGATTGTTATTTGTTTTATTTGAAATAATTTATGATTTTTTTTTTAATTTCATCATCTTTCAACTTTTTTATCAGTTATATTTGGTTCTATTATTTTAATAAAATTGAAAAAAAAATATTAATAAGTTATTTTTTATAACATAGCTAAATACTAAAAAATATTTTTCAAATTATTTTTCATGACAATACTAAACATAAAAAGATAATTTATTTTCATGAATTTATTTTTTTAAAAAAATATTCTTTTTGTTAAAAAAACTACTTTCTCATAAATAAACTATACTAAACATGGGTTTTGTGTGAAAATAGTCAGATATCCAGCACATAAAACAACTTGCAAGCATTACGAATTCATCACCTTGACAATTAGCTACCTATTTATTAATTTAGTTTTCATTTAAATATTAATTTTTAAAATATATTTTACTTGTAAATATTATTTTCTATATTTAAATATATCTAAATATATTTTTTAAAATATTTAAAAATATCTGAATAATATTTTTTCAGTATTCAAAGCCGCCTTTTTCTGCCCATAGAAAGAAAGAAAACTAAAAGTGGAGTCGTAAAAACCGCACTTCTCTTTTCTTCTTTTCTCATACTCATCTGTTGGACCTAACTTTTGCAGATACCAAAAACCTTTTCCTTTTCATTCTTTCACTTCCATCTGTAACCATGCCTCCTCCTCACCACCACCATGATCACCACCGTACACACGGTGGAGCACCACCAAAACCAAACCAAGAGTTTCTTTCTTTAATCCTGAAAGCCATAATAATGACTGCAATAACCACCTTTTTTTTCCTATTCCTTGGCGTTGCCGCCATCCTCCTCCTCTTTGCCACCTCCGCACTCCACCGCCACTCGACTACATCCTCCAATTCCCCGAAGGCGTTGCCTCTCAAAGACTTAAAGAAGCTCCCAAGATTCAGATTTTCGACTAAGACGAGACCCGAGACGGGTGCTGATCAAAGTTCATGTGTGGTTTGTCTTGAAGAGATAAAGCAAGGGCAGTGGTGTAGATACCTTGTTGGCTGTGGTCATGTGTTTCATAGGAAATGTGTGGATGCGTGGCTTGTTAAGGTTTCTGCATGTCCTATTTGCAGGACGCGAGTTGAATTGGATCAGGGCGTAAAAGATAGGCCATTGTGGGACTTTGTTTGGAGAAATGAATTGAGGGTTTGGTAGCATTTTCCTTTTCTCTATCTAATTGTAAGTTCTTGTTAAATTTTGATCCCCTCTTCTTTTTTTGTATGTACGTCATTAGATTTTTGGTTTTATAAATAGACGAATGGTATCAACTTTCAAATCCATGTATTTGATCATGAATTGCAGCATGCTTGTTCGGTCGATAATTCTCTTCATGATATATGCTCTGTTTTGAATACGAAATCTGATTTTGGTGGTTGGATTCTTGATTGTAATTCAAACGCGACTACTTTGATCGGTCGGAAATGAAAGGTTGGTGCTTTTAAGAGGTCAGAGCTCAATTACTTTCCTTTGAATTGTCTGTGGAGACCGCATGAAAGGTTGTCTGTGCTTGATGAATTTATTAGGAAGAAATCAATTCTTTTCCAAATGGATATACTTATTCATAATCGAAATGAATTTAGTGGCTGCATACAGTAGGAATTCTGCAAATTGATGAGGACAAGCTAAATTTTTTTTTCCCAGTACATGAAATGGTTGCTCACGAATATTTTCTTAACTCAATCAAATTAGAGTAACATTAAAATCTATTAACCCCATTTCATAACCTCTTAAGAAGTCAATAATTACCTCAATGTAGTGGTAATAAAACACTACATAATACATTCATACTTCAACAAAAACTTATTCCATTTCATTAGAGTAATTGTTGCTTTTAAGCGGCTATCCACCTACTCCTAGGATATTTCTGTGTTCTTAAGTGTTTCGATCCAAGCAAACAGAAATACAGAACAGCAAATAGCTTGGAGTTCAAAAGAAAAAAGATACCATCAATATAAGCTGCATAACATCATGAAATTCTTACCAGTCTGCTTCTTTCGTCACCAACTAATTTTACAACATCAGATTAGCTTTTCTTATACGAGAGAAAGCAGCAGCCTTGCATATCTTTTGACTGAGATAATCATCTCTCTCTCTCTAGTATTTTTTACTGTTACATAGAGAAATTAGATTTGACTTTGAATACACCTGTTTTGATTTGATCTCATTTCTTCTTATTTGTTCATCTTGGTGATTTCCTTTTGTTGCTGGTTCTTGAATCTGCTGTTTGGTGCTGGATTTTGATTACTGTAATAGATAATTGCCAATATGTCGAGCTTGAGCTTGCTTTTGTGTTGGTCTTTGTTGTGACTACTCTTGATCTATTCTACGAGATTCCCCTACTCTGCTTTTGCCTTTTGCTAAACTTATTGTTTGCCTGGATTTTGGGTCATGATCTAACGCTGTGGCCATTTGCGAAGTGGGTACAATACGATGCTGTGGTTGAGTAGTGAAATCACACGCTGCATTCCATTTCTTTTATTTTTTAGGCATTAATGGATTGGTGCTTGGGGAATGATTCTCCTTGCTGTGTTATCCATATTCTTGTGGCTTCTAAGTCATACATTTCATTTCTAAGAATTTATGGCGGAGTCAATTGTTGGAATGGGGAATCCTTCTTTTCTTGTTGTCACTGCATAACTTTGATATCTTGTTTCCTTTGGTTTTATGCAACGAACCTTTGTGGTTCCTTCTCCCTATAGTGAAATTTGATTCTTGAGGCTTCCCCATTTGTAAGTGGCCTTGGCGAAAAAAACTAGTTCAGTGCAGATCCTTTGAACTGAAGTGCAAAAACTGTATTATACTATGCCATGGCCTCTGAATATCTTGTAAAATCTTGGGATTTTAGTGCTTGGCGTGCTACTTCATTGGATAAAGATTTTTTTCATGCTGGTTTAACAAAGACCCTGTCAGGACTTGCCAAAAATATACAAAAAACACGATGATCCTGTTAGGGAACCGCTACTTTCTTGAATTTCCATACAAAAATTAGCGTCATATAATCTTGAGCTTCGGTTACTACTCCTTTTAAGAAATATTTTGCAACATCTAGTTTATCCCAGTATTCAATATGATTTGTTAAAATAAAAAGGGATTTTGAAATTTGATTCTTGAACCATTCAATATCACCCTGTTTCCTAAAAAGATTGTTGATTAGGATGGAAGAAAAAGAGATATCAGGCTGGATAGAACGCAGATATCTCAAAATTTGATTCTTTCTCACATGAAGCTGGATTTTCGAAAAGAATACTGACTGATAGTTGCATCTGCTCTCCTCCCATTCTAAGATTTTCATTGCGATATGCTTCTGGTGAATTGTTGTTTAAAGCTTGGATCTTTGTGGAAAAAAAACGTGGGGGGGACTTGAAAGAAAAAAAATCAGAGAGTCCAGTGCTCTGAGGAGAGCTACATGGATTCAACTTTTTTTTTTAGTTTTTTTTTTAATTTTTAATTTAATTTAATATTGGTTGATAAAAAAACATATGATTAATTGCCTGGTTAATCCCAAATCACCTAAGCGTATCATTTTCTTTGACACGTGGGACCCATCAAAACTGGAGCCATAACCCATCAAACGATTGAGGAGCGCCCCTAGATCTCTCTCTCTCTCTCTCTCTCTCTCTCTATATATATATATATATATATATGGTGACAGATCTTGAAGGGACAGGTGACAGTAGCCCCCACGGTTTTGAATAACATTACACTTTGGTCCCTGTGCTGTTAAGAGTTACAATTTTATTTTTATATTGAGTAAATTTATTTAATCAGTTGTCTTCATATAAATAAATAGCATAATCTTACATTGATCCTTAATAATATAATTCATGTTTTTTTTATGGGGTGAAATCTCTTAAATTACTCGACAAGTCAATATATATTTATAAAGGTAACACCTTTTTATATATGTGTCTCTCGAAAGTATAACCCATCACTAAATATGTGTGTACACGACCATACATATACATGTATTCCTCAAAAGTTTGCACAAGTTATTTAATCAATTTTAGAGTTAAAATTATATTCTTGGCTACCTCTAGATTATTTTTTTAACATTTTAAAAAATATAAAAAAATTAAAAAATAATTTTTTAAATTTATAATCCGTTAAATTCTACATCTGGAATCTATTAAGATTAATTTTAAAATTAAGATTAATTTTGGAACACAATAACTTTGTTGCAACAAACAATTATATTTTAAAAAAAATGCAGTGAACGAAATAATTGGTTAATAACCATTCAAGTATGTTAACGTAGGGAATTCGCTACGAAGTTTATCTTCATTATCATCATTCTTATTCTCATCCAACTAAACTAAACAATTTGAATTCTATTTATGTTCTTTTCTGCATAAAACGACGACGACGACGACGACGACGGCGACAGCATATCAATCCATCCATCCATTAGTATATTCGATCAAGAGTACATATTTTATATAACAAAACCGTGCCGTCTTAAGGAAATATCTGATTAAAAATCATGAAGATTTTAGAAAGATAATTCAAGACAAGAACGCCCTGTTACAATTCTATGGGTCTACGGATACAATAACTTAGCGTTTTCTTGTCATCTTGTTTTTTCTTATGACAAGGACTGTTGTAAAGGAACCTACCTCCTACCTACCTAGCTAGGTCCATCTCATCCAATGCAGAAGAAACTACACGTAGGTTTTGCGTGAGAATGGTGACAGATCCTCCGCGTAAACCAGCATGCGAACACATTGCGACATCAGATCGACATTCTAAGTTCTAACTATAGCCGCCCTTTTCTACCCACAGAAAGAAGAAAGTGGAATAATAAAAAACGTGCTCCTCTTTCTTCTCCTCTCATATTCTATAAATTGGACCCCATTTTTGGAGTCACACCAAAAACCTTTTCAGTCTGACCATTTCCTTTTCGTTCATTAACTTCCATCTGTAACCATGTCTCCTCCTCCTCATCACCACGGTGGTGCACCACCAAAACCAAACCGGAAGTTTATTTTTCTTGTCCTGAAAGCCATAGTAATGATCGCAATAACCATCCTTTTTTTCGTACTCCTTGGTGTTGCCGCCATCCTCCTCCTCATTCCCACCGCCGCACTCCACCGCCACTCGACTCCATCCTCCAATCCCCCCAAAGGGGTTGCCTCTCAAAGACTTAAAGAAGCTCCCAAGATTCAGATTCTCGACTAAGACGACACCTGAAACGGCTGCTGATCAAAGTTCATGTGTGGTTTGTCTTGAAGATATAAAGCAAGGGCAGTGGTGTAGAAACCTTGTTGGCTGTGGTCATGTCTTGCATATGAAATGTGTGGATAGTTGGCTTGTTAAGGTTTCTGCGTGTCCTATTTGCAGGACAAGAGTTGAATTTGATCAAGGCGTAAAAGATAGGCCATCGTGGGACTTTGTTTGGAAAAATGAATTGAATATTGGTAGAATTTTCTCTTTCTTTTTCTAATTGACAACACTCCGGATTCGCTCCGCCTTACAGCCTTGCTTCCCATTGTAATTGCCATAAGTTCTTGTTAAATCTTGAGTCCTTTTTTTTTTTTTTTTTTTTTGTATGTACGTTATCGAATTTTTGGTTAATAAATAAACCAACAGTACCAACTATCAAATCCATTTATTTGATTATGAATTGCAGCATGCTTGTCTTGGTCGATAATTCTCTTCATGTTATATGCTCTGTTTTGAATATGAAATCTGATTTTCGTTGTTGGATTCTTGATTATAATTCAAATGCGACTAGTTTGATTGGTCAGAAATGAATTTAGACACGATTTCTGATTCTAAGAGGTCAGAGCTCGATTATTTTCCTTTGAATTGTCTTTGGCGACCACATGAAAGGTTTGTGCTTGATGAATTTGTTGACCAGACTTATACATTATTAGGAAGAAATAATTTTTTTTCCAAATGGATTTACTTATTCATAATCAAAATGAATTTAGTGCCTGATTGAAAGGCATACAGTACGAATTCTGCAAATTGATGAGGATAAGCTAAATTTTATTTCCCAGTATATGAAATGTTTACTCATGAATACTTGTTTTTTTTTTACTCAATCTACTGGATAGAAAGCTGTTATGTCCAAATTTGGTTCTTACTCAAATGCAGCTGGATTTTAAAAAAGAACAGGGTGGGCTGATTTAAGCAGAGTATTCTGCAACGTGCCTGTTGACTGATAGTTGCGTCTGCTCTCCTTTTTTTTTTTTTTTTTATTAACGTGGATATCCGGAATAGTTTGCACATATTTTAACTAATTTCACATTCTTTGAATTTTACATGTATTTTAACTAATTCCACATTCTTTGAATTTAACGACTAACAATTATGTAAGCCTTTAGTGATCATGATATTAGCAATCATAAGGCTCGAATATAAAACTATAAGGGAAGCAAATTTTTTAATCTCAAACTCTTACCATTAAGCCATCTACTGTATGGTTGCTCTTCTCCCACTCTTGATAGGCATTGTGGTGTAATAGTTGTAAAATCTTCGTTGCGATATGCTTGCGGTGAATTGTTGTCTAAGCTTGGAACTTTTTGGATCGCTTGGTTATTCAACCCTCTAGAATCCGGTTGCCTGTCAATGAATTCTTCAGAATTAGTGCTAATGCCACTTGTAATTTTCATGGATGGTGAATCATGTTGATGCTATGCCCGGTAGATAAAAGTTTTGCTGGGAGAAGGGTATACAATATATTTGATCAAAAATCTTACTTCTGGAAGGGTGACAGTAGAAAAGAATGCCAAGAACAGCAGCCAGTTGCATTATTTTTCTATTTTTCTCAGGCTTCATTGGATTCTCAAGGTGTTAAGCTGTTTCCCATTTTCTTATCTTCAATTATAGTTTTTGAAATCTAGCATGTAGCTGAGTTCATTTAAAGAAGGAACCTTTTTGTCTTGATGTCACTGCATAGCTTGGAGATTGTGTTCCCTTCGATTTCTTAACCAATAATGTACCCTCTTTGCGCCTACTTCTTACCACCGATTGTATTTGATTCTTTAAGAATCTCTTTTTTGAAGTGTATTTTGGAGAGAAAAACTGCTTTGTGTTCAAATTGTTTGAATTAAAACGTAAAGGACAGTATCTGGGAATGCTTGTTCTGCTCTCATGATGTGCTATCTTCATAGGACGCAATGACACTAGACTATTTTTCCACTTCATGATTTAACAACTGATCGTATTGGAGAGCAGCATGTTTCTTGATCTAGATAGCTACAGGAATTCACTTCATGCTCTCTTGAACCACAATTCGATTTTTTTTTAAAAGATGGTTCCTGGATTTATTATAATGAAAAAATTTCGATTCTTGACCTTTTGAACTTGTTAAACTATCATATCATTTCAATCCTATTGCTGGCGGGGTCGGTTTGAGTGGGGACTATTCTGAGTTTCTGACCTGTATCCGTTGACTGTTATCAGGCCTCCCGACAGATCATGCACGAAGACTTGGTCCTTCCTGCATTGGCTCACTGGAATGGCGGATTCAGGCTTATCTTTATGATCCTCCTTCCACGCTCATTTTAAGCTGCCTTTTCACATCACCCGCGAGAGGCTGTGTATTTAGTTGTTGCACAGCATTTGTGGAATTTACTTTGCCTAGGGTTGAACTCTCATTGTCCTCTACGCAATTGAGTTCCAACTATGACGGATCAAGAACCTACCATCAGTAGGGGAGCGACTATAAATCATTGTTCCGGCAAGTTTCTAATGTCACGAACTCTTCGCACACTTTATGGATTTCCGCTTGATCATCCACAAGAAATCATGACTAGGAATTGTCAGCTCTAGCCAACCAAATCGACACCCTTTTCATGAGCTGGAGTTATGTTTTATGTGTATTAGTCACGTCATAGGTCAAGTTCTAGGCCTTTGGATTGGAGCTAAAATATTAAGAATCATCACCCAGCTCTCAGTAATGCAGGGAGCAATCTTCTTCTCAGAAGTATTGAATTTGAGATTACTGGTATTCACTGGGATTTACTTTCAATAATTCTTGAAGGATGATGGAAATGGCTTCCCAGTTTGTTATCGGTGTTATCAAGGGGACAAAGAATGATTAGAGGGAAATTGAGCAGCGTTTCATAGCCCTCTTAGGAGACCATTGAATGAAATGAATGGAAATGCAGTAGGGGAAGGCATTAGAAGCAGAGGTGATGATTTTGAAGTCAAGGCCATGAAAGAGCTTTTAGGAAGTTTGGAGGTTTTCTAGATGTTATTGAGAGAACACCAACTGCAGCTGGCCGTTTTACTTTTCTTTGCTTGCTTGGTTTCTTCAATGAGCGTTGAACATTCAATGAACAAGGCAAGCACCCTTCCTTGTGCTCGGACCGGAGCCAGGATTTCCTCGTTGCACGGCCGGGTTGCTGAGACCACTACAAAAGTCAACTAGTTAAAAATATTGTGAACTTATTTTATTCGGATGGTCTCTCTAATAAAAACAAAAAATTAATTCAATCCAGCTTAATTTATCAAGCCCATAATTTAAAATTTAAAATCAAAATAACCTTATAAAAAAATAAAAAAAAATTATGAAACTCAATTCTCAATCAACCTAATATTGAATAATTAAATTTAAAAAAATAGTTTTAAAAAATGACCTGAAAAACCAAAGTCAACTTGGGCTAATCTTTGAAACTTATGACCCGGATCATGAGCCCAAGATCAAACCCATAAAAGACAAACTTGAAAAAATCATGAATTCAAATTCTCAATAAACCAAACGCCGATGGATGAAATTGACAAAAAAATCAATTTAAAAATGATGCAAAACAAAACAAATAATAATCAAAAGAATGATAATGAATTTGACATAAAAATAAAATGAAACCAAATATTAAATGATAAAATTGAAAAAAAAAACAATTAAGAAAGTGATAAAATAAAATAAATAACAATCAAAAGAATGAATACTAAATTTGATATAAAAATTATATAAAATTAAATGCCGATTGATGAAATTAAAAAAATTGAAAAAAAATTAAAAAAATAATGATTAAAAGAATGAAGATTTAATTTGATACAAAAATAAAATAACAAGATATTTTTCAACTTTGATAGGCCAATATGAATCTTAGAGGGAGGAGATATAAAAGAGGGAGCAGAATAAAAAAAAAAGATCGTTAGAGCTCTATTGTCAAGTCTTCATCGACACATGTCGAACCATAGAAAAGAATTGAAGTGTTCCAAAAAAATGACTCATCCGTAATATTTGTATTATTTAACCTGACCCAATCCATCAAATTTAGAAGGTAAAAACCCGGTCCGAGAAAAATAAAAATAAAAATAAATATATGAGAAGGATGAAATTGAAGAAAAGAAAAGTAGTAAGTCATTAATTAATTAAGAATGAGGGGATGAGGGCAAAATAGGAAAAAAAAAGCTTAATTTAATGGGGTCAGTGTGTAAAATCAGAATATCTAGGCTATATAAATGCCTAACTTTCTTCTCTTGGCTGGCGGTTTTCAAGCTAAAGAGGGGGGAGGGATTCTTAAATTTTCTTTCAAATTCTTGCCAAATTCACTCAAAAAGAAGAGAAATTAAGTGTAATTAGGGAAGTTCAAATATCTTTAGGGTTCAAAAGGGGGTAATTAAGGGTTATAGAGTTATTTTGAAGGGAGAGAGAAAAGATCAAAAGCTAGGTTTTAGGGGGAAAGAGAAGAGAACTTAGAGTTTTCTTTCATTCCATCCTTGAAACATCTTTCTATTAAGGTGAGGCTATGAAGTTAGATTAGCAGCAGGGAACCACATCACGCGCATAAGCGTCAAGAAAGTGTTCAACACCTTGAAATAATCTATCAATCTATTTCAATAATTCGTAGAATCAATTTCCTTTTATTGTAATTTTAGTGTAAAATTGTGAGATAAAAAGGTAGAATAATGCTCTGTCGAATGGACCTATCGAAAGATTATTTCCTAGATAATAGAAATAACACTCTGTCGAATGGGCGAGTTGAGAGATTATTTCTTGGTTAATAGAACTAATGCTCTGTCAAATTAGAATCTTGTTGGTTTAACCACTTGTGCCGACAGGAGGGGTTGGACTTGCAAGTTCTGAGAATGAGCCAAAATATTTATGGGTTTAGAAAAATACTTTTTTTGGGAAAATGAGTGCCTATGATTTTTGTATAAGAGGAAGAATTATGTAACAATTATCTTCATTGTCATCGTTTAGACTGATAATAGAATCTAAGGATGATAAAGATGGAGAGGATTCAATGTCTTTGATACTTTATAGAAGTTGTTTCATGATTTTAAAATACTCTTCTTCAGATTTTGTTGAAACAAGAAGAGTAAAAGCATGAGATCTTTGGGCTATAAATTTGGATTGAAGATTTAGCTCTATAATTTGGGCCTTTTGGTGTTGTTGAAGCCATTTGAATGCAGTAGGTTTTGAACTTTTTCTTTCTCACGCAAAGGAGTTTCACCATTTTACTTTGTATCTCTAATAAGGATGGGATACCCATGCTAGGTATTATAGTTAAAATATCATGAACAGACCAAGAGACAAATAATTTGGAACAAAACATAAGAATTGATGGGAATTTCTTCTTATTTTTTGAAGGTTTAAAATTCTATTTGAAGTAAATGTAGCTATTTTCAATTAAAAGGTAAGGTTTTAAGAAAACAATTTGGTAAGTTTGAAGTCTTGATAGAATTATTAAAATAGAATAGCTAATAGTGATTACCTTTATTATTTTGAAGGAAAAGGGCATTGAACAATGCTTGTTGATAATCCCAGTATAAATAAGAACAGGTAATTGAATCACAAGGTTTGACATGGTAGCTGATCGAAAAATTAAATTATTTGGTGAAGGGGTGTTTTCAATAAGAAGAATTAAGGATATTTTGGATAATGCATGTGGAGTAGGCTTATTGGGAATGACTTTATTGTAGTTTGAATTTGACAGATCCTGTTATTTCAAGTATTGTCATGTAATAAGATTGAGATTTGGATAAGTCCCAGGGTTTGAAATATCAATTTGGTTGGAAGATTTTTATGGTTGTAAAAAAAGGATCAGGATGGAAAAATCCATTTTCTATAGTTAAAACATTTTAATAATTTGGTTTTTGAATATAATCAAATTTTTCTCTTAAAACCTTTTGAGATGGTTTAAATGAAAGTTTTGAAATTAAAAGAAAGCGAGGTGGTTTTTAGAGGAAGAGTCTGCTTCGGTTTTGAAAATTGGTCTGGAGGATTTACCTGTTTGGAAAGATTTATCTTCTTAGAAGGATTTCTAGTTAATAGCTTGTAAAACCAGAAGTAATTCTGGTGAATTTGATAGGGATTCTATCCAATTTTGTACTTGTAAAGAGTGTCCTGCTTCTTCATCTTTGGTTACTGCTTCATATTATGATTTGATCGGTTTTGTAGAGGGAATTACTGATGCGAGTAGTTTTGTAGGATTTTGAGATTTTAAAGACTCTGTCTTTATTTGTGGGTCCTTGCCTTTATCTCTGGATTTGGATTTGGGAGGCATCAAGACCTGTTTTGGAGGAATTCTCTGGTTAGGAAATCAGGAATAAAATTTGTATATCCTTTTATATATTTTATATCAAAATAAAAAAAATACTTAATTTAACTTGCCATCGAGCAAAAATCTATTTTGAAGCAATATTTTGAACATCTTTTTGTAAAACTTCTTTAGCAAATTTGCAATCAATGTATAAAAGGAATTTTTTATTTAATAAATCACTTTGAAATTTCATAGTGCATAACATAATAGAAAGAATTATTTTTTTATTAGTAGAGTAATTCTTTTGATAATTATTCAAATGTGCAGATGTAAATTAAAGAATTTATTCTTTGTTCTCCTGAACTTGTTTGAAGATACCCACATACCCCAACTCAGAAGCATATATCTCATCTATTTTGGGAGCTAAGGGTTTGGCAATGTGTAAGCAAGAAATCTATTGGGCATGTTTTTTAATTTATTGAATGATTCTAGTATGTTCATCAGATCAAGAAACAAGGTTTTTAAAATTTGATGAAAATTAATGTTTTGGTTAAATTAAATAAGATATTAACTTGATCAAAATCATTTAATTTAATTATGATTTTAGTAATACATTATTATTTAATAAAATTAATCTAACAATAACTCAATAATTAAAAACCTTGTTCCAAATCACTATTCAAATTAAGTCAGGTAGTAATTATGGATATATGCTATTTGAAAATGTATTTGAAATCTTATTTTTTAAAATTTTGATTTTTTATTTAAAATTATTTTTTAAATATTTTTATATTATTTTGATGTATTAATATATTAAATATTTTAATATATTTTTAAATAAAAAAATATTTAAAAAATAACTACTACTATATTTTTAAACACCAACCACGTAGCATAACATAAAAAAAAAAAAAAACATCCGGTCGTTTTCTCTGTTTAAGGAAGGCAGCGTGTCGAATCTTTCTAATAAATACTTGTGATCATCATCATTGTCAATGAGCCACAAAACATGGTCACTCTAAGATTTGACTTGTGGGTTAAGAAATCCTTCAATTTCTTCATTCTCAGCAGAAGGGGCCCTACAAAAATTTGATGTTTCCATTTCTGCCCTTGATAATGCCAACAAATTTCCACATTATAAAACAGAACTGATGCCTGAACTCCGAAATAAATGGTATAAAACACAAGCCCATTTACGTAAATTCAACATCCCATCGCTCTCTCTAATTAGCAAAATAAGAACATCATGGTCAAAACGCAGAAAAATAAACCAGACTTTCTTTATAAACGAAACAGCCTCGAAAGTTCAAAAAAAATGCCACATCCAACAACAGTCATCAATCCAAAGATTTCTTCAACTCCAGCAATCATATGTTCTTGTTTGATCTTTCAACCCCTCCAGATTTTCTTTATAAACAAACAGATCTTCATTTTCATTTTTGCCCTCCTTGCCCTCCCCCTCTCTCTCCTCTTCTTCTCTCGCTCCCTCGCTTTTCATCCCGTCCAATCTCAAATCCTCCACCTCGAATTCATCGCGGCTCTCTCACCCACCCGTTTCGAAGCCCGCCACGTCTGGAAAGAGTCTCGCGAAACCGCTATCGCCCTCCTCCACTGCAATTTCCTCTACTTCGTGCCCTCTTTCACTCTCTCCCCTCCTCGCCGCCGTCTCCTCCGTCGTCTCCGCCGAATCGGGGTATCACAGAAACCCCATTGGCGTAAAGTCCGCTCTTAACGCTGTCAAGTCCACGTGGCGAAGGACGTTAGTTACTTCGATTTTTGTTTATGTCATCCTGTTCTGTTATTCTAGCGTGCCTCGTACTTTATGGTCCTTAACTGGAGGAGGTGTTTTCGGGTCGGGTTTTGTTATTTGGGTTGTCGGGTCGGCTGTTGAGATTTATTTGATGGCGGTTTTGGGGATGAGTTTGGTGGTTTCGGTTTTGGAAGAGAGGTTTGGGTGGGATGCAATATTTATCGGGTCAGATTTGATGGAGGGGAAGCGGGTTTGTGGGTGGGTGTTATCGGGTCTGATGGGTTTGGTTACGGGTTTGATTGGGTGGAAAATGGAGGGGTTGAAGATGGACAGTGAGGATTCGGCGAAGAAAACAAGATGGACGGCCGTGATGTTGTTGAAAGGGTGGGAGGCGGTGGGGTTGGCAGTTTTGTACGGGGCAGTAATGGTCTGGGGTTATGTTGTGGCCACCGTGTTTTACTGTGAGTGCAGAAAACAGCATGTCGTCTGGGAAGTAGAGGGTGGGAGTGTTGATGTTTGATAGTGTTCTCTTGTAGCTTTGTGTTTCAATAATTCTTTTTTCAAGCAAATACGGATGTGGTTTGATTCTTCTTCTTCTTCTTCTTCTTCTTGTGTGTGTGTGGGATGGAAATTCTAAATTATTTTCTTTGATTTTGGAATTCAAAGAGATTGTTTTGCACATCAAAGAGCTGCTCTGTGTCACCTATTCCCTATCACTGTTTTCGTTGCCTTGACAAGATTTTGAAGATTTAGACGGACATGATCCATTAGACCAGAACCATTTACATCAGACGTCACCTTCGACCCGAGTAAACCAAGCACGGCATGCAACACTTATTTGAAGAGAGTGGTTTTTTTTATTCAAATTTTTTTAGGGATTTGACTTGTAATAAATTATGTTTATCTTTTGTTGTCATCTGTATTAGCTGAATTTTGACCTCAATGATTTTTTATAATTTTGTTTGAAGGTCTTATTCGATGAGGATCAAAACTTAGTGATTTATAATGTTTAGTTGTTGTGTACTGTTGAATAATTATTGTTTGAAGAGGTCATAGAATATCACATGTTTGTATAAGAAGAGATAAAAAAGTTTTTTTTCATGAAAAAAAATATTTAAAAACTAATGTGTTGTTTTTATATGTATTAGTTGTTGTGGGGAATTCTAGGTATAATATCAGGATGGAATGAATATTGAAAAAAAAAACATCACTTACAAATGAATGTTTGTGTGCATCATTTTAAGGCATAGTTATTAAACTCGGCCCGGGGTTGACCCGGACAAGGGACAGGGTCCTGGGTTTCATGGGTCAATCCGGAAAATTAAAAAAAATTAAAGTTTTAATATTTTATATGAAAAAATTAAGAAAAAATCTATGTAAATATAGACTATACATGTTGTAAATAATGAAGTTTAAAAGAATATTTTAAAAAAAATTTATCACACATTAAAAAGATATTATGTTAAATTTTTAAGTTGAAGTATTTAAACCAAAAATTTTTTTTATCTCACATTGAAAAAATATAGCTTTTTTTTCTTGCGTTTCAAATCTCACATTAAAAAGATACTATATTATCTTTTTAAGTTAAAGTAGTTAAACCAAAAGGTTTTTTTATCCCACATTGAAAAAACATAACTTTTTTCTTGGGAACATAGAGTATATATACTAATGAGTTTTAAATCACACATTTGAAAAAAGAAAAGAAAAACATCGGGTCTCGCCCAGGTCACGGGTTGACCCGCTGGGTTGACCGGGTTTGACCGGGTCGTTGCACCGGCCTGTCTTTTGACAAACCTGGACCGGTCCAGCCCTCGGGTCGACCGGGTCCCGAGTCGACCCACCAGACCAGGCTGGGTTTAATAACTATACTTTAAGGTACCAAACCAAAGAACTTTATATATAAATAACCCACAAATCTAAAGATACATATTACTTACTACTTTAGAGATATAAAGATAATGGATAAAAGCTCACCACTCAGAATGGAGAAACAAAACTTGATAAGGTATCGAAATGTTAAGTTAAAGATTTTTAATTTGGATTTTGCCATAAAGATCCAAATACACAGTCTGAAACATTATTATGGAACAACCCTCCAAGTTTAGAAAAAATCAAAATGACTTAATTGAAAGACCAAAACAAAAGACTTTGATATAAAACTAGACAAATATTAACTAGCATATATTTTTTACTTTTTAGAAACACAGACACTTAAAAAACTTGAAAACTAAAACAACCATAACTTGTTGTAGAAAACTTCAATGCATGCATGATTGGATAATAAAAAAATATCATGTTTTGAACTTGAAAAGCACATATGATCTTCATGAGAGTATACGATGACAAATACAAAAAAAAATGAGCAATATGCATTCAAAACTAATAATGACCGAAAAAAAGTTATCTTTAAACCAAGTGATTAGGTTTGGATGCATATGCGAAAAGAGAGGTTTTCTGAACGTAGGAGATATAAGTTGATGTCGAAAGGAGATGGTCCATTCCAACTCCTTAAAACAATTAATGACAATGCCTACAAAGTAGATTTATCAAGTGATTATGGTGTTAGTGTTATTTTTAATGTTTCTAATATCTCTTTGTTTAATGTAGATGACGAATCAAGGTTGAACCCTTTCGAAAAGAGATGAGATGATGGAAGCCAAAGCCAAATTACACCAAATGATCCATTAAAAGTTCTAATTGGGACAATTACAAGATTAAAGGCAATAAGCTCAAAGATGCATTCAATTGGCTTATTTAGAGTATTTGGGCCAAGGTAAATTTCAAGGAGACTACAACTTCAATAAGTGATGATCAGATCTTAGTCAGCTTAATCTATATACAATAGGGGTCTGACTCATCTACTTCTTAGGCTTAATTAATTTCATCATGGACTATCCATAGAGGGAGTGTTCAACAATTATGGAGTTATGTGTTTCCATATGTTTTATGGATTCTAAACTATGGATGGATTCTTTATTATGTGTAGAAACATAGGTGGTTAAGGAAGAATTATTTCCTTGTTTGTTTTGAATCGCAAGGGGCGACACCACATTCTATTCAACTAAAGGTTATTTTTAATTAAGGATCTTATTTAATAATTGTTTCTTTTTTATTCATACTATGCAACAACTTATCATTATTTTTTAGAATTATTATTTTCATGTTTTAAGTCTTATTTGAGATATTTTGGGCTTTATTTTAATTTCGATTGATGTTAGCCCATTAGATCAACCAGGGTTTAGTATTTCCAAAGTACAAATACTCTTGTAAGATATTATTTTTTAAAAAAGTTGGATAATATATTAATGCCACATATCTTGTATGTATTATAAAAGGATTCTCTTATTTTGATTCTTCATTGAATTATTCTAACGTATCGAAGAGATAATCAATCTTTACAACATCTTCCATACTACTCATTCACGTTTTTTTTATAAGCATAAAGTGGGGGTTAAGATTTTATAGTCTTGGTGTCTCTATATAGGCTATTAGTATGCTAAGCTCAATCACAACCTGAATTTAGCTTTTATAGATAAGGTTAATTTGAGTGTGGGTTTATATATCTTTATATCAATAGGCTTCATGTCATAAGGTAAGTTATATTGCTAGTTGTCTTCCATTCCTAATGATCTATTATGCCTAATCTACCAATGGTCTTCTTGTATGGGTAATAGTGGATCCACTACAATGAGTTAAATTCTAAGAGGATGTTCAAGCCTATTCTTTCTAAGATCATGTCATTTTTGTAATTCCTAATTGCATGGTGAATTGACATATCTATCACCATATAATCCTGATCATAACATATGACCAATGGTGGTCTATCAAGTCATGTGAGTAAATAAGTGGATGAATTTATTTTGGGCTTTTTGAACCCAAATCCTAGGAGAGTTTATTGTTATGCTTATTGTTTATACAACAATGATTCATGGATAACGAATGGTTAAGGTTTATTAATCACATGGTACCAGGATCTGTTTGTATTTTTATTGATTGTGGTTTTATACCCTAGCCCTAGATATCTAAGAAGTGACTTATTATTAGTTCATCAACTTGGAAGTAAGGTCTAATAGCATTGGGGTGAAAATGAGTTATAACAGTCAAGATCAGTGCACTTGAAGGTTCTGCTAAGTCTTAGATATTAAACAAAATAGTATAAAATTTTAAAAATAAAATGGCAAAAACTAAAGAAAACAAAAACAAACAATCAAAATAATTCTTAAATAAGTTATAAATTCATTTTTATATAAATTGTTTTTCTTTGAAATACAAACTAATGTAATATATAAAACAAACATGCAACTCAAAAGTTAGAAAATAATGACAATTTTATAGAAACTTCTCTTAAGAATTTATTTTATAAGAATCTCATGAATTAAATTAGTTGATTATGGAAATACAATAAATAAGATATTCAAAAAGTGAAATTAAGATTATATACATAATCATTGAAGATCAATAATAATCATTTAAAAAATCTATGAAATAGTTATTATAGGAGTTAGGTTGAGATTAGATTAGAATTAGATCCATGATGCCCAGGAATAACGTGGGGATTGACTTAAGGCACTTAATGATCAAGCCAAGATCTATATAAGATTTAGGGGACTTGAGGTCAAGTTCAAAATGGGTTTAAGGTATTTGGAAGTTGATCTAAGATCATATTTTGGCAAACAATGAGTAGTCTAGGATCAGGTTTAAGTTGGTTTGAGACTACTAGAGGTTGAGACAACGTTAAAGTTAAGGCACCATGGCTAGGTCTATGACACTTGGGATTGGGCAGAGACTGTTTTTGAACAAGTTCGAACAATAAACCATTAAATCAAAACCGAGACAAGGATATCTTTATACCTTTCAACTTTGACTAATATTAGCATCAGTCCCAATAATTCTAATATCCAATTATCACTAAATTTATTTTTAAAAAAACCCAATCAAGTTTATTTTCAAAAAAAACTGGAAAAAAAAATTAAACAAAAAAAAAGGTGACAAAAAACAAAAATGATAAAAAATAATTAAATATTTTCCCTAATTAGTGATATAAAATCACTCAAAATTTATTTTTAACAAAATATATTAAATAAAATGTCTAAGAAGGATTCACATGCTTTAAGAAACTTTATCATTAATTTTTTTTTAAATTGAAATATTTAATAAAAGATTTATACCATATTCAATATAATTAAAAAAAACATGCATAACACTATACATGACAAGTACTTCTATTATATCAAAACAAAATAATATAAGTAATAATTAATTATAGAAAAAAATCCAAACTACTTTTCATGAAATCACCAAATTACCCTTGTTTAAATTGCCAAAATTTGCTAACTTTTCATGAAATTACATAACATCATGATAAGTGTTTATATCCATATCAAAATAAAATAGTCTAAGCCGTAATTAATTATAGAAAAAGAGCCAAATAACTTTTCATGAAATCACCAAACTACCCTTGTTTAAATTGTCAAAAATTGCTAACTTTCATATGGGAGGAAAAACCCAAATTACCCTTCATATAAAATAATCAAATCACCCTGACCTAAATTGTCAAAAATCACAAGCTTTCATGTGGGAGTTGGAATTCACCACCCTCCTCCAAAAAAGAACCAAAGTTATCCTAGGCAGTAGATCAAGGCATTTATTTTGGCATGTATAGTGTTTAACCATTAATTTCGCATTGAATTTTGTAACACAATCGTAGCTAAATTCTCTCTCATAATTTGCTTCTTTAATAAGTCTTATGTTGATCTCGTATAAACAAAAAGAGCTAATTAATAGTATTATTTCGATCAATTTTCAAAAAGTAATTGATTTTTAAAATATAACATTATAAATACAAGTAATGGTAGTTTGGGTTTTTCATACAATCAATGACCACTAATTGATTGATTTTCAGTCTAACCATGACAATTAAATTTATACACTCATTAACATGATGTATTATTAATTATGGGAATAAAAAATCTCACGTATTGAATGACTTCTTGTTTTAGAGCATAGTTATAAGAAAGACTTCCCACAAAAACAATATGCGGGTATAAAAAATCTCACGTATTGAATGAATTGATCTCATAAATAAATTTTAAAAGCATATATCTTCCTTTCCATGGATCTCGGATTCAAATCATTTACAATATGACCAATGATTTGTTTCTCAACCATATAATTATCTGTATTTAAATTTTCTCTGGCATTCCATTTTTGTGATCAAGATTAGGGTCATTTAATAACCAATATTATGGTAATCTAATGCCATTGAAAGAGATATGCGAATCAATCTATATATAATATTTTACAATATGTATCCTAACACAATTTATAATAATAAGATATAAATTTCAACTTTTTTCTTTAATCGAGCTCATGATTTTTTCTAAAAAATTATTCTTGATCTTTTTATACGGGATTTGGCTGAATTTTTGTTTTTAAAAATTTATTATTTCTCTGATTTTATCTTTAATGATATTTTTTTGTGTTTTTATTATTTTCCAACAATTGTGCCCTTTTTTTTCAAAAGTTATTCTAATTTTGCATGCTGTTCTTGAGGGGTAAAATCTAGGTTATGATAATTTCTATCAATATTAACATTTTATAGAGATTAACATTTGATTTTTCTTGAAGAAGCAAAGAAAAAGAGAATGGAGCTAAGAAAGCAAAGTCAACCACCGCGTTATATTCTCCTGTGATGCATTGTAACATTCAAACTTTGTGGTCTGATGGATTTGAAGGTTCATGGTTCGGACTCTTATGAAAGCATGTCAATTTTGACAATACAAGTTAGGTAGTTTGTTTTTTTCATACTAATCAATGACTACTACTACTAGTTGATTGATTTTCACTCTAGCCATGTTCATCAAATCTATGCACTCATTGAAATTGTAGAATGATAATGGATGATTCCATGATCTTGGTGAACTAGGATGGCTCACCTTATAAAATCCTCATCTACGTATACTACCATTAATTGTCACTCAAATAAATGCCATCTGTTAGATACACTATCTTGCTCTAACTAGTCTCTGTGCAAGTACTATACTTATGGCTATGCATCCAGTTCGCTGACTAAAGGTGTCATTGCCAAGGAAAACCATTACTCTTAGTTCTAGCTCAAAAGGACAGCGTGTTTCTGTCCCAGACATTGTTTTTGGTTGTGGACACATCAACACGGGATTTAATGAGCATGAAATGGGCTCGGTTGGACGAGGAGGTAGGCCTTCGTCACTTACCTCTCGAATTGGATCTTATTCAGGGAACATAAAGTTCACTCATTGCTTGGTTCCATTCCATACCAATCCGAATATTTCAAGCAAGATGTATTCCGGTGATGGAAGTGAGATTATCGGTAAGGGTGTGGTGTCAACTCCTTTGGTTCGAAAAAAAGACCCGGCCTATTATTATGTCACTTTGGAAGGAATAATTAAGTGTTCGAGGCAAGTTCTTGGCTTATAACTCATCGGGCAAAATTTCTAAAGGTAATGTATTCAATGACACAGCCGCACCGCCAGCAATATTACCTAAAGATTTCTACAATTGGTTGGAACAAGAAGTGAAGAACTCAATTCCGGTGACACCATATAGAGATCCACAGCTAGGGACACAACTTTGTTATAGAGGCAATACTACTACTATTAATGCCCCCCATATTAACAGTCCATTTTGATGGAGGAGCTCGAGTGCCAACTACCACCTTTATTTCACCGAAGCAAGATGTGTTTTGTTTTGCAATGACTATAACAGATGCCTTCATGCCTGTTGTCTGCTTTGCTCGTGGCTTGGGGAGCTTTCTTCTCTTTAGACCAAGAACATCGTATGCGATGTCAAAGAGCATGCTCGCTGGTGGCATATTTGGTAACTTTGCTCAAAGCAATTTTCGGATTGGCTTTGACCTGGATAGACAGACTGTATCCTTCAAGCAAGTGGATTGCATGAAAGAGTAGCATTTTATTTGATATCATTTTAAGAGCCTATTTGCCCCTGTTTGTGTCTTCTATGTTGTGTTATTTTATGTATGTGATGTTGTACTATGAGATTAAACATTTCAAATTATTTGGTAATAAATTGTTATGTTGCATTGTTAGTGTTGTGAACATTTATTCTAGAAATTTTAGAAATAAATGCTTTGAAAATATATAAGCAGTAAAGAATAAAAATTGTGAACCTTTATTCTGAAGATCTTATGGTGTATTTATAACTCATGAGTCTTATTTTTTTGTGAAGAGAAGAGCCTGTAGCATAAATACATTAATAATATTTAATGAGAGATAAATATTTTTTACATCTATATTAATGTTTGATGGAAATATGATGGATCTTTGAAGAACTTTTATACACCAAAAAAGATGTAGGGCGATTAGAGTTTAAGACGTCAAACGTAGTTAAACCCATGAAAGCTGAGTTTTTTCCCGAGATTAGACTCAAGAGAGGATAATCATTCCCTTAGACATGCGAAGGAAGGATGGTCGTTGTCTTGCACTTGGTTAATTGCTAAGTTCATGTGCCTTGGGTCTAGCATGTTTACAAGACCCCCGTTGTTTTGGACTTAGCGAAATGTCAAGTCCAAATGCCTTTGTCAGATCCACGTTACCTTGGACTTGGCTGATTGTCAAGTTCATCTATTTTGGACTTGGCGGAATGTCAAGTCCAAATGCCTTGGGTCTAGCATGTTTGTCAGACCTGCGTTACCTTAGACTTGGTTGTCTGCCAAGTCTAAGTGCCTTTGGTTTGGCTTATTGTCAAGTCCATATGTTTTAGACTTTGAGGAATGTCAAGTCCAAGTGCCTTGGGTCTGACATGTTTTCCAAACCCGCATTACCTTGGACTTGGCTGACTGTCCAACCAAGTGCCTTGGGTCTGTCATATTTGTCAGACACACGTTACCTTAAACTTGGCTTACTGCCAAATTCAAGTTCCGGGCTTGGTGCACTACCAATCCCAAAAAGCATCTGGGTGTGGCTGGCGCATGACTTAGCGTGCCCGAGACATGGCACCCTACCAAGCCCCCGAGTGGCTGGGATAAACACACTGTCAAACCCCAACTTGAGGCATGCTCATTCCTTTGAGTGTGCCCAATAAAAAAAGGTTATGAGGGTTTTTTAAGCTTGTTAAAAATAGATTTATCAAAAAACTATTCTTGTTGGATGATCATGATACTTCTTTAAGATCCATACAAGCTCATATCTAATATACTTAAAATAAAATAATTGAGAGTAATTAGTTTTAAAAAATTTAAGTTAGTAACTTTATAATTTAATATTAGTTAATTATTGTACTCAAAATAAAACAAAAAATAATTGAATTTAGTTAAGTTTATAATATTTAAGATTATTTTTTTAATTTTAAATAAAATAAAAATTCTTTCATCTTTAATAGCATAAATTCATTTTATTTTTCAAAGTGGAAGCTAACATGTCTTTAAACTGCTTTTCTATCAGATGAACCTTCTATTTTGCTAGCTCTCCTTAATGGAGTTGCACTTAATTTCCTTTTTCCATTCAAGAAATCTTAAAAAGAAATCGACCATTTATTGAAAAATAAAGTAGCAAGAATATCATTATTGAATGGAAGAATATAATTGAAGTCGATTTCATCTTCAAAGAAAAGAAGAGATTATTACGCTAACATAATTGCCATCTAAAATCATGAATTAATCAATAAGTTTTTTAAAAAATAGTAATTCTGTCTAAATCATTAATTTAAAAGATGATATTTTGAATGTGAATCTTTTTGCATTTAATAGCACAATTATATTCATGAATTATAACCATGGTTAAGAGCATGGCCTTAACATTATAACCATATATTTTTGTATCTATCTTCTCACTCACTTATAGGTGTTGGAATAACCTCTCCATTCAAGTCAATCATAGTGGATCTAATAGAACCTTTCTCCATAATATCACATAACTCAATCAATATAAATTGACTCAAGAAAAGTTTGCATTCTAGTTATCTAATACGTAAAAAAAATTCTTCAAAGAAAGGAACCTTAGTTAAACTCTGGTATCAATTAAAAGACTAGAATATCCTAACAAATGGGTGAATTAGGGCTAAATTAAACTTTAAAAACTTTAATAAATCACCACAATATTTTTTAGGAACAACAATATTTTTTAGGAACAACAATACACAATTAATCAATCCACTAGTACAATGAAATAGCTAGTGAGAAAAGGAGAGACTAATTTTTATAATGGTTTGAATAATTGTCTACTCCACTCCTTTCAATTATTCACTATCAAATAATGATCTTTTTAATATGTGAGATCGTATCGATTACGCTAATATTTTTTTGTGATCAAGATTATAAAACTTTACACAATCTATTTTCAAGAATCAAGATTTAAGCTCCACTTCTAACAAATTAATTTTAAAGGTTAAAATCAAGAGGAAAAAAGTTAAATTTATGAAACCTGTATATAACCCGATGAAAAAATAAAAATAAAAATTAAAAAGCATAATTCACAAAACAACCTAATTATATTAAATGATGAAATTAAAAAAAAAACTAAATAAACAAATAAAAAGATTGAGTTGGTAAACAATGAAATTAAAAGAAAAATATATTAATAAAAACAACTCAAAATACTATTTAAATAAATAATATTTTATGAGTATAGCTACAATAATTTAGCTATATTTTTGGTGTTTTGTTAACGCGTGGAGTCCTCTCGATTTTAAAGGTTTTTAAGCATTTAGGCCCTTAAACAGTAGCAAGTTGCTCTGTAGATGGCTCCTAGCCAATTGCTACGACTGCGAGACTCTTCCGGACTCGGGATGGTCCCAGATGAAACGAGGCAGTTCCAGCACGAAAGAAGTCCATTGAAAGAGGAACTAAGATTGCCATAATAACGATGAGCCATCTGTGATTTTGTGGAGATTTTTCATAATTATGGCTTAACAATGGTGGTCCATTTCTCTTTAAGCTTAGAGCCCAAGGCCCTATGTTTTTAGGCTTTCACTGCCGCTTCTTGTAAATTTCCTTGTATTAAAGCGCATGCAGAGTTTTGCAAGCAAAGGCTAGCTGGGAGAGTGGAATCAAACCCTAAGTTTCCATCTCCTCCATCCATGCAGCTTTATGATGGACATTAGATTTCCCAATTTGTGCTAGTGTTCCACCAACATTCAACAACATGATGGTGCTGATGCTAAATGGTCACGTCGACACCAAGATTTTGAGCTTTCAAGCAACTGCAGGCCTCTTTTATTTATTTATTTTGAGTAAATTGCAAGGCTAGCAGCTGATGTATTATTATAGGCTGTGTAAGATATTTAGCACTTGTATAGAGTGAATATTAGGGGTTACGCAATCAAGATTCAATGGCCACTTCGCAATACCAAAGTCTATAAAGGTATATCCAATGCGTGCTGCGTTTAGTTTTCATAATGGGCAAAACACAAGTCCAGTTTCAATGTTCCAAAAGAACTTGTTGAAGTTTTTGTTCATTACAGAATCATGAGTGATCTACATCATAAAAATCGATGTTGGAGCTATGTTTGTTTTGTGTTTTAAAAACGTTTTTGAAAAAAAAAGATATTTTTGTTTTTTTTTGTTTTAAATTAATTTTTTTTATTTCCAGATCGTTTTGATGTGCTGATATTAAAAATAAATTTTTAAAAAATATATATATATATTATTTTGATGTTTTTTCAAAGAAAAAACATTTTGAAATAAAACCACTACCATATTACCAAATCTAAATCATAAGTCTTGCCTTGGTGTTCAATAGTCTTCATTTTTCTTAAAAATTTGTATCCTTAAGGAATTGACTTGCCTGGCATTTTGTTGATATGACCAGGCATGAAATTTCCATTCATATAACTTGTGATTGTGGTTTCTCCAAACCTAAACGAAGTAAATGCAAACTAACTTCCTATGGAGGTCTTTAATTATTAAAAAAAAAAGCAGTGATAAGAAGTGGTTCAACCCTAAAATATATTGATAAGAACAGGAGCTCTCAACTTTCAACTGCCTGTTTTGATAGTTTTAGCATAAATAGCAGGATTAAAAGAATAAGTCATAGATGTTGGTGATGAACATTCAAGTATCAACTGCCAATCTAGATATAGGATCGGTACCAAACTGGGAGGAATTGATACCCTAATCCAAACCCTAAAGTTGAGAGCTCCTATTAGCCACATCTACTAACTTAGGTCCAGCTATAAAACAAGCTCGAAGGCACATGTTGAGAGATGATAAAAAGGGATCTGATCTTGGTAGAGAACAGGAAACAAGAAATAATGGCTATTCATTCTCTCATGGTAACCAGCAACATTTTACAACGACCTTTCTCCTTACTTAACCTAGATTTTAACCGAAGTAAAACTTGATTATTCCTCCACCTGTTGGGTTCAGAAAATAGAAAATCAATATAAAAAAAGACTGAAATTGAAGCTGCAGGTGACCAAATGGGAACAGCTTCCTAGGAAGGAGCCTTGTTCGTATCAACATTCAACAATCAACAAATACACGGGTAGGAGTAGACAGATACTATCATCATAAGCTATATAAGGACTTGGAAATTTCGTGTCAATATATGGTTAGACTAATGAGTAAAGTTGAGACCCACATTTATATTTTTATGGTAAAAGAGACCCACATCTTTTTTGCGAACTTGGCTAATGACAGCAACTCCATCCATTCAAATTTAAGCAGCCGAGCCTTCCCCTTATCCAATCTTCGGCCAAATCCTGGTGGGGCTCATGTCAATTCAACTCTTCATATATATGCACCCGAAAAAGGAGACTTGCCTTGGTATATCTAATGGAGGACTAGCACCCAACCGTGCCTAATCACAAGTCATGTCGAATGTGGCATCTAACCATTGGTTTTGCAGATTGACCAAAAGTTCTCAGTACTATAATCCCTGCTCAATACGTGAAGGATCAAGGAAGGAATAACTTTTGGAAGTTAGTTCGGCAATTGCGTGTGGTTTTGGATTCAAAGAACATTCAACGTTTCATCGAGCCGAGAGAATTCTCGAGTTCACATGGATTTCGAAAGGAAAATCAGATCGATGGGAGACAACTTGGACTAAGCTGGCCTTAGGGTTCCACCAGAAACATTTCCCACTCCGTACTTCGGCCATCCATTAGGATTTAGGCACATATCCATGTGATTAATCTATACCAAAAAGTGAGCAAGCACATATGGTAGATATCGCTTATTACAAATCAATATATGTCTCCCCTGCACATGCCATGTTTTCGAAACCCATAATTACGGTGACATGTTAACCAACATTTATTGCTATGGATGTGGATTTTATGTTGCGCTTAATGGAGATGAATATTTTAATATTGTTCGATTTTATTCTTTTTATATGTTTTAATAGATGGCAAAGAAGACCGGGTAAAAACCTAATATGGATAAATATGGGTGTTTTTACTCTCTTTTTTTTTATAGTAAATATAAGTTTTATAGAACAAACATGTTTATTTAATCTTATTTTTAACTAAGTTTGCTTTATAAATAACAAAAATATATTCTTTTTTAATGTATGATTATTACTACACTATTATATTGCAAATCCTATAAAAATCAATTTATGCTTCTAAATATATGTCAGATTTGAGTTTTAATCTATAATTATTGTTACTTGATAAATAATTATTAATTATATATGATTAGTGTCTTTAAGAACTAGGATCTTTCAGTTTAAGCTGGGTAGCTGATGTATTCCTTATAAAGTGTATATAGTAAGTGATGAGCAAATAATAAATAAGAAAATCAATACTATATACATAATTTCTGAATCTTTATAAAGTTAAAAAAAAAAGATTCTAATTAAAAAAGTTACGTATCCGATGGATATTAAGAGCTCGTTTGGTATTGTGATAACGGTTGTTTTTTAAAATGTTTTGATATAAAAAAATTTATTTTTGATATCAACACGTTAAAATAATATAAAAATTAAAAAAAAATAAAAAATTAAATTAAATTAATTTTTTTAAAATTACTATGAGAAGAAGTCATCCCAGTCCAAATCATTGTATGTCTGGTGGACAATTGAGGTTGCTGACAGCAGTTACGAATTATGGTCATCCTATAGGTGTCTCTTTGAAGTTTGTGATCCATAACGATGTCGGTCCAAAGTTAAATGCCATATCGTAATGGAGTCTAATAAGAAAAACATCACATCCTCAAAAGTGTGGTGTAAACTTGGAGAATTGCTCTTCCTATTTGGCCTTGCTAGGATTTGCTCTCACTAATGTCAAACATCTCAGTTTTTCTTCTTAGATCACTTATTGTGGTCTCCAATTTCAATTCACAGTTTTGGATCGTACTCCCTTGAATTTAATTTAGTTGGATTTTTCTAAAATTTTATTCTTCTTTATTGGATATTGAGGGTGATGACATAACTCATAAAAAAAACAAAAAAAACAACCTTGCATTAGTAAAGATTCATCTATATTTATTTTTTATATTCTGTTCATCAATTAATCTATTGGGTTTTTGGGATCGGGCGGTTCTATTTAGGGCATAATAATCAAATAAATTATAGTTACTAAGTTTTGAATATAATTCATTAAAAAAAAACTATATATTAGATGCTTGTAGATTTACATATATAATCCTTACTTGTACACATAATTACGACGGAAACAAACCTAATTTAATGCAATCGTTTTTCTTCATCTTAATGACCATGCATTTAAAGTCCTAAGGAAGGAGAAAAGTCGATGTATCCAATCTTGGAATTAAGGAACAAAACTTTCTTGTAATTAGGCTGATGTCTAAATTATAATCTATATAATTAAAGTTCTGTCCATATTGATGATAAATTTTCTCTATTTATTATATAGATATTCTCGACTTTATCCAAAAAAAAAACAAAAATTATCTTCCTAAAAAACTATAAAAATTAACTCGAATTGACGACCCACTCTATTGATGATCTAATTAAAATATAGTTCAATCCGAATTTCATAAGCATGGTTAGTATAGGTCTATATCATATGAAATATTCTCCTTACAGATGACCCCTCAATAAAGCCGTTATTTGTATTATTTTTTTTAGAAAAAAAAAAACCGATATGCCCTGTCGGCTGTCTTAATTATATCTAATGAACTTGGATTTACAACAACTAGTGACACAAAATGAACAAACACCAAAGACCAAAAGGAGTTAATATTCTTGGATAGAACCATCAGGGAGGAGGGAACAAAGATTAGAAGCAAGACTTTTGTTCAGATCCTTTTCTCTAAGAACCGCTGTCGTAGTTTGATAAATGTATGTGAAGAAGATTATCAAAATATATATGCGTTTGTTAGTCTCCAAATTAGTCTTCTTATATACTCTAATGATTATCGACAATGCTGCGGATATATATATATATATATGTGGGAACGATTAATGATAAATTGCAATTCATTTTGCAGAAGTGTGGTTAGGTATTGTTAGTTAGATTTAAATACGTGTTTGGTAAAATATTTGGTAATTGTGTGGTTGTGATTGTTTTTCAAAATGTTTTTTACTTGAAAATGTGTTAAAATAATGTATTTTTATTTTTAAAAAATTATTTTTGATATTAGCACATCAAAATAATCTAAAACACCAAAAAAAATATTAATTTGAAGTAAAGAAAAAAATAAAAAAAAAATCATTAAATTTTTTCAAAAACGCTTTTAAAACGCAAAAACAAATAGTATTTTAGCAAACTCAATTAAAAAAATATGTAAAAACTATTTTATAATAACTGCGATTCAAACTCAATTTTTAATGGGTTCCACAGTAGACTACGGATATTGTTTTATTTACAATATGATTTGAATCCGTAATTTACATGCTTAATTAAGTTTTTCCCCCAGGCAATAGATGATTATACTCTTTAGACACAATTTTCTTAGATAAGCATGGAAGCATGTTACCTCTCGACATGGACTAAGAAACAAGGTCTCCATAATATTCGCACCATATGTCCCCACCACCAGAGTTTAAACAAAGCCAGACACAACTGTTTGTCAGCTACCTTGTATAAAAGAAAAGGAGAAGAAGCACTATGGGACGCACGAAAGACAAAAAGACAAAAATGGATTGTGTTTTTAGGTAACCATAGTGACAAAGACGGGAGGGGAGAGGGGAGGGGAGCAAGAGGATAAGAAATACGATTGGATTAACTCATATATATATATATATATATATATATATGAGTTGAATATTCTAATCTAAACTGAATCAAAATGGTTAATTAAGAGCCCATTAATTGCGATTATCCAACCAATGACATCTTCTTTGATTCTATCAAGAACTTTTCTAATCAAATAGAAAGCCACATTGTTTTCGTTTGAGTTAGAACTTGGAGATAGTTATTGAAAGTTATTTATCCAGCTAGTAGATGGATAAATAATTCCTTTTATTTTAAGTTTGTATAGAGTTATTTTGCTGTGTTCTGACTATTATACCGTGTTATATCTTGGCTACTGTGCTGGATTGTGTTCTTTGATGTTATGTCGCGGAATAAAAGTGGTTTTTAAAGTAGTTAAGTAGTATTTAATCAAACCCTGCTCATTGTGATTAATTTAAAGATATAAATTTAGTAATAAGAACTGTAACATGTTAACTCGGAGTATGTAATTTAACTGATTAGGTTTTAAATTTAGTTTTTAGAAATTATTAATTCAAGTACTACAAACTTCAAGATTACTAGAGATTCACATTGTTGTTAATTTCAAGATCTCGAGAAATTAGTATAAATATGTTTATAGGTGATGACAAATTTGATTAAAAAATTAATGATTGTATAAACCTCGTGTTTATTGTTATTTTTTAAAGTATTTTTGTTGAAAAATATGTTAAAAAAAATTTATTTTTTTAAAATTATTTTTCTATCAATACAATCTAAAATAATACAAAATAATAATTTTAAATAAAAAATTTAAATGTTTAAAAACCAACGCATCCAAAACACAGACTTAACGCCAATCCATGCTTGATTTAAAGCTCGTGTTTATTCCCTGGGACCAAATTAATTATATCCTCGATCATTAAAAACAAATCCTGGAGTGGGCCCTATCCCTGTGGCTCTACCGTAGATATACCAAACCTCACATAAGCAAGATGCCCCTCACGTCCACGTTCTGATTTTTTTTTTTAAAATCCCACGGCGTTTCTATCTGAGCGGTCTTTGTAGATAATGTGGGCCCCGTCACTAATGATTCCCCGAGGCCGATGAGTGGGCCCCAAAAAAATCGTTTTGGATAACAATCTAAAAACGGTAGTGAAAACTGGGGGAAAGGTATCGATTCTGACAGGAAGGGTGAGTGCCACATAGGCTCATCCTCGTCGTACCATTGCTTACTGTTCTCGTGTTCGTGTCGTTTTTAGAGATACCTTCTCAAAGTTCTGGAATGAGTTTAATGGGAAGCCCGTGATGTCCTTTAGCCTGATTTCTCCCATGTTTTTATTATTATTATTATTATTATTTTTCAGTTCCTACTACTTCTTTCTTGTTTTCAGAATTAATAAAAAGATATTTTTCATGTTATTATTTTAAACATAGTTATTTAAATAAAAATTCAAAAAATATTTCTTTGTGTTGACCCATTTAAATAAATCCGTGGATTAACCCACAAGATCATTTGGGTTTAATAAAATTAATATTTTGGTTCGAAATTAAAAAAAAACTCAACCCAAATTAAATTTTAAATTAATAATTTATTGATCAACTATAATTTCCTCCGCTTAATTAACAAACAACTTGTTTTTTAAACAACAATGAACCTTATCCGATATTAAATTTGTTGTACTGTATACTAGAATTATTCTTTCATTGGCGCATGATAAATGCATAAGATTCGGTGCGATATTCTTGTCCTTGTAAAAGTATCGGTTTCTTTATTCAAAAACAAACTCCGACTGTACAAGCGTAAATCGATTGAGTGAATTATTGTGATCATAGTTTTAAAATTTGGTCTGGTCCAGTAGGTTAATGTAGAATCCAGCTAACTCGAGATTGGAATCGAGCTGGTTTAATGAAAAAATAAAAAAATTCATAACCCGATGTGACCCAGACGACCCGATAGGTTGACCCAGCGACCTGGTTGACCCGACAAAACCCAGTTATAGCCTGTTAATTTTTTTTACTAAATCAACGCTATTTTGAATTTTTTTAAAATAGAAATTGACCTGGACAACCTGGTCAAAACTTAAAACCCGGGTCTTAGACCGGATCGGCCACCGGTCAGGTTTAAAAAATTATGATTGGCATTACGAAAACATTATTCAAATATTATTAACTTGTTTTCTAATAAAAAATAATTATAGAATTAAAATATAATGTATATTAAATTATATTGTATAACGGCAAATTAATAACATCGTCAGGTTAATAATTTAGGGGTGAAAAGTAACGGACAAATGTAAGGCAGGCGTGACATGGTATTTAAACAATTTATAATTTTCTATACAAGGGACAGTGAGGCGATGCGGTAGAAAAGTCCATGATTGTACGGTAGACGTGTGCAGCACTGAGTGAGATGGACGCAATAAGAGCCGTTGATTTAACCAAGAAAAAAAAACAGGAAAAAAGGAGTAACCATCCGCGACTTTTGGGGCTGCTCTTTTAGATCTCAGACCACTCGGACCCGCCACGTTTCTTTTGTAAGAACCCAGATGGCAGAGTCATCAAAAGAAAAAAAGCCCTCCTCTCTTTCTTGAGTTTTCGCATAGGAAAAAGGGAGAATTCATCGGGTAAACTATATTTTAGTACCTAAATAATAAAAAATGCTATATTGGTCCCTGATGTGAATTGCGTGGAGGTGGGCATCTGGAGATATCAAGTTGGAATTAAGAAATTATGAAGTGATGGGGTGAGAATTGAGAGATGGAGAAGATGACAAGAGGTGACCTTTATTATATAAAACAAAGCTCATCATGCCTCCCATCAAAATTTAAATATAAAAAGACAAGTATGATGATTCGGTTTCTGTAAATTATATTAATGTGCTAATAATTTTCTAGAACTTCAGATGTGGACGTTGACCTCTAGACAAATGGTCATCGGATAGATACCAAAAGTTAAAGATAAATCCCTTTTTTTATAAAAAAAAAATCAATTTTTTTTCATTTTTCCTCTCGTTTTTTTTTTTTTTACTTCCAATCCATGTTTGTGATTTGCAGGGAGTTTTATATGTTTTGGAACATGCATGGGTCTTCGTGTTTGTATTGTGCTTGTGTGAACAAGGGTTTATGTATTATTGGATTTTAAATCCATCTTGTATGTAAATATTTTATTTTTCTTATTTTCTTGAACATAAGATATTCATTCCTCACCTATACATCTAATAATGGTTATATTACATTAAAGGTAAAAATAAAAACTTCAAATCGCTATTAAGTTTTAATATTCTCATAGTAATTACATATTTAGTTGTTCGCTGAATAGTGAAAGCCCGATCTAGTATTTTTATTTTTAGATTTTTCATGTTTGGTCCTTGTGGTTTTAGTGAAAGTTCATTTTGATCCCTTAATTTTTTATATTGTCTAGATTTGATCCTTTGTAGTTTTATTGAAAGTTTAGTTAGGTTTTTTAATTTTCATATTTATCGTAGTTATGCCATAGTTTTCAAACAAGATTGGAAATCTTGATAATGATATCAATAATTATTTATGAATAATTATGATGTGAATCTTGTGATCACATGGCCACACAAACCACAATCAAGATTGAAATCTGATTCTGAAAAACCGAAAGAGGTCTGATAGGAGTGTGACACAATGAAAACATGTCACAAAACACTAGCACTATTGAAATGAAATTGAATGACATCATAGAGCCAGTTAATATTCGACAAGTCAAATTCAATTCCTTCAAGAAACAAAAAAATTGCAATCTCACATGTTAAATTGAAAAGTTTATGATTATTATTGATCAAAAGGTTGCTGAAACTTAGGTTTACAAGATTTTAAATGCTCTTGAAAAATTAATCATAATAGATCTACCTCATGTAGGCTGAGTTGATCCATTTACAAAACTGACCTAGAACCTATATTAATAAGCTCAAACCATGATCTAAACAAGTTTTGGATCCTAGATGAAAACAAAGTATTAATTAAACCCAAACAAGTCTTGGTTTATAGCCAAAATAATAAAAATAATAAGTTAATCTCCATGTTGTTGTGAGAAGAAGAAAGGAAAACAATATAAGTCCAATATAAGGTTTATTTATAGTTTGTAATGTTGCCGACTGATCATAAAAATCAACATGTCATTAAATTTCATCAGCTTTTTTTTTTTGTGTAACTAGGATGAATAAAAAATCCTTATAAAAAAAGATTTTGGAATATTAACGAATCATTTACACACTTAGAAATTATATTGCAACCCATTAAAGATCTTTATAGAACTAAGAAATTCCCAAAACAAGTGTCACGTCCTTGTAGAAAAATAATCTTTACGAAACAGTAAGTCCACAAGTTAAAAAGAAATAAATAACAAAATTCGTGCAGCTTGTTCTGACCTATATTGTAAGTCCTTCATGAACTCCGATTCATCTAAAATTTTATTCCAACATAGAAAAATAAATTTGAAATCTTCTAGTAAATTTCCAACTTGATCCAATAGTTTGATTTGAATTTATGCTCAAAGATGTAAACTGAATTGTAGGAAATTTTACATCAAAATTTAAATATGATATTGCTTAGATCGTATTAAATTATATATGAACCTAACATATACCTTTTTTAAAACAAAATACTCGTGAATATTATATAAGAATAAAATATTTATTTATTTTAATTTTATTATCATTATTTTTTATATTATTTTATCAAATCAATTATTCTTTAGTTTTTCATACATTCACTAAAAAATTATTGAGTCATTATTTTTTATATTTTTATTGAAACTTTCTTTTAAAATTGTGATATGTTTTTTTAAAAGTCAATATTTCTAGAATAAAAGAAACTGAAAAAAAAAATACATGAAAAAGAAAAAGGAGTTTTGATTGAAGAGATACACAACGTCTTCTTAAATTAAATTATTGGAAGTTTTTTCAAATATTTATTTGAATTTTCTTTAGTTTTTATTCAAAAAACCACGTTACTAAAAAAAAAATGTTTCTTAAAACAAGAAAATACATAAACAAAAAAAAAGTAATTTTGCAAAAAAAAAACATTTTTTTTCGAAATTTAAATTATCTTTTAAAAATATATATTTTAATTATCATAAAATTAGATAAAAAATATTCAAAAAGTGGGTAAATTTATTGGAGTTCATAATTCAAATTATGGATTTGATGAGAGAAGCTTATATATCCAGTACCATTTAATATCTCATTATTCTAATATTAAAAAAATAATATTATTAAAGAAAAACGACTACCTAACAAGTCGCTAATAAGTCGACGAGTATCATAATTTAATTTGGAATTCAAAATAAGTGAAAATTCAGATTAAAAGTTTTCGGCTAAACATGTTTCTTTTTTCAGCGGTGGCGTAGCGCGACGCGCTACCAGTAACGTAAGAAGAAGTACGGAAAATAATTTGTGAGCGTTCTAAGGAGGCGTCTCTACACGTGCCAACCGTGTGGAGGCAGTAGATATCTACCTGCTTCCTACTAATTCACCGTCTATGACCGAGTAAAGCCTATCTTAGCTGTAAAGCTGAACCACACACGTGTTATCGTTTCGTTGTTTTGGTACAATTACTGTTTGTTTAATTTTCTTTCCATTATTTATTACCCCTTGATCCACGCAATTTATTTACTGTTATTTCCGTCAATAAATAAAACAAATTCATTGTCTTTCCTGATTTAGGCTAACCCACAAGATAAGCTTTCTGGTGTCTACCAAAACCATTAATTGCTGTGATCTTATCCTCTTAGAATAATCAACGCCATGCCTTCAACAATAAACTCAATTTGACTTTCAAAGTATTATTATTGAATAAAAGATGATAATTATTGTAAAAAATATTTTTATTTAAATTAATTTTTTATTATGATTTTGGATTATTTTGATTTGTTTGTGATAAAATAAAATTTAAAAAATAAATAAAAATATTATTTTAAAAACAAGCACTTGCCCGAACTATTTTTTAAGCGTGAAAGATTTGTGGGTGCTCACAGTTAAATTAAATCACGTGCTCTCTTTATTTATTTCCCATTTCAGTAACCTACAGGGCCAGAAAGCAACCGGCTATTATCGGTAAACAGATGCAAAGACAAGCCGATAGTCAGCTACTGTGCAGTACTAAACAGTCGCCAGTAGACCCCACCATAAAAAACCCTCAAAAATCAAATGTCGACCGTCCAATCCACCTCATTGTTCACAGACCGTATAAATACACCCTTCAAGCCTGCCTCTTCGTGGTTCTTATCCATCTTTGATTTTCTTTCCAGAATACAGCGCTCTCTTCTCTCTCTTCACTATAATGGAAATTAAATCAATCTGTCCATGTTTTCTCTCTATAGTCATTCGTACAAATACAAACCTTCCCCTCTTTCTTTATCTTCATTATCAACCAGCCTAAAACCAGCGTTCTTGGCTTCTCTTTTTTAGCTTTCTTGAATTGTTTCTTTGGTTTCTTGATTCGAAAAGAACATGATTACACAGTCCTGTAAAGACAGCTTGGATATGATTTCGGTTAATGATTTTCGTGGACTGGAACGGATCCCTGCTGTAATGAATGAACTTGGATATGAGGTTGGCGATGAACATGGTCAAGGTCCTGTTGTGTCCAAACAACGAAGGATCATTGTGGCAAATCAGCTGCCAATAAGAGGGTACCGGAATGAAGGAACAAAAGGTTGGTTTTTTGAATTTGACAAGGATAGTCTTGTTTTGCAGTTAAAAGACGGGTTTCCTGCTAATACAGAAGTTTGGTACGTGGGGATGTTAAAGGTTGATGTTGAAAAGGAAGATCAAGAAGAGGTTGCACAATTGATGTTTCATAAGTTTAGATGCGTCCCTGTTTTCTTGACTGTTGATCAAAAGAACAAGTATTATCATGGATTTTGTAAGCACTATTTATGGCCTTTGTTTCATTATATGTTGCCTTTGTCGCCTAGTCATGGCGGTGTACGTTTTGATAAGTCGCTTTGGGAGGGTTATATAGTAGCTAATCAATTGTTTGCAAACAAAGTAGCTGAGATTCTTTGGCCTGATAAGGATTCTGTCTGGGTGCATGACTATCATCTTATGGTGCTGCCTAGTATCTTGAGGAATAGGTACACTAGAGTTAAACTTGGCTTCTTTTTGCATAGTCCATTCCCATCATCTGAGATATATAGGACTATACCTGTTAGGGAGCAGATTTTGAGGTCTCTTTTGAACTGTGATCTTATTGGGTTTCATACTTTTGATTATGCTAGGCATTTCTTGTCTTGTTGTAGTAGGTTGCTGGGCATTGATTATCAGTGCAAAAGGGGTTACATTGGTCTTGATTACTGTGGTAAGACTATCAATATTAAGATCTTGCCTGTGGGAATTCATATGGGACAGCTTGAGTCGGATCTGAATATGGAGCAGACTGCTACTTTGGCCAAACAATTGAAGGAGAAATTTGAAGGGAAAGTTGTGATGGTTGGTGTGGATGATCTGGATATGTTTAAAGGTATTAGCTTGAAGTTTTCAGCGATGGGGAGACTTTTGGAAATGCATCCGGAATTGATAGGGAGCGTGGTATTAGTCCAGATTGCTAATCCGGCCAGAAGTCGGGGTAAGGATGTGCAAGAAGTCAGATTTGAGACCAGTGTCATTGCTCAACAGATCAATAATAAATACGGTAAAGAAGGTTATGAGCCAATTGTTTTTATTAATGATCCATTAAGCGCTCTAGAGAAAGCAGCGTACTATGCGATATCTGAATGTTGTGTGGTTAATGCTGTTAGGGATGGGATGAATTTGGTTTCATATAAATACACTGTTTGTAGGCAGGGCAGCCCTGTTTTAGACAATGCATTGGGGATTAATGAATCGGATCAAAGGAAAAGTTTCCTAATTGTGTCAGAATTCATTGGATGCTCACCGTCCCTCAGCGGGGCATATCGTGTCAATCCTTGGGACGTAAATGCTGTGGCTGATGCCATGTATGTGGGTATCCACATGAAGGATGAAGAGAAACATTTGCGCCACGAGAAGCACTATAATTATATTAGCTCTCACGACGTTGCTTTTTGGGCGAGGAGTTTTGATCAGGACCTTGATAGAGCTTGCAAAGAGCATCATCTCAAGAGGTATTACAATGTCGGATTTGGTTTGAATTTCAGAGCTGCTGCTGTGGGAAAAAACTTTAGAATGCTTACGGTCGAAACAGTTGTTGCTGCCTATAACAATACAAACAGCCGGTTAATCCTTTTAGACTATGATGGAACTATGAAGCCAAAGTCTGCTGTTGACAAAACACCCAGAAATGAAGTTATTTCAATCCTGAATTGCTTATGCAGCGATCCCAAGAACATTGTTTTCATTGTGAGCGGCAGAGGAAGGGATCCTCTAAGCAAATGGTTCTCTCCATGTGAGAAACTGGGTATTTCAGCTGAGCATGGTTACTTTACTAGGTATAGTCTTTTGTATTTCATTAGCTTATGTGATGCATGGATTTGAGTGTTATCTATTTTAGCTCTTGACGATCCTGTTTACATTTAGGTGGACAAGGGATTCTCAATGGGAGACTTGCTCAGTCGCAATGGATTGTGATTGGAAAAAGACCGTAGAACCTGTCATGGAGGTGTACACAGCGACAACTGATGGGTCTTTCATAGAGCACAAAGAAAGTGCACTAGTTTGGCACTATCAAGACGCGGACCCTGATTTCGGCGGCTGCCAGGCTAAAGAGCTTCTTGATCACTTGGAGAGTGTCCTTGCTAACGAGCCTGTGGTTGTTAAAAGGGGCCGACAGATTGTTGAGGTGAAACCGCAGGTAATGAAACGTATTGAACTATTTTCAATTTAGTAGTTATGGTGCCAGCCACTAGAGGTTTGATATTCTGAAGTGAAAGAGAGAAAGATGTGCTTCTGAATTGCATTAGTCACTGAAGTTCAGATGGAGAAAGAAATTTGCTTTATGAATATGAAATTATATGGGCTGTGGTTATTTTGGTACAACTGTATCTGTAGTATATGCAGTTTGTCTAGTGATACAATATGTTACCATGTCTACTGCAAAAAGAAAGAAGTTGCATTGTAGTTTTATCTTTCTATCTTTGCATATTTGCCGTCATTCAATAGGCACCTGCACTGTTAATTGATGTTGAGTAAGATTTGGTTGTTTCATAAATGGGATTCTGAAGTGAAAGAGAGAAAGATGTGTTTCTGAATTGCATTAGTCACTGAAGTTCAGATGGAGAAAGAAATTTGCTTTATGAATATGAAATTATATGGGCTGTGGTTATTTTGGTTCAACTGTATCTGCAGTACATGCAGTTTGTCTAGTGATACAATATGTTACTATGTCTACTGCAAAAAGAAAGAAGTTGCATTGTAGTTTTATCTTTCTATCTTTGCATATTTGCTGTCATTCAAGAGGCACCTGCACTGTTAATTGATGTTGAGTAAGATTTGGTTTTCATAAATGGGAAGTTAGGTTATGATCCTTGACTTCCCATATAAATCTGGAGAAGTTGGGTTATATATCCTTGACCTTTCTTTTTTGGTGAATTTCAGGGAGTAAGCAAAGGTGTAGTTGTTGAAGACCTTATTTCAAGCATGCGAAGTAAGGGCAAGTCACCGGATTTCCTATTCTGCATCGGCGATGACAGGTCAGATGAGGATATGTTCGAGAGCATTGCAAGACTTTGTGACAATCCATCATTGCCACCTATTGCAGAAGTGTTTGCCTGCACTGTCGGTCATAAGCCAAGCAAGGCAAAATACTATCTCGATGATACGCCTGATGTCATCGAGTTGCTTCAAGGCCTTGCTACGGCATCAGTAGGACCAAAGGTTACACATACTCTGGAAGAAGATATCTAAAATGACCATAGGGAAACAGAAAACTAGGAAAACATGGGCCATGAGTTTGGAGCTTTGGGTTTTACTCCATTTATCTCATCCATGTTAGGAGGGAAGGTGTTGATTTAGGGCTAATCAAATGATACATCAGGACATGTATAGCACATAACTTACTTTTACAACCACAGGTTCATCTTATAATTCAGTTCTTAAAATTTACAAAGATGACAGATTCATGTTTTTTCCTTAATTTGAGGTCAAATTTTCGTTTCATGACAGATTGTTTTTTTTTTCCTGTTCCTTCCCCCCCCCCCCCATTTTCTGGAGATACAATCTGTGACACAAGAAGAAAACATATTCAATCAGCTGTAGATTTCAATTTAAATTATCAAATCATGTGATGTCTTTCTCTGTGCTGCCATCATGTTTGATTAATTTTCAGGAATCTTGGATAGATGAATAAATCTGTGAACCATAAAGAAAGCAGGCGTCTGATCTGCTACAAAACCTACAGAGATAAAGCAAACTAACCACCTGATTTCTTTTCTATCAGCCCGAATCGATCCCTTGTCAATAAAGAAGTTCCTATTGCTGCGCGATCCCCGGTGTAATCCGTTTCTGAAAACTACGTTGCATAAACTTCTCAAACAAATTGCTACACGGAAGGAAAGATTATGACTAAGAAATTTAGAAAGATCAGTTAACGTTGATGGTGACGCATAAATTGACCTCTTCCATAATTCCAAGGTTGGATAAATAGTAAAGACCATGCATTCAGAATTCATAATTTTCCTTGGTTTTGTTGTCCCGAGACACCCACGACATCGTGTCCCTGTGTATCTGAATTATAGACTTCTACGTTTGTATGATTTACTAGTATGCACAGCATTGCATTTTTCCAGAACATTACATGACTAGCTTGGCCTTCTTATAGCCAAATCTCACAAGAGATGGCCTTCATGTCATCGGAAGATTTTGTCCTTGGCAAGTAGATTATCATTGTCCAAAATCCAAGAGAGCCTCCCACATCAATGTTCCTCATCACATTTGAAGTTCAAGAAGCTTCATATATGTCCAGCTTCGCAGCCTAATGAAATTAATCAATGAGTTCTATTTTGATTTTGAATTGTGTAATAATTAATCTTCAGCTATGGTGTTCTCCGTATTCTTCATCAATCAAATACATTTCTTTGTCAAAGATGGTATATTTGTCAGACAAACACTACCCTGTGTTCTTTGAAAGCCAGATAATATAAACATTTTATTTTCTTTGTTTAACCACTTTGAACAATCAATTTTCTTTTTGCTATTATTAATGACCAAATATAGACAAATTTGTCGGCCTCATACTTTCATTTCACTCGATGGCTCTTAACAGTTTTCTCCTTGCATGTAACGTAACTCTTGAATTCTTGATGCAGAGAAATAATGTTTCTTGTTGCTGTCAGAAGGAAAATTGCAAATACATGCCCTTTTATTTATTTATTTATTTGGGATTCAATGACTGGATTATGCAAATATCTTTCTTTTACACAAGAGAGACCCCCATGGATTAAATCTTCTGCAGTGTCGTGTGCTTGATATCATGGTGAAAGGGCTATTTTATTGGGGCTCAGAGGGCTTCTCAGAGTTCTTCACTATCATAACTCATAAGCTACATTAGTAATTTGTGGCGTGCAGCAGCGCCATGACCGTCTCTGCAGTTTACCAGCAGTAGGTTTCCTTTCTGTTTGTTGACCTGATCAAGGTCAATGAAATTGCTTTTTTAAATGCACAAAGTTAATGCAAGATACGAGCATTTAAATTCATTTAGAAATAAAATCCAATCTTAACTCATCTGTAAACCAATATAAAAAAACTCTATTGTATAATTAAATATTAAAAAAATCACATATAGTAGATACCATATAAAGTGCATGACTGATGGGATTTGCCTAGTGTCCCGAGCTAAGCTGCGAGTTGTGACTTAGATTACTAGATCCAATAAGATAGCTTCATACAAATTATATGATATAGAAAAAAGACGATGAAAATAAATAAATCAAATTAAAAAATAAAAAAAAAATTATGCTGGCCTTCATAAAAAGAGTGCTTGCCAAAATTTTTTTTACAAAGATCAATTTTCACACAACACAATGCTAAATGATAATTTTTTATAAAAAAATTAAAAAGGATAAAAAAAATCAATTCGAGTTAGCTTGCTAAACATGTGACCCGAGTCGTGAGGCTGAGATAACATTATAGAAAGCAAAATGAAAAAAATTACTATATCTAATTTCCAAGAATTCAAATGTAGAATGACAAAATAAAAGAAAAGTCAATAAAAAAAATAAAAAAAACACTTACAAAATCGGGCAAGACCGCCAAACCCACAACCTGAATCATGCGAACATAATAACCTAGTAGAAGGCAAAACGGAAAAAACCATGAATCTCAATTCTCAAACTAACCCAATATACCCAATATTAAAGGATGAAAATGAAAAGTCATTCAATCTTAAAAAAATAATGACCTAAAAAAAATATTTAAGTCACTCGAGTTAACTCGCCAAACTCGTGATTTAGATCATGAGACCATGATAACCTATTACAAAGGAAAACAAAGAAAACCATGAAACTCAATTCTAATAAACCTAATGTTGAAGGATGAAATTGAAAAAGAAAATCGATGTAAGAAAAAAATCAATGTCAACCCGAGTTAATATTTCAAACTTGTGATCCGGGTCATGAAACCAGAATCACCCCATTAAAAAAAACACTCAATTCCTAGCTAACACAATGTCAAATGAAAAAATTGAAAAAACAATCAATTTTATGAAGTACCTAGAGCAAAAAAGTAGAAATCAAAATAATGATGATCAAATTTGAAGGAAAAAAAAATCAAAATGAGAGAACAAATTTGTTTTTTGGCATAACAGTGCGCCATCAACCGTCATACGCATCGTACCATCTGGAAGAACTCACCATGATGCTCCCAACAAAACCAACGGTGGCGATGTTCCACCACCGAAGGTAGACGCACATGCCTCCAAAAAGCGATGACTAGCCTTCACATGCGCCAACTAATTTGCGTTGCCCGTTTACCCTAGCCCATTATAGGTTTTTTACTTTCAATTTTTATCCTTTAACACTTCATTGTTTTACATCAACATAATTTTATTTTATTTTGCCAAATCAAGCATCGATCAAGTGCCAAATTTTTCTTTTGACGTCATGAGAATCCTATATATAGGTAACCAAAACAAACTACCAAGTCAAATCCTAAAAAAAATTTAATGTGAAAGGACCAAATTAGAAAAAAAAAAATAGTTGGGTGACAAAAAAAAAACTTTCCTTGACCATGCAAATCAATCCCTGATGTTAGGAATGAAATTGAATTTTATTTTTTCAAATTGAGCATCGATCGAGTGACATAATATTTTCCTAACATCGCAAAGTTCCCATACACATGTATAAGAATCAATCATAAAGACCAATCTCATATCAACACAACGTTAAAGAACTAAATAAAAAGAAAAAAATAAAGGAAAAAAAAACCTCAAGGACCAAAGCTTTTACCATGCAAATCAATAGTGCAAGCTCTCAAAGAGCACAATAAAACAACACCGATGCCCATTATTTTTATAATTTAATATATAAAAAATAGCATATAGTAGATACCATACACAATACATAATTAATGGGATTTGTTTAATCATAAGCACAAATTCTTCTCTTTATGGTGTGAAAAAAATGGTTATTAAAGAAAATAATCTACATATTAACATTAAGCTTAGCTCAACATGTTAACTTGAGTATATGCTCGCATCGTATTAGTAAAAATTATTTAGATTTTTTTTTAATAATTTCATTTTATAGTTTTTTAAACAAGTTTAGGTTAATTTTATTGACCAAGATCATTTTTCGAGTTCACCCCGGGCTTGGTCTTATATCTAATGACTGTATTAATTAATGTTGTGTTTTTACTTTTTAGTCCTCAAGCAAATAGGATGGACTCCATCAATCGCTCTTCCCATGAAGCATGCAGCTTTGCCAATGCAAATACCCTTTCTTTATGAAGGATTTGCCAAATTGCCAACTCATCAAGGGTCCGGTTATGGTAATTGTAATAAAGCATTTAATTATTTCCTTAATTTCGCATTAAAAATGATTGAAACATAAAATCATGGTGGTGGGAAACATTGTCTCATTCATTGCCAACGATTGACAACCGAAGCATGTTCAAGAAACTTACATTATTAAAAGAAACTTACATTATTAAAAAATTCACTCAAAAACTATAGGGACAAATTTATTTAATATCTCTATCTTCATCTCTCAAACCAAATATGTTTTTATCCTTTCTTTATATGTCTTTTTTTTACTTAAAATACCAACTAAACATACATGAATAATAAACAATATGTACTCTATAAGCATCCAAAAGTTGCTTTAAGACAATTTAACCAAAAAACAAGAACAATTTTCTTTACGATTAAATATCATGTTTTATTTTTTTAACAATTAACTATAATATAAAAGGCGAGGTGAAAACACTATTCACCATGCCATTATCCGCTCAAAAATATATTATCGTGAATTGCTACAGTGAATTTTTTTTGTCCCTATATTTTTTTTTCAATTATACCCTTATAGACCTAAATTGATGACAATTAAAGCTAATTTATTGAGGAATGCATGATTCAAATACATAGAACTAAAATGAAAAGGATAGAGAAAAGCAGTGGTTGTTTCAAAATTAGAATAAAAAGTTTACTTTGGTCCTTAAACTTTCAAATTATAAACTTTAGGTTCTCAATATTTAAAAAAATTAATTTTGATACAAAACTTCATTTTCTTATTTCTTGGTCTCTAATTTGAGAGAGGAGAGGGAGAGTAGTTGGATTCCGAAAGTAAAGAGAGAAAGTTACAGTTGACACCGATTCTAGCCATGAAAAAAGAGTGATTTTGATGTCAATAGGTTCTATTAAACGAGGAAAATTTAGCTTAGGTGTTCTTTGCCCTTAACTTTGCCTGAGATGGTAGATTTAAGCTTAAGAAGTTTTGTTTTTTTTTTCTTTTTATTTCAGGTTTTCAGTGTGATTTTTGGGTTCTCCAAAGCCATGAATAGGTTTTCCAAGGTGTATAGAACGTTTTTGGATTAAAAAAAATGATTGAAAATAGATTTTTTGGATGTAAAACACCTATAACTTGACTTTTTGGTTGTTGAAATGTAGGTAAAGCAGGGAACACATTGTATGCTATTTTTTTTCTAAAAAAACTTAAGGGTGGACGACACGCTGTCCACCCCATAAAAATAATAAATTAAACAGGCTTAGGTGCATGAGCTGCCCTAAGCCTGTGCTCCAAGGCCAACCTGCCCCATACTTAGGTTTTTTTTTTTTATTATTCTTTACCAATTTAATCATTCATAATATAATTTTTATTGATGATTTGTCTTTTTTTAAAATTTTATTATTTAAAATTTTATTAATTTTTGATTGGACAACATAACTTGTTTCAGTTTGTTACTTGTAGATTTTTCATTATCTCAAACAAATGTTCTAATATTTAATTAGTTCTTAATCCTGTGAGGGTATTAAATAAAAAATTATAAAAAAATTGTTGAACTCGATTGAATTTATGATCCGATTCACAAATTTAAATAGTTAATTTTAATTGATTTAAAATTAATTATGTAATTTGTTCCAATTGCATGAATAATTATCTACTTATTTAATTAAATAAATGTATAAACTTTTCACTTCTCTGATTGAGCTTTTAAAATAAAAAAAAATTGTTGAAAATGCTATAAACACACGATTAAGTCCGAGTCAGCAGAAAGGTTCCAAGAATAGAATAAAGACAGGAGTGGTTTGAAAGCATTGAAATTGGGCCTATGAACCGAAGAAATTATGGCCTTAGAGAAACAATATTAACTTCTAATGTTCCAACTGGGATCAAATTCAGTGTGAACACAACTGTTTTCCTGTCAAAAAGAACACGTTCGCTTTTTTTTTCCAGGCACAACAGTGTCTCAAGTGGGAGCCCGTTGCTGATTGGTGGTGTTGGTAATTAAAATCTTAATTTTCCTGCTGCGACATTAAACAAGTATTAATGGGTCAAACTTTTTTCTTACTAAACAACAGTCTTGTAGGGTTCCTCAAATTGGACACCATTATTTATTCCCAGCTAAGCATAAACAAAGGTTAAAAACAAAAAACCCCAGTCTGTTAAACTCAGTGAATGTCTGATTCCTCATTTTCAAGACTCAGAAAAGAGCACCAACCAAATCTATCACTCACTCATCTCCAGCTAACACTCTCTTCGGTTTCAGTAGTTCAGATTTGCTAGTGTACACCAAAAGATTTTATGGGTTTGCTAGGGTTTTAGGGAAAGATCAGATTTTTAATTTTTCTTGCTAATGGAGTTGAAGAAGGAGAAGCTTGTAATGTAAGTTTCTTTTATTGTTTTGTGATCTTGCTTTTGTGTGTTCTGTTTGTTTCTCAGCAAATGCTTTGTTTGGCTGCTAATACCCTGAATTCCTGCTTTACCGGAGGCTCATAGAACTCTTTTGCATAGGTGGGGTTTCGTCCTTACAGTGAGCTGGATAACAAATTGATATGAATTTTGTGATTTTTTGGAATATGTTTCTAGTTTTGTTTCACAGTAAAGAACAACTGCTGTTTTTAATTGTTTAAGTGCTGATAAAATTAGTAAAGTTTGGATCTTTCATTATTTGGTTGCTGGGGAGGCCAAGATCTTTTGTTTCAATTGGTTGAAATAAACCTTGAGCTTTAATATTCTAGAAGCTGAATTAACTATTGAAGTCAACAGTTTATTCGCTCAAGTTCATTTCTTGACAAGTATACTTCTGTTCCTAGGTGAAATGCTAATGGGATTGCATTCGCAGTTTGGAATTTTCCACTAACAATTTGGCTCGACAATTTGTAGGTTTTATTCTGATGGAAAACATGACAAAGAAATCCTGTGGGGAAAAAATGACCCGATACGCTTAGAAAAGTCATCTTCTGTTGATAAGGTCTCATCTTCATTGCTAAAAGCAGACAATATGATTGTGGGTGGTAGAAATAAACTCAATGGCAATTCCGAAATTGGAAGGTCTAAGGTGTTTCCAGAGGACCTTGCCCCATGGCGTCAGAGAATACTTGACCCTGGAAGTGATATTGTGTTGCGATGGAACAAGATTTTCCTTTTCTCATGCTTGATGGCACTTTTTGTTGATCCGTTGTATTTTTACTTGCCCACTGTTGGAGGGGCAGGGGAATCTTCATGTGTGAATACAGACTTTAAGTTGAGAATTGTTGTGACCTTTTTTCGGACTATTGCGGATCTTTTTTATTGGTTGCACATGCTTATAAAGTTTAGGACTGCTTATGTTGCACCAAGCTCTCGCGTCTTTGGAAGGGGCGAACTTGTCATGGACCCAAAGAAGATTGCAAGGAGATATATTAGGTCTGACTTCTTCATTGATCTCATTGCTACTCTGCCTCTCCCTCAGGTATCACATTTTAATAATTGTTGTTCTACAGTTTAAGCACGCTTCACTTGTGGTCCTTGTTGATTCAATTTGACTAGTGGCCAGAGTAAAATAGACAGAGAATTTGGAGAGATGTAGAATGCTCTGACAATAATACTCGCCACATGAACTTGATTCTAATTTTTAAACAACATAGCTTTTCCACCTTGAATATGAATCTGTGTTAGTTACTTGAATGTTATAGATGTTAAAGTCAAAAGCATTTAACTGAAGGATTTTATCTATAATTCACTATAGGCAACCAAATGGGCCCCTCCCGTTTGAAGAGAACAAAAGCCACGCACAAATTAAACAAACTGTATAGGGTCATCTACAAATAAAGAATGCCCTGAACGATGCAATTTACTTAAATGGAGTTGGTTTCACATGCTTATTATTGACATTTATATACACTTTGTAGAAATTAACATATATATGTCTCCTTCCTTAAAATCTCTATGTTCTAATAGTTTTTTTTCCTTATAAATGGAGAGGAATAATTTGGAAAAGTTGAATAAGGGTAGAAGATAATTCAAGTTCCATGTCGATGTTAAGGAGAGAGTGAACAAGAGTGGATTTCACTTGGAGCTCTTGGGGATCATGGAGGAAATGATGATCCCGATAATTGAACAATCTTTTTGGTTGTTCAATCCTTTCTCAAGTGTGTTCCTTTGTCTCTGGTGTTCTTTTTGTAAACAAATCAGACATGGTAAGAGCAGAGGAAGAGAATTTGGAAAATAGTAAATGAAAATTAATAGTGGAAGTAGGATTTTATTTCACCAGACATCGAATGAAATGAAAAATGAACTTGATGAAATATTAGGTCATAACCCTCCTAGTTGTAGGGAGATTTGAGAGAATCCACAAGAGAGTCACGTGGTTTTTTACTGGCTTTCATTTGGAAATATGGGAAAACAGAAACAGAAAAACAATCTGAACTTTGTAGAAGCGATCCTCCCATAGAGCATGTGGTGTTTAGAAGTCTGTTCTGCACCTCAAGGTATGGAAAAGTTGGGTTTCATAAATGGCCTCTGGGAAATTTAAGAGAAGCATAGGTAGTGTTATGTGGTCAAGTGCTGGCTTTTATTTGCAATTATGGTAAAATAGAAACAGAGAAACAATTATTCAGAAATCCCATTCCACATCTCTTCAAATGGAAAAGTTGTGCTTATGTTGTCCTCTAGAAATTAGTACATTGTCAACCAGCGCTGCTAGAGTTTTGTGAGCTACCTCTTTTATTTGATTTTGATGGATTACAAATAGACATGTTTCAGCCACGTGCAGCATAAAACTTTAGCCGTGTCATCGAGGAAATAGGACAGCATTCAAGAAAAGCAGAATAGGTGAACTCGAAATATGTTTGGCTATGGGAATGATTTGATCTCAAAATATCTCATATATATATATATAAAATCCAAAATAGCGCAGGATGGGAAAAGGAAACTATCAAAACCAAATTGATGGTGGGTTAAATTGCAGAGGTATAAGTAGATTGCCAAGGTATTATGGGTTCTTTTATTTTCTTCAGGGAAGGGCGACCGGGATGTTTGTGGAGAGACCAGTTTTTTTAGAAGAAGCTTAAGACTTGCAGCATCTTGGCTTCCAAGATTAATAAATAGTGTGGCAGATGGTGTGAATTATAACTGAGTTTACTTTGACAATGGGCATCATATGTGAACTTACCTGCTGTTTCTATCAGGCAAACATTTTAGAGAGGAAATGAAAGAAACTCAAACAAGCCAGAAAACCATGCAATGAAGTAAAAATTTGCCTCTCTTATGACTTCTATCCGTAGGTATTATTGCTTGCTTGTTTTTGAAATACATTCCTGCATCTGAAAACATTACGAAGGCAAACCTGCTTAGCTTCCTCATCTGCACTATTGTTAGTTTCAATTTGTAAATGTTGAATTTTTTAGTCACATCTGTTTCATAAGTCTGGCCTATAAAAAAGGAAAGCATAATTGATTGAAATTTACTGCAGATTGTCATATGGTTCGTTATACCAGCAACAAGAAGCTCTCGAACTGATCATAAGAACAATGCCCTTGCTTTAATTGTTCTGCTACAATATGTTCCCAGATTATATCTCATTTTTCCATTGAGCTCAGAAATTATTAAAGCAACTGGAGTGGTTACCAGGACAGCTTGGGCTGGGGCTGCATATAATCTGCTACTATACATGTTGGCCAGCCATGTATGTTTGATTTTGTCTTCTTGTTGTTGCTACACGCTTGGTTTTTCCAGTGCTACGACTTCAATTTTTTTTTCTTATCATTACTTCTCTTTTTTATGCAGGTTTTAGGGGCTTCATGGTATTTGCTATCAATTGATAGGTATACATCATGCTGGAAATCACAATGTAGAAAAGAAAATAGTCCTGTCAAATGCTTGCTCGCTTATCTGGATTGTGATACTTTCAACGATGGCGAACACAAGGCCTGGGCAAGTGGTACAAGTGTTTTCAAGAACTGTGATCCTGATAATGACATAGAGTTCAAATATGGCATATTTGAAAATGCAGTTAAAAAAAATGTCGTATCCTCCAACTTTATTGAGAAGTATTTGTATTGCTTGTGGTGGGGTTTACAGCAGCTAAGGTATACTTTTGCACACACCATACATTCAGAATTTTGTATCTCAATTTGGTTTCAATTTCATTGCATGATTGAATCTCTCTATTGCAAGATGTTCTTCCAAATATTATATGGCCTCAATTATGATACTAGAATAGAATATTCAGTTTATTATTATTTAATTTTATGGAAGAAATGATATAGATATCCCAATGCTAATTTGCATTAACATGTACAATTGTCAGACATCGGTGTAATTGATGTGGACTATCTTTGAAAAAGGTTACTTTTTTCCGACATCTATTTGATATATGTTACTGGTTTAATTAATTGATTTATTTTAAATATAATTTGGATATAATTTAATATATTGACAATTTAAGGGGAAAAGGTAACCTCATTACATAGGGAATGTGCGTGCGTTGTAGTTTTCAATAAATTGAAAGAAGAAGAAAGAAAGGTCTCTTATTCCTCTTCATCTGTATGGCTTGGAACACTGTTTGAGATTTGCCACAAATCTGGCCTTTGACTTCTCTCATGAACCACACCATCTGCACATGACGCAATAGGGAGAGAGTCATAGTCAAAGAAAAGTTTTGATTAACTGGAGAGAAAGCATACTGGAACAAATATGTGGTCAAATTGAAGCTAAGGAGTGATAAAAGGGCAGTCAGGAGTGTAGACCTCACTTTACCCCATTCATCCCTAGACAGAATAATGTAAGTATGTTATGAAACATGTATTTAGACAGTAAAAAAAAACCCAAGCACATAGTTCAACTACATACCACAAACAGAGGAACTGGATGTTAGAATGAGTAGAATGCATTCTGGTAGCATTTGAATATCAAAATAACTGCTTCAGTGTGTTGATTGATGGCTTGATATTCCCTGTTCTTTTGGTTATCTGGAAGAAGTGGCCATACTGTAGTTTTTCGGATTAATTATGCCTTTTTAATGTTTAGATTTTTTTTATTCTTTTAAAATGTGACACCTAGGTCCCCAACTTTGCAAAATCATATTGGAATACGACAAGATGCTTATTATTGTTGAATAGAACATTTGATGTACCAGATAATTGACTAAATATTTGCTATCTTAATGTATTCTCTAAACTCAAAAATTAAGAAACTTATGTGAGCATGGGCTATGGTAGCTAATGTCTTATACTTTCTTATTTCAGTTCATATGGACAGAATTTGTCAACTAGCACATTTATTGGGGAGACATCATTTGCCGTACTCATTTCAATCTTGGGTCTTGTTTTATTTGCCCATTTGATTGGCAATATGCAGGTATCATTAGTGCTTTATGTTTGAGTTTCCACCTCTCAATCTTCCAACTTGCTTTCTCTTTTTGTCTGACTTTTCCATTTCCTGGTATTTCTTTCTTTCTTTTTTCTGAACTTTGAAGACATCTCTTCATGGCGTTTGCTAAAGTTCTCCTTATTCTTGTTCCCAAACTTGTTCCATCTTATTAGTATAAACAATATGCAGTATATCATCTTCAATGTTTAATTAGGAGGTGGGAAGGCAGGCTGTCAACTATAATTGCTATTTAGTAATTTTCTTGTCTCATATGTCGAGGTATTTCTGGGACCCACTTGATGGTTTTCATGACTGTGATGAACTTCATTTAGAATTCAGAAGCCCCGCTACCATCTTCCAATATATGTCTTTGACTGATTGACCTGTGATGAACCTTTTCTCTTCTTTGTCTGTCCTTGTACCAATTGCTTTAGTAAGAGATAAGATATCATCTTGTCAGGTTCTATTTTAGTACCACTGCTAAATCCTTTTCGCCCCTCTTTTCATAGCTTAGTACTTTTGATGTTGCCTTGATCTTTCTGTCTCAACTAAATATTTAAAGAAACTTTTGAACGAACTTTTGAAAGCCAAATGGACCCCCCTTGTGTTAATCTTTTATCTGTTACTTTAAAGAGCCTTTTTTCTGGTGCAAAGTCTTCACTTGTTATCAAGATATTGCAAGTTGAAGGCGAATGAATGGTCTCTTCATGCAGAAGTTCTGAAGAATAAAGATTGCCTCTTTTAAGTATTTTGTGTTATCCTACTTTGGCTGGATAATAATCTACTGGCAGCATTTATATTTATTACTTTATGACCTGGTTTAATGATTGCACATCTGTTTTATGATGTAGACATATCTTCAATCTCTCACTGTGAGACTGGAAGAATGGAGACTCAAGCGAAGAGATACCGAGGAATGGATGAAGCATCGCCAACTCCCTGAAGATCTGAGGAAACGGGTTCGACGTTTTGTTCAATACAAGTGGCTTGCAACTCGAGGAGTCAATGAAGAATCCATACTACGTGGCCTACCTGCTGATCTTAGACGTGATATCCAGCGCCACCTATGTTTGGACCTTGTTCGACGTGTATGTCTCTATCTGAATATTTAATCTTTTAGAGGTGAAAACACTCGTGTCTGTTTGTCTTTAGTCATTTCTGCCCCAATATAGGGTGCTGAGCTGCATAGGTATTTCAGAGTGGCATTTCATGATGGCTTTTATGTTCTAGTTTGACTTTTGTTATATATGAGCCTTCTTGTCTGATTTGAGCATGGGTTTCTTTCTTTATTATACTCTATGAATTAATCATTGTGAGGTCCTGAAAGCAGTTTTTCACCACAGTATTAGGGAATTGTACTAGATGGACGTATGTCAAGTAGAAAATCATCAGTATGTTCATCAATCAAATGCATCTTTTTCCTAGGAAGTTCTGCTTTAGATATTAATTTTTGGGTCTTGAGTCTTGAATCTTGATTTTGATTCTGTACATAATCTGATTATGCTTCCATAAGTTGATAAACCTTGATTGGATATGGTAATCAATTCAGTTCACTCTGTTAGCATAATAATCCAATTGCTTTTCTTGTTTCTAGGTGCCCTTTTTCTCACAGATGGATGATCAACTGCTTGATGCAATATGTGAGCGTCTAGTTTCTTCCCTGAGCACTGAAGGCACGTATATTGTTCGTGAGGGTGATCCTGTGACAGAAATGTTATTTGTTATTAGAGGCAAACTGGAGAGTTCCACTACCAACGGTGGCAGGACAGGTTTCTTTAATTCTATCATGCTGAAACCTGGGGATTTTTGTGGAGAGGAGCTACTTTCATGGGCTTTGCATCCAAAATCATCCCTCAACTTGCCATCATCAACACGAACAGTCAAGGCTCTAAATGAAGTTGAAGCTTTTGTATTGAGAGCAGAAGATCTCAAGTTTGTTGCCAACCAATTTAGACGCCTCCATAGCAAGAGGCTGCAGCATACATTCCGATATCATTCACATCATTGGAGGACATGGGCAGCCTGCTTCATACAGGCTGCTTGGCGTCGGCACAAGAAAAGGATGGTGGAAAACAATCTCACCATGTCAGAATCCTTTGCATTGAATGAGAGAGAGGCTACTGAACCTGAGGAAGAGGATGGGGCTCATTTTTCAGATCGTTCAAATCCTTCCCAGGCAAAACTGAACCTTGGGGTCACAATACTAGCTTCCAGATTCGCTGCCAACACAAGGAGAGGTGCTCAAAAGATCAAGGATGTTGAGATGCCAAAACTACCGAAGCCCGAGGAACCTGACTTTTCATCTGACGTTGATTAGTGTTTGAAGCAGTCTAATATATGATACCAACTAGTGTCTCTGCTATGGTCAAAATTAGTTTCAGATGCTTGTCAGAGAACTTTCCACCCGATGGAATCCAAGGTCTCACTCGTACGTGAGGGAGGAGAACAGTGGGGTGGGATTGGATTTTCTAGAATTGGTCCGGTAATTGTATATTTTATTTAGATTATGCCCTCATCAGAGGTGATTAATGAGCCATGGAATTTGCTTGCTCTAGCTATCTTTCAAATTGGTCCTTGTATCCATTTGGCTGTGCCATGGATTGCAAAATACACGGACTTAAGCTTGTATCATTTGTATGTTTAACCACATCCTCTTGAGTATAATTAAATATGGTTTGGTAAATGCCAGTTCGTGCTGTGAGACAAACTTCAAAGTGCCATTTATAATGGTGGCTATGATCAATCCGGACAAGTTAATGTCACGTTTCAGACTTAGAGCTGCTCGAGTGGACTGTTTTCAAACACAGCCACGTGTTATTCCAAAATGGAACTAAAAAATTTGGCAGAAACAGGGAGCTGTTGCTTGATTTAGAAACTAGTTATGTCATATGAAGTCTCTTCCTGAAATGCCAAAGACAAGCTACAAGAATGACCATGGTACAAATGCTGGGGGCATAACTCTGGAGAAACGAAACACTTCGGCAATTCACGTCTTTTATTGCCTGCACTGCAGAAACTAGTAAGGAAACAATGTGAATGGATTTTAGGTTATGTTCTTAGAAAATATTAAAATTAGGGAACTCTGACGTGATTCTGGCCGTGATGCAGCATTATGTACATGTTACATCCTAAATCAATAATAAAAAAGGTAAAATACACAGGCCAGAAACCTAGATACAAAATGGCAAGCTATATATCGAATGACATCTCAGATGAAATGTGATCATACTGCGCCATGTCCCTAGAATACAATCCAAAGACCTGTCTTTCCCATTCTTTGTCATCCTTTTATGGACCATACCTGTCTATGTCATAAAACTCTATGTTCTTGTACTTCTGGGATATTATTTCTGCTTGAACTTTTCTTGCAGTGTCTGTTGCACAACCAACAAGAATCAGGACGGAAGTGCCAGCAAATCCTCGAAATGCAGTCAAGTGTGAGATTTGTTCAATCACAGAAGGACCAGCAGCCAGGATAGCCAAAAAGGCAGAACCCAGAACAGATATGCGGCTAAGAACCTGTATGACAACCATTTTAGTATAAATACCGAGTCCAAGAATCATTAGCTCAACAAAACTTAAGGCTCGCACTAAAACTTTACACATGCAATGATAAAATCTTCTAGCAGCTTCTGCATAGTATTAGACGATCAACTTTATGTAGCCCTCAGTGAAAAGGATTATCTGGATTCTGGAACAGTAGAGATGAAAGGGCTTATGTAGTAGCTCTTGTGGAACACTATTCCAAAGGTGGTTCAGCTATGCATAAAATATATTAAGGAGTGTCTAGACATCCATGGAAATGAAAGGGGCCATTATGGTTAACATAGTAATCACATAGGCAATTCCACAGAAAGAGATCACTGATACAAAGGTGTAGCAAGGAGGTTGATCACTAAAAGACCAGGTCTGCTTCTATTGAAAATCCAAGAATTAGTGAATAAAACTGGCCAGAAGAGTTCATACGGTTCAAAATAAGCAAATAAAAGAAGAGGGTGAGAGGTGAGATTAATTTTTTTTTATTAAAAGAACCTAAGAAGTAGAACATTTGTAGATTATGCGTTTGACTACTTCATATGATAAATACTAAGATTGCTTAGTAATTGACCATTTTGATGTATACCCCAAGGTCAATTATTAGATGCACCAATCCAAACTCCTGTATCAGATAGTATGGTCTAGAATTCATGTAACAAATACCTGAGGTTCTAGTCATGATAGCATGTTTCGTGTATGGTTCATATATCATTCAGCATTCAGGTTTATAATGCAAACAATACACATTTCATAAGAAAGAAAAAAACTCACTGTTTTAAGAAAAGCAGCGGTACTTTTACCCGGTCGTACAAGTGGAATTGATGCACCTTGGCGCTTCAACTGTTCACTCACATCATCGGGGTCTAATTGAAGGAAGGTGTAGTAATAGTTGAAGAACGCTATTAATAGGATATTGGTTGGGAGATAGAAAGAACCTGCAAACATTTATCCAGTTAGTTTAAACTAGATCTATTTGTTTTACACCGACAAAGAAAGCAGAATCCACCAGATGAAAGTTATTGATGGCAAATTCTTTTCTTCTATTTTCTTTTATTCCATCTCATGCAGTTACTATCAATAGTTTGGTTCTTGGATTACACAACATTACAACTCTGAAGTAAAATAAGAGGCTAGAAAAACAGCCACCCATCCTACCCCACCCTAAGGTAACCATGAATCAGATGACTCAATCACCATACTAAGACAGGAAGGAAGACAGAGCACAGCATCCTACCATAAACATTGAATTGGTTTGGAAGTAAGCAGAGTTCATGGTAAACAGTCAAGAGTATTTGAGCAATTTAAGCACCATGACAAGGCCCTCAAATGAGCACAGAGAAAAATAGCTTCCAAAACCTAGGTAAGACTCATTTCAACTAGGTTGATAATCAATAATTTTGTTAGTGCAAAGAAACTGTTTCCAATCAACTATCATCCTGTCATTTTTAACATGAGCAGCCAAAATAGCAAATGCTCACCTCCCGGGTTCAAAGCCAATGCAGCTTTCTTCAGTGCAGATATTCCAGTGAACCGCCTAGGGTGCCAGGAAGAGCCAATGATGACGTAGAAAAGATAATTGGCATCACCCCAGAACTATTTACCTGCTCAGTGAAACCATGATATGAAAATAAAGATGAATTAAACCTGAATGGAAGACATACAACCACAGGAAGCCATCTCATCACAACTCAATTAAAAGAAGTGCGCATGCAAGATACATAACATAGTATGTGAATTGTATGATAATCATCTTCATTTCCTCCCCAGGCTTCTTTCAACACTGGATTCTGTATTACATCCTATGCTGTGGGAATATGCTCAAGCTCATAACTTAAGGTGGTGAGATCATGCATAAGTTTCACAGAACAAAAATATTTGGAAGACAAATCATCAGCCTTAACTTTTGAATGTCAAAGGTAGTCCTATTGAGGTCATAGATTAACATACTATCATCAAACATTATTCAATAATGCTTGTTATTTCTCACTGTTAGGGAGTTGGAGAATAAGAGTTCTGTAAGTTGAACTACAGATGCTGAAGTAACAGCATGGTCTCTGTTTTCCCTCTTTTCTAGAGAGTTAAAACTAACCTAATAGTAAGAGGCTCAAGGTAACACCAATTTCTCAAAGAGCAAGAACCCAATGATGATATGTGGGGAAATTATGAAAGTAATAAGATGATAATTTTTTTCTTTTCGACGGAAGAAGAGAACTTTACCGAGAAAAATAAAGAAAATACAAGCAACAAGAAAAACAAGACACTCCTGCACAAACAGGAAATCAAATGAGATTAGCTTGATTGTTTCTGAAAGAGATCCAAGGGTGCAAAGGGGAGATGTAGAATGCATGAATTCATCACTGATTGCCTCTCTTTATACACAAGCAGTAAAAGCAAGTGGGTAACAAGCTAAAATTGTTCTTCCAAAGATCATGTCTCCAGAGAAGGATTTTTAAACAATTTGTATTCCTCCTTTCCAAAAAAGCCAGGCTTTTGACCCTTGATCCTCCCAAAGAAAGAGGTATGGCATTTCCCCTCATCTTCCATGGATAATTTTTTCCGTTCAAGTTGAAGAGGTAATTTCACCTTCAAATGGTCTCATTAGTGAGCATCAAGCTGCTCTTACTTTTATGATAGCTGAAGTTCTATAAGTTTTGGAATTGACAGAGGAACCCATTTGAGGCACTCTGTTATGAAGATTATCATCATGAATGACAGAACCCATGCAGTTGATATGCTTAATTGGCAAAATATCATATCAAAGTCAGGTCAATGGGTATACCCAATCATAGATACACATACATTGGCATAGTTCTAACATCAAAATTTGGGGACTTTGTTCTTAATTTTGTCTCAGTGTGAGAAAATGACTAGTTAATTACTCCTAGTTGAAAATAAAGGTACATATCAGGAAATTGACCAACAAAGCATTCTGAATAGGAATGAATCAAATCAAAGATTTCAAACTCATAGAATTTAAAATACATGATACAAGAGCATAAAATACAAACCTTAAAGGGTAGATAAGCAGATTTTTGAAGCCCACCACTTCTGCTGGTATATCTTGAGGCATAGTTGAGTGGAATCTTTCTTTCTGCCTCCTGAAATCCTTTGTTGTAATATTCATTAACATTTTATTTCTTCCACAAAATCAAGTTTTATCAAAAAATTGGTTAACAATTACCTGAACATAGACAATACCAAGAACTAATAGGAAGAACGAAAAGATGATGGTGCCAAGTCCAACATAGTTACCATCCTGAAATGCCTCTGCAGCAGTCCGACCAAAAGATGCCGGCAAGTAGGAAATAATACTTGTAAATATCAAAAGAGATGTACCATTTCCAAGTTTTAGATCAGAGATTCGTTCTCCAATGTAAGTTGTAAACACAGAGCCAAGTGTCAATAAAGTAACAGATGTTAGAACCCACTGCGTGTTAAAGTCATCAACGTAAGGACGGAGGTAAAGAACCTGACCAATTGCCTGTCATGGAAAACAAAAAATAACTTGGCATCATTTTGTAGAATACATTTCCGGGTACTCTGTTGAGAACATCAACTGTTTTTAAGAGTTTCAAATGCAAGATATTTGATGTTCAACACCTTCACAGACAGATACGTGATGCTGCTATATGACAAGTACTTATAATATGCTACTAGTTTGTATATTCAGACTCTGAAAATTACTTTGCAAAAAATTGATCTCATAATTCACAACTATAACTTTGTTGACTGAAGTACTAATAGATGTGTTAATGGTTTTGCTTTTCACATCTTAACAAAAAATCTGACCTAAATATATATGACAACCACAAATTTTAGCAACAACAAAACTTTACAATTTTTTTTTGGAACAACACTTAGAGGGTTATGTGATGAATCTAGGTTCATGTTAGCTAACACATTATTCAGGTGAACATTGAGCTGCTTACCTGTACTATAGCGAAACCAACTGAAGCATACCGAGTATACTGAAGAATTTTCTTTCTTCCTGCTTCACCTTCTCTCTTCTGAAGATCTTGCAACTTGGGATAAATTTGAGCAAGAAGCTGAAACACAATCTGGGCATTGATAAAGGGAACAATTCCTAGTGAACATATTCCAAGTCTACCAATGCCTCCCCCAGAAAATGAATCCAAAGTGCTCAATAAGCTATTCTGATCTAAATTTCCAGCGAATGCCTCCTGATTTACCCCACCTAGGGGTATATATATCCCAAGACGGGATAGAGCCAGAAACCCCAAAAGCTTGAGAAATTTTCCTGGTAATGGGCCTTTGAAGAAATCGCCAAAATTAATGGAACTGTCCTCGATTGCGGCTGCCAAGAGTCAAAGCATCCCACTTAATTGCTAGGAGATAAAAAATACATTCGCAACTTGAATATCATAAGACATTAAGCCAGAAACAGACCTGCAACTCCTCGCTTATCTTTTTTTGTACTCGAAGCACTCTCAAATATTGGCGATAAGAAGGCTAGAAGACTTTCCCAGGAAGCATTTAGACTGGATGGTACATTTGAATTAATACCCAAGGGATCAAAACTGGAGCAATCACGGTTACAAAGGAATTCAAGTCAGCTAGAGAGAGAGATTACAACAACAGAAAACTAAACATTTATAGGGAAATGTTAGGTGGGGAAATTTTGAATGGAATAATTTCCAAATGAAAAAACACCTATTAAAACCTAGACATCTTTAGAGCTTACTGAATTGAAAAGTTCAAGGCCTTAAACTAGGCAGTAAAAGTTAAATTCGGTAAGAGTATGGTTTGCCTGATTCAAAGAACAATGACGGAAACTAGGAGCTACATCACCTTAACTTCCATTTAAGACATGTAATGATTAATTTTTCAAAATGCAGAAATATGCTGCTTAATTTCCAAGGAGGAAAAGGGAATTATGGAAGTAAGAACGAAAATCAAGCAGAACATCTTTCAATTTGGGTTCTTTTGGTTTACACCCAGCACCCGTAGTCCTATTATGAACAATTTTCATTTCCCTCGCTTCTCCTAAATGTCCATTCGATCCAGACAAACACACACACACACACACACACACACACACAAACACAATAGAAGAACCATAACGCGATCAGAAAGCTTTTTATATTGAAGAACAACATCACCTCAAGAAACCAAGAAAAGCTTTTTCAAATTATTATTCCTCTTGCCAAGCAATGCATGGGACATACAAATTGACGTAAAGAGAGACCAAATTACCAACAAACAAACAAAGCCCATTTTGGATAAAGGTACAGAAATCTAACTTTAAAGAACCAAATGACAAGATAATAAGTGAAAAAACACAAAAGGGCGTCCCTGAAAAAGCAAAAAGAAGTACCTATTGGCGTTAAGGGTAGTGTTCCACGACTTGGTGTTGGGTTTTGGCTGGACAGAGAAGCTGGCTCTGCAAACTGATGTTTTGAGTCTTTGAGAGGCTCTTGTGGGATTGATACGAGAGAGGTTGAAGCTAATTGGCGAGCAAGGACATGCTTCTCTCACAGTTAACAACATGATCTTCTCCTAACACTTAATAGCCTTTTGGTTTTCTCTTGTATTAGTACAAGTTTTCTACTACCAAGTCACAACTACTAGTACAAGGATTTTCTTTCATTTTCTCCTCTTGCTGGAAGTGGAACCTCAACTGTAAACGGTTTTTTCTTTTGACCAAATTAACTTGTGGGATATTTTCATAATTCAAAATTGCATTCTTTTAATCAAAATGTTTATTCTTTATTAAAGCATTTCTTTTTATTTTGATGATAATATATATATTTTTTATTATAAGCATTTTTTTAAAAAAAATCATCATGATAAACAAGTTTCAATAAAGAGATCAAAAACCTTGTCTTAACAATTTTAACACAACCATATAAAAAAAACTAAAAGAATAATTAATGTGAGAAAATTAATATAAAAAACCTGATAATAAAAATAACAAATAAGACATTTTATTCTCATTAAATATTCATGAACAAATTTTTAAAAACAATTATGCATATTAGGTTAATATATATTATATATCATAAAGTAATTATTAATATTACCATAAGAAATTCTAATCTTAATTGAAACTTATGACCAAAATCAGGTAATTTTTCATATATAATGTTAACAATTTTATTATAAAATAAAAATTAATTAATTAACTAACTAAAAAGAAAAGAGGAAGGGCCAAAAGAATCAAGTTAAGCTCACACGTCTAGCTTGTCTGTGAGCCTAAAAGGTCAAGGCCATGGCATATTGTAAAAAGCTCAGGTGTGGTTCTGGACATGTGCACTTTCGTTTATTTTGGATGACTTCTCGTCTATTGTTTTTATTTTAATGACTAGATAACAAGTTGTTCGCCATGATAGAAGACAATCCTCTGCAACTAATTTTGGCCACCTTTGATGATAAAAATAAATAAATTAGAGTGGGGTATTTTAGATTTGAACATATTTTTGCCAAAGAAAAGCACAAAAAACATCATATGAAATTCAATAATCCAATTTAGAACCCCCAAACTCCTTATAATCAGTCAAAAACCTCAAAATTAAATTGAATCTAAAATTTTTAATGATTTTTGATATATTTTTTATAGCATGATTAAAGAGCTAAACTATCCCCGTACAATTCTTTTCTTAAAGACGAACCTAATGGTATCAAGATCAATCTTTTATGTGGTAAGAGGGTGGTCGATTGAATGTTTCTCTTATTTTTTTATTTGATGACTTGCTCTTTTCTTTTTCAACTTTCAAGGACCGAAATGCGAGAACATATAGATTAGGACCAAATTGTAAAAAATAAAAATTTTGAAGACCAAATTAAAATTTTCAGATAAAGTATTGTAGTAATCTATAATAAAATTTGTAATAGGATTATGCCAAATAGCAGTAGACTTGTTTAGGACACTTTATAATACCCACATAACCTAAACAACCCTAAAAGAATCAAAGAAAACCAAGAAAAAACTAGAATAAAAAAAATAAGATAAAATATGGACAATAGCCAAAATGGTCTTGCTGTTTTATAGATGACAAGACAATAGCCAAAATGGTCTGATCATTTTGAGAAACGATCAGACTATTTCTCAAACTGGTCTAGCCATTTCTGGAAAATTTCCAAAAATTTTTGGGATTCTTCAAAATGGTCTGAACGACTCTAAAAGGGCATGATCAATTCTCAAAACAGTTTGACCTATTATAAAATGGTCTAACTGATTTTGTCAATTGACGTAAAAACTGTGTCTAATGACTAGTTTCTTTTCTAAGCATATAAATAGCATTTTCCTTGCCTAAAACAAGAGTGGAACTCCTATGGAAAAAATCCAAGCATACTCCATCTCAAAAACAACCTATAACATCCTTATTTAACTTGTAATCATCCAAAAATAAAGTTACGTGTGAATTGATAAAATCCTCCTAAATAGCTTAATTGTTATTTCAATCAACTATACTTAGAGAGTATATTGTGGAAAGTGAAAATGATATTTTAAACACCTGAGAAAGTCTCCTAGAGATAAAATTTTGAGTGGTTTAATACTTTTTATTCAACAAGTATTGGTGAAAGGTTTTCTAGTTTTTAACTTATAAAAAAGATTAGAGATAATAGTTTGTTTTTAAACCCGTAGAAGAATTGAGTTTGATCTTGCACCCACAAAAAGATCATGTAACAATTTGGTCTTAACCGCTAAGAAGACCGGTATGTGATAGTGAAACTCATGAACAAAAGTTCAAAGAAAGGCGTAGGTGATTTGCTGAACCTCTATAAATCTTGGTGCAATCTTTCTAAACTCTCACTATTTAATTATCGCATTTATATTATTTATTGTTTCTGTATTTGGTTGAGTGTTTGAAATTGCATGTTATTAGGTAAAAAAAATAAATTTATAGTTTTACCTTGTATACCTAATTCACCTCCCTCTTAAGTGTTTACATTGCATTAATCCTAAAACAACACCTTATCCATGTTTTATTTTTTTTTTACAAAAAAAATTATGTTTTTTATTAGAAGAATAATTTTAAAAATTAAAACTTTACATCACATGAAAAGTAAATTTCAATCAAAAAAATAAAAAAAATGTCATGGATAATTATGATGCAAAAGTGCAAAAGAGTTACAAAAATAATTAATTTGAAAACATTATGTAAAAATTTAACATAAAAAAGCAAATTATTCTCATTGAATATTCATAAAATTAAAATTTAACATAAAAAACAAATTATTCTCATTGAATATTCATAAAATTATGTAAAACATTAACATAAAATTTTGCATATTAGATTATATAGATGTTTTATAAATTAATTGAAAATTTTAACATAAAATCTCAAATCTTATTTGAAAAGTAAGGCATATTTGAAGGATTTTTTAAATTTTATTGTAACAATCCTAATTGGAAAACATTTTATTATAAAATAATAAAAAATTAAAAGACTATGCGCACAAGTTTGGAAGGCCAAACTCTTGCACCTAGATTTAAAAAAAACTTTGGTGCTTTTTTTTTTCTTCCAAAGAAGCGAACAACTTGTCGTTCATTTTTTTAATCTACATTAAAACATGTTGATTGTCTAGACAAATGACTTATTGTTGCCTAGTTCAAGCTCTAACCACCTCTAGTGGTTGAAAAATCAAAAACCAATATATCTGGACCTCAAAAATCAAATTTTCACCTATTTGCACTTGAAAATACTTCAAAAAATTATCATAGAAAGCTTAATAACCCTATTAAAAACCCCTAAACACCCTCAAATATTCTTAAAAACCCAAAAAAAAAACTTTCTAAACCTATATCTACTTTTGTTGACATCATTAAAGGTGAAAACTACTTTCATTAAGTTCTTTTCTTAAAATCGAACACAAAATCAAAGTTATCAGTGGTTAGAATCCAACCACCTGATAGCTTTCTCTCTTCTTAACTTTTTTGTTGACTTTCTCCCTCCTCTCTTAATCTTCAGGGACTGAGACATGATAAAAAAATAAAATTTATGACCAAAAAATAATAATCTAAAAGGACAGGGATGAAAGACAAGAAAAATAAAATTAGGAGATCAAATAGAACTTTTGTTTGCCTTTATGAAAAAGGCCAATATTTCTTTTATGTGTGTTTTGATCATCTATCTCTTGATTTGTTTTACGTAGAAGATTAAACTCTATTTCATAAAATCAATTATTAATTTAACTTAATTTTTATAAGGGCTCTTTTCGGGAGAGTGTATAATTTTTTTTATAAAGACTAGTTATGGACCCCATTAATCAAGGCATTTGTAGCCACTAGCTCAAGTAAGCCTTCCACCTTAAACATTTCTCATTAAATCCTTTAGATATTCTGAAAGTTATGGTACCACATCTAGGATGACCCATAAAACATGGTCAGAAGGATTTTGCATATGGCTCTCTATTTCGTATGATGAGCTTTAGGTTACGACACATACTTTGCTCATGTTTTTTTAGATCCGTAAGCCCGTCGACTTGTTTAGGCGTATTTTTATGGTGATAAAATCCTTTAGAAGACCAGTGTCAAACACTTTTTTAGTTAATAAAGAACTCCCCACATTGCAAAGGTTGTACGCCTCCACGTCAATGATCTTTATAATCATGGAAAAAGATTCATTCCAAGTCTTTTTTTCCCAAGCTTTTAAAAGGAGTCCCTAATAAAAGATAGTGGTGATGGCAATGATTATTTGTTGACTTGTCCTTAGACTTGCCTTTGTCATATTTGGAGTATCCACTTGAAAAATGCTTTACATGATGGTGAGAGTGGATTTTATGTGGGATGTAAGGACGATAACTCTCCCTTTTGTTTTTTTGCATGTCATTTTTACTTATTCTTTCCTCAAACTAGAGTTTTTTGTTTGCACTAGGGGGTGTATGTGATGGAGCCACATGTAGAGGAAGAGGCAAGGCCTTAAGTTGCTCCTAGACAACTAACATAACCTCCATAAACATTCTCACTTATTTCTAGGTTTTTAGCTAAGGAAAGAATCAGGAAAGAAAAAAAATTGAATTGGCTTTTGTTTGAGTCTCCACAAATAATGCCACTAATAAAGTTGAAGATAACTTCAAACGATCTTGGGCTCTTCATAGTTATATATTCGGCTTTGAAAATTCTTGATGAATATTAAATGTAGGAATATGTTCTTCTTTATGTACTTATAAGTAAAAATAAGCATGCTTCATTCTTGATGATTCCTGAGTATTTATACATCTAAGAATCATATAAACTTGCTTGATGCATGGTATGGTTGTAGATATAGTGAGTATTCTACTTATAGGGATAATCATGCAAAACAATTACTATAGTTGGTGACTGCATAACCAACTTGTAAAATAAAGATCATGTAGGTGACCATACTGTAAATTTATAAAATAGAGCAGTCAAATGAGCGACTTTATTATTAACTTACAAGATGAGGTGCTTATATGGATAGTCTTATTGTAGGGAACATGCCTTAACATTATTTGAAAGACAAAAACGAGAGCATTAGTGGGCTTGGGTTTGAACCCACCACACCAACAGGCCTAGGTTTTGAAGCCATCGCATCAATTGGTTTAAGATTTGTTTCATCATCGGGCTTGGTCAGCAATTTGGGTTCGGTCTGAGCCCATCTCCACCGTGTCCTTTCCTTTATATTATGCGATGCTTCGAGCCTAATGTTTGCTACCGTCAAGATCTAGAAAAGCAGGAGGTCTATATTTCATGCAACATTATCAGCTTGGGCTAATCTTTTTTTCTTGAAAATAACTGAGACTTGTACAAGAAATCCAATGGAGAGATTCACTTGGATTAAATTTATTAACGCAGACATGGACCCAATTTGCAACCCAACAACCAAGAAAACATGGCGTTGTCGCCGATGATGATGACATATGATACTGGCCCAGATCCGGTCCTCTCAAATCATGATCTTCGTCCTGTTGTTCTTCATACAAGCATGAAAGATTCAGAAACTAAAATGTTTTGGCCTTCTGGTGAGGCTGTCAATCACGGACTTGGAACCCTAAAAACAAAACTGAGGCTGGAGTTTATAATAAGTGTGGTCAAGCTACGCCAGCTCAGTTGCATGAAATGTACCCGACATGCACAGGTTGTATATAATATTTGGATTCAAATACAATAAGGTACAATATGGATCCTTTTACCATTGCATGGTCCAAAACCAGGCAGATTCTTCTTGTATTAACCTACTAACTACTACCACTGAGAGAAGATATAGAGCTTGTGGCTGGGGGAGTTCTGCATCACTGTTCTTATTATTATTATTATTATTATTATTTTAGTTCTAGCTCTTGGCCCCTTTCCTGAAAGCCCTACCCAACTTTTTGGTCTCTTTTGCAAATTCAATCGGGTATGGTTGAGATCTCTGCCTTTATTTCTTAGTAAAGTATATATACTACTGGGTGCATTATCCTCTCATCTTTTCAGTATAGTATTAAATTAATCAGGGTGGATGCAGGCATCCGGATTTCAATCATGGAGAGCATGCACCTTGGATGATTTTTAATCATTTCCCTAACTGGATTGGTCAAGTTTCAAGACCACTTGTTTGCATAGTGAAGTATCGAGCAAATTGGACCTCTCGTCGTCCAAATAGAAAGAGTACTGCCCCAACTACAAGGATTATAGCAAGCAAAGCGAATGCCCAAGTTACACAGAGACCCACTTGATTAACTTGGGAAGAAAAGGTGAGGGCAAAAATTAAAGTTGATTGGATTATTAATTCAATAATAGAGAGAGGGAACAGGCAAGCATGGTGCTCTAAAAGCCTGCATATCCACCAAAAGAAGAGCAAGAAAAAGGCAATGCATGATGCTGTCCTTTGTCATCTTCCTGTTCCATGCCTCCAACCACAAGTGCCTTTTACATTCCATTTACGTTGTTTATTTAAATTAAATAAACACCTGCATTATCTTCTTCTTTATTCCCCGATTGACCAGATTTTCAAAACCAAAAAAGAACTAAAGAGTTTCTTTCTAATCGATGAGCTTGAGAAAGAATTAAAATATCGGTGCAACCATGACCACAGTACTCCCTACCCTTTTCCTAATATAATAAGCCTTCAGACGTCTTCGCAGGCTCCACTTTTAAGAGGTAGGAAGAAAGAGGCGATGCATTCAGTACTGTTGGCTAGCTTCGAAGACAATCCTTTTCTTTTGAAGGGTTTAGGTAATCTGAGGTGGGACCTGGATTGTTTTGTGGACAAAGGCAGAGGTTATAATATGATTGAGTATAGGCGTGGGAGAGGGTGGCATGCAGTTTATTATAGGTTTTCGTTTTGAACCTTTTTCTTTTGAAAGAACAGTACAACAGCAAAACAATAAGCAAAGTAGGTTGAGACAACGAGCTAGGCTTGCGATATCATTTGCAAAAGAAAAGAGTAGGTTAAAAGCCTTACTTGACTAAGACAAAGTTTGTCTTTCCTGTTTGCAATGTTTAGCTTTTCGTTGATTCCGAGCAGTTTTCTCTATCAAGTTTTATATCTCTGAATCTTTCTTGCATTTTACTTGTTTTGTTAGGTTACTTCATGTATTAATTTACATGTAGTGGATCCGATCTAATGTGATTGAAGAAGGGTTAGTTTCAATTTATCCCTCAAATTTGGACAAATCCAGTGTTATTTTTATTTATGGGATTTCAATTTTGTGAAAGCTTTTCTTAAGTCTCAATTATGAAATAACTAGTAAGTTTTTTTAATCCCTAAAATCTTTAAATTTAATCAAACCTTTTAGAATTAATTTGATGTGATTAAATATTCCGTTTTCAATAAAAAGTTTTGATGATTTCACTTATATTATTTAATTATATTTAAAAATTTAGTTACAAGTGCTGGAGAATTTGTTCAAAAACATAATTAACAAGCACATTTGAAGCCAATATCAAGTAGGGTCCACTCATTACCATTAACTGTAGCTAAGGAATTGATATGGATAATGATATTAATCCATATATATATATTAACATACATGTAAGATTTTGTAATACTTAGTTTACCTTGTTAACAATAGTTTTTTTTTATATATATATAATCATCAAAAATATATTGAAAAGGCTATAAAGTCAATAACTTGTTAATAATAGTTAAGGAATTGATATTAATATCAATTGATATATTGAGAGACATGTAAGATGTTCCAATACTTAGTCTATTACGTTAATGATAGCTAAAGAATTTATATTAATATTGCTCAATATATTGACATACATGTAAGATGTTCTAATACTTAGTCTACCATGTTAACGGTAGCTAAGGAATTGATATCAATATTGCTCGATATATTGACAGATATGTAAAATGTTCTGATACTTAGCATGCTATATATGACGGTAGCTAAGAGAATGATATTGGTTTTATTGATAGAACATATAAGGATATTCTGATACTTAGTTAATCGTGTTGACGGTGACTAAGAAAATGAATTCGATTTATTCAATGATTCATGGAGATGGTGATTATAATGGAGAATGAGATATTTAATCACTTCTATGGACGACGACTAAGAAAAGTAATACGAATCTTAATTTTGAATAATTTAGTAATGATTTATTTGGTATATATGGATTAATAAATTTCTAATACTGTGGCAAAAATCTAGAACTCTTACATATATTAAATTGATTGTGTTAGTTTTGGGAAATAAAATTATAAAATAATAAATTAATATCTAATCTACGTTTAAAATATTATATTCTTTGCAGGTTTATCTCATTCAGTGGGGTCACACTAATATTAGTCATTAGCTTATTTTTCTAGGTATATAGTTGATGTAATTTGAGTATCATGTCATTCTAATAATTTTCTTTTGAAATATGTTTAGTTATGTAACCTTACTTAAATACCGTAAATTAAACCCTTTTATGCTAAATTTCCTCATGTATTTATTATGTTGATCTTATAGTATAATAATGAAAGAGATTAAAAATATCAATATAATTGACAATGAGTAACTATGGGGAATTCTAATAGATTAATAAATGAATCGGTGGTATGCATAAGGCATCTATGTGGAGTTTATACGAATGTGTGTTATGTAGGATGTAGCATGATAAATTTTTTGATAAGTCTTGTAGGGACTTATTGAAATTTTGTCAAATCCAACAAATCCTTTGAATAATTGAATTGATATATCGTGAATCATGACATGGATATTGTTTTAGGAAAAAAATACAAAAGTTAATTCATTTGATCCCTTCAAATACATAATACATGTAATTAAAAACTTTACATGAAAGATGCTTTAATAGAAACATGATAATAAATAATTGATGATATGGAGAATATAATAATAAAAATATTATTACGATAGAGAAATAAAATATTATTTGTAGAGTGTATACTTTTCACCGACAACTTACTGGCTTTAATTTAGATATTGTTTGTTAGATGAGATTTCAAGATATGATTTATATTATTCTATAATATTTTTATTTAAATAAAAGTTTCTGGGGCTTGAAATGTACACTTGTTCATCACTAACTTGTATTTAATTTTATCAAATAAAATAAAAAAAGATAAAATTTAAAATTGTGACCGTTTGGTCACCAAGATTCTAATATTATATCAAAAAATCATTTAAACCTAATAACTTAAATTTTTAAATGAAATTCTAAGATATAATTTATATTATTCTCTAACAAATATAAATTATCTTTCATCATAAAAAAAATAATAAAAGAAAAGAAAAATAATGAGTCACTTTTCTTTAAGTCTTGGGAATGAAATCCTAACTCAATTATTAAATTCAATATAAATTAAAACAAAAACTTCTCAAGCAATTTTGTAAACTACTCACTTTGTTTGTTTGTTTGCATTTTGTTATATTCTTGTTGGATTTTTATTAATTGTATATATCCCTAACATGCTCAATCTCATTGTTGGATTTTTATTAATTGTATATATCAGTATGCCTTTTTACATAAATTTATGATATATTTTTATTCTATGAATTCATAAAACTTAATTTCCACGGTGCATGAAGTTTTTGTTATGAAATATGTAAACTTCTTTTTTCTTTTCTTGCAATAACTTTTAAAATATACATACAATGTATACGTACATTTAATGTATATTTCTCTTTATTATATTAAATTTCTATATATTCCAATACTTAAAAAGTACTTAAGGGTAATCAAGAAGACCATAATAATTAAATGTGGAGCCAGCACGCATGGATGGCTGGAGTCCATATATAGACCTTCATTTATATTGATGGAGGCATGAAGGCAACACATCTATTTATGTCTTCCAATTTGATATCTCGTCCACATTCAATTCATAATTATCTCCCTACCAAGATGCTTTTAACCAGTCAGTCGTGTACCTGAAAATGATGTTAAACTAACACAAACGTATTTTAAACCAGTAAGAAAATTTTGCGATTCGGATGACTCAAGTTGATTCTATTTTAATTTGATAGTAAAAAAAAAAGTAATAATTTCAAGAAATAGATTTTTTTTTTGAATAATCACAGTAACCTGAAAAAAATATTTTCTCAAAAGAGAAAAATATTGATGTAACTCTATTTCCATTCTATTAAATATGGAGGATGAAATTGAGTAAAAATAAAAAATCTGATTCAACTTAGATTAGCGTGACAAATCTGTAATCCGGATAATAAGAGTCGAGTCAACCTAGGTTAACAAGCCAAATTCACGGCCTAAGTTATGAAATCGGGATAACCCAATATAAAAGAAAATGAAGAAAACCTCAATGCCAATTTTTTTTTTAAAATGATGAAAACTAAAAAGACAATACATAAAGATAACAAAATAGAATTTTAACCCGCGTTAACTTTTCAAACTTGTGACCTGAGTCATTAGACCAAAGACAGCACTGCATCTAGAAAAACTAAAAAGTCCAATTATTAACCGATCAAATGTTAAATGATAAAATTAAAAAAATAATCTTAACTATATAAAAGGATTCAAAAAAAAATAGTAATTAAAATAATGAGCATCGAAATTGAAATTAAAAATAATTTTAATTTTTTATGGTAGAGTGAAATTAAAAAGAAAAATAAATTAACAAAATGACCCAAATTAAATAAAAAAATAAGGATCAAATTTGAAATAAAAAAATATAAAAAAATTGATTGAAGGGTGAAATTGAAAAGAAAAATTAATTTAATAAAAAAAATCCAAAAATAAAAATCAATTAAAAAAAGGAGGACCACTTTTAAAAAAAATACTATATCACAAATTGGGATTGAAAGATGTAATTGAAAACAATCAAAATTTACAAAAAAATAAATAGAAATCATAAGAATAAAGATCAAAATTGAAATCTCAAAATATCAAGGAACAATTCTAAAATTTTGCATGGGCAGTGTGATTTTTATGAGGAGGAGAAAGAAAAGTGAGGGGAAGAAAAAAAAGATCATCAGAGACGAACCAAAGTACCACCGCAGGCCATACGCGCTCTCTAATGACATGGTGACGCATCCAATGACATGAAAGAAAATGGTTTTTGACATGAGTGTCTCCCACGTGTTGGCATATGTTTTACATGCACCAACCATTTTTATTTTTTTAATTATATTTTATTTTAAAGATATTTTGATTGTTTTATTATACTTTTATTTCATTACCTCTAAATTATTTAATAATAACTAATAGATCTTGTACAGATATTAAACCACCCCTAATTGCTAGTTTGAAGATTCTAGATGAAAAGGGCACAACTATTATTATATTGTTCTACGAAACATCGCTACTAATCTGGATGAATAGGTTTTCGTAGCTTTTGTTAATGTTTGCACATTTTAGTGGATTATGACACTTTCTTTCCCCATCTCGTTAAAATGAAGGGAATATGATCTAGCTAGATCTTATGATAATTAATGAGGCAAAGAAATTAGTAACAAGGGGCGTTAAATATCCAAATTGCTATCAAATTAAATTGATGAACTTGCTTGTCATTTTCTTGACTGTTCATAATTTTAAATCCTATGTGAAGTTTTTTGCTTTAACAACGTATTTTTAAAGGATTCAAACTCAGTAAACCCATCATTCTATGGATTGACAGTTAATTAAATTCTATTTTATTTTTGTATTTGAATTGAGAAATCTCTAAAAATAACTCACTACTATATACGCAGAAAAAAAGAGTGTAGTAAGAACAAATTTTAAAACCATAATATTTGAGATTAGATATAGTTCATTTTCGATCTTTAGGTCTTATTTCTTTCATTTAATACATGAATAGATGTCTTGTTTTAAAAAAGAATGATGAGTTGTTAAATCCCATTAGTTTTTAAGCTTATGTGTATAATATTTTTTTTTATTAACGTAGGTATCCGGGTCAGTTTGCGTGCATCTCAACTAATCTCACGGGCCCTGAAGTTAACGATCATGTAAGTTTCCAGTAGTTATCATATTAATAACCACAGGGTTCAAATCTGAAATCACATGAGAAATAAACATTTTAATTCCAAACTCTTATCACTAGATCACCTATTAGATGGTTGATTATATATATATATATATATATAGATATATATATAATACTTTTTTTATATCTTAATGCTATCGTTCGCATTTTTTTTATTTAAAGCACATGAAAAATAATTTTCACTAGAAATTGTGCATGGTATAAAATGTGAGAAAGTGACATCATCAGCTTTTTTATCAAGAAACAAAAAGGCTGACATCATAAGATTGCATAAAACAAAAGGAAAAAAAACGTATAAAAAAAGCTAAATTAATCATTCCATCAAATTACGGATTAATTATATGGATAAACAATATTTGAATTAGTGGAAACTACGCCAGGCCTCTCTGCATGCTAAGCAATATAAATATTTACTTTCACGTCACCTTCAATATGAAGAATATTCTAACTATCCATTTAATTTTCACTATCATTAAAGCTCCAGTTCAAAACTTTAGGATATATATATACATGAATATAGGTGATGATCTTAAATGAGAACACATGCAATGCAGGGTTGATATTAAGTTAGCTCCAGTTGATCTTCAACGAGAAGCACGCAATGATTTTTGTCAGCATTAGTGCCAACTTGACTTTGTGGACATGGAAAGAGAAAAGAAATGTCTTAGTTCATGTGGATGTTTATCATATATGCATTAATTGGGCGGCTTTTTCTTTGACATGGAGGTTTGACAATCTGGGGCTGCGTTCTCTTGCCCTTTGAGACACGGTGAGCAGAGGCACATGCAGACTCTTGGTTGACACACACAGAATAATCATTCTGAGTCACAGGGAGGGAATCAGCTGCTATAGAATAATCATTCATGTATATATGCTGCTAATTAGCTCTTAATTAAAAGCTAGCTCCTACATATATAGAATCAATCTTCATCATCCTCAAATATTTGGGATTTCTAGCTAGCTAGTTACTACTCGATTAATTCATCGATCCTTTGTCTATTTAACTTCATCATACCTGTCCAGATACGTTGTGGGGTTTTTTATGTCACCAGTTCGTGATGTTCTTCTCTATATATTCTATATTCAAAGTGTGCTTTGTTTACCCTATTAATTGTGCTTTCCTTTTGTATTTATAGCTTATAGTTTCAATCAGCAGAAGACTACCAAATTCCGTACAGCATTTTTCAACAACACAGATGCTATTGAAATGAGTCTCCAATAAGTTGATGTGATCCAATTTATTGCCAGGTCTTGATGATGATAATCATCAAGGTCATTTGCGTGATGAATCTATAGCTTTGATTATAAGGAACAAATGTAGGAGGAAAAAAGTCAGTAAAGTTACTTTCCCTCATTTTGTTTGAAAGGAAGTGTGACAAATGAAGGGAAATAAAGTGGAGAGGAAGTACATTAATTCTTTGTTAATTTTATTTGAAACAAAAGGAAGAATTTTGAAGAATAAAACTATGCATTTGGTTTAAACTTGCAAATAATTTTGTTGAGAATAAAATTATATATAGTTTCATAAGTTTTCCACCCATTCCTCTCTTAATTGGAGACATTATTAAATGTGAAATTTATATAACTTCACCGTCAACGGTCAATGAAATTTATTAAACTCTACTTGTGCTAAGCAAGCACAAGTAGAGAATTAGAGGCCTGTACAAGCAGTAAAGCGAGGGAAGAAAATGCTGCTGCCTGCTGCTACCCACGAAGACTGCCTGGAGCTAGGAGGGGGTGGTTGCCATTCCCAGCTTTGCTATCTATCTGTCATTAACTGATAATTCTTTATGATTCGTCTCAATTTGGAAATTACGATCCATTAATGTTGAAAACCAAATTTCATGGTGGGTTGTGCCTGTAATTTACTCCTCTTTCCTTTTATGGAGACACGGGCCACGTGGTGTTAGTGACAGATGGATGGGTGCTGTCTTATTTCTTGTGTTTTGTACATTCTACATCTGTTCCTGTCCTTTCGCCACCTCTTGCAATAACGCCGGTTTCTTTTTTTTCTCGTAGGATATAATAATGTATTTTTTTTTTGTTTTTTAAAATAATATTTTTACTTAAAATAAAAAATAAAATATTTTTAAAATACAAAAATAAACAGCTCAAAAAAAAAAGGTTCAGCGGTGTAAATCTATTCCCATCGTGTTAGCTAGTAAAAGAGAAGAAAACTCTCCTGTGGGCTATTAGAATAATAATCTTCTAGAGCTAAATTATGTGTATAATTCACAAGTCAATCTATGCACCGATTGTATTTTTTTTTATATAACTCTGGGTGTCTGGACCAGTTTATGCATAACATGACTAATCTCCGGATCCACTGAACACCCTGCAAGCCTAATAGACAGGTAAAGCATCGCAGGAGTAACAAACATGCACATTAAAGTTTAAATCCAAGATGGAGAGACAGAAAAACCCTACCACGGCTGGACTAGAAGCCTCGGTACACACCGATTGTATTATTGAAAAACATGACAAATGCAAATTTTCTAACAAAATGAGTAGCGACACTCCCTCACCAGCATACAAAACAATCCACGTAAACATATCTTTCACGAGAAAGGAAAATCTCGAGCAGTCGGATTCTTGGAATTTGGCAAGAAACCAGTCTGTCCATCTCAAGCACGAACTCAACTCCCCTAGTTATCATCTTGAGATTTTGCCATGTAAAGGGATAAGTTGAAGCTCTGTTAAATCACTATCAATGGCTACTGCTGAATAATCGTGGGGGGGATAAAATAAAATGAGAAGAAAAAAACCTATAACAGGAGGAATGCCTCGTTTTTATTAATCATGGTCCCACGTAAACAATAAATATTTATATCTATGACAAAATACTATAAAATCCTATAACAAAAAAAAAAGCATATAAAAGAACTTAATAAAAGAAAAGTGAGACATTGCTGCCTAAAGATTCCGTTAATCTATCAACCCAACATCTCCCTCTTCTCTAAACTGCTTTCTTTTTCTTTTTACCCCTCTCAACCGTTTTCACCGTCCGCCAAAAACAGTCGACCATATTTACAACTCTGTCCAACATAAACAAGCGATTGCCAACGCTATCCATTCTCTCCCTATCTCAGCCATGAGTGCCCCTGGTTCACAACCCATCAACCACCACTCTGATGCTACTTGGCAGCCAATCACCGTGGCTACGGCTGTCAGAATCGGTATCAGGCTCGAGCCGGATGATCGTGGATTCGTTAGTGCATATAGGTAGCTGTAATTTGAGCTGGCGCAAGCTTGGAACCAATACGTTGTCGGTCCATTCTTCTAAGCCTGTTCGGGCTAACCATATCCCGCCAACAATTTTTTCCAATGCCTCGTCTTGGATTTCAATCTGCATCTGATTGCTGAAGATGGTCGAAAACTTCTTGGTTATAGAATTTGAAATGTCGTGTCTAATGGAGCTGAAATCTGCATGTTTGAAGACAATGTGGTCGTCCACTAAATTGAGCAGCTCTTTAGAGACCGATGAAGTTGCAGACGTCAACAGTCTGTTGTTGAGGGCATCTTCATCTTCATGATCAACTGTAAGATCACTTGAATTGTGCGAGCCATCTGCTTTATCATCCCCTGTCTCAGCAGCTTCGTTCAAGTCGAATGCTAGTGCTGTTCCTAAGTCCTTCCTTGGCTTTGCTGACCTCTCTTCATCATGAAGCCAATTGGCTCTGCGCTTTGCTGTTCTCTCAGAAAGGGTTAGCCTTAATTGCCAACCTCCGCTAGCCAGACTCGCAAGCTTCTTCTCATCCAGCGAAATGCCGTTTGATAGGAATTTGAGATTGTCTGGTAGGCGATTTGCAGTCAGAATGAATATAACATTACCAAGACTGATTTCACGGCCAAGGGAATCGGCAATACGACCTCTCTCCATAGCCCGCTTTATGCTCCCTCTAACAAGCATATCCGCTTCATCAATATCCTCTAGTATGATTACTGAGAAGGGGTTCCTTCTAACTGCCTCTGCTATTCGATCAAGCACAGTTTTACCACGGAAACTCACTTCAGATTCCCCATCCTCACGCCATGAACCAAGACAAACCATTATTGGATTTGCCCCACAAACAAGCTCTGAAAGAGCAGATGCCATCTTCTTCTTGCCAGCCCTGTCAGGACCAGTGAACAACAGCCAAATGTCACCCTTTGATCCGGTGCTCCGACCTTTACCATGACCCAATTTGCATTGTGTCACTGTTGTAGCCACTGCAGATGCTGCATCCCGTTGCCACCAAACCTTTTCCAGAAGACCCTTGAGGAGTTTCTTGAACGAGTCAGCATCTAATTTGCTGAGAAGTTTGACGCTGTGCAATTCATTGAAATTGGGTCGCGGCTCAGAAGGTACACAGCTTAAAAAGTCCTTGGTACGGTCCTCGTGTTCTTTTTCAGGAGTCTCCCCAACAACCTTTGGTCTACCAAGAACCAGGTCTGTTCTCACAGGGCTTCCAGGCGGAGTGGTTGCCCGTCCAGCTGGTTGGCTTGGCAACAGATTTGGGTTGAACACAAGGGTTCTGTCCGGCTTTTTATTTAAACTTAACTTGGGCTGGAAAGGTTGGCGAGGAAGCAGGTTATGATTATGTAAGTTTGTCATTGAGAGAGCAGGTTGGGCAATTCTTTCAGATCCAAGATTAGGTTGATGATAAGCAGGATGAAGATGCAAGCATCTATCGTGCCAGTTCTTCTGCAACTCCAGTCTCTTCTGCTTCAACATCAGTTCTTGATCCTTAGTCTGCATGATAACACAGCGACAATATTAGTTTCATTGTTGAACTTTTGATTTTAGCACTTAAAATGAGAAAAAAGAATCTTATTTCCGCCAGTACAAGTTTGCAGTTCACTTTGAGGTTTGAGCTAACTTACCACTGTCTGATCAGATGACTCAACATCACCATCTTGAGGCTTTGCATTTCTCAACCATTGTGGCAGTGGTGGTTGAGCTGATTCAGATTTGACTTCTGAAGATTTCTCAACCTCCTTCGGTACAATTTTTGCTAGCTCTTGCTCATAATTCCGCATGCAATCAGGGCAACAACTCATTCTTCGTGCAGGATCCAAGTTCTCAGAGAAACGCCTTGGCGGAGCAAGAGTCACAGATGGAAAACCCTTCAGTGGTGATAGAGACTCGACTGAGCTGCTTAGGATTCCATTGGTTCCAAGCCTACACATCGACAATTATGTAAATGATTTAATCATAAGTAACAGAAAAAAGAATGATTAATCACAATTATTCTCTGGACGAAGGACTATATAAAAACAAATCCTTAAACTAAAGGAAGTTTTTATTCCTTAAGCCAGGTGCAATTCAGATGTCAGAATTCTCCGAAACCTCCACTAGCATGCAACTTTCTGAACGAACAGACAAAAAATCCCAAATTGTAGATCAGTATATAGAACATAACTTGGAATATATTTTCCGAAAGTCCCGATATCAAACAATCTACAACACAGCAATTTCCGATATCAAACAATCTACAACACAGCAATTTCCGAAGGCATCACTCACTGAAGATGTAAGAACATCTCCAGTTTTCCACCAGATCCTCTGGCTAACGCGTAAGTTAAGCTAATGAATGAAAAAGTATAGCTCCAAAAATAGCAATAACAGCACATATACCTAGGAAACATCCCTGGAAGAGGTGCTCTAGCAGCAATTGGCACAGCCTGCAGATCCCAATCATTTTCCATTGAAGGATGATAGACTTGGCATCTCAAATATGTCTCACAAGTAGCAGTCCCAATCAACCAAACCTTCCCACCACCACTCCCCTCTCCAAACCTCCCCAAAAGCTTCCTCATCTCCTCCACAGCCGACCGCCCAATATCTGACACAATCTGCTGCTGCTGAACCCCACCAGAACCTGCAAAGCTCACTTGCTGCTCAACAAGCCATTTCAAATCCCCCATATCAAGAATCACGCCGCCACAATCCAAATTCCCTATCCGGGTCTCAATCAACCCCCCTAATTCCACAATCCTCGCCGCTACCTGTGCTTTATCCAAAAACTCTTTTTCTAAATGAATCACATGAACATTCTTTAACACCCCATCTCCTACTTCTTTACTCTCTATTCTCTTCAAAACCTCCTTCACTACCATCTCTGGCTCTGATTCACCTACCAAAACAGGATTCTTCTTCTTACTCTTGGACAAAATAGCAATAACCTTCTTAACCTCCTCATTTCTTGGTGCACCAGATTGACCGACGCTCCCTTGTTGCAATCTTGGATTCATATAAAAATTCCTATTAGTAACAGGAGCAGGAACAGCCACAGCTCCTGGAGCACGAAACCCCAATCCAATCCCAGAGTTAGCAGCAGGATTCGAATTCGAAGAAGCATTCAAAGATTGCTCAATTGCTGCCTTAACAGCTGGGCTCGAAAAGCTAGCTTCCCTCATAACTCTACTAACACTTGGATCATCAAGAATTGATATAATCAACTGCTCCAGCTCAACTTTGACAGCCAAAAGTGGTTGTTGCTGCTGTTCAGGGCACCCTCTTCGCTGATGAGCCTGGGCACGCTTTAGTGCAGCCATTAAGGCATTGGAGATTGGTGGGTCAAGGCCAGGACTAAGGTTTTGTGCAGTAGGGAGGCGTTCGAGGGCAACAGTAAAGCAGAGCTCAAGAGCTCTGCACTGAAGAGGATGCGAAGAATTAGGGTGTGATTTGATGCATGCTTGACGGAGGAAACCAGATGGGGAAGCTAATAGTGTTGCCGCCACATGAAGTGGTGTGGTCTGACCATGGTTACGGCGGCTTGCTTCGGCAATCGAGTGGTTCAGTACACTCGCCGCCTCTGGTGTCAGAGTTTGCTGGATGGTGCTAAGTCCAGCTCTCATTTCTTGAAAACCAGGAACAAAAGTCTTCGTCAAATTCAAACTCTGTATTGAAATGAATTCAAGACGGAATAAAGAAGCTTTCTTTCTTGCAAGTTCTTTGTTTTCAGGGAGTGGGGGATGTAATCGCTAAAGACAAACAACAAGGGTGGTTTGGTTTTGGTTTGTCCAAATGGACAAATTGGCTTACAATTTTCAGGTGGAGAAGGGAGGATGAGGAGATTATCAAACAACAAAGAACTAAATAAAAATAAAAAAGAAGCTATCTTTATAATTCCCTTTTATCTAACAAGAAGGCTCTTATGGCAGGATCTACTATCAATCTATCCATCCATCCATCCATCTCTTTCTTGGCTTCCCCTTTACTTGCTTTGAGTTGTTTGTTTTGTTTTGCTTTTTTTCTCGCTTTCTCACTCACATAAAAAGCTACATGAGAGAATTCAACGCGAAAACGAAAGATCGGATCCTCCTCTTCACAATAACCATCGATCCCTCTTTCTCTCTCTTACTCACTGAACTCTTTTCTATCTCTATCCATCTGATGATGCCGCTGCCACTGATGATTCAATAACAAAAAAAAAATATCCCATCTCAAATATACCCAACAATGTTAAATAGTAATTAAATATTTAAATAATACTAAACAAATAAGACCGACCAGGAAGAGTAGAAAGTAGCAGTAGCAGTAGCAGTAGCAGTAAATTAGTGTTAGGGGGGCAGATAGATGCATGAATTTTTTTGTTTTTATTGTGAAAAGGATAGAGAAAGAGAATTTCTGGAGAGTAGAGAGGGGGGTGGGGATGTAGTACCATCAGTTACAAAGATTTCTGTAAAATGCTATCTGGGCCCTATTTTTTAGTGCTTGCGTCATCTTTCGTTACTTCCTTTTTTTATTGTAGTTTCCTAATTTCTTTTTAATTATTTTATTTTTTAATCAATTATTAAATCTGATCGGTTCAATAGATTGGTATTTAACTCGGTTTGAATCTTAAATTAAATTAAAAAAAATTAATTAAATGAAATCCAAATGATTTTTTTAATTATGATTTAATATAATCATTTCAGAAGTCTTTTTAAAAAATACTATAATAGCCTTTTTAATTAAAATAATACACTCAGATTAATTTAAAAATTCATAAATTAACTGGATAACTTAAATTTTTTTAAATTAATCTCTAAAGCGTAGCATTGTTTTTATAGAAAAAGGAACCCATTTGTTTTTAACTTTAAAAGTAATTTTTTATTTTAAATTAATTTTTAAAATTTTTAAATTATTGTGATGTACTGATATTAAAAATAATTTTTTTAAAAAAAATATTATTTCAATATATTTTAAAATAAAATATACTTTAAAACTACACCAACATTAAAAAATAAAAATAAAAAAGGGATATTTATTAGTAGTATATTACTGTTAGATTAGATTACTTTAATCCATCAGATTGACTGCCCCCTTTATATATATATATATATATATATATATATATATATATATATATATTTTGTTTCTTGTATACTAGAATGAATCCTGGGACCAAACATCAGATCACACTATCCTGCAGCGCGTTTTCACACGTTCCAATAAATCGTTGAAACTTAAGCGCGTGTTCTGACCCGTGTGGATGTGGAGTGAAATTGGAGGTGTGAAGCACTCTCAAGTCTCAACTTTCTATCTTTATTTGCCTTTCAACCATTTTTTATGCTTTTCACACGCAACCGCTGCAAAGGCATCGCACGGCTTCTACCTCTTCGCTAGTTATTTTAATAGTTACTTTACACGCGTTTGTCTGTCGATTAGATATTTTTATATATAAAAAAATTGTATAAACAAGTTTTTCTTTATGTGTTTTTATAGTTAAATATTTTTAATACATATATGTAATTAAATAAATAAATAAAACTATGTGTAAATAAAAAAAATGATAACTAAAAATAAAATTAAAAAAATCAAGAGATAAATATAAATCAGGATATTTAATCTTACAATATAAGATATTTTATCCGATTGTATTTGTTAGATTTGTTTATTACTTTAATCAAACGATAATAGAAATAAACACATATTAAATAATAAAAAAATAATATTCAATGTTGTATATATTATAAATATTTTTTGAAAATAAATATTTTTTATTTTTTTAAAAAAAATTCATCTATATAAAAAAAAATCATAAAAATCTATTAAAAAATTAAATACATTTAAACTAATTAAAAAATAACAATAATTCAAAAGAGGCTATATAAATAAAATAAAAAAAGAAAGGGTATATATATATAGGCACTATTAAGCTTGGAAGCCAGGCGAGCTCATTTGGCCTATTTTGTTAGGCTAAATCATTATAATGATCGAAAAATCAGGGCTGAAGGTTTTGATTTAAAAGTTTATTTTTTAATTTATTTTTGACCCAAAATATTTAAAAATATTTATATAAATCTTGATAAACTTATCAATCATCTCAAAAATTAAAATCAATCCAAAAACAAAAATCTTCCAAAGCTCAGATTTGATTAAATTGAATCATTTGATGCAATAATCAACTATTTTGACCTAAAAGCATATTTTTCTACTTTGTTCATTTTCTTTTAATTCTATCCTCAATCAACAAATGTGATCTAATTATTTTTTAATTTGGTTTAAAAAGGATGTAAAGGGCCAAATTTAAAAAAATTAAATAGTAATTCACTATACAAAGTGAGAGAATAAACAGTGCAGTGTGTGCAGTAAAAAAAGAAAAGAAAAGTAACCTCTTTTATAATTTTAGTAATACTCAAAAGTCTTCTGCATGCCCTCTTTCCCATCTATATTTAACTGTCTTTGACAATCTCTCACTTTATATATAAAAATTGTATATCCAGACACACCCATGTATTATACATATTGGAGTGCAGTAACGTTATTACATTAATATATGGGTGATTATTTTTTATTCGGTTTGGTTTTTATAAAAAAAAATAATAAAACTGAATTTTAAAAAAAAAACCAAAACCAAACCGAAACCAGTTCAAATTGGCCGGTTTTGGTTCGGTTCGGTTTTTTTAGGACAAAAACCGGTTCAAACCGATTGGCTTGGTTTTTTCCGGTTTTGCTCGGTTTTTTCGGTTTGGCTCAGTTTTTTTTCCGGTTTGGGTTCGGTTCGGTTCGGTTTTTTCGGTTTTAGACTTATAAAACCGAACCGAACCGGTTGGTTTTTTCAAAATTTTAATCGGTTTAATCAGTTTTTTTTCATGGTTCAGTTTTTTCCCGGTTTTCTCGGTTTTTCGGTTTTTTTCTCACCTCTTTAGCACATAATTTTTTTAATTACTATATATATAGCTTGTCTTTTATTGGACTAGAAAGACAAAGAATCGCGTAAAATACTGAATCATTGTGTGTATACTATATAGTTTATCTCTAAATAAGATATAAATATGATTATGATAGAGGAGGGGGGTATTTTAAAACATCATTAAGGTATTGAATTAAAGTAAATGCATGTGCTTCGCTTGTACTTGGCTTTGGGTGGGAGAGGGGGGAGGGAAGTAAGTAAATATATAGTCTTTTATTATGAAAAGTGAAACATGACCTCATTTAACCTTTGTCTTCCATGATGATAATTATTATATATAGGTTTCAAAATTCGTGTCCCTTAAGCAAAACCACAGTATGGGAATATATATGTTGACTATGATAAATATTTCCTCCGTGAAAAGGTGATCCAATGATTCATTATTCCAAAATAAAATAATAAATAAATAAATAAATAAATTACACTGAAATGATTTCTTTAAACTAAGCATAAACGAGCTAGGGATACGGTATAATAAATATTGTACTTTCAAGGAGTGGTGGAGTGATTCGAGTTCAAATATTTTTTTTTTAAAAAAGGGAAGATGGGAAAATAATGGAGGGAAAAAAGAAGAAGAAAAGGAAGAGATAGAGCCCTTGCCTCTTGAAGGTAAGACGAAGCAGAGCCTTGTCTCTGTCTCGAAGGTTAATGGATCCTTAAATGCTCTAGAATGCCATAATAAATCCTCCCACCAATTACAGGTGCAACTACCTTATAAAAATCTGCATTTAATTGGTTTGTTGAGGTTCAACTTGTACCGTCCCTGTCTCAGATCAGGACAACAAGGAGATGGAGACGAAGAGTTCTGTATTCCGATCTTATTTCAAACTAATAATGCTTCCGCGGTGCTTGAGATTTCGATAATACTTGTTTAAAGTGTTATTTTTATAAAAATATATTGAAATAATATATTTTTATATTTTTTAAAATTTATTTTTAATATCAACGTATCAGAACAATTCAAAAACATTAAAAAACATGGAAAAAAACCCCAGCAACTTGTACTGTTTTAGAGGATTTAAAGAAAGGATAGCATATACAAAATACTTAATCTTATCTAGTTAGTATTCATAGTCAATAACATCCCATTATGATATGAATTTGGTAGGCAAACAATCTTAACAAGTAAAATATTGGTGCAACGTCCCATTGTTGCTTACTGATGCTCGTGAAATTAAGGAGTCGATGCCACAAGTAAATGCACAGAAATTATTATTATTATTATTATTATTATTTGGTTTTTGTTTCTGTGAAGAAGGGAAAGGAGAGAAGTCTTCGGGAACAAAAATAATCATCGTCGTTTTTCCCTTTTCAGAACGCACGCCCTCCTTCCCTTGCCTTTTACGCGTTTTTCGAGCTCATCACCGTCCCACCCCTCTCCTTCTCCTTTACTACTGCAACAACAACAACAACTACGACGACCTTCCTTTTTCAACACCCGGTTTTCCGTACGCGCTTCGATTCATTCGTGTGTTAACTCTGCTTCTCAAATCCCCAATTAATTCTCTATTATAATTCCCTCTTTTTTTTCTCTCTCAGAAAAAGTTAATTACAAAAAAAAAAGAATTTTACTTTGCCGTATTTTCTTGTTTTTAATCTAAAATTTAAAAAATTACAGTTTCTCTCCTTAATTTTACACAACCTGATAACACTTGACATCCTAAAAAATCAATAAAAAACACCTAATTATATACAGGTTTATAACTATATTTATTTTAATAAAAAGATAAATTTGACTTGGTTGACTCTATTGACTTGATGATCTAGAAGTTAATCCGGTGACCAGGACGGTCCTGATTAATTGAGTCCTATGAATTAAGTCTCTTTTCATTGTATTAATTTCTTTTACAATCAATTTATGGATTTATTCGGAAACTAGAGTTAGAGAGTTCTTCCTCGTCCCTCCACTAGCTTCACTATCGTATTAATTTGTTTTTTCAGCAACAAAAATATGTTGAAGTCAATCTTTACATATCAAGACTGATTATTTTGATCATATTTTAAACTGGATATTCATATCTAAACTAGTGTATTTGTAGAAAAGTTCTCTGTCTTGTCTATTATTTTAACCTGGATAATAATATTGAGAACAAAACAAAGTAGATGATCTCTAGAATTTTCGCCACAGGACTTGGATAAACTCAATGCAAGGGCAAGTGATAGAAGAATAAAAGTTTAATAAAAGTTTAAATGACCGTTTATATTTATATTTTAAAAACATTTTTTAAAAAAATATATTTTTTATTTTTTATTTTACTTCAAATTAAATTTTGTAGTGTGTCAAAGAACCAATTCAACTCAAAAACTTAAGTTGTTATGTGAGGCCCCAAGATATGATTTATATTATTATCTAACACACCCCCTCAAGTGAAAGCCCTTTGCTTAAAACTTGCATAGGCTCACATTCCCTTGTGCTTAATTTTTATCAAATAAATAGGGATGGTGAGATTTGAACTCGTGACCGCTTGGTCATCAAGGCTCTAATACCATGTCAAAGAACCAATTCAACTCAAAGTTTAAGCTGTTATGTGAGGCTCCAAGATATAATTTATATTATTTTCTAACATAGTATTTTCAGATCATTTGATGTGATGATGTTAAAAATAATAAAAATATTTTTTTAATATATATTTTTTTATAAAAATATTTTAAAAAACAATTATCATTATCCTTCGTGATAACATCTAAGTCCATTTCTGTCGATGGTACTTTTGAACTCAATTAGGTAAAGCAATTGAATAATTCTACAGAGTGGTTTTCAATTGTAATCTTATAGAGTAGAAATTGCATAAGATCGTGGTTTTCAATTGTAATCTTATAGAGTAGAAATTGCATAAGATCATCTATCGGTTCAAAAGCCCTAAATACAGCTAGGGTAAAAATTAGGTATGACCTAATATCCCTTTCACTCAAAATTTCAAAGGTCATAAAGATATTTTTGCTCTGACTGTACCGTTCTGCAAAAAATTAAAAAAATTTGACTTATGAAGTGCTAAATCACTTTATATTGAGTGATTAGCCTAACCTCTTCTTTTCATGTCATTATTGTAGTGGAAAATTTGTATATAAAAAAAGAAATTGAAAAAATAATTCCCTTTTCCAATTATATTTCAGCAAACTTCAATCCATAGTTAGATTTATGACCATGCTTTTAGCAATTCGAAGGGCTCAACTTTTCAATTGTCTGGCTGAGTTAATTATTCTACTGCTATATTTGTATCCATCAGTGTTTTTGAATATTTTTGAATTATTTTAGTTTTAAATTATTTTTTAAATATTTTTGGATTATTTTAATGTGCTGATATTAAAAATAAATTTTTAAAAATAAAAAATATATATATTATTTTAATGTATTTTCAAGCAAAAAAACATTTTAAAAAATAAATTCTACCACATTCTCAAATAGATCATAAACACGTGTGATTTATATTTTGATATATGGTGCTTCTTAAAATAATTTTTTTAGTTTTGATATCTGCATATCAAAATTATAAAAAAAAACATCAATTTAATGTTTTTTCAAGTCAAACACACTTCTAAAACAATTCCAAATACAGTATCAAACACAAAAATTAACAAACCCCTTCTTGAAAAAATTGTTTCTGCTGAGTTCACTCTTTCATTTGATCTGGTATGAAATAAAGAAAACCTTTTCAATTTCTCACACACACACACACATCCAATAATGTTATGGAGCATTAACCCCACTTGAGGGTCTAGCTGCTGTGGTCAATCGTGTGACTTGTTCCGCCCCGTCCCGGGTTCGACCCTCGTGCACGCTCGTCACCCCCGCGGTGCCTAACCCGCCCCGGGCTTGCAGGATGTCCAGTGGGCCGTGGGGAATAGTCGTGGTGCGCGCAAGCTGGCCCGGACACCCCACGTGAATCAAAAAAAAAAAAAAAAAAATAATCTAAGTGAATTACAAGAAGCAAATGCAAACTTCGATTGTTAATTAGCAGCAGATGGGGTGATGCCAACTCCAAGAGAAAATACTTTTGGGTTTTGTCATGACTTTATTATATACTGGATAAGTTGCTAAAGGTCTATATATTAATTGGTAGAATTTCTGGTCGTCGTCATGCATCCTCTAATTGCTATCAAATTGTGGACCGAAAAAGCATAATTATCCGTTGAACAAGCAAAAGCCTCTACAAAATTGGCAAATTCATGACGAGCTAGCAGCCTAGCTAGCATAACGTACTTAGCGTAGCCAAGGTGGTAGTATAATGGAAATATGGTTCCGCCCTTGTATCAAATCAACTTCCATTTCTTGCCATTAAAGACTTTGGCAGAAGACAGTTTGACTCGAATATGGAGGTGTGCAAAAACTAGGAGTCGAGCATGTTTGCTGTTCGTTTTCAAATGTTTTTAAAGTTTTTTTTGGATTGAAACTGTTAGATTATTGATTTAGAATTGTAATTAATGATAGTTTTTTTTATATAATTAGTAAATTTAATTGACTTAGCTATTATAATTAAATTAATTTATTATATTACATTATTTTAAATATATTCGGTAACTGATACTTTTAGTGTGCGTGAGTGTATTACTTGGTTTTTCATATATCTCTGCACATAATTTAAGATATTTGTTTTTTATATATATTCTTCTTAAGCTTTACTACACTTCCTTCTTATATTTTATTAAATCAAGGGAGCAAAAAGAGTAATTAAAAAATTCAGAGGACTTTCGCTACATCCAAAAATTGCGAAAGAAAACCATTACACAAAAATACTTGGCAACTCGAAGATGATTCATTTATTTTAGATGAGTTTGTGAATAATAAAGCATCAGAATATTGCAAAAGAAAAGATATTTCAAGATGTTTTGAATACAATAAAATAAATAATGTATATATTAAAAAATTTCATTATTCATTAATCAACACTCTAAAATAACGCTCAATGATGATTTATTTATTCCTATTCATTTATCCTAGAAGGGTTTGTATGTGAATAATAAAACTATTAATACATAATAACATTATACAAAAAATATTTTAAAATATTTTAAATACTATAATATAATGTAATAAGTAATTTCATTACCCAACAATTAAAACTATATTTTGATGCATAAGTTATATGGACTACTAGAGCCGGTAGGCTTTGATTAATGGGGTCGATGATGCAAAGTTGTAAAGAGAATTATATGCCTTTTAGATAATAATAAAAAATAATTTATTGAAAGCCAATCAACGAATGAAGATACACATTTAGGTGGAGGAAGCAAGTGTAGCCAGACAAGCTCGCCCCTACTTCCATAAATGGTAGGAAGAGTGGCCTAAAAGGAGGGGTCACACTACCAGATTTCTTAGAAATAATGATGGAATTTTTTGTTAGTATTTATATTCTCATTCTGTCTGTAATAAGTTTACCAATGGGCTCATGAATGAAAATGCCCCGTTAGTAAGACTCTTGTCGGTAATTTTTAGTTTGTCAGAAATAAAATTATTGATGGATTTACTGACGGGAAAAACACGCCAAAAACAATTGTCAGCTTCATTATGTTGGTATTTCTCTCAGTAATGTTGTCATATAACCGATATAAATACCGTATACAATTTTGTCAGTGATAAAACAATAGCACAATAACATTTACAGTAATTTTTTTCCAACTCTCTGGAATATACAGACGTCAGAGTTAATTCATCGATACTACTGCTAAAAATATTTTTAAAAAAATTTATTTAATAGAAGTAGAAAATAATTAAATTAATGTAAATCAACAATATTCCATAATACTTAAGAACTGAGTTGCTTGGAAAAAAGAAAAAGAAAATCAACACAAACAAATTTGCAACAAATAAATAAATCAACTAAAAACAATTTCCACCTAACCTAGAAAACCTATTTCAGAACCCATAATCCAGTAACAAATAAAATAATTTAATTGAAATTGAACAACAAAATTGAAAAAAAAATCCAACAAATTGATCTCATATGAAAAAAATCCTACAACAACATTAATACAATTATTAAGAATAGAAAATTTTAAAAATAAAATAAAAAACAAATATAATGCAAAAAAACATAAAAAAAGAGAGGAAAAAAGAAAAAATTTACCTTAATGTAATGGCGAGTGAAGTTGAGAAGATAAAAGAAAATAATTAAATTAATATAAATCAACACTGAGCGTTGATTAAATTAAAAGAAAAAACAAATTCATAAAGTATGTCAATTAAAAAAAATTAAGAAAAGAAAAGAAGAAGAGAGGAGAAGACATACATGTGCGTGAAGGAGAAAATAGAAAAAGAGAAGTAGTTGAGGAGAGAAGAGAAAGAAAGAAAGGGACATTGGTGTTTTTCACATAAGAGGAGGAAGAAGAAGAAGAAAAAGAGAGACGTCTGTTATGAAATGAAGGATTCTAATCTTTTTACTAGGGTATTTTACCGACGATTTTACCAGTGGATGATTAAATATTAATATTTTTAATCATTTTGTCGGTGATTTCATCTGTAATATTTAATTTAAATTTTTAATTTAATAAAAAAATTTCAGAAACACCCCAAATATCACTGACGACTTTTCAATCCATTGATGATTCCATCTGCAATATTTAATTTTAATTTTCAATTTAATCGAAAATTTTCAGAAACCCCCCAAATATCATCGGCGACTTTTCAATCCGTCGGTGATTTTGTCTGTAAAGAACAATAATTAACAGTGTAATTGAGAAATGAACAGTTCCAGAGCTTTTTGAAAAATACTGACGGAATTAATCCGTCGATGATACTCTTTATAATTGACATAATGAACAATGTCACGATATATCGAGGGAATATTTCCGTTAGTGCTTAACGATGAATATAACAAATATATATTATATTTGTAAAATTCATTATAATTTACAGACGAAAACATTCTATCAATATTTTTATTTGTATTTGTTAATTTTCTGGTAGTGTGAGTCCTGTCTAGTTCTTTAATGCAAAAGAAAAACCGAAGAAAGGTTTGTCCACAGCCAGCTCATCTATCCAGAGCTTAAAATGATGACTCTTAACACCATCTAAATCGAAGTTTACTGGAGAAGGATTATGAGTGTCACCCTCCTTCTATAAATAGGAAACTAGAAAAAATATTACTGGTTCCACAAAAACAAATTAAGGTCATGGCATGGAAGAGTGCAGTTTTACCTTGAGAAGTTAAATAAAGAGATTTATTAGAAAATTCTATCTCCAATAGATTACGAAAAAAGGCTGCTAGCCTGACTTGAGGGGCCGGTAGATACACACCAAGACGCTTTACCGAAGATCAACTTGATCCTAGACGGGCTATCCTCGAGGAGAGATTCCAAAGCTTACTGAAAGTAAGTCCTAGTGATGTCACATTCTCTTGAAAGATGTGATAGAAAAAAGAGAGGATCGATAACCCTAAATTATCACGAGTGAAGACACCATTATTGATTAGGATAGAAGGAAAGGGAAAACCAGTTGAAAGAGCACTGGAAATACTAGTCATCATGAACACCTATCATAGGTATAAAACTGATCCCCAGCATACCTTCAAATATATCCAGAATCAACCCGTCCACAGGTTGAACGTTAACCCTTCTCTTATAACTTTCCATGAGTTGGTATAAACTAAATAGGATATGTATAACTGCTTACATAATATACCCTGACTTCACTGATATATGTCATTAATTACGCGGTATAGGCTAAATAGAATATGTATAACTGTTGCATCATACACGTTGCCTGGAAAAAAGAGATTATGCAGAACAGATACTTTTTTGAATTCATAGCGATCGACGTGGAAGGATGTGGGCACGTTGCACTGTTCAGATGGTCTCCATAATTTTTCTTCTGGAGTAGGCAAGGTTTATTAATGGATGCATTCATCAATGGACGACAGTGCTACTCTCAAAGGTTATAACACCAGCGCGTATTTCGGACAAGTCTTACGACACAGTCGATTCTATAACGTTAATCGCAATAAATTGCAATATACATAAAAGGAAGTACAGAATGCATGGCAGGACGATAATTAGTGCTGGCAGCTGGATCCCAATAAATGATGTACAAAACATTAGATAGCCTGCGATGCTAATGTCCCAGCACTACAACTACGAACAAAGAAGGGATAAAGTGAAGTTCCATTTCATATTTGGATTTTTCAGAGTGTTATTTACTTCATGTTAGATTCCTGGAAAATGTTTTCTTGATTTGTTTATTGTTTAGTTGAACTCTAGAAAATTAATCAAATAAATTCAATTCTCAACTTAGATGAAGAACGTGAGAAAACTAAGACGGCACATGCACGCACATTAATAAGAATATTTTAAAATATCTTTAGGGAAACATATATTTGGATGTAGTAATATATAACGTATACGGATTATATAATCTAATCTATTAGTGCACATAATATATATATTGTTAATATTAAATATTTTAATTTATATAATTTTATTAGAGAAATGCAATACGCTATAGCTTAAGATTTATATATATTATCCACATAAGAAAAACACTAAGTTATTAATTCTAGTGTATACCAAACACTTAAAAAATGTTTTGTTTTCCTTACAATTTTTTTTTTCACGGTGAATCACGCGTTGAAAAGCTACTTTCCAAGAAATCATTTATTTTTCGAGAAGAAATCGTTTTTGGACAGGATTAAAGGAGCCTCGTTTATTTTATGAATAGGATCGAGGAAAACTTTTTGGCAGGAAGCGAAAGAAAGTAGAAGGAAGGGCAGGGAAGCAAAGTTTTGTTGAAGAAGCTCCTTTGCTTGTCTCAGGCATGCCCACATCTCAAGCTAGCATGATACCATAATAATACCTGCACTTTCGAAAGACCTCATGCATGTTCCATAGAGCTCCTTTTCTCCCACTTTTTATAAACTTCTTCTTAGATCTCTACTCATCATTTCTGCATCTTACTCGGTTTGAATTGATAAACCATTCTCTAGATTATTTAATTTAAGCCTTTGGCATCATTATCGAAGGGTAGGGTTGCTTTGTAATTGGTTCCTTGATGAGGGAAAAGTTCCCCCGCACTATGCCATAGGCCTTCCCAGCCCCACCAATAATGGAGGAACCATAATTCAAGAAAAAAAGACCCCCACTCTCCCCTTTTTTTCCTCCAAGTAAGGATTGCTATATCAACCAACGACCCCATCTGCGAGGATCTCCCAATATTTTTCTTCAAGTTATGTAATTGCTAAAGTTGCATTTTATTTGACTTATTAAGACCTCAAAAAGGGGCCCTCTCCTCTTTTCCCACGTCTAGTTTCAAATCTCAATCGATCAATCCATGTATCATGAAATGGGTTAAAGCGTTTACAAAAGCTAATTGATGGAATATCATGAGACAGAAGGGCCGATAACTCTTTTCACTGATGCAAGCCAAACCCCACCTAGCTTTTTAATTACACGTATAAAAATTGGTGATAATCACGTCATGAAAGGTCAAACTTCAAGCAAACACAAAACAGCAAATCACTCACAGCTGGGGAGAATTGAGAGCCACCTCCTCCAGTAAGGATTTTGGTAGCTTCTTGTACTCAAAGGCAATTAGACTTTCAATCTCACCCCCTCCCCTCCCCTCCCTCTAGAATTTCCTTTTCTTCCCTCCCTTTTTGGTTGAGAATAAAGGAAATCCATCTTACTTTTCATATGAGATGAATTCGGTAAGATAAAGCATGCATCAATCAAGCAAAAGGTGACCATTGGTTCCCCTTTTAGCAAATAGAAAATTTGTACCGTCATTTAGAAAAAAAATAACTCTATAAAAGTTTGAGTGTGATTTTAAATGTTCCATCCAGAAAAGAAAGAAAAAAACAAATCAAAGGCTACACTATTCATAGGTGAATTCTATATCTAATTATTTTTTTATGTAATTTGTAAGGCTAATATAAATTGATAAGCAAATAATTCCCTTTTCCTTTCTTGTTATTAAAGGCAAATATTGGAAGTTGAAAGTAAATTGTTCAACTTTAGTTGTGTAATTAATGGGATTTGGCTTAATTTTCTTTTCCTTAAGCTTTTTTTTTTTTGGAACAATTAACACTTAGGTAAACCCCAACTAATGGTGTGGCTTAATCGATAAGGAGGCACCGCCCCTGAAAAGTCGTCCTCCTTTTTGTTATTTGGCCACATATATAGTTCTAGAGAAAGGAACAATTGGAAGCTGCCAAATTCCCACCTCAAAAAGCTTCATGTGAAATAACATTTCATCTTCTTCCTTTAACTTTTGGGAATCCTTAAGAACTACTAACAATAGAAGATGCCACATAGAAGAGGCAGAGAGAAAAGCTACTTTTTCTCCACTGATGGTGTGGAAATTTGGCTTTCTTAAGCACTAAGCTTTACACAAAAGCTACTAACTTTTTTATCGAGAGGAAAAGATAAGAAAAAAAAAAAAAAGGTTTCTAAGAACGACTCAACCTCGTGGAAGCAACCCATGCCGACGTAAGACAGACCCTTTCATCAGCAGGAGCATATTGAGGGTCTAAAATCTAAATGGGTTTCAATTAAGCCATAAAGTTAGATTTTAAAACTTGTTTTTAAAAGTTAAGACATCCAACTTTCAAAGGGGGCCTACGTACCTCACTAGTTTAATTAACCTAATTGCCACAATTAGTGGATGACAAAACCCTACAGAAATTACTGCAGTAATTAAAGAAATGATTTAAGACCTTGTTTGAGCATTCATGTTAATTATAACCTTCAATCAGTGGAGAAATATTCTAAGAACATTGTTTCCAATTCTTCCTAATAGAAGAACAAAGCCCGCGCAGCAGGCTCTTCATTTTCACCAACCATAAATATTACTTCGGGTGTGGCTGGAAATCTGTCAAGATGAAAATTCACATTTTTTTAATCCAAACTGGGCGGACACAGGAGTAAAATGCAAGCATGCTTTTCCATATCTTTCCCAAATGGGGGCTACCGGAAAAACCATTGCTGTCTACCAAATGTATGTGCGAGGCCCTAGACATAAAGAAAGAAAATGCCTTAAGTCTCAATACAAAGTACAGCCCATCTTCCAACTACAACTATAAATGCCATTATACGCATATTGTATCATTACTCATCCTCATCAGGATTCGAGCGATTAAAACTACTAGGTGGCACATTCAAAGCAAGGGGTCCTAGAGAAAGACAATGAAAGCACTTTTAGAAATGTGTTCATCCTCCGGATCAATGATGGGGAGGCAAAACTTTGAGATTTTTCCTTCAAAAAATAAAAAAGATCTTGAGCTTGAGCCAAAACCCTTTAATTTTATTTTATGAAGAAATTAAACACTTAAAGATCGAATCAGAAGATCTTAAGACAACTGGGGTGCCATGGCCCGCCCTGCAGTACCGCAGCTGCCTTCTGCAGAATCTAGATAGCAGATGTTGGGTAAGGATATGGAGGTATCTGAAGATATGGGTGGGAGACAAAAACCTTTCTTTGTTTCGAAGGATCTTGAACGTTTCAAAGTTCCAAGCAATTTGCTTGCATTGGTTTATATATGTCATTAGAGAATAAGGTAGAGAGATCTGCTCTTGGTTGGGCTGCCACCGTCTTCTTAATGCGATCCACAATCAACTAATTATCGTCTGATTATCTGACCTTTAACTTAATAAGATAAACCCAATTGCATATCAAGATGATAGAGTAGACAACGATTTGGATCCGACCATATGAGTTTAATTATTAACCAAAGCGTTTAGTATTCTTTTTTCTTAGACAGGGGTTTAGACACGTACGTGCATAAATGTTTTGCGAAGAAATAAGATATATCTCACATGGACAGTATATATATAGCTATATATATCTCACATGCACTAGCTCTTCAAATGGTAAGAAAGATACTCATTCGATATTGTGAATGAATTCTTGTCAATAAAAAAATTTTACGAATGGAAATATATTTCAATTAATGTTTATAGAGTTCTAATAAATTATTTTTTATTCACTAATTTTTTTATATAAGATATTAAAAAAAACAAATATAGAAAAATAAAAAATCTGTAATATAATTAAAGAAAACAGGAGATCACTCCCATCCAATATTCTAAGGGTAAAGAAGAACTCCAACGGTAACAAAGGAGGAACCAAGAAGGCAATACAAGATTTGTTTTTTCAGAGACACAATCTCAAATTAATTTCTCATAACTATTGCTATATATGTCTCTATACATCAGGTTCCTATCAGTGGATGGATGGACAGCAATAACCAATACAAAATATCGACATGCCTGGGATCGCGCTGTCAGTACTGTTATATATATATATATATATATATATATATATATATATATTTGTCATGTTTTTGTCCCTAAAAGAAAAGAAAATAATTCATTTCAAATTCAAGATAATTCTAGTTTTCTCTGGATAAACATTAAAGGATCGATGTCGGTACTGCGATGCTGATATTGTGATGTACACATCAATAAGTTCATATATTGCAAGTTTATCAATCCACAGGTCAGAGGGTTGGTTTGTCAAAGTTGACAAATCTATAGATATGATTGTGTGTATGTATTGGCGAGTGTTTCGGAATATAATCATTTTTATTTTTAGATATGTTTTAAAAGTTTTTTTTTAGTATTTTTTTTATGATTTTAATACTTTGATGTTAAAAATAAAAATAATAAAATAATAAAATTACAAAATTATTTAATAATAATATAATCATTTAAATTATTATTAAATAAAAAAATAATTTTAAAAAAACCATAAACTCTAATACGAAACAATTGTGATATAAGCAAGTTCTTTACTATATTGTATCCATTGCTATTGTAATTATAGTTTTTTAAAAAGAAATCTCTTATTTAAAGTATGGTAATAGTTGTGTGTTAAAGTATTTTTTATTTTGAAATATATTAAAATAATATATTTGTTAAAATAATATATTTTTAATATCATTACATCAAAACAATTTAAAAATAAAAATAAAAAATTTAATTTTCACAAACCATCCATTTGGACCGCACTTCCATCTATATATATATATATATATATATATATATATATATATATATATATATATATATATATATATATACACACATAGACATAGACACACACACTAACCTGTAGCTTTAATCACAGTATTTTGATTGTTTTAATTTGTTGCTGTTAAAAATAATCTTTTTGAAAATAAAAAATATTATATTTTGATTCTAAAGCAAACAGTACCCCGGGACAAGCATAATAATAATTAAAAAAAATAAAAAAATAAAAAAGAAGCAATGAATGAAGCTGCATGTAAGGAGAAGATCAGAAATAAAAGTTTCAGATTGACAAAACATGCACGCTGTATAACAGTATAAAAAGCTGGCGAGCCCAGAAAGGTTCATGTCATCAGAAGGAACAGGTGAAAAAGGAAGAGAAAGCATGGGAGCGCATATGCCAAAGGACAAAACATCTTTTGAACAAGTTGATGGAGAGATAACGAAAGCGTGAACAAAATGTAGCTGTTCACACTCAGAAAGAGTTTCAACTAGCTTGCTCGTACACTGAACCTCATCTTTCAACCTTTTCTTTCTTCTTGGAATCCTTCCTGTCATCGATTTCCTTTTTCTTTTTGAAACATTTAATGGCTGCAAAACTTTGAATCAAATAGCAGTGATCAGTGAAGGGAAAGATAACCCAGCCTCGAAGCATTTAATGCCAAAAGCTGCTTCATCGTATGCCTGTGTTTCCCAATATCATGCAACTCCCGGGATTGCCGCCGGAGTTTAATTAAAGCCTTCGAACTCAGGTTGGTTATCTGATGAGCTCGTCTTTGTTTTTACAGAGGCGGTGCCTGCCGAGTTTTTTAAAATTTTGATTTCTTTTTAAATAAAAACACATTAAAAATCAACATTAGGGCAAAATAACAACACTGTATACGGGAAATAAAGCTGTTTTTTTTTCGATTTTTATGTTATAAAATCTTGAGTGACATTACATTATTGTCTTGTAAAGAATAAGACAAATAATTGTGGAATAAAAAAAGAAAGGGAAACTGTGTAAAAAGTAAGAACACAGAGATTGTACAAATGAATGTTAGGACAGTGAAATAGTGGTTGGAAAATTATCTGAGGTCCTGAGAGTCTCGGACTTTCAGGAGCCTGACACCGGTAAATGTCATGGAAAGAAAACTTTATTATTATTATTATTATTATTATTATTATTATTATTTTACCATATTATTAGAAGTTAGAACAGTCTTCAAAATGCTTTTGGAAATAGAAATATCTATAGTTGGGAATGACAGTGACATAGTCAAAAGCAATATGCCTTGATGCTTGTCAAACATGGTTTAATTTGAGGGGTTAATTTAAAAACTTGGTAATTTAAAATACAACAAGTTTTAATTAGACGGGTGAGGATAATAATCTAGTTAAACATGATCAATCTAGTTAAACCTGATTATAATAGTTTCTTAAAGTAGAAAGTTTATTAAGGTAATTAACATAACTCAAGACTTTAGCCGACATGATAGTAATGCACTTGTGGTCACATAAAAGTTGTTGAAATATTGGCATTACCTCTTATAAATAATCAAACATCTAAGAACAACAATACCATGTACTTAATTTGCTACTAAATCACAGGCTATTTGTTGATCTTAATGCTACATTTATTTATTTAATGTAGTCTCCATGACCCACACAAGAGATCTGTCCAACTTAATGCTCCAATTATTTATTCATAGGAGATATCATTGTATACTGGGAGGTAAATAAAACGCTTCAAATTTGAAAAAAACATGTAATTTATTTAATTCAATGTCCATGCCCCCCACAAGATATTTATTCAATTCAATGCTTCATTTGTTTATTTATTTATTTATAGAAGATATTGTGCAATAAATAACGTGCTTTAAATCTGATTAAATATACACAACAAAATATAATGATCTTAAAACGACAATCTCTGACTTTTAATTAAGAAAAATAATAATTAAAGTCTTAGTATAATCACCACTTTCATGGGTTTTCCATTGGGATCGATACACAAATGAAGCATTGCTGTACGTATTATTATCACATAAGATTTATATTTATTTTTTCTTAATTAGAGTATATGAACATGAAACAAACACTCTAGTTTTCTCAACCTCCATTTATAAACGAAGTAAATACTTGAGAGAAATTATATTTTTTTAGTTTTCTAGGCAATGTGTTTTTTTTAGTAAAATGTATCATGAATATTATATTAGATAAATAAATAGAGCATTAAGATCATGAGATGGTTTAGCGGTGAAGTACTTGATGTTCTTCTTGTCTTTGAAGATTAATGGTTCGACTCTACAATTGAATTGTTCATAAAGGATCCGACAATCGGGTGTGAAAGAGGAAGCACAATTTTATCATCAACTTGCAAGATCAGTCTATTTTACATCAAGTCCTTCAAGCTAAGAGATGTTTGTCATGGAATCCAAAGCGAATCTGGGAAGGAGACCAAGTTTTCATTAACGTTGTAGGGCCTGTAATTGTAGTTTGCATTTGTCAATGTAATGATGTCCTGTGAATGGTCTTATCAATTTAACTGATATATATATATATATCAATTGAATGGTCTAATCAATTTTTTTTTAGATTTTATATCAAAATATAAAAACCATAAAATAATATCAATTGAATGCTTTTTCAAATTAAAAATACCTCTGAAAAACATCAGGAATATAAACAACAGCCCTACATCCTGAATTTCTTGATTCGCGTTTTGACGTTTCACTGAATTAGGGTGACTTTTGGAGTGCTTGAAAAGTCATGCTACTCAATTAGTCAAGCATTCTGCAAATCTTCTCTATGCAAGTGCAAGATGGGAACACTGACAGTTAAACGAGGAATTCTAACTCTTATCAATCAAAAGAAGATACATACATACATATATATTATTGTCTAGCTGGGTCGCCAAAGATCAAGACAATAACTTGATGAGGTTAATCTTTCAAGTAGCAAGAACTACGAGTATTCTACTAGTGGGCAATGCCCCTATGTTCTGGCCATCCATGCATCCACGGGAAGTCGTTTCATTGCCAGCTTTCTTGCATCTTTGTGAGTTTTCAACATGCACATTATGGATTTTGACCATCCAAAACATGAGCTTGTTCTTTTTTCTGAGAAATTTTTCATCTTTTATTAATTACATAAACACAAACCTTGCGAAGTTTACGTGCAATATTTGATCACATGATTCTATAATGCTGAACTAGGGACAAATGGCATCGCTAGTATGGTTTATGTTATGAAAGGCCTAGTAAATATGGCAGAACAAAAGGCAATTGTCAATAGTGAAAAGATGACAGTGATAAAACAGGCACGAAAGCAATAACATGACAAAGCTGGCTCTACAAGTACTGAATCAATAGAGAAACGGGCACCAGCTAACCAGAAGCGGAAAACTTCTATCTGGTACCCCAAATTATCACAAAAAGACGCGTGTTCTTCTCAAGAGTCCCTGACATTGCAAAATCACGGATTCCATATCCTAGCTGCAAGGGCTCTGAGCATTGTCTACATTTGACATTGTGGGGTTTTGTTGTGCACAGGCTTTTCATCCATGTAATGGTCAAAGAGGGTTTCATATTTGAGCAGCATGGGATTGCTGCATAAGCACCACATAGCGTTCTTCCCTTAAGCCTGCAAATTTTTAACTGCGAAGTTAGGATCAGGATACTCCTTTATTGCTTTTTAACTAATCACACTCAGAAGAAAGCTGACATTTACTCCTCTTTTCCAACAGGAGAAACGTGTATTATTTCACTGAGCACGTCAGTAACAAACAAGAAATTGCACTGTTAAGAACAACCATACCAAGCATTTTTGTTTATGTAAAGTGATTATTAGAAGAAAGAGAAATCTAGAAGACCGTATTATTACATCACATGACCAAATGAAATGACTGGAGTTTGTAAAATTCTCGACGACTCAGTACAAAATTGCCTGAGTCCCTGCATATCTCTCTTCATAACAAGACCTTGAACACACCATTTACTTCACCCATACTAGCAATGCTGAACTACCATGAATCCCAAGTTTATTTTCTATGGCATGGAAAATAGAGATAAACCAATTCCACCCAGAAGAAATAAGAAAGGAGAATGGAAGAGAGAAATACACAAGTTATAGACATTCTACATCATTCAACCGAGTAATTTGTCATAGAAAATTTGCGTCTGTTATAATAAGAGATTGTTTAAATGTCTCTTCTGGAAAGAGTGATGCTATTTACCTACTTATTAAGTGCCAATTATCGTATTTCAGCATTTCTTCTCCATCATTCCTCCATAACATATGGTGATGGCCATGGTGGCATTTAGATGATTAGAACGCTCATTCAGAATATCAGATTTAGTGAATTCACATCTATGCCTGTCCACTTGCCTATAATAATGTCTAAAGAAAACAGGGAGATGTTGCCGGAGTATTTCAATCTACGTAACTATCCACCATTCCCAGAGGATTTACACATGATAAATTGCTTTTTCTTAGCTTTGAGTAATGTCCGCTTTACAGAAGTCCTGAATAAAATATTGTCTGAATATCCAATCCTATGAAAGCCTTTTCTTAGCTATAAGAATTTGTCTAATTAATGTATTTGACTGGAAAATGTTAGTGGTATCAAATGCAGACCATCGCAGATGTAGAATTCCATAATAAACACAAGATTAACATAAGAAGATTAACCTACAAAGTACCACACAACAGGAGCATGAAGGTACAGGCAACCAAGGTCCAGAATACATCATGACTATATAGGTCATATTTACATCATTTCTAAGGATGATAAATCAAATGAGTTTAAAACAGAAAAGGAAAAACATCAAAAACTTTACTGCTAGAAATCTTAACAAAATTAAACTGGTAACAACAATATATATGGCACAAACTTATGCGAATCGGCAAATTACTGTTTCACAAGGACAGTGGCAGCTGTGACAATAATTGGACCAACAAAAACCAAAAAGCATAAATTGTGTACCATAATCTTGTTGGGTGAGTTGCAAGCACAAGAATGGATTTACAATTTTGATGAAAATATTATAATAATATAATTACAGAAAACAGATGAGAAAACAAAGATCATAATTTGTTTCAGACATGGAAAATACTTGTATGCTTTGAATTACTGAAAACATGCATATAGGAAAGCATATCCATACATTTAAATATAAACTTGTTACACTCTATAGAAACTGGTAGAGGAAATACCTTCTTAGCTTCCTTACTAATCTATTTAGCATCAACTTGGTTGAAGGACCACATGCTGCAAAATAGAAGTACAAGATGAAATTTTCTAGATGCTTCAAGTGGTTGCAAGAATAAAAGGCTTTATACAAACTGAATGCATTTTCCACAGCACATATCATGTTAGTACCTTAATTTGTGTCCTATTGTATGTGTAAGTGATGTGAACAGAACCATCACTAGCCTGGATAACCGCTGGATATGAGAATTCCATATCCAGTTTTTCCTCCAGTGTAACAACATCATGCCAAGAGTCACCATCATCTTTGGACACAGCAACTTTAAGCACGCCCCTTGAGATTGTATTGTAAGCAAGCAAGACAGGACCATCTTTTAGTTTAACCCCATCAATACCTAATGTAAAAACATAGAGTGTCAACCACAACTTATATGAGGTAGCAAAGATGGTAGAAACCATGGGATCATGATCATTTTTTCTCTCTCTTGATATAGCATTTTCTAGTTTTAGAAAAGAAAGCAGGAGCAAATTGATATTGCAATCTTGTCTTATAATCTAAAAAGAAGCCCCAACCAGCGCTGTAGTTGATGAGCTGATGGTGTTAACAGTCCTACGAATCCACCTCACTCAACTATTGTGTGGGATTCAGGTTCTCTGGCCTATGTCTTACAGTGTGCAAAAGTGAAACAATGCATAACTCATTCCCAACTACAAGTCAAATTTTCCTGCAGGGAGTGTGCTCTTTCCCAAAGGTACAAGATCTAAAAGGGAGAGGTTGTATGCTCCAACAACAGCTTCAGGGTTCTCTTGCCTATGCCTAATGGTGTGTAAAGCGGAATGTGGCATGCCTTGTTCTCAACTGCGTCAAATTGTTAAGCATGGTGTGCACTTTTTCATGAAGAAGCATGATTTAACAGGGAGAGTTTGTGTGCTTCAACAATAGCGAGTCGCATTTTGAGAGAGGCAACTCTACTCTTGGTTGAAACTCAAATTTTATTTCCTCTCATATTTAGAGTCAATTCCAAGTTCCAAATTAGATGTCGAATGTGAATGAGAGAGGTCTTGGATACATTAAAAGTCAAGCATGAAGATTCTAACAGCAACTCCAGCCAGCTTTCTTGCTACAATTGCCTATGATATGATTGAGTATAATGCATATTGCATTATGTCTAGTGATAGACATCTGACAATTGTTATGGCTAACCATGAAAACTAAGATGGGCTAAATATAATTTTCATAATCTGATTAAGATACATTTATTCAACTAAACATTAACAAACTATTTATATAACACCACGAGAGGATGCAAGCTGCCACTCCAACTCTGGAATACTAACCTGAGTTTGGGTTGGGGAGTTCAGTGGGTTTTGCATAACCCCAGGTCACACCACCATCATAGGATTCTGACATACAAACTCTACCAATGTCATCAAACGAACGCAATAAAACACGAAATGTCCCATCTGCAGTCTGGAATGGTACTGGCTGAATCACACTAAGAGATGCATTTTCAACGTATATTGGGCCATGCTTTCTCCATGACCTACCTGCATCTGCAGTCACCTATTCACACAAATCAAAAATATGTCAAATGTCAATACCAAAACAGCATTAGATTCCAAGTGCTCAAGCAAATGAGCTGTTACAACCTCCATCCATGCACCCCAAGAATTCCAACTTTCTACAGATGATCCACAGAGCAAGAGCCCATTTTCCAACAAGATTGGCTGCACAAGGGAATCACTTATTTTAAGGGAATCATAATAGCAACAATCAAGCTTCATTGTTGCTGATATAACTAGCGTACTTGAGTCATTAGACAATATATTCTGATGTTTAGAACCACACCTTATTCTTTGACGGTCCTAATATGCCAGGAGGAAGTTGCTCTCTCTTTGACCAAGTAACACCTTTGTCATAAGACCGTTTCATGCATCCACTCCATCTGAGATTTAGCAAGTTAAAAGTAAGTAGAAGCAAGACAAGTGCTCAGTAGCTAGTAGCTAAATCTATTATCATTTCCAAAAGGAACTTTATAATGTAATTTAACATATAAAATTACATCCCAAAAGTTCAATTTTTTTTACTATGATAAGAACACAAATGCATCCCCCAGACAGCAGGTAACTGCAAAACTGAGTGGTAATTATATAGCAAAGAGGGCAAGTTATATCTCTGACTAGTGTTCAGCTAGAGCCTCTTGGAAATCATTTAAGACACACGAATGCATGAAAGATTTAGCCTCTGTAGGGCCTGTTGACTCAACACCCCTAGTTGCAGCAGTGGTGGTAGCCGAATGGCAGCTTAGGGGTCTGGTAAACACTCTTGGAACCCACAGTGGCCTTTTTATCTCATTCTAAGTGGTTCAAAACTGATTTTGGAAAAAACAGAGACAGTTGTTTTTGCCACCACTCAACATCAACAGCAGAGCCAATATATCCAGTTGATTAAATTTAACTCTCGAACCATATAGAGCCAATATAAGTATGATAGAGAATTCATTGGTAATAAATTCCAAAGTAGTTTGGAGGATGAAGTTACTTAAAGCAATCCTCAAATCATATGGCTAGGCTTATGCTTATATCCACACCTCCTAATACTAAAAATATTGGGAGTTGTTAATATTGTGTTGTCATGAAACAGTCCTCTCTAGCTGTCCCAGACTCCCGAAGTATCTAAAATCTTAAATTTTATACTGAGAGGAGCAATGTTGTAGCTTAAAGTGCAATTTAGATTGTATTTCAATTCTCTATAATCTTATGGATAAATAGCAGCATTCACCAACAATTCCACAGAATTGCACAGCAATACACACAATTACAGTGAATTCAATGCTTAAATTATATGGAATGAAGAGAAGAATAAACTCTTAGACCTTGTAATGTAGAGATGAAAGAAGAGGCAGTTTCACGAAGTTAATAGTGGACTAACACGGCAATAAGCATATCCTTGGTTTGACTCAGTAATCAGGGATCCAGCAAATTCAATGACTCCTGAGGAAATGGCATATCTATATAAAATGTATATCAGCTTATGGAGTTATGCGCTTCAAACTAACATAATCATAAACATTCATCAAAACAGAAAAACTTCCTGAGTTCACTATTACTCTAAATTTCAACTTCTGCTTTTTTGTCCTTGTTGATTAAAAGTGAACGGTGCTAGAAGATGACTTTCAGTCACTTGATTTCTAGTTGTGTTTTTTTCTTTACAGATGAGTAATTTATAGTTGTGTAAATTTAGCAATTCTGTATTATGTTGAGAGTTATAAAGGTTATTTCTCCAAAGCCATGCAAAAGAAGTGGGCAAAGATCATGAATCAAACTTCAACTGTTACCTTAAAACACCTTTCACACCACAAAAAAGAAACCCTCACAAACATACATGCTAGGAATCTGACTATCCTACCTTACTTTTCCCTCTAACACCGTGAACCAAACACCACCTAAGAAGAAGGATAGAAAACCCAGAATCCTCTATGCTAAACCATCATAATCTACTATGCTCTTGAATCCACAAGAACAAAGAATTATGAAAACTTTATCCATTAAACGGCTCGCTTCACATCAACCATAAATACTTGGAATCTCAACTTACCAGGCTTACTTTTTCCTCTGATACAGTAAACCAAATACTAAGGACAGAAAACCAAGAATCTACTGGGCTAAACCTTTCAGATCTACAAGGACCACTTCTTGATTCTACAAGAACAAAGAATTATAAACACTTATTCATCAAAACAGCTCCCATGACACAGAATATGTGATTATACAATCACATTAAGTTCCTAAAAAGTCATAAAATACTTATGGAAATAAAAATCCTACTACAATAGGATACTGAATAGCCTGGAATAGTCTAAGCACACCAAAATTCTCAGAGGTCCTAAAACATTTAAGCAAACAAAATCCCGATTACAATAAGATACTAAATAGTCTAAGAACAGTATATTCTTAAATAAACATGATTATAAATTTAGAAATTTAACAAATTTAACTTGACAGAAGTAGCCATCTTGTATGGCATCAAAAGTTTTTTTGTGTTCAATTTTCCCCAGAAGGATTATGAATTCACAAATTTAACTTTTCAGTCACTTCAATGTGGCATAATTTTCTTATGCAGAATGTATGGTGTCAAGACAGACTTGAATAATGTATACCATTCTGTATTCCATGCAATATACAAGGTCAGAACAACCTTTTGTGTTTTTGAAATCAGATGAAAACATATGAATTTAGCAACAACCAATACATTTGAACACTATTTAGGGAAGCTTGACTACAAAAATTAACAGTTTAAATGGAAAATAATTGAGGCTGGAAGTTTTACTTTTGGACCTCTTGACCGACTTTATAGAACAGAAGTAACTCCTCTGATGCCAGTTTGAATAGCACAGGGTTCCACATAGGAACATCAAGCTGATCATCAACGATGATGGGTGATTGCCAATAACCATCCTGCACATCAGATACCCACTCATATGAGATAAACCATCTTAAAATCCAAAGAGGCAAAATAACAGGTAATTTGAGAAAGAATCAGTTACTTACAGAAGTGATTGGAGGTCGACTAAGTCAAGAGGGCTTAGTAGAAGTTAATGAATCAATCAATATGTCCAGGATCTTCCTAACACTGCCTTTTTGCATTAATCTTTTGAATCTAACGACCAGTTAATTGATGCCACTTATTTTACAGAGGAAGTGAACTTTACTACTGGAAAGAAGAATTTAATGTGTTGAAACAAAACTTATCCATTTATTTTTCTATTGCTCACTGGCTTGGGATATATGTGGGACAAGATTCTTGTGATTTGTAGAGAACAGTGGATTTCCCATGACAAGACAGATGGAGAACTAGTTATTGATTAATTGAATGTTTTCAGAAGGACGATCATAAGACCTTGAGGTTGCATTCCTTGTAGGGTGTGTTTGAATGGAGTTGAGTTCAAGACTTGCCAAGTATCTCCGTGGAAGCACTGTTTGATAATTTTTTGGTCTCCTTTGAGCACTACAACAGCGGCTTTAGGGATAATCTCATAAGCAACTATGCAGAAGTATTGAAACCCTGGTTAATTTGAATTTTCTGATCTTTCTTCTTCATCTTGGAGTATGTTTTTGAGTCTTCCTTTCTTTCTAATAATTTTTTTTTCTTTTGAGCAAAATAAAATACTACTAGGGGAGGAAATACTAAAGAGCATATCCTACAAGTTTACAGTCATGAAAACAAACTTTTTGGAAAAATTAGATGCATCATCAATAAGTGGCATACAATTAAATCAGAAAGTGATCCAACAGACAGAGGAAGAATAATTACTTTGTATGTCTGTATCCAAATCTTCACATCAGGTGCTCCCTCTTTTGTACCTCCAAAATAAGGTACCAAAAAGTGATTTTTATCAACCTGCACAAAGCACAGATCAGCACAACATTAAAAAGCTCTGTTCGTGAAGACATGCTGCAAGAATTTGAAGTCAGATTGTTTAACTCCAATGGCAAACCTCAACAATGGTAGAGGCATGACAGCTATTGAAGGGAGAAGAGTTTGCAGGAAATGTGAACTCCTCTTTCACTAGCTGCCAGTTGTGACAGTCTTTGCTCATATTTGAAATCTTTGGCTGCAGAACCGTATAATTTGTGTTTATTCCAGTGACCTTCCTGAAGAGAACTTGGAACATTTATAGGTCTTAAGAATAACACTAAAAAAGCACACAGAAGCACAGAAACAAATGTATAGAGGAAATAGCATTACCATTTACAATGAACAAAATAAAGATAACAGCAACAAAAATAATAATAAAAAGAAAAAATGCTGGCTCTTTCTCTGTGTTCGTTTGCCCTAGGTGAACATCTCTGACATTTTGGTTGTAATGTACTCTTTTTGGCCGTGATAAGCATTCATTACGGGCCCCTCATGGTTTCAAGTAAGCCATAACTTCATTAATTTCCCACGTATGGTGTGCATGACAATAATAGAGTACAATTTGTTTCTGTCAATAGTTTCTCACTATGATTGTTCTAAACAAGGGAAACACATGTTAAAAACTTGCGGCAAATAGAATATATCTGAGAAGTAGATTCTTTCTACAATTGGGTGCAGGAATGTAGGGGCATACTTCATCAAATTAAGCACTAAAACCAGCATCAACATCTATCAGTTTAACAAATCAAAGACAAAGAGAAAAGAAAGGGGGGAAAAGACAACCTGCTAGGACGCTTATGAAAGTCATGAAGTACTTGCCGGTAGGTGTGCAATCTGATAGTGTTAGAACTCAAGAACTCATGATTGACTTTGAAGGGGCCACGAAAATCAGAGAAATTGGACATACAAAACAACAATAACAAGATCATCAAAGAAAACAAGAAAAGGAGCAACACAGTGCTCCTAAATGATTTCCACATTTCTATGAACTTCTGTTTCTATATCTAGGTTTCCTCAAAGCAATTCAATTTCATATGTAAATACAAGGATTACATAAACACGCACCATGTGTATATATATATATATATATATATATATATATATATATATATAGAGAGAGAGAGAGAGAGAGAGAATCCTAAAGAAAGAAAGTCAACATAACAGAAGCAAAAGAAGAGCACCCACTATGGATTAATCAGATAGCATGACAGAATAAAATAGAGAAGCAATCGTACCTAATACAGTGATGCCATGAAAATAAGGGGGGGGGGGAACCTTTGAGAGGAGAGAGAGAGGTGTATTAAAAAATTGTTTACAGACCCCAAAAGAAGAGAGTGATGCAAGAAAAGGGGCACCGCTGACTGACTGCTGAGGTTACTCTTCAGCTTAGCTTCAAATATTGTAAACAAAGGCCCCTCAAAGATCAGAACTTTATGCATTGCCCCCTCAAAAAAACCTAATTTAGCGCGCCCCCCAAGATTGAAACTTTTGGATTTTGGTCATTCCTCCCCTAAAAAACACATTTTCCTGCTCTACATCAAAATCACTCTCAATCCTCTTCACTCACTCACTCTCTCTCACTCCTTTCAGTCTCTCTGCTGCATCCTGAAAAAGTAAACACAAGGGGATGGCACCAATCAATCCAGCCATTTCCCATATTACCCCAACAACCACACTAACCTATTTCCTCCTCCTCCTCCTCGCCACCACCACTACTACCACCCCAATTTTAGCCATAACCAATTTAACAGCCCTCCTCTCCTCCTTCCCTGACTTCTCCTCCTTCACTTCCCTCATCACCTCCATACCCTCTCTAACCTCAGACCTTTCTGACCGATCTGCCCTTACTCTCTTAGTCATTCCAAATTCTTACCTTTCCTCCTCTTTAGACCTCACGCGCCGCCTCTCTCCATCTGCCCTCGCCGACCTCCTTCGTTACCACATCCTCCTCCAATACCTCTCCTCGTCCGACCTCCACCAAGTTCCCCCGTCTGGGGCCCTCATTACCACCCTCTTCCAAACCACCGGCCGTGCCTCCTCTAACTCTGGCTCTGTTAACATCACTCGAAACCCAGTAACAAATGCAATCACTATCTCCTCTCCATCCCCATTTTCCTCCTCAAACGCCACGGTTTTGTCCTTGATAAAGACTCTTCCTTACAATGTTTCCATAATTTCAGTGAATTCTCTGTTAGTCCCATATGGTTTTGATTTGATGGCATCAGAAACAAGGCCTACATTGGGTTTGAATATCACTAAAGCCTTACTTGATGGCCACAGTTTTTTGGTCGCAGCTTCTTTGTTATCTGCTTCTGGAGTAGTACAGGAATTTGAAGCTGATGAAGGAGGAGCTGGGATAACTCTTTTTGTGCCTACAGATTCAGCTTTTTCAGATCTGTCGGCAACTGCTATCAGTCTACAGTCATTGCCAGCTGATAAGAAAGCTGATGTCTTAAAATTTCATGTCTTGCATTCCTATTACCCTCTGGGTTCCTTGGAGTCTATCGTTAATCCTGTGCAGCCTACATTGGCTACTGAAGATATGGGTGCTGGCAGTTTTACGCTGAATATTTCGAGGGTTAATGGGTCAGTTGCGATTGATTCAGGGATTGTTCAGGCGTCTGTTACGCAGACTGTTTTTGACCAGAACCCTGTTGTCATTTTTGGTGTTTCGAAAGTGCTTTTGCCTAAAGAGATTTTTGGGAGGAATCCTGTGTTGACTAGTAAGCCAGGGAATACTGATATGGGAAATGCACAGCCGCCTGTTAGTGCTTTGTCACCAGAGAAGTCGCCGAAAATGCTGTCGTCTGCTCCAGGTGTTAGAGAAGAGATTAAGTCTGGAGTTGGAGGGTTGCAGTGGTTGAGTACTCTACATTTTCTTTGTGTTGTTTTTGTATGCAATTGTATTTAGTGGTATGTGTTTTAATTATTTTGCACTTGATGATCAAAGATTTTTTTTTTTTTTTGGGGGGGGGGGGGGGGTGTACACTTTATTGAATTGAATTTGGCTACAAAAGTAGCTTTTTTTGTCCTTTTCTTTGTATGTGGCACTGTAGAGGGAGATGTCTAAGTGTGAATTGTGTAGCTTCTTGAATAATTTATATCATAAGAGCATCATATTTTCTCTGGCAGTTCTGCACTTATTTTTTGGCACTTGTTATGAAAATTTGATAAGAGTAAATGGAGTTTTTTTTTTCATGATTTTGGGCCGCTTTTTATGTTCTGCGACAGTGTTGAACTTATTATGAGGTTTGAAACATTGAATTCTAACATTTGATATCTCCTTTATGTTTCACCTTTTCAAGCCATAACGGGTACTGATTTTTTTATGTCCAAACCAATCTCCTCAATGAGTTCTTCCCTAGTGCACCCTTGACAGCACATGCTTTATCCTAGAAATAACAAACAAATTGGTGTGGCAGCAGGGTATGCTTGTATGTTGCATTGTTGATCTCATTGGTACTTCTGTTTACTTTGATAGTGTATGATCGAGGAGAAATTTGAGTTTGCAAAATTACCGGTTGTTGGCTTGTTTTGTTTGGGAGTTCCAAGTGAAGGCTTTGAATATGTCAAAGGCTTATGATTTTACTGGTAGCAAGTAGTTTTCCTACAATCAGTTTATGCAGCGATGAGAGCTTCAAGTTGCAGGGGAGACAGCCTGGTTCTAGCTCCGATACTGGTGGTATCAACGGCAGTGAGGATTGCAAAATGCTAAGTAGATTTTAGGATTTGGGTGTGACCAGCTCCTTGTTGCCCAAATTCAAGTGTGAATGCATCCTCATCACTTTGGTCTTGATTTGGTGTGGTTATATTGGATTTTTCTTTGATTGAGGAAAAGAGGATCTTTCTAATCTTCTGTTGTTTTTAGCTTTTGGGTGAATTTACAAACAGATCAATGGTCACAGGCACCAGGGAGTCCGGTTTCAATTTCCTTGCATGCAAGGGCCAAGCAAGGTAATGCCTTCTGAATCTGATTAGGTATTATTGCTTTCTTTTTTCTTCTCTCTCTCTCTCTCTCTGTTTTCTTTTCTTCTTCTTCTTCTTTTTTTTCAATTCAGCTGTGTTATCTGGCTGTTGGGTGTGCTATTGTAATTTACTGTTATTCCAGTTCAATAATGATTTGTTAATTGCTTTTACTTGATTGGTATCATTGCAGTCTTTAATCTGGTCAATAAGCACTCATCAAAATAAAACTATAGACCCGTTTCTCACAAGAACACTTTAAAAAAAATTACAAGATGTTTCTTTTTAGTGTTGCAAGTCATTAATCATTGGAAGAAAACAATGTGAGGTTTGAAGTGAATGATGGTCATGGAACCAGAGGCTGGTTAGTTTCAAACTCATTCGTGCTCTCTCTTGTGGTCCATAACCTATTTATAGGATCATACTTTACTGATATAAAATAAACATTTCTTAAATTTATTGATGACAATCCTATGAACCTGTTTTTGAAAAGCTTTAAGGGAAGGTCCTTGTGCTTGCTACAATAAATGCTGGTGGCTCAATTGGGAAATACTATTTGTTGGGGTTTCCATTCAGAAATAGTATTTTGGAGTAGTATAGAGGAGCTTATAACTGGTTTTCTTTTGGCTTTAACTGATTTCCATTCTCAATCAATTTCTAGGTCTAGATTACAATTAGGGCAACATCTAGATCTATGGTTTTATTTTTTCAAACCAAGATTTTTGCTGGTCATTTTTATTTTGATTCTGTGTTTATCAAGATATTGACCCATTTTGAAGTTTCATAGATCATGTCAAATTGTTTGATCTAGAGCAATCCCACTAGGATCTTGATAAGCATGCAGCACCATATTTTATGAAAGCAGTCTAGTTCTAGTTCAATGGGAGGTTTGGGTTAAGGAAAAGCAACCTTGTAATGACTGCAGATTTATTTGCTGAAGTGGTATAAAGTTAATCAGCCTAAGGGAAACAGAGGTCTGGAGCTAAAGAAATAGGTAACCTTGTGCTGAAACTTCCATGATGAAATAAGAGGCATTATGAAATTAGCTTTCATGATAAAATGGAGCTGTGGATAGGGCTTCAATGCATAAGTACAGTAGTAACTACCAAGAAAGTGTTCCGTGGTAGGACTGGGGTCAAAGGCTGTGATTCTCACCTGTGGAAGGGCATTTGGGTGTCTTGAGTAAACATGTGAGCAAGCACTAGAAGGATTGTGGGGAAGGGGAAATATTCACTTTCTGGTGAGATACATGGGTTGAGATAGAGGGCCCTATTGCTGACAATGAATTTCCATCCTATCCCAGAAGCTCGTTGGTATTCTAAAGCAGTGGAGTGGGTTGGTGCCTTGTGATCTTGCTCTGAAGATTTACTCATGAACCTCTCCTACAAAGCTGAAGAGAGGAACAGACAATTCCATGAAAGAACTGGCGATAGGAAGTTCTCTGTCAAGTTTGCTTAAACCTTCTTGAAGGAGATTTCTGGAGTAACTCAAGGTACAAGTGGAGGTTAGATTGGAAATGGAAAAGGCCACACAAGATTCTCTATATCTCCTGGCTGATACAGAACAAGAGATTGTCAACAAATGAGCTTTTAGAGGAACCTGGAATCTAACAGACCCTGTTACTTGACACCGGTGCATTACTAATGAGTGAAGAGGAGAACATGTGCGTAGGGACTGCTATTTGGCCAAGTGCTTGGTGTAGTCTTCTGGATGAGAAGGACAAGGTCACAATTTTTTTTTTTTTTGAGAAGGATCATAGTGAATGGTTGTATTATAAGCTTAGAGAAGTGTGTGACAAGGCCATGGTCGAAGATTGGGCTCTCGTCTTTGAAGTCACATGCTGGCAATATTGGAGATGGATGAATGGTTATATATTTAACAATATTCTGGTGGATAGCAAGCTAGCCGTCATCAAGTTTCACAGGTTTTTTGCAGAAGTTAAGCTGGCCGACTCTATTAACATCTTTGAAGCCAACAAGAAAGGATATAGACTTACTGGCTAGCAACAACTGCAAAAAGGATGGATGAAGTAGAATGCTGATGCGTTTTTTTTTTTCAGGGCTGATAGTATTGCTAATTTTTTATGTGATTGCAGCGGCATCATCCTTGGTATGTTTCCTGCTCTTGTGGTTTTCAAACCTAGCTGAAGTCGCTGCCATCATCAAGGCTTTAGTGATTACTGCTTTAAATCATCTGCTGCTTCACTATTTGATTCTGGTGGAATCGGACTACTATTGTTATTAGTTTGGTTTAATAAAGAATCGGATTGGCCTTGGACGTATAATCAAGTGTTTCTCACCATTTACCCTTTAGGAAGATCATTCCAGAGAGTCTTTTCTGTCATGTCTAGCTTGAAGCCAATTTTTTTTGCAGACCATCTTGCTGTACTAGTAGTTGCTAGAAATGCTGATTTATACCCTAGGTTTGATTCTGATGATTGTTTTAATCTTGTCCCAGTTCTGCTGCAAGGAAGGTACTGCTGTTTCATTGGAGTTGGATCTACTCTTTTGGCTTCTCTGGCATCTTTTGGCTACTCCTGTGAGTTTGCTGATTTTTGGGTCTAAAGATTTTTGGCTACTCCTTTTGGCTCTTTTGCTGCTGGAACTCTTCCACTGCTGAATTTCCAGGAGCTCTGCAATGCATCTTAATCCTGCTTGTTTTCATGCACTTTATGTCTCTAGACTTTTTCTGTCACTAATATAGCATCTCTGTCTGTATCCATTTCTATTCTGGTATCGTTTAATCTTTGGTTTGATGGCGGGCTGCTGTCATTGATTTCTCTAGTGTGCTTCTTGATCACCTGGGTGATGTTTGGAGAAGTTTCTAATTGAATGAGGATGCTCCTGATTATTTTTGTTGACCTAGTGTTTTTGGAGGTTTAGGTTGCCCAAACAATTTTCGAGGCTCTTCAATGTCAGTGTCTTCTTTTATTAGTTTCTTCATCATTTTGTGATAGCTTTTGTGTTGATACTCGCGGTCTCATTTTTGTCCAAGCTTTCATGTTTTTGTTTATTAATGTTTACTTGGTGCTTTATTTATAATATTTCCTCTGGTTTATCAAGAAAAGAAAATAACTAGGCTACCGAGGGGGCTGGTAGGGTAAACCCTGTATGGTAGATGTAGGAGGCTTAATCAGGCGCACCAATGTGGTGCTCGGTGAAGTGGTTTGCATAGAAGAGAGCCTGTGTTTTTGGCAGCTGAGGTGGATATGGGCAGTTCTGACAGGCTTAGAAATGGCTTGGAATTTACAGGTTTCGAACATTGATCCTTTGAAGTAGATCCACAAGTTGGTGCAGCCATGGTTCAGTCAAGCATACAGATGCTACTTTGCTTGTGATCAAAGCTCAAGCCTCTTCTGCAACTCCTGGATAGGGAGGGAGTCAAGTGAACCATTAATTTTGTCACCTCAACAAGGAAACAAACATTGGTGACTTAGATTCACTTATCTTTTCAGATTTAGGTTATTTTTTAAAATGTTTATTTTTGTTTGAAAATGTATTAAAATAATATTATTTTAAAAATATATATTTTTTAATGATTTGAAAATATAAAAAATTTATTTTCAAATAAAAATAATAATAATAATTTCAAATTTTACTTAAGGTGTGTTTGGAATTGTTGTAGTGGTGGCGGTTCAAAGTATTTTTTGTTTAGAAATACATTAAAATAAAATTATTTTTGACATGATATAAAAATATAAAATAATTTATTTTAAATAAAAAAAATTTAAAAAAAAAATTAAAAAAAACACTATTTACATCATCATATTTTCAAACGAGCTTTTTATTTAGAACGGCCTCAAGTCGAGGATGACACTGCAGAGGCTTCTAATATCAGACCGTGCATTATTTTTAGTTCTGTTTTCTGGGCCTTCTACGGCGAAAAACGAATTGTTTTGGCATCTTATTGTCTCTTTTCTTCGTTCATTGGTGTGTGCTCGATCTTCAAGGCATCCCTTTCCCATTAATCCTGAAATCACGAGCATGTTACCTCTATTCTGTATTGATACAAACTATTTTGATTAAAAAAAAAAAAAAACCTTATTACAATCTCTTCTTAGATTACCAGCCTGAATAATTTTATATTTTAAAAGTGTTTCTAAAAGTTTTTTATTTTTATTTTTACTTTAAATTATTTTTGTTTTGTGTTTTCAAATCTTTTTATGTGTTGATACATAAATAAATTTCTAAATAAAAAATATTTTAAAAAATTATTATTATTATAATATTTTAAAAAATAATTATTATATATATATATATATATCTTGAATATTTTAAAAAAATCATTTATAATTTTGTTTAATGTCGTCATTCATCTTAATAGTTATCTTTTCACTTCAAGAAGAAGAAAAAATGATAAAAAGAAAAAACCCTACCCAGCTACGAGTCTCTTGGAATTTAAAATAAAGAAATAAACAGAGACTGTGAAAATTAGCTTTTTGATTTTAATTTCCATTAATTAGGGGTTCCGCTAATTACACAAAGCTCCCTTATTCTCTACAACTTAGTTTAGGCCACAGTATTAAAGATTATTTTCAATTCGGCCCAAACCACAACACGCCAGAATCCACTGTACTTGTGCATACACAAGTAAAACTAACCTAGGCTCGGCTGGCGGCCTCAGTGCTAACGTAGGAGAGAGAGAGAGTGCAAAAACTTTGAGAAGATGGGTTCTACTGTAAACTCAAAATGGTTGCCTGTGACAACCACCATAACTGTGGCGCTTGCACTTCTTTCTGCCTCAACAGCAGCTATCTCTCGTACTCTTCCCTTCTTTTCATGTCTTCTATGAATTTACTGTACACTAGGTGTGGACTGTACACTGAAGCTTTCTTTCTTTCAGTTTATTTTTGTAGAAAGAAATCAAAAGTTTTGTATTCAAAGATTCAAGAACTTGAGATTTCTCTCAATTCTTGTATGCAAAAAAGTGCTGCTGAGAGACAAGGTCGAATTAGAGCCCAACAGGTCTCTTTTTTAATCTATGCACTTCTTTTATACTGAGCCCTTTCTCTTATTATATTGTCTTATTGTTGTGACCATTGATAAAATTGGTGCTCCTTATTGGTTTTGTAGGATTTGAGGAAGGCCTTAGCACAACCCAAGTCTGAGAATTTGGAGCAGGCTTCTTATCCCATGACCCCCATTGGAGTTGTTCAGTCTTGCTTCTCAACCAGGTAATCTTCCTCGGTGATCCAAATTAGAGATTGTTTATTCATTCTTAATGTGGTACATCAACCAAGTGAAGTAAGGGTACAGAGAAAGCTACAAATTGACACTCTCAGATAATTTTTAGGAGGAATAGAAGTATATAAGTAGACAGGAGATTTGTTTCATTGATTACTTAAGCAATCGGACCTGCCATGGCTGTTCTCCATGGAAAGCAGAAACTTTTCCTGAATACTGCATCCCTTCAACGCTCTCCCAGACTCAAATAACAGGAAATTTTTCTTACTGCATTGTAACGAAACACTCTCATTTTGGTTTTTGATATCTGAACGGTTCTTGCATTGTAACGAAACACTTTCAATTTTTCTCCTTTTTAGATCTCCTAAGTTCACCAAGTCCATCATTTGAAGCCCAAATTCATGATTGATTTCTGTCATTATGAATCCTGTATACTGAGCACGTTGTTCTGTTCTCCAATCCTATGCTTAATGCTGACACAAGTTGTATTCCTATATTGAAATTTTGTACTTTTTATGCACGCATGCTCAGGCAAAAAACTTGGAAAGTCTGTGCATTTATCTATGCTTTTGCAAATGGTTGTTCATGAATAGAAGCCAACTCACTCATTATTGGTGCAGAAATGGGACTCCAAGGCAACCCTTACTTGTACCTCTTGCTAGGGCATGCTTAGTCTTTGACTCAGCTCGGGTTCCTCCAGCATCCCTTGAGGGTCTTGTAGAATATTCTCATTGCTGGATTATATATGTGTTTCATTTGAATACAGATTTGGTGAAGTTATGGAAGCATCCGTCTAGATCAAAGTTTAAGGCTAAGGTAACCGTTTCTACTAGATATATTGTATAGTTTGATTTCTATTTAAGATTGTTCTTATATGAAGTTTCTACAAAAGTATGGCTGGTTGGATAGGTTAGAGTACCAAGACTGAAAGGAGGAAAGATGGGAGTCTTTGCTACAAGATCTCCACATCGCCCATGCCCTATTGGGCTCACTGTTGCAAAGGTAGGATAATTTTTTTTTACATGCTTCTAGCTGTGTTGCATGTGCTTATGAAAAAATTAGAATAAATGTATCTAGATTGGGGTAGATTAATATCAAGGCTCATTGATATGGGAAGGGAATAATCAAACTTCTTAAAACTAGTTCCTGTTTTTTCTTACTTGTGCAAATGGGCAGCACTCCCTTGGTTCCTGCATTTATGGATTTTATTCGATTCTCACCAATAAAAGATTTCTGGGAAACTAGATGCATTTCATCCTCATGTTTGGAGTGTCACACTGAATCTTGCACCGCATGGTGCTTTTTCTTAATGAAATGTTAGAACTTGCAGAAAAAGGAAATTCCTTTACTTAACAATTAGTAACAATATCCGTTGTTTACTTTAGGTGGAGGCTGTACAAGGAAACATGGTTCTTCTATCTGGTGTTGACCTGGTTGACGGGACAGTAAGTTTCTCATGTTTTTTCTTTCCTAGACACACTGCCTTTGATTGATATCTTTCCTCTTTCTTTTAGCATTATCCTGAATAGAGTGCATATGCGTGGTTTCCATGATATTTGTTGTACTCATTGTGCTACTTTTATTAACAGCCAATACTAGACATCAAACCATATCTACCATACTGTGATAGCATCCAAGGGGCAGCAGTGCCAGAGTGGGTAATGGTAATACCACAATACAACTTTACCATATTTTAATCTTGAATGCAGTTTTAGGAAAATGACGATGCATTATGTTGTGAATTTATTTCCTATAATAAAATCCTAGTCTTGATTCTTGAAAGTGACAGCTGCAGCAAGCATTATTATACTTTAAGCTGTAAAGTTAGAGCTATAGAAGGTTATGTTGATGAACAATTTCCAGATAAATAAGAAGTAATGCTGCATGTCCTTCTCAAAGGACCACTCCCCAAGTCTGATGCATATTTTTCTCATTGAGCTTGTCCTACTTGTTCCCCTGTCACATTGGAATAATGGCTAATTTTTGTACAGGAGGACAATATGTTGGCAGTAGCTTCTGTTAACTTTTCTGAGGGCTTCTCTTCCTCACTATCTGATTGTTGGGAAACAGCAGTAAGTGATTCATAACTACTTGAAATATTAAGCATTTGTATCTTCAAATTCATATGATTAGCTTGGGTTTCTTTTCTTTTTCTGGGTTTTGCCATTTCCTCTGTCTATGTTGTCTACTATCTGTTCATCTTTACAATTCGCTAAATTACCTCGTCCATAGCAGTCTATTATGGTAGAACTAACCGCCAAATTAAACATCATAGTAATGTCTCACCAAGAGAATTTTTAATCTATAAATGGCTAAGATTACAGAGAGGTACTGACCGAGCACATGAGAGAAGCAGCCCAAAAGGTGTTAAATCAGAGAACATCTCACTTCAAAAAATTTCTCTTATGATTAAAGTGACAACAATCAAAGTTTTTTGTTTATTTTATAGTCCTTGCAAATAATAGAATCGAATGGGTAGATAACCCATGGTTGTTAGGTTGTGCAAGTAATTGCAATGAAATGAATTTATATAAATAAATTTAGGGAAAGCAACCAATAAGTCCTGCAACTATGTTTTTATACTTGGAAGTGTTTAACCTTTCTTATTGTTGGCCTCCATCCAGGTCAACCATCTACAACAATTAAATTGTCAATGAACCACATTTTCACATTTACCTTCATTATCCTACTATCAAAGCCCCAAATTGCAACTCTAAACACCGAAGTTCAAGTGAGCATGGCACAAGTGTGGCATGTTTCATCAAACAAGAAAAACATAAAACTTATTTCAGGAAAAATATGCATATTTTGGAAAAATGTGATTCTTTTTTAGGCAGGGTAAAGGATGCACTAGAGAAAAATGTGGCCCCTTGATGATTTTTGTTGTTTGTAATAGACAGTCTAGGATGGAGCAACAACATTAAAAAAAAATTGGAAAGCCCCAGCTGCAATCCCAAAATTGGCCACACTCTGTCCGGTGTCCATTCTCCTCGCCCAAATCATCTCCATCTTCTTCGTTTCAGAATAGTGAAATATACCTTTGATAGAGAGAAACATGAACACCGTTTTGATGTTTGATTTTGGAGTACTTATGTGAACAGTGAAGAATTACGAATTAAAAAACCAAACATGAATCCGTTCTATTAAATCTTTAGTGATCTGAATTTGATAGCAATTCTTCCATGGAAATTCATTGCAATTGATTCCTTAGAATAGATTATGTGACTTCATTACTTGTTTTCAGATGTTGACTTTTAACAGTGTCCATGTTGAAGTTCTCTCACTGTCTGAAAACTATTCCTGTCGATCCCATTGTATAATATTTTTTCTTCAACCATGTATTATTGAAGTTTTAAATGTTGAGTGATCAGTTGCAAAAAGGTGCAACATTAATTGAGCAAAATGAGTTCCTCCATATTAGAAACGCTACCTTGGTCTTTCTTTTTACTTTTTGTTCTTTTAATATGTCCTGATCAGGATAGCCGTGCTTTTGTTTTGTTCAGAAAAAGAAGTCGCTCTATGCATCACCAGATGAACTTCAATGCTTAATCAAGCAGGTGCTTTCATGGGATATTCGATCAATATCTCAACGAAATCAACCACATGATCCCCTTATTAAGACTGGAAATGGGGAAGCACCACATAGTGCTCTTGATTCAAACCAGAACCAGGATCAAGAAGCTTCGGACAATGAAAACAGCCAGGTTTGTCATCCTTCTGGGGATGTAACATACCACTTAATTTTGGAAGGAATGGATGTCTCATACAGAATTGATTTCAATGGCAATGTAATTGTAGAGAATGTTGTAGTTTCATCTGACTTTGTGAATGGTAATCAAAACCGTAGCAGTTTCTCAATGTGGAGAGACGAGCTCAGTTAACCAAACTATCTTCAGCTTTTTCCTTGCAGTCCTTGTAGCTGTAATTGTAGTAACTACATATGATGGCTGCAGAATCCCTTCCTTGCTGAGCCAGATTTGAATTGATCTGGTTCATTGGATTATGTTAATTATTTCTAGTTTTGCAGATACTATTTTTGATGACTTTCATGCTTGGAAGAGCTATAAACCAATCTTCTTCTTCCCATTTCAGGTAGAAGCTATAAATTAGTTAAAGGCCTCGTTTTGCCATCCTTTCTCGAATACAACTTATTATAATATTAATGGCGCTTTTTCCTTAATTCTGTTATTCTATCTTGAAGCTAACAGCTTTTAATAGCCTGCCACTTCACTCCTTAAAAGCACTAGTATGAGGAGATGGAACGCTATAGCTCTCAGCTGCATTTGGACGACATATTTTTCAAAAAACTAAGACTGCGATGTACTGCCGTATTGGAATTATTGAGAAGAAGAAATACCTACAACTTGGATTATCTCTGTTATGAAGTTTAATTTTTAATTAATAAAAAAAATTAAAAAATAAAGAATAAAATTAAAAAAAAACATTCAATTAAAAAAATAAAGAAATGATCCGGTGATCATCACGCCGTGTTAGCCACTTTCTCCCCTTTTATCCAATTTAATCCTCGAATACTTATTTAAGTTTCAAATCTAGTATCTAAAGTTTTAATTGTTTTAAGTCTATGAAACCAGATTTTATTTAAAAAAAAAAAACCACCATTACAATCCACAATAATGTTTTAGTTTCGTCTATAATTTCCTTGCATTTTTTGGGCAAGATTTACGTAACAAAACGTAGTCTATAAAATTTAGGTAGAACCACAAAGAAGAATTAATCTATAAAAAGAACCACAATATTTTATTTTATTTTAGATTTTAAGGCATGGTGTTAAGTCCTCTAACTCTAACAATATCATACCAAAAGAAGATAAACTCATCAATAAAGAAACTTGAAAAATATAAAACAGAAAAATATTTTTACGTAACAAAATATACATTGTCTTTGAATCTTAGGTTAAAAAACTATTAAAGTGGCATAGCCTTACAAGAGATTGACTTTGGGCCATTAGAGCCAAATTAGAAAGCACAAAGATGTTATATAAAAAATAAATTGTATTTTCTCATGTCCATATAATCTGCCATAACACATAAATAAAATCGAGATCATGATCATATTAACCTGTTATATACAATTTAAAATAAAAAAATAGAAAAAAATACAATAAAAAAAAACAATAACAAGAACGACAACAATAATAGTAACTTTGGGGTATTTTTTATGGAGCTTAACAATAAACTCTCATTTTTTTTCAATTTTTTTTTAATTTAATCATTCTATAGCTTAATTAAATGAAACTAGATGGATGCTGGGGAGCTAAAGGATAATTTCTTAAATCTATTTAAATTTTATTTTGTAATAATGAAAATATAAATAAACAAAAAGAGTAAGGGGCAGAAAAGGTTGAATACCTTTCTGAAATGTCAATAAGAACACCTTTTTTTCTTTTTCTTCCTAGCCCACATCCTTTAAAGTGAAAACACAAACCAAAAAAGCCAGAGCACTTGATCTAAAATGTGAAAAATCAGTATCTCTTTAAAGTGAACACAAACCAAAAAAGCCTGACTGACACAAATCAAGGAAGAAGAAAAAAGAGATGCAGCAAAAGGGAAAAGATTAGGTACAATTGAATTGAAATGAAAATCAAAGAGGTAAATAGGAATAAAAAGTTCAAAAGTTGTGGACTACAACACTGCACAAATTTGAAAGGAACAGTTCAAATGAAAAGCTTGGCAGTATTTGACACTGCCGTTAGAAAATACTTTTGAAACATTTTTGTTTTTATTTTTTTGTTTTAAATTAATATGTTTATGATGTTTTTATATCATTTTAATGTGCTGATGTCAAAAATAATTTTTTAAAAATAAAAAATATTATTTTAATGTATTTTAGAATGAAAAGCAATTTAAAAAACAATCATAATCACATTCTTAAACACTCTCGAATAACACCTAACGCGGTGAGGCAACTAACTTAAAAGAGAGAATCACCTGCAAATCAAAATAATAAATAAAGGAAGTTGTTAGTAATAATTCAAAGAAAATAAACGATAATCAAGAAGTCCACTAAATTGCAAGGTAATTTCACATCAAAGATGTCGGGGTTGTGTTGTGGAATCGGAAAAAAGACATCTTCATTTTCAAAGTAACAGGACATCAATAATATAAAGTAGATTTGGTTGAAAAGAAGAGAATTGGGTGAAAAGAACAGAAAAAAAAAACATTGATACAAGACTTACCTTGTTTGTGAAGAACAAACTAAGAAAATTCAATCGTAACCCTAAAATTCTAAGAACGCAAAAAAATTGGGAAGTGGAAGCCCTATCCAGTCTCTGGTCACAAACCAATGAAATTCAATTTGTCGCCTTTTTTAAATTTTAAAAAATCAATTAATCACTCGGAGGAGAGAAAGATCAAATGAATTCTTTCTCTTTTTTAATTTTTTTTGTTTGATCTAGATAAGATACGTCTTATGATCTAATTCAGTTCTCACTTATCCCTTTCACAGTGTTAATGGTTTGGTCTACAACTTTTATAGACACCGTAAAAGATGAAGAAGACTGTTCAAGAGAGTTTAAAGAAAAAAATTAGGTATATTAAAGAATCAATTGTGACAGAGAGAGAGAGAGAATTGATTTCTTTGAATTTTTTCTAGAGATTGTTAGGAGGGTGCTATAAATAAATTAGGTGTCCAAAAAAAAATATTAAAAATCTCAACATCAGCATCTCTATAATGATAAAGATGTTTTTCGAGAGGATTCATGAACCCTAAAATCTTGTAAAATTGCAACAATGTTATTTATAAAGTATAAAAGTAAAAATTAAACAAAACGTTAATATCAATAAAATTTGAAGAGCGTCATTTCTATGAGGAATTAATAAAATGAAAAACTATTTCTTTTTGTTTTCTTTGATGATGATGATGATTTTTAAAAAAAAATTCATCATTTTTTAATTTAGTTTCTTTTATAATAATAAAAACAAAAGGAGAAATAATATATTTGACTTTAGACGGAGTGAGTTCTCTTGAAAAGTGTTAGAGAAAGAGAGTTTTTTAAAAAACAATCTCCATTGTGTTATTACAACAATAAATGAAAGATGATAAGAACAAAAAGAATTATAATAAATAGGTCAGTGTAAGTAAAAAGAATTTTTAAAAAATTGTTTGCAAAAAAAAAAAAAAGAGTTGCATAAAATTACAGATTTGCCATTATTACAATACCAAAGCACTTAAGAAATTGGAAAAAAAAAAAAGATTTACAATTTCTACATTTAATCGCTACAAAGAAAATGAGTTTCCTTTTTGTATATTATATAATTAGTTTTGGAATTATGGTAAAAAATTCCATGCAGTCTAAACATTTTGTTTATATTTAAAAATCCTTGATCCCACCCGAGCGAAGCAGTGCTGACAGTTTGCTAGTATAACTCTATTAAAAAAACTGGCACATGCAAGCAAAGCCATCTCAATTCAGAAATGAATTCTCAGCAAAGAATCTCACGTGATGCAAAATCATTTTCAAGATGACCTTTGCTTGCCTTCAAGGCAGTGGGCACCCAAGGAAAGCCTCACCACCACAGAAGTAATGCTTCAGGATATTTTCTGGGTTTTGAACTAAGAAAAAAAGACAACAAGAATATCAAGTGTTGTGGTGGTAAGAGGATGGAATAAATAAACTCAAATTATAAAGATATTAGGAACAAAGCTGATTGGTCGAGAGAGCCAACTATACATCCACAACCTCGTAATTTCTTGATATTGTACTATGATTTTTTTTATTCGATTTGGTTTTTACCTAAAAAATAACCGAACTGAATTTAAAAAAAAATAACTAAAATTAGTTCAAACCGACCGGTTTGAGTTTGGTTTCGGTTTGGTTTGATTTTTTTATATTAAAAACCAAAAAGTATATTGTTTTTTTTGGTTTTTTTTGTAATTTCTAATGGGTTTGGTTTCGGTTTGGCTTGGTTTTTTTGTTCTGTTTTTTATTAATTTCGGTTTGGTTTAGTTTAGTTTTTCTGTTTCAGACTTATGAAACTAAATCGAACGAGTTGGTTTTTTTAAATATTTTAATCGGTTTTTTTTCACGGTTTGATTTTTTCAGTTATTTTTTTCTAGCTTTTTTAATTTAATTAATTTTTTTGATTTTTTTATCACCCCTACCTCGAATCATGTCAAAGCAAAACACCATCTCGGGTCGGGTCCTCCATCCTCAGGCTTTCATCAACAAAAATTGGGAGGGAGTGGTCGGTCACACACATGCTACTTGACGAGGTTTCATTGACAGAAGCCGAATAAAACTCTAACGAGAGCGATGCATTATCTCGACCTTATAATTCGACGGCCAAAATAATAATAATAAAAACAAGAATTGAAAGGCCAGGAGCTTAGTTGGATTTGATAAGAAAATCATAGATACTTTTCAACCAATTATACATCTGAACAGCACAAAAATAATTAATATATATTCTTTCGAACAACAGCCAAGAGAAAAATTAAATGAAAATGAATCGGAAAACTCGAAATCCATCTAGAAACGGAGAAGGAAGAATAAGTCAATTCGGCGAGCATAGTTTCAAAGCATGAAAAACAAGCCAAGATTCTTTGCCCAAAGATGACGACAATTCAAAAGTCCTCAAGGACTGTGGAGACATGCAACCTTTCATCAGAAGCATCCGAATTCGCTTTCCTGCTTTGGAGTTTCTTTTGGGCAAATTTGGCGGTCCATCGACGCCGACGGTCATCTACAGCGTGAGGCATATTCTTTGTTTCTTTAGGAACCTCAAGCTAGCCCCTAATGTTGCATTACCTAGTTCTCGATTGAGTCCCGAAATTGAACATTTTATCTATTAATTTGAATATTATCAATCCGGGTCCTTTTCCCGATTTATATTTACTTTCTCATCAGGTAGATTCCGAGATGTCTGGAGCATCTGGGATTTTATCCATGGATAAAATCTTTAATATGGGGACTTAATTGAAGATTGGCACGCAGGACAGGGACTAAATTGATATTCTCCCTTTTGTAATTTTGTTTTCATCTCTAGAAACTAAAAGGAGGCTGGCAGCCACCATGTTGAAGCAGTGCTTAGCTTCCACAATTGCCCAATTCGTGGAAGAAAAGTAGAAGCTGATATTGCCCTCGTGAAGGGACAAGAACCCAGTGCTTAAAACGTGCATGGGATGAGAATGTACTAGGTAGCAAGACATGCTCCGAATAAACCTCTGGTCATGGCGACAAGAAAACAGGTCATCCTTGCCGGCTGAGGCATTACCATGCGCGTGGAATGATCATACTGGATAATTGTGAATTATTGCACAAAATTAGAGGATTTTCTTTTGTAATTAAACTTCCAAATATACTTTCTCAAGATTGAATGTGATAAATATTTATTTATGTCTTGAAATTAAGCAACGTCTAATGACAATAGAGGTAAATTTATCTGGCATTATAGCAGTTAATTAAAAATATCCCAAAAATTTTTAGGGATATTAGACTAGATTTTTAAAAAATATATTTAGGTAATAATTAAAAGGATCAATATGGCATTATAGCAGTTAATTAAAAGATGTTTTTTTTTTCAAACTGTTTGTCTTGCATGTTGCAGCATCCATCATGGAAACCAGGAAAAAAAAAAGGTAGATCTCAACTAGCTCCTTCAGTGGAGCATTAGGAGCGTGGTTTAACTTTTTTTTTTTTAAAAAAAATAAAATTGTTTTAAATTAATTTTTAAAAACTAGTTGACAATCCATCCATCCTATCCACCCACATCTATATATTTATAAAAATATAAATATATACTGATTTTACAAGTAGAAAGCTCTCTACTAATCATGTTAGTAATTAATATATGGTATTTTTGTCCAAATATTTTTTAATTAAAAATACATTAAAATATTTTTATTTTTAGTTTTTTTTTTAAAAAAACCATTGAAAATCACTTAAAACCATCAATCTAATGTTTTTTCAAGCAAAAAATTATTTAAAAATTGCTTTTAAAAAACAGGATTAACCATCTCACCAAACAAATCATAAATAAGTTGAAATTTTACATCAAATAGGTAAATATAAATTGTCGGATCATTATAGATGGTGTGTTGATTATTTTGATAGGCAAACGTGGATATCAAGTTTCCTTATATTTACGCAATGTGCTTCATCATTCATACATTTCAACTTCGATTACATATTTACATAACAATGCTATATTTCCATGCAAATCATATAAAAAATTTAATAATATTTTTCTTGATGTTAATTTAATATTTTTTTGGACCTGTCCTATACATCTATCACTTAACACATCATTTTGTTTAAAAAACTTTGAGATGATATGATTTGTTTGTTTGTATTTTTAAATATTTTTTTATTAACGTGGGTGTTTGGACAACTTGCGTGTATCTTGACTAATTTCACGGGCCCTGAAGTTAATGATCATATAAGTCTCCAGTGACTCTAAGATTTGTGAAACTCGAATTAGTAATCTCTAAGGTGGGGATGCCCTCGCTCTTTGGACAATGCAAGTGGCATCATCCGGCATTCAAACGTCATCTTCTGTGATGGAGTTGGAAGCATCGTGCGGTCCTTCTTACGGTGGTTAAGAGCGTGTGCATGATTGAGCGATGCTCTGTTTCGGTGGGTTTTTTTTTTGTGCTGGTCTATTTAAAAATTAAATGTACCTGGATAAATCTAAATTAATTTTTTATTTATTAATATTATATAATATTATTATTTTTTATTTAAATCAAGTTTCGACTATATCACTCTATAACGAGTTTTTATAATAATGTTAATAATTATACTGTAAAAAAAGAAAGAAAGAGTAATGAAATTAATTTACTGTTTTGTTTTTTGAAAAAATTAAATTAATTAAACTCCAGCTGGCACCATTAGTAATTTAACGAAGACAACATCATTACTCACTCTAGTTAACTGTCCGCACCCTCATCCCTCCCTTTTTAAAAATCTGGAAAAACAAACCACCCTTTCTCTCTCTAAAAAAAAACCAAAACTCTCTCTCTAGACACCAACTCACATTTATTTATTTTTAAATATACAAATCAAATAACACAAAGAGAAAACCTTAAAAAAAAAAAATCATATCTCCAAAGCTCATTGCTTTCTAACAGAGATATATTAAATGAGTTGTTAATACAGGGAGAGGATAGGAGAGGAGAGGTATTCTTTTTTTTTTTTGTTTTTTGAAGAATAAAATGGATTCGCCGACGGCCTCAACGACGGAAGGATCGACGGCGAGGATAGTGACGTCGAGATCATCAGTAATTGAATCAATTCGAGGATGTGGATTATCAGGCCTTAGAGTAAACAAAGAGGATTTGAAGAGGAAACTGTCGATGCCTAAATATCTGCGTCACGCAATTCGAGATTCAATCAATTCAAAGGATGTTAATGCCGCCGCTGACCGTTACCGAGAAGGAAATAGTGCTGGTCGTGAGGAGGCGCCGGAGGGGCCTATGGTGGTGTTTGTGAATTCCAGAAGTGGTGGTAGGCATGGGCCTGAACTTAAAGAGAGGCTTCAGCAATTAATGGGAGAGGAGCAGGTAATGCATTGTGTTTCCCCCCCTTTTCCCAGTGTGTCGTTTTGAGGATTATTTTGCGTCGTCTTGATTTGTTGGTTATTGTTGTTGTTGAAAATAAATTAATATTTTTTTTTTGAATTGAGCAGTGAAGATTTAGTGAAAAAAAGGATGATTAAAAATTAATTAATCATGATAGACTGCTCCTGCTGGTTTCGCATGGGATTTTTGTTTTTCTTCTTCTTCTTCTTCTTTTCTTAATAATTATAGTTAGTTTTAGTTCTGAAAGTTTTCTTGTTAATGTAGCAGTAAAAAAATCAGCTTAAACATGGGTTTAGCCGAGTTAAATAGAAATTAAAGAAAGGCAATGAAAAAGTAATTATTAACAGGCTGGTTGACTAGTTTTAGTTAATATGATTATAGAAAGTTGGGGTTTTGAATAAGTAATGATTTGCAATGCAGGTTTTTGATCTAAGCGATGTGAAGCCTAATGAATTTGTGGAGTATGGTTTGGGATGTTTAGAGAAGTTGGCCGGCCTTGGTGATTTTTGTGCCAAAGATACTCGTGACAAGTTGAGAATTTTGGTAATAAATGGACCTTTTCTTGATCTGTACAAAAATGGTCATGGTAACGATGCTGTTTCCTGGATGTGTGTTATTTGAGAAATTCTTGGATGATTGAACAGGTTGCGGGAGGTGATGGTACGGTTGGTTGGGTGTTAGGAAGTCTCACAGAACTTCATAGGCAGGGTAGGGAGCCTGTTCCTCCTGTAGCAGTCATCCCTCTTGGTACTGGAAATGACCTGTCAAGGAGTTTTGGTTGGGTAAGCTTCTCTTTTACGTTAAATTTTGAGTTTTCTGACATTATCTTGCGCTCTTAAATTGTGATCTTGAATGATTTTTTTCAGGGTGGTTCGTTCCCTTTTGCCTGGAAATCAGCTGTCAAAAGATCACTTCTCAGGGCCATCACTGGTCCAGTGTGCCGTCTAGATAGGTAAGCTTTCTCTTATGTTGCAAGCTGCTCCTATGTTATTAACAAAAAAAATGTATTTCCGTTGCTAAGTTCTTTTCATTTTATCTGGAAGTTGATAATTCCTTGACAGCTACCAGTATTCAAGTTGCTCGATGCTTTGTTAATTTTAAAGGAAATCCTTATTCTTGGGAATCACATAATGTGGGGACAATTGTGGCCATTTTGTAGCTTGGAGATACCTCTTTGTGCATTAACCTTGCAGCTGATGTTTTCCCTGATTTGCCACTGCTTAGCACTCAGTTTTTGCGGGTAGTTCTAATTTTATCTGTTAAGACGTGGTATCATGGCATTTTTTGCCGGTTTTCGGTTTCTGTTGTGATTTTGTGCCCTTGAGGATTCCTCTTGTGCACATCCCTTCTAATTCTTTGCAGCTTGAATCCTCTTGTGCTGTTAACAAATCTTGTACCTTTGAAAGAAGTCTTGTTTGGTAATAGGCGTGGCTTGATTATGACTTTTCAATATAACTAGCACTTATAAACACTACCTTTTTGATGATGCAGTTGGCATCTTCTAATGTCAATGCCAAGAGGAGAAGTGGTGGATCCGCCCCATTCCCTGAAATCCACAGACGAATGTTCCCTTGATCAGGTAGTGGATTGTCCTGCTCCAAACTTAATTATTTTTATTATTATGACTTTTCATTTTCATGTTACCGTCTGGTTTTACGATGCTGATAGGTATTATCATTGTCAAGGGCTAGGATGACCTTTGGATGAGTTAGCTTACTCTACAGACCCATGCTAGTTAACGGGATAGAGGGAAGGATTTCTAATTTATCAGGAAATGTGTTTTGGACCTGGAAAATTTCTGGATCTGGGTGCTACTTAATGAGATACTTTTGGAACATGCTAGATTTGCTAGCATAAAAAGAAGGCCTATAATCACCTTTCATCAAAGTAAAAAATATGAACATTGATCTTAAGAATTTCTGAAGGCACATGTATCTTGGAAAGAATGGTAATATTATATATTTAGAATCAAGTAATATGATTAGAAACAACTTGAAGGACTTCAACCTTACATTTAACAAAGATCATTCAAGCCCTTATTTTGTCTGAATGAATCCTCCTTTCATCATGTGCTGCCTCATCTAGGGTCATGTGCCTGTCTCATCTGCAAAAGAATGTGCCATTCATCCCCCCCACCTCCACCTTTTAACACCCACACATGCACACAAACAAAGGGGTGGGGATCCATGGATTTAAAAGAACAAATACATGTCTAAAGGGAGGACATCTCGTTTCTCATTGTCAATTGAAAGTCAGTCGCTTTGATAGTTTAATCTTGTGATGTTGATATGCTGATCTATTGGTACAAATCTGGTATCTGAGAGATTGACACTTTCTTTTGAGTGCAGGGTTTAACAATTGAAGGGGAGCTGCCTGAGAAAGTGAATTGCTATGAAGGAGTGTTTTATAATTACTTCAGCATAGGTATGCCAATATGCTCTAGAGTGGCTGTTAATGTTGTGCACGTATGCCTTTAGCTTGGTTTTAGAGATTTGTCATGTCTGAATTTGAACTCAACAACTTCTTGTGTTGATGAGAGTCTCAACTGATGAACTGAAACAAGAATGTTCTATTATCAAACAATCTGTTGCTTTGGTTCTTCTGATATGATTCTTTTATTTGCTTCCTTTTTTGTGCCCATTTGTTCTTCAGCATGTTATCTCATTGGTTCTTATGTTATATATCGTTTGTTCATGAGATAGAAAACTAGGCAGTGAATGTGGAACCATATTTCATCAATTAACTCAAAGAAGAATCCTATGACATTTAAAAAGAAAGATAAACTTCATTTGCTAAGACTTGCTTCATGACTTCAAAAATTTTGTTCCAAATGACAACCTTGCAGGTCTGCGCTTGTGATGAATCTTTGTATTTTGTTGTGCTCTTTAGGTTGCTTTTAAGTTTATTGTTTGTTCACACAGGAATGGATGCTCAAGTTGCCTATGGCTTCCATCATTTACGCAATGAAAAGCCTTACCTTGCACAAGGTCCTATTTCAAACAAGGTATGATCAAATCTTCCTGTTACTTTAAAAATGAATTTGCACTTGTTTTACCTTGGTAAAACCCCGTAAATATGAATTCTTTGATTGTACTTGTACTTTGGGACCAACTAAACAGAAACCTGGACTGTCTTTGTTGGATAGATGTAGTATTAAATTATGATGATGGTGGGAAAGTGACATATAATCTCCATATTTTGCTAGAGCTCTGTTCTTGGTACATTTGTACCATTCCATTAAAATTGCTTGTGCCAGACTAATATTTTGAAATTGCAAAAAATTGAAAATCTTGAGAAGAAAAGAAATATTGAAGTCAAATAAAATATATCTAACCCACATTCCATTTTTGAACACATACTAATGTTCAATTTTTTTTCCATTTAGAAATAAAGATTCAGCTGCAAAGGTTTCATGTTTCTATTGTTTGATGAACTTCACAGAAGCTGTAGAAAGGTTATCCAATTGTGTTGTTTATTGAGCCATTCATGTTATCCTCTTGCACTTATAGGTATGATAAGAAGTTATATGTAGGGTCAAAAGGTTACCAGAGAGTTGATGGAGAATGAATAATGACCTCCAGGATAATACTTGATTGCTTAGTTTATATGATTATTCAAGGTTTTAGTGTTTATTGTTACTTGGTGGCTAAAGTAGCTCTAATTAGGGTTAGGAGTTGAAGCACTACATCAATCAATATAGCTGAGCCATTGAGTGTGCTTAACATTTAACATTATTTCCACTGTGATTAGTGAAACAGATGTTTTTCGAGCATGTCGATGAGGCATCATTTTTTTAAAACTTCTAAACCTAGTCTAGGGTTCAATAGTTTTTAGTATATTGATATTTGATACCATACTGTGTTTGATCTGTTGTTGCAGTTGATTTACTCTGGATACACTTGCACTCAGGGTTGGTTCCTCACACCTTGCATAAGTGATCCAAGTTTGAGGTTAGACATATCAGAACTTAAGTTGGTTTTATACCATTTATTTTGAACATCTTTTGTTTCTCTTCGCTGTTCTAATACTTAATGACTAGAATAATGTTTGGATTCATTGCTTAGTTTGTAAAATTTCTTGGCTTGCAACCTTAAAGGTGCAAGTCTGAGTCTTGAGAGCAGTCGCTTAATGCAACAATGCTGAAGGGTAGGACTGTCTCCATATTCTAACACCCAGAATCCCACTACTCTGGGTCTACAACTAGTTTTAACGACCTTGTAACTAGGATTATAGTTCAATTTGTCGTAGTGATGGATGACCTTTTTTTTCTTTTCATTTCTTTAAATTATTATTATTATTGTGTTTATTAACTCAAGGAATATACTCCGATTAACTTTTGTTTCACTAGAAAATGTTCTCTTGCAATATTTGACCACTGTTTCTAAATCTCATACCACGCTAACCTTATCAGTAATTTTCAGAACTTTATGTTCCTTTATATATTTCTACATTTTTCATGTGCAACCATTGGTACTGCCTCACAGCAGTTCCCTTGGAAATATGGGTGCCAAAGATTTTCATTTTAAATAGTAGTTGCTGAAATGGTCATGCTTTGGATATTTGATTCTTTTCCTTCTCATTATTATTATTGTTGTTGTTATTGTTGTTGTTGTTGTTCCTTTATCAAATATATTTGACTGTATACTAGTTAGTTTTTCTTATCATCTTATCTAATATATTTGACTGTATTCAAGTTACTTTTTCTTGTTTATAAATTCATTTTTTTTATGGAATCGCCTCCTCATTCGTTTTTTATGGAATCTCCTTATAAAATATTTTTGACTGTATGCAAGCTAGCTTTTCTTTTTTATTTATTCATTTTTTATGGAATTTTCTTTATGCATTGTTAATGTTCGTTACAAAATTTTATGACAATATGTTGCCTTGATCATTTATATGATGATATAACATTTAATGGCTGCAGAGGACTCAAGAATATCATCAGGATGCATGTTAAGAAGGTCAATTGCTCAGAATGGGAGCAGATACCTGTTCCTAAAAGGTAAGAGTGTGATTGATGCAATTTCTATTGAGATACTTAATGATTAAAGTAACTAGATGCTTCTGAGCACTATCTTTTCTTTTTCTTTTTTGCTTCAGCCATCCATAACTGTATACTCAATTTCATAAACGCATGCAAGTGTTTTGTCTGACCCAAATATTTCTTTTGTTTCTTTTTTTTCCCGTTGCTGGAGATATTTTGCTAATCTTACTCTTTGACATCAAACATACAGCACCTCATTCTTTTACCCTTTGTGTGCTATCTGGTTATAATTAATTTACTCTCATTTGTTCTTTCTTCCAGTGTGAGGGCAATCGTTGCTTTAAATCTTCACAGTTATGCAAGTGGAAGAAATCCATGGGGTAGCCCAAAACCAGAGTATTTGGAAAAGGTATCACATATCTGTTCTCTGAGATTATTTTTCCACACTAAACAATTTGTTCTATGGATTTTGTTATGTGCTATTTACTACCTGAAACTGCTGTATACTATCTCCATATGGCACCTGCGATTCTATGACTTGGATTACCTTTTGTTGAAAGGTTACAAGGTTAAAAAACAGTGATAAATTATTACAAGAGTAATTATTAAATGAGAAATTTTTAAGGCTGCGAATGCGGGTGTAAAAGCGACTTTTTAAAGTTTTTTGGTATGAGGTTCAAAAAATGAATGTATTGATTGATGGGGCCAATTAAAATTAAATATAAATAATGTATGTTAGAGGATTCCACCAACAAGGGGCAAGTAAAAGAGGGGAAAATGGGTTATATAAGTTTTAGGAAGAGAGTAAAAAAAGTAGAAAGGACAAGTTTTTTCTTCCTTGAAAATATTTTACTTCTCCCTCTCCAAGGTTAAAATATCCCCCCCCCCCCCCAATTTGCACCATTTGGGAGTAATTTTTAACCCCTTAATAATTCCCTCTCTCTAGTTTTTTACAGTAAACAACCTTAATCATTACCCTTGAAGTATATAAGCCCATTACCCCAAACCAAACATAACCTTGGAGATAATTGAAATTTGTTCTCATGCTTGGCTAAAATTATGCTTGCTTACTTCTCTGATTCCCAAGAATGATTCATCATTTATATTTTTTTTTAATTTTCCAGAAAGGCTTTGTGGAGGCCCATGTTGATGATGGCCTCCTAGAAATTTTTGGCTTAAAGCAAGGATGGCATGCATCATTCGTCATGGTTGAACTCATCTCTGCCAAACACATAGCCCAGGTATTGTAGTCAATTGAAACTTGATAAATTTAGTGCATGCTTAAACAAGCTATTTGGAACAATTTTCTTTTGTAATTGAATTCAATTATAGTGTTCAATTTGAATTTAATTGATAAATAAGTTGAAATCACATGTCTATTTTTCAAAAGAGAAAATTCAATTCATTTTGTTTTCTTTATTAACCATATTACCTTAATCTTATTCCTTCAAAAGTCTCTCATAAAAGAAATGGGTAAATGAGTATTTTGAGGAAGCTAGTTTTAATATTAATATCTCCTCTTTAGTGTAGTCAATCAGAAAGGATGGCTCTGACTTATTTTTGTATTATTTTTAGAGATTGAATTCCATTTGGAATTTAATTCTCGACACTTCAAATAATTTCAAACATGAGTTTTTATTAAAACCTCTTAATTGAATTCAATTCAAAGGGTTCCAAACAGTCTGAAAATGTTTTAAAGTATAAATTAAGATTTAGTTGTCATCATAATCCCTAGTATGTTATGTTGGTTTGGAGTGCCATAATATATGATCCCTGGATCTTTCTTTATTTAATCGATCTGTCAGTTGGATCTTATCAAATAAATTAGTAGATCCTAAACTTGTAAGAGATTGTGCTATGTTCATCTGAGAGACAAGAATATTTAAAATGTTGTCAACCATGAATCTATATTTTGAAATTTTTATTTTGTGTGTTTACTGTTTAGGTATGCATGTGTTAGTGTGCCTTTGGGCATTACTTTTGTATGAATTGTATCGCTGTACAATATTTGGTTGAAAATTTTGATGGATCGAATTTATATTTTGGTCAAGGTTTTACCAGTTATAATTTAATGTTAGAAGCAGGTTTTATTGACGTCCAAACTGCCATTTTTTAATCTTAGTTCACAGTGGCTAATCACGTACATTGAAGTTCTTGAATGCTTGACGCAGGCTGCCATTGTGTTACTTTTGAGGGTTGAACCCCACACCGGTGTTGAAGTTATGCTTTCATTTTCACAAGTTGTGTGTTGGTATCTTTCAGGCTGCAGCAATACGATTGGAAGTGAGGGGTGGGGAATGGAAAGATGCATTTATGCAGATGGATGGCGAACCCTGGAAGCAGCCCATGAGCAAGGAATACTCGTCATTTGTAGAAATTAAGAGAGTCCCTTTTCATTCTCTCATGGTTAATGGAGATTAGGCTTATTGGGTGGCCTTTGGTTTAGGTTGGTATCCTTCAAGAGGGTCTTTTCCTTGGGGCTGCAATCACTACCAAGCATTGTGTCCAGCCATCAGGCTTGTATATTGTATTATTTGTCAAATTTCTAGCTATTCGAAATTCATTAATGGTCAATAATTTTTCTCCTTTTTAGTTTTGGACAGCTCCTGCACGCTATTTGTGATACTGTTTATGACACTTGCCAGGTGCTTAATTATGGATTTGTAAGTAACGATAATCAATTGAAAAGTGATCGTCCATGGTACTCTGTGTTTCTTTTACTCTCTTTGTTTTATTTATCATTACAATGCCATCCATGTCTCTGCGGTTTTATTTAACAACAAAGCCACGAGTGATAGTGTTCTTATGGGTGCCTTTGTGTGTTGCGGAAGTGTTTGCCTGCAGCGACTACATCATCTCTGGAACCCCTTGTGAAAAGAGCCAGCCTCGTTCGAAAATCGGAGGCTGCCATGGATATGCAGCTCTCTGCAATTTCTTGAACCGATGAGCACCTACCTCCTCGTATCTTCTTCCCTGTCAAGCACTGACGGTAGTGGCTCGGCAAGAGAAAGGACAGAAAAGGAATGCTCTTCTACTTTGCCATTAGTTGTCACGAAATCTGTAGACTTGTGGGTCATGGAAAATGCATGCCAGCAAGCTTCTGCTATAAATATAATATGGTAATGAATCGACATGGTTGTCCCTCTGTACATGTGATGTTCTTTTGTAAATTAAGAAAATCCCAACTTGACTTGTTAATAACATATGATTTCGATGAATCAAATTGAAATTACAATAATCAAAGGCCGCCAACATGTTTAAGTAAAATCAGAGTATGAAAAAAATAAATAAAAATAATAGTGTTATTTTCACTTCATCAATATTTATAATACAAACTTTATATACACAGTTACACACACACTGTTAACGTTGGGCGAAACTGGAGCTACCTATTATGATATTTTAATGCGTCGTATATATGACTATTTTTTTTTATTAGAGAAGTAGCTAGAAAATTAGGTAGGTGTTTTTTTATTTTAAAAACTAAATTTTAATCTATTTTCATATAAAAAGATCTCAAAAATATTTGTATAACCTTGATAAACCAACTCCTCAACTCAAAAAACCTTTAAAATCAATTAAAAAAATAAAATCTATTTTTTTCAACCCCAATCTATTTTTTTTTAAGCAACATGGAAGCTTAAAAATAACTTAATGACACTTATTTCTTCAAAATGAATACTTTGACACCACATTTTACTTTTTTTGTCAACAAAATCCGACAAACCAACCTTTTTCTCTTTCCTCTATCACTTTCTAGAACCAAATTGTTTAATTATCAAACTAGAGGAATAAAAAAAATTAAAAAAATCATAAGGCAAAATTTTCCAAAAAAAGCACTTGACACCACATTGTTTTTTTAGAAAGGGTTGCCCTTTTACCTAATTTTCAATTTTAGCCCCTCATTTTTTATTTTTCACAAACTAGAAGGGCTATTTTAGGTTTTTTTTAAATAGTAAAATGACATTTTAATTCCAGAATAAAAAAAATTAAGCCATGCGTAGAAGGGACTTTCAGTCTTTTCTCATACTTTTTTTTTTTTGTTAATTCACCATTAAGGACACTTTCATTTTTTTGTTTAATAAATTAATTTTTAGAAGTAAAAAGCTATTTGCGTGTGTGGTAAAAGCACCAATGTGTGGGTGGTGCCCGTGCACTTTGGATTGCGTGATTAGCTCCTCCTAGTGGCTGAAATTGTCCTTTCCTGATGGTGCGACGCATGTTGACAAAAAAAGAATGGTTTGTCACTAGTGGATTTTTTTTTCTTTTCTCTCTCCTTCCTCAAAAAATATTGTTTGGTCCCTTTTTGTTTTTTTAACTATTTCAACTTCGGTTTTTATTATTTTGATTTTTAATTTTTGTTATTGACCTTTTTATAAGAAAATTATTTGTTTTTAATTTCATCCTTTAATCTCAATTTGTCACATTGTTTTTATTTTGTCCTTATTCTTTTGATTTTAGATTTTTTTTCCTTGACTCTTTAATATAAATTTTACTGATTTTGAATTTTATTCTCCAATCCAAACTTATGATATATAATTTTTTACAATTTGGTCTTAATTTTTTTGATTTTTTTATTTTTTTTATTAAAGTTATTATTCTTTTCAATTTAACTCTCAAATAAAAGATTTGTTGTTGCACTCTAATTTATTTTGATTTTAAGTCTTATTATTTTAATTGCTATTTTTTTTATCTTGAATCTTTTCATCCTTCAATGTTTTATTTTGTTGGGATTTGATTTTTTATGGTTTTTTCATATATGGTGCTTTTGATATGATAACCATGGATTTAAAAAGTTAACAGGGGTTGACAATTCTTTTTTTTTTTTGCTTATTTTCTTTTCTGATTTCATCGTTTATCATTTAAAAAAAACATTTGACTTTGTGTTTTTTTTTCAATTTTTTTCGACCAGGTTATCTCGATCTCATGACTTAGGATACGAGTTTGGCGGGTTAACCCGGACTGACTCACCACTTAATTCCCAAAGTATATGTCGATCATACTAGTTCGAGTTGATTCACACTAGTTTTATGTCATTTTTTTTTGCCATATTTTATCATTCCATATTTAATTGGTTGAAAATTGAACAAAACTGTTTTTCTACTCCGGGATAAAAGTTTTTTTTTCCTAGTTATCGTCATCACTTTTGTTTTTAATTTTTGTTTGCTTGCTATCATTCTTTTTTTTTTTCTCTCTTTTATTCAAATAAAACTAGCTTATTTGGCTGGTCGGGATTATAACTCGAGTTATAGGATTTTTTTTAGAATATATTTACAATGCCTAAATATTTTATAGAAAAAAAAACATTGTGTCTCTGCTCTTGGATAAAAGTTTTTTTCTTCGGTTATCTTGATTTTTTTTTTTTTTTTGTTTGCTTGCTATCATTGCTTTTTTTTTTTTCTCTCATTGATTCAAATAAAACTTAACGGGTTCGCGACTATAACTTAAATTAAATTATTAGATTTTTAAAAAAAATAATTTTAAAACAACTAAATATTTTATTGAAAACATGACATGTATCCACGACACATAGCGCAGGACCATGCCTAGGAAAAGTTATATGACAGCAGTGAAAAAATAAAAAAGAACAAAAAAAGAAAGAAAGAAAAACACGGTGCAAATCTACAATACAATTGTGTCCTGAGAGATAGTGTTTTCTTGATCCCTTTTAACTTTTTTTTTATATTAATTTTTATTAAGTCACAAAAATTTGACATTTTTTCTTTTTTAAATTTTGAGGACTCTATTCCTAGAGACACAACAACATATCTTCTTCACTAAAATGGCGATGCCAAGGCAACTGACTCAGAAGCCTTTGCTTATGTTATTCCCTGAACAGTTTAAGCTGTACCACCGATATTTCGGGACTCCCTCAAGAAATTTGGCCCTCAAAAAGATTTGGCCACAACAAACACCAGAAAACTTGTTCCATCAATGCCAGCGAGCCAGCTCTCTTTATGATTGATCACACAGGTGTCAACCCAGCGTTGAATTTGGAGTGGTTGGGAAATACAGGTGAGTTCGGGTGAGAATGAACGCTCCATTAATTCTAGTTGTAGAGCAACCGAATATACAGAATTAATGGTGGGCAGTTTGAGGGAAGATTTCAGCAAAAAAATGAAAGTAACCGAAGATCATCGGCAGGAGAGATCCACACAAAACAATTACCACCATAAAGATCAGCTTTTAAACCACGAGAATCCACGTCTACCACCAGTGGTAAGAGATCAGGAGGAGGAGGAATTTAGTTTCGTATGCGCAAATCCTTCAGGACCCTTGATATCTGCAGAAGATATATTCCAAAATGGTATGATTAGGCCGATTTACACTTTATGCAACCGTGATGATCTCCTGTTTGCCGAGGATGTTAGAATTAAAGCAAAAACATCAACCTCATCAACTCAGTTAATGTTCATGGAAGAGCGCAGCGAAACGGAGGGACCGTGCTGCGTGTGGTCAGGGGGCACACGGTATCACGAAATCAACAGATATGCAAGAAGAGAGACTTCACAAGGTTTTCAAAGCTAAGGAGAATACGAGAATTTGTTCTTCCAAGTTGCAGACTGCTTGGCAACGACGCCTTCATCCTCTTTAATCATAAATATTATTCTTCTAAACATCCACCAACCATAAGGACGACTGCCAGCAAAAATGTTCTAAATCAGGAGAAGAAGAAATAGCAGATGCGTAAAATGCTGTCTTCGTCAACACACAAATTGCATTTATACCTATGAAATAGAGCGATCCAAGGTGGGGATAAACAGAAATCATACTTGAAATAGCGGCAGGATTTTTTTGGTTTCGTTCAAGGAGGCTAACTATTTCAGAAGGAACATTCATCCTTGTTGATGAACATGCTAAAATAAAAGATTGAAAGATTTCAGGGCCAGGCGGTCTTCGAAATTGAAGAGAACACTGGAATCGTCCATTTCGATATATAAAAAAACGATCGCGCTTTAGTCCACTCAGCCATCTCTCCCAGTTATTTCAGAAGGGTTAGTATCTTTTTTATCGGTCATCAACAAAATCTTGAAATGTAAAGTTTGGAATTGTAACCATGAATGTTTTTGTTAAGGGAATTATAATTTGATCTTGGATCTATCCCTTCTCGTAATGGTGGATTTTTCTTCTCTGCATAATTCTATTATCAACAATGAAAACTAATTCAATCAGGCAATACATATCCTTATCCCCAGCAATGTCAACTAATGCAAACGCAGAAAAACCATAAGTATCAAGGAAATTAACTCAGCTTTGAAGAATTACGACAGAGCCAGCCTTGGCATCAGGAAAACCAGCACAGAAACAAGCAGCCTTGCTAACATAGATAATGAGAAAACACAGCACCAATCATTGTCCAAACCAGACAATTGAAATGGAATGTGGGATGCTTTTGTAAAGAAAACTTGATGAAACCTGCCAATGAGAACTTAAACCATCAATATACCGAATTAATAACACCTCTTGAAGTTAAATAGCATCGGCAAAGAACTTCAAATGAGCTATAGCTAATTCAATAGCAAAGTTGGGATCGGATGAATGGCTAGAAGATTACAATATGCCATTAGTCATGGTTAGAGAATTTTGGTGATAGTAACTAAAAAGAGAGGATCTTGGTGCTTCATTAGATACAAAGAATTTTTGTTCCTAATTAAGTAACATCACCATAAACATCTCTCCAATCCGTAACCAGTGAATGTAACTATCAACACTAGCTGAAGCCCACTACTGTCAGTGGAAATTAGCATTCTTACTTCCATAAAAACAAAGGATGCAGTGCCTACGGTGTGTGTGGGGGTTCGGGGTTCGCAGCACTGCTCCTTGGGGTATGATTGTCATGGTCTTGATCTCCAATGATGTCTCCAGATCCTTCACTGGAAGTCCTTGAATGGCTACGTGCATCATCGATATCAGGTGAAGCTCCAACTATTTCAGCACTTGGTACAGGGTGAACTCTTGACCCAGCTCCATTAAGATGAGGAGCTGATGGATCTGCCTTGTCAAAATGTTTTGCCAATTCAAGAACTCTCAAGTAAAAGGATCTTTCTCGATCCATGGTGTCCGAAGCAGGCCAATGAATGTAAAGGAACTTCGTGACATATATCAGAAGTGCAGACATGGAAGCAACTCCTGTGATGATGAAGAGGCCTCCGAAGCTGGGTAAACCAAGACCACCAGAGGTTACCATGGCAGCTTGATCTAAGCAAGTGGTTTCGCCACCGAAGTTCCTTCGTTCAATTTCTTCCATTTTATCATTATCTTGTGTGACATTCAAGATTGCCCTTGAAATGTAAGGGACCAGTGGGGATCCAAGGGGAAATGCCTGACATCAAAACAAAATCCCATTGATTATAATGACATCTGGTAAGATTTAATGGTCACTTACAAGAATTGAGCAGTTCAGCTCTATGCTCAAGGAGCTAGCTAACGACGGCCAAACAAATATGCCTTGAAAATATGCTGAGGGATTGCATGTGAGAGACAGACAGGGAGAGTGAGACTCACAAAGCCAAATCCATCGGTTTTGTAGGTTGGTCCTACCATTTGGAATTTGGAGCAATACCTTGCTAGAAAGAGTTTGATGTAGGGAATTTCAGCAAAGATAGCAGCTACACCATCATTGTGGATTCCATTAGACAATGCATCATGATACTCTTCTGGAGTGCTATATTCCCTCAACTTGGTGTCATTGAAGTTCAATTGTTTTACGAGGAAGTCTTTCACAAAAGAATTCTTCTGGTGTCCTACAAAGTAACCATTCTTTCTAATCTCTTTGACATCAACAAATGTAGGATGCAACCGCTTTACAGTCAAAATTGAGGCTAAACTAGCAGTGTAACTCTGTGATATGATTAGCACCACAAAAATCCATATGATCAATACAAATCTTGTCCAGTTATTCACCACCTTCTCCCCTGAAAACATAAGTTTTGCTCTATAGTAACATGAACTTGCAGTTGTCAGAAAATCAAGAAATGGAAAAATTAGCCTAATCAAGTTAAAAGAGAAATTACTATGTGCAAAGAAGAGGGTTGAAAAGGAGAACCACAACGTTGTGCCAAGTTGTTGCGCTGGTTTTCCCCTGAACACTTTGTTTTCACGGTGTTCGAGCACCCACACCACGAAGCCAGTGAGGATGAATGCTATTCCAGTTGATAACCAAAGCTCCGGGCTTAGTGGCTTCAAGAAAACCCACATGTTTTCCCTCTCATCACGTTTTGTCAAAACTACCATTGTGATGCCTGATTCTGAAAAAGGCAACGTAAAATCGACATATGTTGAGCGATTGGCAATTATTGTTACATCTCCCACCACAGCATCAAAATTCTGCAAGACAAGTTCATCTTTCTCCAGAATTTCATTTTTGCATGCAGGAAAAAACTGAAGTAGAATAACACCAACCTTTAGTTTGATTTGGTGAAGAAGTTCATTGTAAGTCCCAGCACTCTGCTTATTTTTGTTGGCGAAGGGAATGAACTCATACGGAAGGGGGAATGGTAATGCTTCAACCACGGAGATGAAAACATCTCGGGTGAAACCTGAAACAATAGGTTTATCACCTTCAGGATTCCATTCCACTTTGATAAACTCATGAAAACCAGTTTTCAGTGGAACCCCAATCCTCAACCTCTTTGGCTGCTGGGTTGTGTCTCCTGGCCAAATTGGCTCCTTCAGTCTGTTTTTGGAAGTTGAATATGCTATTTTACCTTTACTATACAAGTTTCGTGAGAGTCCGCTCTCTGGAGTCCAATATCCAATGACTCTCTCTGCTTTTCCGATCAAATTGAGTATTTCAAATGCTGAAGGTACCCTTTCTCCACCAGCCAAATGGAAGTCCCCACTTAGGCCTTGAAATCTTGTGCTTAATATGGAGCTTAGGAGTCTTGGCCCCGTTTCAGATTTTCCCAAGGCAGCAATGTCAACTGTGCTTTCACTAGTATTCGGCTTTACGTATCTAGAATGCACAATACCAGCCTTTTCTACAGCCATTGCTAATGCCCAAACTGTATCATATGCCCACAAACCGAAAAGGTTTAATTCATTGATCTTACTTTGTGGTTTGCTTATGGTGAAATTCTTGCTCCATCTTGATTTAAAACTTTCAAGTTTCTTTGAAGTTGGTATATGTGGCTTTATACCCAACACACCTAGCATTGAATCCATGACTTCAGAACCTAGAGGATCTAACAAGGTGGATAATCTAGCTGTCACGAGCCATGCATATCCTTCGCTCATCATTCCTGCATCCTTGGCAAGTAAGAACAGCCTGGACCCAAGGGAGGCTGACATGTGCACTAGAAATATACTCTTCTGCATCGCCTTCAACTTGGTGAGCTCCCTCATGATTTGAGTGTCATTGAAATACAAAGGAATTCTACTTCCATAAGGGACTCGAGTGTCGATCTCTTGAAAGGCCTCTAACAAAAATGGAACCAAACCATTTCCATATTCGGTGTCTTCATATATTGGTATAATCTCCCGCCAACCATAAGCTTGGACAATGCTGGCTATTGCTTTCACTTGAGAAGAATCATCCTGAGCAGTCCGGACAAAATATTTGCTTTGAGTTGCAGAAAGAGTTGGGCTGGTGGCTGAGAAAGAAACAATCGGAACCTCTGCTTTTCCTCCAAGCTCTGTTACAAACTTAGCTTGCGAAGACTTTAATTTGAGGCCCTATGATAGCATGCACTTGTTCATTCTTCATTAAATCCAGCACTGAATTTTAGAAGACTATGACTGAATTAGATACGAGGAATTAAAACAAAAAAACAAAATAAGAAAATAAATAAAGATATTCAATCTCTAAAATAAGAATCACAATTTTCCAGTCACAACAATAAAATCTTTATACGGTACTCATATTAACCAGTGCTTCTGTCACCATTAGCCGAAACTAAAACAGATTATAATCAACTGAAGTCAGATGATGCCGATTCCTCCATCACTAATTATGAATATATAACTCCATCGCTAATCTAGCCTTGACTGGTGCATAGCATTAATGAACTCCCTGCTAACCGGGGCTCTCTTACCCCAGCTACAAGATCTTGTAGCCACTGTACAATTCTGCCACGTTAATCAGAAGAATACAACAGCGTGCCTGTGTGTGTGGTTTTGTTTGGCCACTGTTACTTTTCTGCCTCGAATAGACGTAACCAGTTCAAGATAGGAAGCTGTGATATATACCGTGGCTTCGGAATTGAGTCTGAACCATCATGATTTCAGTTTCTAGTTGCAAGTACCTTCTCTAAGAGCTTTACATGCACTTAGTCTACACGGGCAATAAGAAAGGTTTGCAGTAGAGAACAGACAGATTAAGACCAGAACACAGTCCAAAAACTCAGGGAACCAAAACAGATACAAAGCAGAATTGCACTATCATAATTAAACAGGTAAGCAATTAAACCTTGGTACCAGTAGTATCACCAGTAGAAGTTATAGCCTTTAGATCTCAAACGAGCCCTATACCATTAACAATTCAGTAGCATCTGAATCCCTTTTCATCAGCTTCTAAAGATTTTGGACTAAATAAAGTAGAAGTTATATAGATAAGGACCCGATAATTTGATCAGTGGCAATAGCAAATGAAAAGGAAAATACAAGCTGAGAGTAGTGGAGGATCAAATAGCCGACCCTTTCACAAACAGCATCAAAAGTGTATTTTTTAATTATTGATTTATTAGCTTGTTCTTGACTTTCGACTCGGTAAAACCACATGTCAGTAACAGGAGTTTAGGTTTGAAGTTTGAAAATGTTTTACAACAATCCAGCACTTCAACCAGAGAGATCAAGCCAGCAAAGATTCATGAGGGACTTGCATGAAACAAATGAACTTGGAGATGGGATTTTGTAGAAACGATAAAAAAGGCTTTTTTTTTGCTTTTGTTGCCTTGCATACTTCTTCTCTTGGGGAAAAACGAAGTGCCCTTTTTTAAAGCGCAATTCACTTTTTGACAATAGTCATTTAAACATAAAGCAAAATTCGCAACTATCATGTACTTCACAAAAGCTAAACCTCCTGTCTGCCTTGTGCGTGTGAGAGAAAATTATGAGAATTTACACATATACCTGAAGAAGTTGCAGCAACGACATCACTGCCGGAATCCCTAGTGAAAAGAGCGAGTCTCGTTTTAAAATCAGCATTAACAGCATAGAAATCGGAGACTGCCATGGATATGCAGCTCTCTGCCATTTCTCCAACTGTAGAGTTCAAATCAAGAACTACTCCTATTGGTATAATCTCCACTGCCATGATCACCATTTGCTTGGAGCAGAGATTAACCAAGAGAAGGGTGAAAAAAGGCAGGGTGAATTTCTGCTTCGGAATTGCCATTTATTCGTAAAAAAATAAAACAAGATCGGATGTATTTCTTAGCTAAGAGACCAAGCATATATATAGGCTAGCTAGAATAAATGTGCGCGTTTTCGCTCTGACATTTCTTCAGCTTGAAATTTGGACTCGGTAGAAATGTTTTTTTATATTTACCAAACAAATACAATTTGGCAATAATTAACTAAATAAAATGGAAGTATATTTGATGACAATGACTCAACTAGTATCGACGCCTTGTACCACGCCGTGTTTCTATCTACCTTTTAAGGGTATTGAAATCAATTTATTATGCAAATTAAAAATGAAATTCCCGTCCTATCCTCGGTCAACTTTAAAATGTTGAATGAAACGTCCCTTTTACGAAAATAGTTCTGCCCTCAACCATTAACAGATGATTTTTTTTAAAAGGGCATGATAGTAAAAGAAATTGGTCTCCACATTGCAATGTGTATAGAGAAACAAAGTTTTTACTTATTTCCCGTGTTTTTTTTTTAATTAGATCATTAATAACAAGATTTGCTATTTAATTTCCTTCATCAAAGAAAATAAATTAAGGGAAACTCCTTAAGCAGACAAAATGACAAAATACTCATAATTTTAGTACTATTGAAGACACCCTCTGTATATTGAATTCTTGTCTTTGTATATCCTCTCCGTATAAACAAAATAAAAATATTAAGAGGTATAATTCAACTAATCAGGTCCAAGTTTATTTTTCAAAGATCATCAGTTTGAGTTTCATAAATCTCAGGGTCGCTGAAAGTTTACATGGTTGTTAATTTCAGGACTCGTGGGATTAGTCAAGATGCGCGCAAACTGGTCTAAACATCCACACTAATAAAAAAAAAAGGATTTATTTAGTGTTTTATATATATATATATATATATATATATATATATATATATATTCTCTTTTAGGCCTATATATAGGAAGATTTTTGTGTTCGGAGTACGCATTTCATTCTTTTTGGCCTTTCTTTGCTGCCTTCAATGGAGTATACATGGAAGTAGGAAAACTGAAAGCCAGACTCGACCAAGTACACACCAGGAGCCATAGACTTGAAAGGGTAATTATGTAATTTTGTGGTCGATGTATACATAAAATCATTAATAAGAGTTAATTAATTTTTTATAAGCCATAAGCCATCAATTATTTTATTAGAAACACCAATTGGAGATAACTGACCAGAAGGAGGACTACAAAGAGTTGAAGAACACATAGAACGTTGCAGAGAGATTTTCTAATGGATTAAAATCGTAAATTTTTGATAGGTCAACTGTCCCCCTGAGCCATATTTTCAATTGAGCACGCAGGAGACACGCATCAAAAATCTGAAACGATGGCTTGTGAGGTTTTGTGTACCATTGACTTCTGAGCAGATTCCACGACTATTTTTATTTGTTTTTCCATTCAAAATTCTAAAGTGCGTGCTGTCTTTTGAAATTGTTATGCTGTGGTTGTTGAAAGTTTATTTTTATTTAAAAATATATTAAAATAAAAATATTAATTTTTAAAAATTATTCTGAAAACATATAAAAATATTATTTTAAATAAAAAAAATTTAAAATTTAAAAAAATACGAGAACTTATACCATCCATATATAGTGTTTTAACATGAGATTTCAATTCTTTCATGTTTTACAATATCATATTGTTTCGTGTTCAAAATATAAATAAAAAAAGGTGTTTTCACGACTTTACTATCCAGTCAATTCTATTGTATTTAATTCTTATTTTATGACCATGTATCTTTCAGGCTAAAGAATGAGAAACTTACATGAATTCAATTTTCATTTCATCTCAGAAAAATCATTTTTTCTCAACAAAATCTTTGTCACTTGATCCAATAGCATTCCAACGGAAGAGCTTGACTTTAAAACGATGGCTTGTTTTTTGTTTTGTATATGGGGGGGGTTTGAAAGAGCTCGAAGGAAGCAAGCATCGAATGAGAGAAGGGGTCTGGTGAGTCTTGACTCCCAAAACTCTAAGAAAAGAAGAGTAAAAGTTAAGAAACGTTTTGCTTGACTTTCCAAATTTCAACTTTTTCTTAGCAATACTGTATGAAATCCAGGTTTATATATATATATATATATATATATATATATATATATATATATATAATTTCCTTTTGGCATGAACAATGAAAATAATTTCTTACTGTTTTTTTTATATAAATAATTAACTTACAATTACAATAAAAAGGAATGCTTTTTTTTTAGGAATGAAATTGAGTTTTATTCCATGAACTTAGAATCATCGTTAACAATTGTAAAAGTCTCCGGTGGATACTTCTCTATCCGAACTAGCTTATGAAGGACAACAGAGCCATAGTGGCGTTCCCTCTTCCCATGTACATAAAAAAAGACTAAAAAGTTTGGTATTTAGAGGTTGCTAGTACACATGGTCGTTATTTTCAGAGTCTATAGAATTAGTTGAGGTACGCATAAACTGATCCAAATACCTAAGTTAATTAAAAACAAATACTAAAAATAGAAAAATAACATGACGATATCTTGGCTAAAAGCTCCAAATAATTTTGAACATGAGCTTTATTTCCAACATCGCATGAGGATATACCCAGTATCCAAAGCCATCTGCAAACCATGACGAGAAGTAAGAACTTCTGCAATTTCCACGCACATCCTATCCTGAGATGGGCAAATAGCTGAAACCATAACTTGCCCGCTATCACTTCTTGCAATCACTGATCCAGATCCTGTTTTTACTTCAGCAAAGGCAGCAACAGTGTTGGTTTTTATCACATTCTGCTGTGGAGGTATCCATGTTTGGGGATTAGAATTTGTTGTTGATGTGTTGAGTCTTCAAGATATAGAATTGATCTCCATCTGATATTCCTGCAACAATTCACAACGTGGGCATAGTTGTCATACGTGACCTAGAATTTAACTTATTTGAGGGTTCGGATCATTCGGTCAATTCCAGATCAACATATCACTTCCAAAACGTTATTATTTAGAATAAAAAAAAAAGATTAGAATTATGATTTTTAGCGGCAAGTTATGGATCTATCATAACGAAGTCACGTGGAAAACCTAGTAGACTTGTTTATGGACCAGAGTGATAAAGCTAAACCCCAAAAGAAAACTAATCACACTAAATAATCGGTCCGACAAAAAAAATTTATGACTTTTAACCTGATCATTAAATCACGCTAAAATTTGGTGGGCAGTTTGACGGAAGATTTCAGCAAAAAAAATGAAAGTAACCGAAGATCATCCGCAGGAGAGATCCACACAAAACAATTACCACCATAAAGATCAGCTTTTAAACCACGAGAATCCACGTCTACTACCAGTGGTAAGAGATCAGGAGGAGGAGGAATTTAGTTTCGCATGCGCAAATCCTTCAGGACCCTTGATATCTGCAGAAGATATATTCCAAAATGGTATGATTAGGCCGATTTACACTTTATGCAACCGTGATGATCTCCTGTTTGCCGAGGATGTTAGAATTAAAGCAAAAACATCAACCTCATCAACTCAGTTAATGTTCATGGAAGAGCGCAGCGAAACGGAGGGACCGTGCTGCGTGTGGTCAGGGGGGCACACGGTATCACGAAATCAACAGATATGCAAGAAGAGAGACTTCACAAGGTTTTCAAAGCTAAGGAGAATACGAGAATTTGTTCTTCCAAGTTGCAGACTGCTTGGCAACGACGCCTTCATCCTCTTTAATCATAAATATTATTCTTCTAAACATCCACCAACCATAAGGACGACTGCCAGCAAAAATGTTCTAAATCAGGAGAAGAAGAAATAGCAGATGCGTAAAATGCTGTCTTCGTCAACACACGAATTGCATTTATACCTATGAAATAGAGCGATCCAAGGTGGGGATAAACAGAAATCATACTTGCCATAGCGGCAGGATTTTTTTGGTTTCGTTCAAGGAGGCTAACTATTTCAGAAGGAACATTCATCCTTGTTGATGAACATGCTAAAATAAAAGATTGAAAGATTTCAGGGCCAGGCGGTCTTCGTAATTGAAGAGAACACTGGAATCGTCCATTTCGATATATAAAAAAACGATCGCGCTTTAGTCCACTCAGCCATCTCTCCCAGTTATTTCAGAAGGGTTAGTATCTTTTTTATCGGTCATCAACAAAATCTTGAAATGTAAAGTTTGGAATTGTAACCATGAATGTTTTTGTTAAGGGAATTATAATTTGATCTTGGATCTATCCCTTCTCGTAATGGTGGATTTTTCTTCTCTGTATAATTCTATTATCAACAACGAAAACTAATTCAATCAGGCAATACATATCCTTATCCCCAGCAATGTCAACTAATGCAAACGCAGAAAAACCATAAGTATCAAGGAAATTAACTCAGCTTTGAAGAATTACGACAGAGCCAGCCTTGGCATCAGGAAAACCAGCACAGAAAAAAGCAGCCTTTCTAACATAGATAATGAGAAAACACAGCACAAATCATTGTCCAAACCAGACAATTGAAATGGAATGTGGGATACTTTTGTAAAGAAAACTTGATGAAACCCGCCAATGAGAACTTAAACCATCAATATACCGAATTAATAACACCTCTTGAAGTTAAATAGCATCGGCAAAGAACTTCAAATGAGCTATAGCAAATTCAATAGCAAAGTTGGGATCCGATGAATGGCTAGAAGATTACAATATGCCATTAGTCATGGTTAGAGAATTTTGGTGATAGTAACTAAAAAGAGAGGATCTTGGTGCTTAATTAGATACAAAGAGTTTTTGTTCCTAATTAAGTAACATTACCATAAACATCTCTCCAATCCGTAACCAGTGAATGTAACTATGAGCACCAGCTGAAGCCCACTACTGTCGGTGGAAATTAGCATTGTTACTTCCCTAAAAACAAAGGATGCAGTGCCTATGGTGTGTGTGGGGGTTCGGGGTTTGCAGCACTGCTCCTTGGGGTATGATTGTCATGGTCTTGATCTCCAATGATGTCTCCAGATCCTTCATTGGAAGTCCTTGAATGGCTACGTGCATCATCGATATCAAGTGAAGCTCCATTAAGATGATGAGCTGATGGATCTTCCTCGTCAAAATGTTTTGCCAATTCAAGAACTCTCAAGTAAAAGGATCTTTCTTGATCCATGGTGTTCGAAGCAGGCCAATGAATGTAAAGGAACTTCGTGACATATATCAGAAGTGCAGACATGGAAGCAACTCCTGTGATGATGAAGAGGCCTCCGAAGCTGGGTAAACCAAGACCACCAGAGGGTACCATGGCAGCTTGATCTGAGCAAGTGGTTTCGCCACCAAAGTTCCTTCGTTGAATTTCGTCCATTTTATCTTTATCTTGTGTGACATTCAAGATTGCCCTTGAAATGTAAGGGACCAGTGGGGATCCAAGGGGAAATGCCTGGTATAAAACAAATCCTATTGATTATAATGACATCTGGTAAGATTTAATGGTCACTTGCAAGAATTAAGCAGTTCAGCTCTATGCTCAAGGAGCTAGCTAACGACGGCCAAACAAATATGCCTTGAAAATATGCTGAGGGATTGCATGAGAGAGACAGACAGGGAGAGTGAGACTCACAAAGCCAAATCCATCGGTTTTGTAGGTTGGTCCTACCATTTGGAATTTGGAGCAATACCTTGCTAGAAAGAGTTTGATGTAGGGAATTTCAGCAAAGATAGCAGCTACACCACCATTGTGGGTTCCACGAGACAATGCATCATGATACTCTTCTGGAGTGCTATATTCCCTCAACATGGTGTCATTGAAGTTCAATTGTTTTACGAGGAAGTCTTTCACAAAAGAATCCTTCTGGTGTCCTACAAAGTAACCATTCTTTCTAATCTCTTTGACATCAACAAATGTAGGCTGCAACCGCTTTACAGTCAAAATTGAGGCTAAGCTAGCAGTGTAACTCTGTGATATGATTAGCACCACAAAAATCCATATGATCAATACAAATCTTGTCCAGTTATTCACCACCTTCTCCCCTGAAAACATAAAAAAGTTTTGCTCTATTGTAACATGAACTTACTTGCAGTTGTCAGAAAATCAAGAAAAGGAAAAATTAGTGTAATCAAGTCAAAAGAGAAATTACTATGTGCAAAGAAGAGGGTTGAAAAGGAGAACCACAACGTTGTGCCAAGTTGTTGCGCTGGTTTTCCCCTGAACACTTTGTTTTCACGGTGTTCGAGCACCCACACCACTAAGCCAGTGAGGATGAATGCTATTCCAGTTGTTAACCACAGCTCCAGGCTTAGTGGCTTCAAGAAAATCCACATGTTTTCCCTCTCATCACGTTTTGTCAAAACTACCATTGTGATGCCTGATTCTGAAAAAGGCAACGTAAAATCCACATATGTTGAGCGATTGGCAATTATTGTTATATCTCCCACCGCAGCATCAAAATTCTGCAAGACAATTAATGAAGACAAGTTAATCTTTCTCCTGAATTTCATTTTTGCACGCAGGAAATAACTGAAGTAGCATAACACCAACCTTTAGTTTGATTTGGTCGAGAAGATCATTGTAAGTCCCAGCACTCTGCTTATTTTTGTTGCCGAAGGGAATGAACTCATACGGAAGGGGGAATGGTAATGCTTCAACCACGGAGACGAAAACATCTCGGGTGAAACCTGAAACAATAGGTTTATCATCTTCAGGATTCCATTCCACTTCGATAAACTCATTAAAACCAATTTTCAGTGGAACCCCAATCCTCAACCTCTTTGGCTGCTGGGTTGTGTCTCCTGGCCAAATTGGCTCCTTCAGTTTGTTTTTGGAAGTTGAATATGCTATTTTACCATTAGTATACAAGTTTCGTGAGAGTCCTCTCTCTGGAGTCCAATATCCAATGACTCTCTCTGCTTTTCCGATCAAATTGAGTATTTCAAATGCTGAAGGTACCCTTTCTCCACCAGCCAAATGGAAGTCCCCACTTAGGCCTCGAAATCTTGTGCTTAATATGGAGCTTAGGAGTCTTGGCCCCGTTTCAGATTTTCCCAAGGCAGCAATGTCAAATGTGCTTTCACTAGTATTCGGCTTTACGTATCTAGAATGCACAATACCAGCCTTTTCTACAGCCATTGCTATTGCCCAAACTGTATCATATGCCCACAAACCGAAAAGGTTTAATTCATTGATCTTACTTTGTGGTTTGCTTATGGTGAAATTCTTGCTCCATCTTGATTTAAAACTTTCAAGTTTCTTTGAAGTTGGTACATGTGGCTTTATACCCAACACACCTCGCATTGAATCCATGACTTCAGAACCTAGAGGATCTAACAAGGTGGATAATCCAGCTGTCACGAGCCATGCATATCCTTCGCTCATCATTCCTGCATCCTTGGCAAGTAAGAACAGCCTGGACCCAAGGGAGGCTGACATGTGCACTAGAAATATACTCTTCTGCATCGCCTTCAACTTGCTGAGCTCCCTCATGATTTGAGTGTCGTTGAAATACAAAGGAATTCTACTTCGATAAGGGACTCGAGTGTCGATCTCTTGGAAGGCTTCTAACAAAAATGGAACCAAACCATTTCCATATTCGGTGTCTTCATAGATTAGTACAATCTCCCGCCAACCATAAGCTTGGACAATGCTGGCTATTGCTTTCACTTGTGAAGAATCATCCTGGGCTGTCCGGACAAAATATTTGCTTTGAGTTGCAGATAGAGTTGGGCTTGTGGCTGAGAAAGAAACAATCGGAACCTCCGCTTTTCCTCCAAGCTCTATCACAAACTTAGCTTGCGATGACTTTTGAGGCCCTATGATAGCATGCACTTGTTCATTCTTCATTAAATCCAGCACTGAATTTTAGAAGACTATGACTGAATTAGATACAAGGAATTAAAACAAAAAAAACAAAATAAATAAAGATATTCTATCTCTAAAACACGAATCACAATTTTCCCAGTCACAGCAATAAAATCTTTATACGTTACTCATATTAATCAGTGCTTCTGCCACCATTAACCGAAACTAAAACAGATTCTAATCAATTAAAGTAAGATGAAGCCGATTCCTCAATCACTAATTATGAATATATAACTCCATCGCTAATCTAGCCTTGACTGGTGCATAGCATTAATGAACTCCCTGCTAACTGGGGCTCTCTTACCCCAGCTACAAGATCTCGTAGCCACTGTACAATTCTGCCATGTTGATCGGAAGAATACAACAGCGTGCCTGTGTGTGTGGTTTTGTTTGGCCACTGTTACTTTTCTCCCTCGAATAGACGTGACCAGTTCAAGATAGGAAGCTGTGATATATACCGTGGCTTCGGAATTGAGTCTGAACCACCATGATTTCAGTTTCTAGTTACAAGTACCTTCTCTGAAAGCTTTACATGCACTTAGTCTACACGGGCAATAAGAAAGGTTTGCAGTAGAGAACAGACAGATTAATAAGACCATAACACAGTCCGAAAACTCAGAGGGAACCAAAACAGATACAAAGCAGAATTGCACCATCATAATTAAACAGGTAAGCAATTAAACCTTGGTACCAGTAGGATCACCAGTATAAGTTATAGCCTTTAGATCTCAAACGAGCCCTATACCATATACAATTCAGTAGCATCTGAATCCCTTTTCATCAACTTCTAAAGATTTTGGACTAAATAAAGAAGAAGTTATATAGATAAGGACCCGATAATTTGGTCAGTGGCAATAGTAGATGAAAAAGAAAATACAAGCTGAGAGTAGTGGAGGATCAAATAGCCGACCCTTTCACAAACAGCATCAAAAGTGTATTTGTTAATTATTGATTTATTAGTTTGTTCTTGACTTTTGACTCAGTAAAACCACATGTCAGTAACAGGAGATTAGGTTTGAAGTTTGAAAATGTTTTACAACAATCCAGCACTTCAACCAGAGAGATCAAGCCAGCAAAGATTCATGAGGGACTTGCATGAAACAAATAAACTTGGAGATGGGATTTTGTAGAAACGATAAAAAAAAGGCTTTTTTTTTCTTTTGTTGCCTTGCATACTTCTTCTCTTGGGGAAAAACGAAGTGCCCTTTTTAAAGCGCAATTCACTTTTTGACAATAGTAAACATAAAGCAAAATTTGCAACTATCATGTACTTCCCGAAAGCTGTTTTGTCTGCCTTGTGCGTGTGAGAGAAAATTATGAGAATTTACACGTATACCTGAAGAAGTCGCAGCAACGACATCACTGCTGGAATCCCTAGTGAAAAGAGCGAGTCTCGTTTTAAAATCAACATTAAGAGCATAGAAATCGGAGACTGCCATGGATATGCAGCTCTCTGCCATTTCTCCAACTGTAGAGTTCAAATCAAGAACTACTCCTATTGGTATAATCTCCATTGCCATGATCACCATTTGGTTGGACCAGAGATTAACCAAGAGAAGGGTGAAAAAAGGCAGGGTGAATTTCTGCTTCGGAATTGCCATTTATTTATAAAAAAATAAAAACAAGATCATATGTAGTTCTTAGCTAAGAGACCAAGCAGCATATAGGCTAGCTATAATATATGTGTTCGTTTTTGCTCTGACTTTTCTTCACCTTGAAATTTGGACTCGGTAGATATGTTTTTTAATATTTATCAATCAAATGGAAGTATATTTGATAACAATGACTCAACTAGTAAAGACCAGATCGATGCCTTGACCCATGCCGTGTTTCTATCTACCTTTCAAGGGTATTGAAATCAATTTATTATGCAAATTAAAAATGAAATTCCGGTCTTACCTTCGGTCAACTTTAAAATGTTGAAAGAAATGTACCTATTACAAAAATAGTTCTGCCCTCAACCATTAACAGATGATTTTTTTTAAAAGGGCATGATAGTAAAAGAAATTGTATAGAGAAACAAAGTTTTTACTTATTTTTTTCTAACGAATTGATGAAAACAATCGATTTATCAAGGTAAGTTTCTTTGCCGTGTTTATTAATTTTTAATTAGATCATTAATAACAAGATTTGCTATTTAATTTCCTTCATCAAAGAAAATAAATTAAGGGGAAACTCCTTTAGCAGACAAAATGACAAAATACTCATAATTTTAGTACTATTGAAATTTTAAAGCCCCCCCTCCCCAATTTTCCAACAGAAATTTCGACACCCTCTGTCTATTGAATTCTTTTCTTTGTATATCCTCTTCGTATAAACAAGAATTCATTTTGAAGAGTGTAATTTAATTGATTAGCTCCTGAATTTGCTCTTTAGAAATTACTAATTCAAGTTTCACAAACCTCAAGGTCACTGGAGGCTTACATGGTCATTAATTTCAAGACTCGTGGAATTAATCGAGGTACGCACAAGCTGATCCGAACACCCATGTTAATCTAAAAAACAATTAAGGTATATTTAGTGCTTTATATATATATATATATATATATATATATATATATATATATCATTATTATTATCTTTTAGGCCTATATACAGGAAGATTTTTGTGTTCGGAGTATGCATTTCATTCTTTTCGGCCTTTCTTTTCTACAATGTTGTTAAAATCGCGTTTTGACTCGTAAAATCATACGATTTTACGAGTCAAAACATGCATTACGTGTTGAATCGCTTGAAAAAATAAAAAATTGGTAAAATCGGGTTGAAATCGGGTGAAATCGCAAAAATCGGACGAAATCGCTCGAAATCGAGATTTTGCAATTTTGCCAAAATGAAGCGCTGAAACAAAATTCCCCCCCTCATGTCCAGCTGTCAGACGCCTATTGGATTTTTCTTGCACAGTCACGGACTCACGTGACTGTCTTCAGTCTTCACTTCAGGCGAAATTACTCACAATTCACAAATCACAACGCACAAAATACTCTTTCCAACCGAACAAATCCCTAATTGGCAACCATAAAAGCGGCGACAATGATCTCCATCCTCCACAAAAGCGGCCAGCGATAGTGCTCACGGTCCGGTGACTCCAGTCTTCACTCCTTCTCTTTCCTCAGTGCTCACGGTCGCGGCTTCCTCTTCTGTTTATCGTGATTTTAACCGCGACGAGCCGACAACGATCTCCTCAACAGCTCACGGCTTCGGGCTTCCTCTGCAGTCTTCATTAACAACGGCACGCCGACAACGATCTCCTTTCTTTCCCATCTTCAACAACAAGCAGCGACATCGGGCGGTCGGGCCTCTTCACCAACGGTCGTTCAGCTCATCATCATCATCTTCAACAAGAACAGGTGACACCGTAAGTTCATTTTGCCTTCATCATCATCATTGCGTAGTTGATTTTGCCCCCGTAATAGATTTGTATTTTGCCCTGTTAAGTGTTAATTGTTAGTTAGTCTCATTACCCCGTAATTCATTTTGCCCGGTCCCGTAATTTGTATATGTATAATGTTGAATTGAATAGAATTGATCGGGTGAGAAAATTGTTGAATTGAATGCCACGGTATATACTTTATATCTTGACTGAATTGGACTAAATATTACTCGGTGAAAATTGGATTGAAAACTGTTGAATTGGACTAAATTGAATGTCATTTCAAGTATTATAGGACTGAATTAATTGACCGAATTAAATTAAATTAATGGGGTGAAAATTGGACTGAAAAATATTGAATTGGACTGAATTTAATGCCATTTCAGTATTATAGGACTGAATTAATTGGACTGAATTAATGGGGTGAAAATTGGACTGAAAAATGTTGAATTGGACTGAATTTAATGCCATTTCAGTATTATAGGACTGAATTAATGGGGTGAAAATTCCTTACGATTTTTTTTAAAGCATGAATTTTTTTTGATATATTTTAAAATTTCTTACGATTTTACGATCCGTTTTTACAATCCAAGTTTGTTTAGTACTTTCCGTGCCGTGTTAAAATCGTGATTTTAACAACCTTTCTTTTCTACCTTCAATGGAGTATATATGGAAGTAGGAAAACTGAAAGCCAGACTCGACCAAGTAAACACCATGTCAATGTGCCATAGACCTGAAAGGGTAATTATGTAATTTAGTGGTCGATGTATACATACAACTATTAATAAGAGTTAATTAATTTTTTACAAGCCATAAGCCATCAATTATTTTACTAGACACACCAATTGGAAGTGACTCAGAAGAAGAACTACAAAGAGTTGAAGAACACATAGAAAACGTTGCAGAGAGATTTTCTAATGGGTTAAAATCGTAAATTTTTTATAGGTCAACTGTCCCCTTGATCCATATTTTCAATGTAGCACGCAGGAGACACGCATCAAATCTGAAACGATGGCTTGTGAGGTTTTGTGTACCATTGACTTCTGAGCACATTCCACGACTATTTTTATTTGTTTTTCCATTCAAAATTCTCAAGTGCGTGCTGTGTTTGAAATTGTTATATTGGTTTGGTTGAAAGTATTTTTTTTGGTTTAAAAATATATTAAAAAAAAATATTTTTAAAAAATATTTTGAAAACATTAAAAAATTATTTTAAATAAAAAAAATCAAAATTTAAAGAAATACGAGAATTCATACCATCCATACAATAGTATTTTAACCTGAAATTTCAATTCTTCCATGTTTCACAATAAGATATTGTTCCATGTCCAAAATATAAAAGAAGAAGGTGTTTTTACAACTCTACCATCCAATCAATTCTATTTTATTTAATCTTTATTTTATGACCACATATCTTTCAGGGTAAGGAATAGGAATGAGAAATTTACATGAATTCAATTTTCATTTCATCTTAGAAAAATCATTTTTTCTTAATAATATCTTTATCATTTGATCCAGTAGCCTTCCAACGGAAGAGCTTGACTTTAAAACGATGGCTTGTTTTTTGTTTTGTATACTAGTTACATGACCCGCGCGATGCTGCGGGTTAATTTTTTTTAATATAAAAAATATTTAAAAAAAATTAAGATTTAAAAGTGTTAGGTTTTTCTTCAAAGTCATACCCAAGAATCTTGGGTTTGGCTCAACGCTTGACCCAAGAGTAATATTTATAATATCAATAATAATATTAAACTTACATGACTTAAGTTTAAGTGAGTCTGGCTGCAACATCGGACCCAAGAGCATTGGATGTGGGTCTGGCTATAAGGTCGTGCCATAAAAGTGTGATAATTAAATAGATTAATTAAAAAGAAAAAAACCAATAGGAACAAAAAAAACTAATGAAGAAAAAGAAAAAAAATCTAAATTAACTGAGTTAACCCTTCAAACCAAGTTAACCCGTCAAACCTGGGATCCGCGTCATGAAAGTTTGATAACTAAATAGAAAAAAACAATTGACGGGTTTACCTAGAATTAACTGGGTTAACCCGTCAAGCCCGGGATACGTGTCATGAAAATCTGATAATTAAATAGAAAAAAATTGAACATTAACAAACTAAACTAAACGAAAAAAATTAATTAAAAAGAAAAACAATTCCGGGTTAACTCGTCAAACCAGGTTAACCCATCAAACCCAAGATCCGTATCATGAAAGTCTGATAACAAAATAAAAAAATTTAACATTAACAAACTAAATTAAAAAAAAAATTCATTAGAGTACTTTCCCCACGCCTTTTAGAGTATTGACTAGTTATATGACCCGCAATGCCACGGGTTAATTTTTTTTTGCATAAAAAATATAAAAAAAAAGCTAAGATCTAAAAGTGTTACGTTTTTCTGCAAAGCTATACCCAAGAATCTTGGGTTTGGCTGCAACACTTGACCCAAGAGTAATATTTATAATATTAATAATAACATTAAACTTGCATGACCCAAGTTTAAGTGGGTCTGACTGCAATACCAGACTCAATAGCTTTGGATGTGGGTTTGGCTGCAAGGTTGTGTCATAAAAGTGTGATAATCAAATAGATTAATTAAAAAGAAAAAAACAAAGAAAAAAACCAACATGAAGAAAAAAACTAATGAAGAAACATAATTTTTTTTTGAATTAACTGGGTTAACCCTTCAAATCAGGTTAACCTGTCAAACCTTGGATTCGTGTCGTGAAAGTTTGATAACTAAATAGAAAAAAAATTGACGAGTTAACCCAGAATTAATTAGGCTAACCTGTGAAACCAGGTTAACTCATCAAACCTGAGATCCGTGGCATGGAAGTTTGATAACTAAATAGAAAAAAAATTAACATTAACAAATTAAATTAAACGAAAAAATTAACTAAAAAGGAAAAAAAACAAAAACAAACAAAAGGCATTAACCTTTTTATTGTGGACTGCATTGTGCAAGACACAAATAAAGGCATAAAAAGGGCAAAAAAGCAAAAAGAAAAAAAAAAGAAAAACTAAAGGTAACAGCCGATAACTAAATAGAAAAAAATTTAATATTAATGAACTAAATTAAATAAAAAAATATTAATTAAAAATAAAAAATAAAGAAAAAAAACCTATAAGAAGAAAAAAACTAATGAAGAAAGAGAAAAAAAATCTAAATTAACTCGAATCAACTCAAGGTTAGCCTGTCAAACCAGGTTAACCCGTCAAATCTGGGATCCGTGTCATAAAATTCTGATAATTAAATAGAAAAAATTTAATATTAAGAAAGTAAATTTTAAAAATAATAATTAAAAAACAAAAAAACAAAGAAAAAAGCTATAAAAAAAATACTAAAGGTATCAGCTTTTTCACTGTGGACTGCACTGTGCAGTCCATAGTAAAAGGCTTAGAAAGGAAAAGAAAAGGAAAAAAACAAAGGCATACACCACGGGTTAATTTTTTTTTCTTGCATAAAAAATATCAAAAAAGGCTAAGATCTAAGAGTGTTAGATTTTTCTGCAAAGATATACCCAAAAGCCTTGGGTCTAGCTGCAACGCTTGACCCAAGAGTAATATTTATAATATTAATAATAATATTAAACTTACATGACTCAAGTTTAAGTAAGTCTGATGGCAACACTAGACCCAATAGCCTTGGATGTGGGTCTGACTGCAAGGTCGCGTCATAAAAGTGTGATAATTAAATAGATTAACTAAAAAGAAAAAAAACCAACAGGAAGAAAAAAACTAATGAAGAAAAAGAAAAAAAATCTGAATTAACTGGGTTAACCCTTCAAACCAGGTTAACCCGTCAAACCTGGGATTCGCGTCATGAAAGTTTGATAACTACATAGAAAAAAAAATGACGGGTTAACCCAGAATTAATTGGGCTAACCCGTGAAGCCAGGTTAATCCGTCAAACCCGAGATATGTGTCATGAAAGTCTGATAACTAAATAGAAAAAAATTTAAAATTAACAAACTAAACTAAACGAAAAAAATTAATTAAACAGAAAAAAAGAAAAAAAATTTTCGAGTTAACTCATCAAACCAGGTTAACCCATTAAACCCTAGATTTATGTCATGAAAGTCTGATAACTAAATAAAAAAAATTTAACATTAACAAACTAAATTAAATATAAAAAATTATTAAAAGAAAAAAAACAAAAAAAATTGACAGGTTAACCCGTGAAAGCAGGTTAACTCATGAAACCTGGGATATGTGTGATGAAAGTCTAATAACTAAATAGAAAGAAATCTAACATTAACAAACTAAAGTAAACGAAAAAAATTAATTAAAAAGAAAAAAAAACAAAAAAAAAATTTCGGGTTAACTCGTCAAACCATGTTAACTTATTAAACCCGGGATCTATGTCATGAAAATTTGATAACAAAATAAAAAAAAGTTAACATTAACAAACAAAAAAAAATTATTAAAAGAAAAAAAAAACAAAGAAAGAAGAAAAAAAAAACTCTAAAGGCATAAAAAACAAAAAAAAAAGCTAAAAAAAAACAGCTTATTTTTAAAAGACTGAGCCAGTTTAATTAATTAATTAATTAATGGGGTTTGAAAGAGCTCGAAGGAAGCAAGCATCGAATGAGAGAAGGGGTCGGTGAGTCTTGACTTCCAAAACTCTAAGAAAAGAAGAGTAAAAGTTAAGAAACGTTTTGCTTGACTTTCCAAATCTCAACTTTTTCTTAGCAATACTGTATGAAATCCAGGTTTATATATATATAGGAGTTCGAGACTAAATTTCCTTTTGGCATGAACAATGAAAATAATTTCTTACTGTTTTTTTTATATAAATAATTAACTTACAATTACAATAAAAAGGAATGTCTTTTTTTTTTAGGAATGAAATTGAGTTTTATTCCATGCACTTAGAATCATCGTTAACATTTGTAAAAGTATCCGGTGGATACTCCTCTATCCGAACTAGCTTATGAAGGACAACAGAGCCATATTGGCCTCCCTCTTCCCATGTACATAAGAAAAGGACTAAAAAGTTTGCTATTGGGAGGTTATTAATTTGACTTTTATAAATTTTAGGGTTATTGAAGACTTACATGATCGTTAACTTCAGGATCCGTTGGATTAATCGAGGTCCGCACAAACTGACCCGGATACCCACGTTAATAAATAAAAAAAAACTAAAAATAGAAAGATAACATGACGATATCTTGGCTAAAAGCTCCAAATAATTTTGAACATGAGCTTTATTTCTAACATCGCATGAGGATATACCCAATATCCAAAGCCATCTGCAAACCATGACGAGCAGTAAGAACTTCTGCAATTTCCACGCACATCCTATCCTGAGATGGACAAATAGCTGAAACCATAACTTGCCCCCTATCACTTCTTGCAATCACTGATCCAGATCCTGTTTTTACTTCAGCAAAGGCAGCAACAGTGTTGGTTTTTATCACATTCTGCTGTGGAGGTATCCATGTTTGGGGATTAGAATTTGTTGTTGATGTGTTGAGTCTTCAAGATATAGAATTGATCTCCATCTGATATTCCTGCAACAATTCACAATGTGGGCATAGTTGTCATACGTGACCTAGAATTTAACTTATTTGAGGGTTCGGATCATTCGGTCAATTCCAGATCAACATATCACTTCCAAAACGTTATTATTTAGAATAAAAAAAAAACAATTACCACCATAAAGATCATTCCAGATCATTAAATCACGCTAAAATTTGGTGGGCAGTTTGAGGGCAGATTTCAGCAAAAAAATGAAAGTAACCGAAGATCATCGGCAGGAGAGATCCACACAAAACAATTACCACCATAAAGATCAGCTTTTAAACCACGAGAATCCACGTCTACCACCAGTGGTAAGAGATCAGGAGGAGGAGGAATTTAGTTTCGTATGCGCAAATCCTTCAGGACCCTTGATATCTGCAGAAGATATATTCCAAAATGGTATGATTAGGCCGATTTACACTTTATGCAACCGTGATGATCTCCTGTTCGCCGAGGATGTTAGAATTAAAGCAAAAACATCAACCTCATCAACTCAGTTAATGTTCATGGAAGAGCGCAGCGAAACGGAGGGACCATGCTGCGTGTGGTCAGGGGGGCACACGGTATCACGAAATCAAAAGTTATGCAAGAAGAGAGACTTCACAAGGTTTTCAAAGCTAAGGAGAATACGAGAATTTGTTCTTCCAAGTTGCAGACTGCTTGGCAACGACACCTTCATCCTCTTTAATCATAAATATTATTCTTCTAAACATCCAGCAACCATAAGGACGACTGCCAGCAAAAATGTTCTAAATCAGGAGAAGAAGAAATAGCAGATGCGAAAAATGCTGTCTTCGTCAACACACAAATTGCATTTATACCTATGAAATAGAGCGATCCAAGGTGGGGATAAACAGAAATCATACTTGAAATAGCGGCAGGATTTTTTTGGTTTCGTTCAAGAAGGCTAACTATTTCAGAAGGAACATTCATCCTTGTTGATGAACATGCTAAAATAAAAGATTGAAAGATTTCATGGCCAGGCGGTCTTCGTAATTGAAGAGAACACTGGAATCGTCCATTTCGATATATAAAAAAACGATCGCGCTTTAGTCGACTCAGCCATCTCTCCCAGTTATTTCAGAAGGGTTAGTATCTTTTTTATCGGTCATCAGCAAAATCTTGAAATGTAAAGTTTGGAATTGTAACCATGAATGTTTTTGTTAAGGGAATTATAATTTGATCTTGGATCTATCCCTTCTCGTAACGTTGGATTTTTCTTCTCTGTATAATTCTATTATCAACAACGAAAACTAATTCAGTCAGGCAATACATATCCTTATCCCCAGCAATGTCAACTAATGCAAACGCAGAAAAACCATGAGTATCAAGGAAATTAACTCAGCTTTGAAGAATTACGACAGAGCCAGCCTTGGCATCAGGAAAACCAGCACAGAAAAAAAGCAGCCTTGCTGACATAGATAATGAGAAAACACAGCACAAATCATTGTCCAAACCAGACAATTGAAATGGAATGTGGGATGCTTTTGTAAAGAAAACTTGATGAAACCTGCCAATGAATAAACCATCAATATACCGAATTAATAACACCTCTTGAAGTTAAATAGCATCGGCAAAGAACTTCAAATGAGCTATAGCTAATTCAATAGCAAAGTTGGGATCGGATGAATGGCTAGAAGATTACAATATGCCATTAGTCATGGTTAGAGAATTTTGGTGATAGTAACTAAAAAGAGAGGATCTTCGTGCGTCATTAGACACAAAGAATTTTTGTTCCTAATTAAGTAACATCACCATAAACATCTCTCCAATCCGTAACCAGTGAATGTAACTATTAGCACCAGCTGAAGCCCACTACTGTCAGTGGAAATTAGCATTATTACATCCCTAAAAACAAAGGATGCAGTGCCTACAGTGTGTGTGGGGGTTCGGGGTTTGCAGCACTGCTCCTTGGGGTATGATTGTCATGGTCTTGATCTCCAATGATGTCTCCAGATCCTTCACTGGAAGTCCTTGAATGGCTACGTGCATCATCGATATCAGGTGAAGCTCCAACTATTTCACCACTTGGTACAGGGTGAACTCTTGACCCAGCTCCATTAAGATGAGGAGCTGATGGATCTGCCTTGTCAAAATGTTTTGCCAATTCAAGAACTCTCAAGTAAAAGGATCTTTCTCGATCCATGGTGTCCGAAGCAGGCCAATGAATGTAAAGGAACTTCGTGACATATATCAGAAGCGCAGACATGGAAGCAACTCCTGTGATGATGAAGAGGCCTCCGAAGCTGGGTAAACCAAGACCACCAGAGGTTACCATGGCAGCTTGATCTAAGCAAGTGGTTTCGCCACCGAAGTTCCTTCGTTCAATTTCTTCCATTTTATCATTATCTTGTGTGACATTCAAGATTGCCCTTGAAATGTAAGGGACCAGTGGGGATCCAAGGGGAAATGCCTGACATCAAAACAAAATCCCATTGATTATAATGACATCTGGTAAGATTTAATGGTCACTTGCAAGAATTGAGCAGTTCAGCTCTAAGCTTAAGGAGCTAGCTAACGACGGCCAAACAAATATGCCTTGAAAATATGCTGAAGGATTGCATGCGAGAGACAGACAGGGAGAGTGAGACTCACAAAGCCAAATCCATCGGTTTTGTAGGTTGGTCCTACCATTTGGAATTTGGAGCAATACTTTGCTAGAAAGAGTTTGATGTAGGGAATTTCAGCAAAGATAGCAGCTACACCATCATTGTGGATTCCATTAGACAATGCATCATGATACTCTTCTGGAGTGCTATATTCCCTCAACATGGTGTCATTGAAGTTCAATTGTTTTACGAGGAAGTCTTTCACAAAAGAATTCTTCTGGTGTCCTACAAAGTAACCGTTCTTTCTAATCTCTTTGACATCAACAAATGTAGGCTGCAACCGCTTTACAGTCAAAATTGAGGCTAAACTAGCAGTGTAACTCTGTGATATGATTAGCACCACAAAAATCCATATGATCAATACAAATCTTGTCCAGTTATTCACCACCTTCTCCCCTGAAAACATAAGTTTTGCTCTATAGTAACATGAACTTGCAGTTGTCAGAAAATCAAGAAATGGAAAAATTAGTCTAATCAAGTTAAAAGAGAAATTACTATGTGCAAAGAAGAGGGTTGAAAAGGAGAACCACAACGTTGTGCCAAGTTGTTGCGCTGGTTTTCCCCTGAACGCTTTGTTTTCACGGTGTTCGAGCACCCACACCACGAAGCCAGTGAGGATGAATGCTATTCCAGTTGATAACCAAAGCTCCGGGCTTAGTGGCTTCAAGAAAACCCACATGTTTTCCCTCTCATCACGTTTTGTCAAAACTACCATTGTGATGCCTGATTCTGAAAAAGGCAACGTAAAATCCACATATGTTGAGCGATTGGCAATTATTGTTATATCTCCCACCACAGCATCAAAATTCTGCAACACAATTAATGAAGACAAGTTCATCTTTCTCCAGAATTTCATTTTTGCATGCAGGAAAAAACTGAAGTAGCATAACACCAACCTTTAGTTTGATTTGGTCAAGAAGTTCATTGTAAGTCCCAGCACTATGCTTATTTTTGTTGGCGAAGGGAATGAACTCATACGGAAGGGGGAATGGTAATGCTTCAACCACGGAGATGAAAACATCTCGGGTAAAACCTGAAACAATAGGCTTATCACCTTCAGGATTCCATTCCACTTTGATAAACTCATGAAAACCAGTTTTCAGTGGAACCCCAATCCTCAACCTCTTTGGCTGCTGGGTTGTGTCTCCTGGCCAAATTGGCTCCTTCAGTCTGTTTTTGGAAGTTGAATATGCTATTTTACCTTTACTATACAAGTTTCGTGAGAGTCCGCTCTCTGGAGTCCAATATCCAATGACTCTCTCTGCTTTTCCGATCAAATTCAGTATTTCAAATGCTGAAGGTACCCTTTCTCCACCAGCCAAATGGAAGTCCCCACTTAGGCCTTGAAATCTTGTGCTTAATATGGAGCTTAGGAGTCTTGGCCCCGTTTCAGATTTTCCCAAGGCAGCAAAGTCAACTGTGCTTTCACTAGTATTCGGCTTTACGTATCTAGAATGCACAATACCAGCCTTTTCTACAGCCATTGCTAATGCCCAAACTGTATCATATGCCCACAAACCGAAAAGGTTTAATTCATTGATCTTACTTTGTGGTTTGCTTATGGTGAAATTCTTGCTCCATCTTGATTTAAAACTTTCGAGTTTCTTTGAAGTTGGTAGATGTGGCTTTATACCCAACACACCTAGCATTGAATCCATGACTTCAGAACCTAGAGGATCTAACAAGGTGGATAATCCAGCTGTCACGAGCCATGCATATCCTTCGCTCATCATTCCTGCATCCTTGGCAAGTAAGAACAGCCTGGACCCAAGGGAGGCTGACATGTGCACTAGAAATATACTCTTCTGCATCGCCTTCAACTTGCTGAGCTCCCTCATGATTTGAGTGTCATTGAAATACAAAGGAATTCTACTTCCATAAGGGACTCGAGTGTCGATCTCTTGAAAGGCCTCTAACAAAAATGGAACCAAACCATTTCCATATTCGGTGTCTTCATAGATGGGTACAATCTCCCGCCAACCATAAGCTTGGACAATGCTGGCTATTGCTTTCACTTGAGAAGAATCATCCTGAGCAGTCCGGACAAAATATTTGCTTTGAGATGCAGAAAGAGTTGGGCTGGTGGCTGAGAAAGAAACAATCGGAACCTCTGCTTTTCCTCCAAGCTCTGTTACAAACTTAGCTTGCGATGACTTTTGAGGCCCTATGATAGCATGCACTTGTTCATTCTTCATTAAATCCAGCACTGAATTTTAGAAGACTATGACTGAATTAGATACGAGGAATTAAAACAAAAAAACAAAATAAGAAAATAAATAAAGATATTCAATCTCTAAAATAAGAATCACAATTTTCCAGTCACAACAATAAAATCTTATACGGTACTCATATTAACCAGTGCTTACGTCACCATTAGCCGAAACTAAAACAGATTCTAATAAACTAAAGTCAGATGATGCCGATTCCTCCATCACTAATTATGAATATATAACTCCATCGCTAATCTAGCCTTGACTGGTGCATAGCATTAATGAACTCCCTGCTAACCGGGGCTCTCTTACCCCAGCTACAAGATCTTGTAGCCACTGTACAATTCTGCCATGTTAATCGGAAGAATACAACAGCGTGCCTGTGTGTGTGGTTTTGTTTGGCCACTGTTACTTTTCTGCCTCGAATAGACGTAACCAGTTCAAGATAGGAAGCTGTGCTATATACCGTGGCTTCGGAATTGAGTCTGAACCATCATGATTTCAGTTTCTAGTTGCAAGTACCTTCTCTAAGAGCTTTACATGCACTTAGTCTACACGGGCAATAAGAAAGGTTTGCAGTAGAGAACAGACAGATTAAGACCAGAACACAGTCCAAAAACTCAGGGAACCAAAACAGATACAAAGCAGAATTGCACCATCATAATTAAACAGGTAAGCAATTAAACCTTGGTACCAGTAGGATCACCAGTATAAGTTATATAGCCTTTAGATCTCAAACGAGCCCTATACCATATACAATTCAGTAGCATCTGAATCCCTTTTCATCAGCTTCTAAAGATTTTGGACTAAATAAAGTAGAAGTTATATGGATAAGGACCCGATAATTCGGTCAGTGGCAATAGCTAATGAAAAGGAAAATACAAGCTGAGAGTAGTGGAGGATCAAATAGCCGACCCTTTAACAAACAGCATCAAAAGTGTATTTGTTAATTATTGATTTATTAGCTTGTTCTTGACTTTTGAATCAGTAAAACCACATGTCAGTAACAGGAGATTAGGTTTGAAGTTTGAAAATGTTTTACAACAATCCAGCACTTCAACCAGAGAGATCAAGGCAGCAAAGATTCATGAGGGACTTGCATGAAACAAAAAAACTTGGAGATGGGATTTTGTAGAAACGATAAAAAAGGCTTTTTTTTTCTTTTGTTGCCTTGCATACTTCTTCTCTTGGGGAAAAACGAAGTGCCCTTTTTTAAAGCGCAATTCACTTTTTGACATTAGTCATTTAAACAGAAAGCAAAATTTGCAACTATCATGTACTTCCCGAAAGCTAAACCTCCTGTCTGCCTTGTGCGTGTGAGAGAAAATTATGAGAATTTACACATATACCTGAAGAAGTTGCAGCAACGACATCACTGCCGGAATCCCTAGTGAAAAGAGCGAGTCTCGTTTTAAAATCAGCATTAACAGCATAGAAATCGGAGACTGCCATGGATATGCAGCTCTCTGCCATTTCTCCAACTGTAGAGTTCAAATCAAGAACTACTCCTATTGGTATAATCTCCAGTGCCATGACCACCATTTGCTTGGACCAGAGATTAACCAAGAGAAGGGTGAAAAAAGGCAGGGTGAATTTCTGCTTCGGAATTGCCATTTATTCGTAAAAAAATAAAACAAGATCGGATGTATTTCTTAGCTAAGAGACCAAGCATATATATAGGCTAGCTAGAATAAATGTGCGCGTTTTCGCTCTGACATTTCTTCAGCTTGAAATTTGGACTCGGTAGAAATGTTTTTTTATATTTACCAAACAAATACAATTTGGCAATAATTAACTAAATAAAATGGAAGTATATTTGATGACAATGACTCAACTAGTATCGACGCCTTGTACCACGCCGTGTTTCTATCTACCTTTTAAGGGTATTGAAATCAATTTATTATGCAAATTAAAAATGAAATTCCCGTCCTATCCTCGGTCAACTTTAAAATGTTGAAAGAAATGTACCTTTTACGAAAATAGTTCTGCCCTCAACCATTAACTGATGATTTTTTTTAAAAGGGCATGATAGTAAAAGAAATTGTTCTCCACATTGCAATGTGTATAGAGAAACAAAGTTTTTACTTATTTGCCGTGTTTTTTTTTTAATTAGATCATTAATAACAAGATTTGCAATTTAATTTCCTTCATCAAAGAAAATAAATTAAGGGAAACTCCTTAAGCAGACAAAATGACAAAATACTCATAATTTTAGTACTACTGAAATTTTAAAGCCCAATTTCCAACAGAAATTTCGACACCCTCTGTCTATTGAATTCTTGTCTTTGTATATCCTCTCCTAAACAAAATAAGAATATTAAGGGGTGTAATTCAATTATTAAAGTTTGAATTTGCTTCTCAGAGATCACCGGTTTGAATCTCACAAAACTTAGGGTTATTGGAGGTTTACATAATTGTTAATTTCAGGACTCGTAGAATTAATCGAGATGCGCGCAAGCTGGTCCAGACATCCATACTAATCTAAAAAAAATAAGGTTTATTCAGTGCTTTATATATATATATATTCTCTTTTAGGCCTATATATAGGAAGATTTTTGTGTTCGGAGTATGCATTTCATTCTTTTTGGCCTTTCTTTGCCGCCTTCAATGGAGTATACATGGAAGTAGGAAAACTGAAAGCCAGACTCGACCAAGTAAACACCAGGAGCCATAGACTTGAAAGGGTAATTATGTAATTTAGTGGTCGATGTATACATAAAATCATTAATAAGAGTTAATTAATTTTTTATAAGCCATTAGCCATCAATTATTTTATTAGAAACACCAATTGGAGATAACTGATCAGAAGAACTACAAAGAGTTGAATAACACGTAAAATCGTAAACTTTTGATAGGTCAACTGTCCCCTCGAGCTATATTTCCAATGTAGCACGTAGGAGGCACGCATCAAAGCTGAAACGATGGCTTGTGAGGTTTTATGTGCCATTGACTTCTGAGCAAATTCCACGACTTTTTTTTTTTTCCCACTCAAAATTCTCAAACGTGTCGCCAAGTTCCAGCAAGTAAACCAATTTGAGTTGGTCAACTGAGTTATGTATTTGACAAAATCAATATTCTAAATAGTTATATATATATATATATATATAAAAAAAAAAAAAAAAAAAAACTTGACGTGATTCTGCTCTAGGTCTGCAAGTGACAAGATCAACCAATTCGCGCCTTCTTCAATGGAGATGCCAGCAACCATTACCCATATTCAGCCTGCGCAACCTTATCGGATTCATAGGTCATCATCCTTGGATAGATGCTCCATGCGTCCACGAAAGTAACAAAAATTATAGTTGAATTTTTTTATTTTTGTGTTTTAAATATGTTTTTTTAAAATAATTTTTTTTTATTTTTTTATTTGTTTTAAATTAATATTTTTTAGTGTTTTCGTATCATTTTAATTTGTTAATGTAAAAAATAATTTTAAAAAAATAAAAAATATATATTTTTAATGTATTTTCAAGCAAAAAAAACTTTGAAAAGTAACTGTTAGTACACAGTCAAACACCTTGAAAGCAAACCTACACATTAATCTAAACAGGTAACTTGATCCAGGCACTTGCAATAAGTGGTTTATTGGCTTGTTTGAAATTGTGGTAGCGATTGCGGTTCGAAGTATTTTTTGTTTAAAAATATATTAAAATAATATTTTTTAATTTTTTAAAAAATATTTTTAATATCAGCACATCAAAATAATATAAAAATATAAAAACAATATTTTAGCAAAGATTATAATAATTCAACGATTTATATTTCATAACAATAGATTTAATCTATTTTTATAAACTATAAAGACTAAATTATAATATTTAACTCTATAATATTTTGATTCTTTCTTTAATGTTGGTGTGTAAGCAACCGATTACTATCTTCAAATCTATATATTTTAATTAATTTTTCTTATCTATTTATCTTTTTTTCCTTTTCCCCAATAAAAAAAAAACATAAAATTGACAAAATCATTAACTCACAAACATATTTAAAAATATAGGGATTAGTTATATAGTCTTATTAAACTACAGGGACTAAAGTGATCAACTAACTCTCTCGTTTTGTCCTCCAGCTCCTTGTAACAAGCCAATCGTACCAAACAGACCCGGATCCCTCTCTCGTGAACGCTCTCTAAAGGCCGTGTGGTTTAGGGTTTAAACGTCTCTACAATTACACTAGTCTGTGCCCAAATATCCTCGAGAGCTTCACAGCCATGGCGAGCACCAAAGTGCAGCGTATTATGACCCAACCCATTGTACGTCCAGTTACTTATTATTTTTGTTCTAGGGTTTTTGATAGTTTCTCTGTCTACTGATATAACCTTTTCTTTTTCTTTGTGAATTTCTGCTACTTCAGAACTTGATTTTCAGGTTTCTTCAAAGTGTAAGTCACTGTTTGCCTCTTTTACTGGTTTTCTCTTCCAGGTCTGCTTATTTTTTGTTGTTTGTTAATGGGTTGTTGAGTTTTAAATCTATCTTTTCTTTTCTATTTTGTGGATGCAGAAAGCTCGCATTCAGATTTGGCTTTTTGAGCAGAAGGACTTGAGGATTGAAGGCCGAATCATTGTAAGTTTTGAATTGAACAAATATAAAGTTGATTTGGGTTGATTTGTTTTATGGATGACGTGCTGTTCTGTAGGAAAATGTATAAATGCTTGTTTGTTTGTGCATTCCACTTGGTATTCTTATTGTAAGGTTGCTACTGGCACCTCATGAGGCCGTTCTGGTTGTTAACTGCTTAGAGAAGAGCGTATCTGCTTATGTGCTGGTACATGTAATTTTATTTGAATTTAATGTGAATAGCTTTTACGATTAGTGGTGGAAATGGGTGGATAAAATTTTATAGGTTACATGAATAGAATATTTACATTCTCAACTCAGTTGTGCTTATTTTATTTGACATGCTGTGGAGTCTGCGTAATCTCAATCTTATAGGATTTATGCATCTGCATAATTGATACTTTACTATCATAAAATATTTTTTTCTTACTTACACCTTTTGAATTATCTCTCCTTGATTCCGTGGATAATATTGTCTTCAATCTCCTCTTTTGGCATGTTGGGATCTAGGCATCTATAAGGCAAATTGAACTTAACTCATCACTGATGCACCTAATTTAATAAGTAACAATACTATTGTTGATTAAGGTGTTGAGGCAGTTGTGACGCATATATACCTCCCTTACTGTTGCTTAACTTGAAAGTGAAACACTTGAATTCAAAGGAGCTCCCAACTTCTGGTTTATTCCAATTATGGTTTTGCCAATAAGAACTAATTGTCAACAAACACCATGCTTCATTGGTTATCTTTTTGAATATGCCTAGTTAACTGGTTTATGCCTTAGAAAAAAATCTATGATGGCAAGGCAAAGCATTGGTAGGACAATTGTACTAGGGATGGCATCTAAAAGGTTCCTAGACCAAACAGTTGTCAGTTGTCACAGTTGCATATTTCTCTTAATACTCATCTTTTACCCAAATTCTTTTATTCTCCAACACCCACTTTATGAATTTCCCCAATACATATATATTATCCCATGACCTATATGCATATCAAATGAAAACATTTTTTCCCCATCTCCCACACCCTTCCCACACATCCATGAAGAAACAGATTTGAGACCAACACTCTTTATTTTACTATAGAAAAGAATTGGGCAGAAATCTGTAGTATTTCTAGGGTCTTGCATGGTGATAGGAGAGCCAAATTTGGTAGCATAATCATTTGGTTGAATTTCATATATACTCTCGATGACATTGTGTCACAATGCATTAGGTCTAGATGTAAGGGCCACAACCTTATTTCCTTCAAACAAATGTTCTTCTAAACTAGGTGTTGCATAACAAAACAGCTATCAAGGAACCAACTAATCTCTTCTTATATTTGCTTTTTGTGACTGCCTAACTTGCTCAAATCATCTTGTGTCTGCTTAGCCACTACCACATAGATTTAGATAAGGATATGTAATAAAGAGGAAAATGAGGATTGAGTACATCTCCCCACCCAGCCATGTGCTTGGAAACTTGGCCAAAGAAGCCCAATAGGTAACAGACAATATACAATAGATTTCCATCAAGAACTTCTAGATTACTCTTTGGCCATTACTGCATTGTGTATCTGTCAAAAGATTGGGAAGAATTGCCATCTACCAAACACTGTTTATATATATATATATATATATATGTTCTGGAAGTTTTTTCTAGATGTTGCTATATTAGCAGCTCATCTGGAAAAACTTCTCTTTCCTAGTAGAAATGGTAATGTGTTGCCAACAAACTGCAGATAGCATACTATTAGTATAACCTCCTAATAAGATCTCCACTTTCTTTTAAATCATATTACTTTTAAGAATCAACCTCATCAACAAAAATGAGAGAGCATAAAAGGATCGACAATCTGATCAGAGTCAACACTCTGACCCCATCTTTCAGTTTTCTTAATAGATTTTTCTTCTGTTTGCAGCTTCGAAATACCCTTGTATTGTTATAGTCTACCTTAAATCATTGAAATCTAGTTTTCTCCTATGTGCTTGTCTTCTTTTTGGCAAAATCTTGTCAAACTAATTTTTCAAGAAGTAGGGGTCTTAGGTACTCAGAACTGAACAAATCAGTGAGCATAAAAGGATCGACAATCTGATCAGAGTCAACACTCTGACCCCATCTTTCAGTTTTCTTAATAGATTTTTCTTCTGTTTGCAGCTTCGAAATACCCTTGTATTGTTATAGTCTACCTTAAATCATTGAAATCTAGTTTTCTCCTGTGTTCTTGTCTTCTTTTTGGCAAAATCTTGTCAAACTAATTTTTCAAGAAGTAGGGGTCTTAGGTACTCAGAACTGAACAAATCAGTTGATTCTCCTTGCAAACTCATTCTTTAAAAGCTTGAAACCTTTTGGAGGATTAGCTTCAAGATCCAGAGGAAAGTGATCATACATAGAGTCTATAATACATTAGAAGTTCATTTAATTGGTCATTTATTTGAATGGAACTGCATTTTGTTTTTCACTCTTTTTTGGTGTTTCTGTTCTATTTGCGTGAACATATTCATTTATGACTTTATCATATGTTTCTTCCTTGATCATATGTGAGTAATGACTTTGGTTAAGAGGCATTATATAAACATTGTTTGGGCATGGCACACAAACCAATATTGTAGTTTATAGCACATCTACTTATAATACTTAGACGTAATCAGATAAAAATCAATAGGCTCTTGCAAGTAGTTGAGTGGTTTTATGAACAAGTGGTGTTTGCTTTGAAACTGTGTAAGAGTCAATACTTCCAATTTTCTGAGTATCAATTGTATAGTATATGTGTTATGATTAGTAATGTTCTTTGTGGCCTTGCACAACTCCCTCTGAGGATGATATAGAAGCACATATTTTGGGACTACACATCTGTGCCTTAAGCTGGTTTCAGATTTTCAGGTGCTTCAGGGATTAACAAGTCCTTTAAAAGTAATCATCACCCATCCAATTCCCCATTTCAGATGTCTTTTGGATTTCTTGCTGAACAATAGAAGATGGAAAATGCTTACCTTTTGGTTTCCAAACACTTGTTCTCTGGGACTTGCACATACAAGCCTGGAGCATATCCATGGTCAGCTTTTATATTGCTTCGCTTCTGAGTCATTCTGGTGTTTTTATGGTTGGCAGGGGTTTGATGAGTACATGAATTTGGTTTTGGAAGATGCTGAAGAAGTCAATATCAAGAAAAAGAGCAGAAAGTCTTTAGGTAATTACATTCTTATTTTTTCAACTCTTCTATTATTTATGCGTGCTCTAAGATACATCTTTTATGTTTTACAGGAAGGATTCTTCTTAAAGGAGACAACATTACTCTGATGATGAACACGTAAGCTGAACCAAAACTCCCTATGTCCCCCCCAACAACCAACCCCCCCCCCATATGTTCCTAATGGTTTTATTTTATGACATAACAGGGGAAAGTAATGGTCATTCCTGGTTCTTTAAGTGGAGGTTCAGTGGAACAGCTTTGGGTATCAAATATTAGTAGGTTATTAATGAAAAGAATGTTCATGCAATGAATGTGTCTTTGCACTTGACTTGGCAATGTATGCTTGCTTTAGATATTTTTCGTGCATGCATTTTTGTATCTAATTTGCAAACCACTGGCATGTCAATTTTCAGCCACTTTTTAGAAATCTTGATGACTTGGCCTCTATGTGATGGGTGTAGGTAGGGTATTCACAATCTTACCCCGGTAAATTGCGTTGCTTGCTTGTTATGGTTCCCAGGTTCAGGTTGCAGTGGTTGCGTTTGCTTCTTTTTTGGTTTTTTGGTCCTCCCTTTTGAATGGCGTGCTGTTTTTATTGGATACCATGCCACTGTGAGACCTCTCACAGTTTAATGTGGATTGTTGTAGTAACTTTTTGTTTTGGTCATCGTTCTTTTTTTCTTCTCAATTGAATCTTTTTGTGGTTAGAGTGATGGTCAATTGCTTCTTATTTGCCAAGAAAGGCAAGATTGAAAGATAAAAGAACCAAAGTGGACAAAGCATGGAAAATAGGTGGCAATTTAAAAGTTTATGCAAAAATTTTAGTTGTCCTACTTTTCAATTTCTAAATTTTTGGTTCTTTTAGTTTTTTAAACTTCAATTTTATTTATTTTATTTTTTAATTTCTAGTTTGAAAGAAAAAAGAAAGAGCAGTTGGATTTAGGTTGAAGAGACAATCTTGATTGATACTGATTATGTTCATAAAAAAATTAATTTTGGTGTTAATAAGTTTTATTTGATAAATGGAAGTTTCATCTAGGTGTTTGTTGTTCTTCATCCTGTTCTAGATGGTAGATATGGTCCTGTGGTCTTGAGAAATGTTTTCAATTCGAGTTAATTTTGGTTTTTATTTATTTATTGGTTTTTGAGTTATTTGAGGTCTTGAATGAGTTTATAAAGATTTTTATAGTGTTTTTTATTGTGTTTTGAAAAACAAAATTGAAAATTGATTTTTGAAAATTGAAAAACAAAATTGAAAATTGATTCATCATTGTTGGCAGATGGCCAAGCTTTTTGGAGACCATCTGGTTTTTTCGACTATGTTTTTACAAGTCTGAAACTACAAGTTTAAAGTTTTAGGAACAATGTATGGAATTCAGATAGTTAACATTAAATTTAACATATACTTTAAAACTCAAAATGTTTTATACTCAGACAAGAACCCAAAACATGTGCCGCCTCCGTCGCTGCTGCTGCTTCGAAGGCTTGACCAGCACCAAAACTTTCAAGTGCGCTTTGGAAAATCCAGATCAGAAACTAACAAATGTTATATTGTGGTTAATAATGTGTTTGGAGATGTTCTAAAGACCGAGACAACCTCTGTAACCCAACAAGAAGCTCCTCTTACATCTTTTGCAGTCATCAGCAATAACAAAGCCTTTTTCAGCCAGTCTGCCGCAAAATGATCGAAACTCCAGCTCTGCAGGGAAAACAATCTATAGATTGTCTTAACACAATGTTAGGTAGACGAGGCGCAAACTATGGCTGCAAAATGGAAGCTTCATAACACACTTTCGTTTTTTAGTTCAAAAAACACAAATCATGTAAGATGCTGTTGTCGGCTACTGTCTCACAACCTTGGATTTACACACAAATAAGATGTATGCTTCTCCAGCATCCCAGATTCTCAGACATCACTAAAAGATAGCCCACCAAGTTCGTTGGAATCTCTTCAGCAGAAAGCTTCTCCTGCAAACAATGATGAATCAGCCCCACCATCCAAGAAGGCAAAAAGCTCCACATCTTTGTTTGTATAGGTCTTCATCTACAAACACTTATCTTTCAATTGACTCATTAACGGTATAGAAGTGTGGTAAATGTTATTTTTTAAAGTTTTTTCACTTGAAAATATATTTAATTTTTTAAAAAAAAAAACACGGTTGGACTGCAATGACAAATAAAATCTAAGTAATTAATGAATTAGAATGCCTAATTACAACTTTCATTCAACCATGCAATGACAAATAAAATCTAAGTAATTAATGAATTAGAATGCCTAATTACAACTTTCATTCAACCATCCCTATCAAAATGTTGAAAACAGATAGGAAACATTATCTTTACACATGGTCATTCAGAGTTTCCCACCTAACATCAAACGATCAGCATCTTTCACTCTTTTCATTGCCCTTCAATTTCATTTATCTCATATTAGACTGGTCCTCATTAGTATATTGATCCTCCTCTACACATTCGAACCCAAAACGATTTACAATTGTTTTCTATAAATTAAATTGTTGTTTTCTGTCAATTCAATCAACTTTCTCAGCTGCGATGCCACAAGAATCTAACTTGCTGTCTTCATTGTTGTTCACAGGAACTCTGATATGGACACAGCACCACCAGAAACATGTGAAGCCCTTTTTTGCCACAAACTTTTTGACTCTATAAATCATACCTAAACATGTGAAGCTCCATTAATTGGCTATGTTATCAGCTAAGCTTTGACAACTGTGTCCAATGCTACATGTATCTAAATCACAGCTAAACTGTGTCTAAGAAACGTTTTCTAGGTTTGTATAGTAAACTGACCCCCCTTGGCTATGTAATTAGCTAAAATCTTGCACCTACTATCCGATACTACATGTATCGTGCTGTAAATATAAACATCATACGGTACTACTAATATATATATCTTGCTTTTTGTCTACCTCCTTGTATACTTTTTACTGCGATATTTGATTTTTTTCTGAAATGCTTTCTGAGCTCAGGTAAACAAGACACAGATTAATCATTATCTGTGCGGACTGTTGGTTTGGAATAACTAACCGCATGACTTCAACTACCTTTACAAAATCTTACTGCTTATTTTTGGATTCCTTCCCTTAAGCTGCATGCAAAACTTTTTTTCTTAAAAATGCTACATATTCATTCCTCTTCCTAAAACATTCTCATGTTAGTGCAACACAGTTCCCGCTGTGAAGTGCAGGTCTCAAACCTAGTACATCCTACACACTGTCCTCCCAGTTGGTCTAAATGTATATATGCTGCTTCAGTAATAAATGGAAAATGCGCTCGTCTTGATTCTCAGCACTTCATTTTTGAAAGAGTTACATGTTGATTATCATAGAAATATTCCTTCGATATTATGTTGTGTATCGAGAATGCTTTTGTTATTAGAAAGTAATATGAAGTTATTTTTAAAATTTTATTTAATAGTTTTAGTTTACCTTAAGATGATTTTTGACAGTTGCTTTATTCAATATTCTAATTAATATAATAATATCGGATAGATTTAAATTAAGACCACCCTATAATAGATTAAACCATTAAACATGAATAATCTACTCATATATATAGAATATACCAATGAAGTTGTAGCTCCCTAATATATATATTTTTTTATTAACGTGGGTGTCCGAGTCAGCTTGCGTACACCTCGACTAATCCCACGGGCCCTGAAGTTAACGACCATGTAAACCTCCGGTGGCCATCATATTAGCAACCACGAGACTCGAACCTGAGACCACAGGGGGAGCAAATCCCTTGATTCCAAACTCTTACCACTAGGCCACCTATTAAATGGTTCACTAATATATATTCTTAATTTTGTAAGACGGTGCATTTTGAATCTCGATTTTGCAAGACGGTTGAAGTCTCGAGTTTGAGTTGTAATATTATCTATTGGGTTTCTTGAAACGCATATATACACAACAAAAATAATAAATTTAGATTTTTTTTAGAGTTTCATGATTTTGTAAGATAGATCTAATGTTGTTTAAGGTTTATACGTAGATTACCAAGAGATCTAATGTTTTTTTCTTTTTACTTTAAATAATTACTTCAAGGTTTTGGTTGTCGCAAACTACAAATCGTCCACACGAACCACAACTGAAAAATCTCCTAAACCCTTTTAGAAGAGATGAATTGTTATACACTTGAGTGTAAGCTCTTTTCTTTTGTGTTTAGGTGTTACTGTAATATATTGTTGTACTATCATGTAATGTTAAAAAATAAGAGGCATAATATTCTATTTATGTGCAAATCTAAAAACTTTATAAATGGTAAAATATCAATTTACCCTTTAAATAATATCATATATATTATTTTAGGATAGTTTTAGAAATTTATTCAATCAAGTTACTATTTGATTTTTTTTCTTAATCTAGAATTGTAATCCCTTGTATTAATTACACTATAATTTTTAATTTCTGAAATTTATTTACAATCAAGTCATACTGGATCAATTATCCTATTTTAATTTTAATCATTTCATTTTAATATGATAATTTTTTTATCATATTATCAAGTTAAACATGGTTTAACCTCCTCATCAAAAAAAAAAATTAACTTCGTAAAAAACATTACTATCTCTCGAACATTTTCTTTTTACTTTGGGTTGAAAAATCTTGATACGGCCGCACCATAGTACGTGCCACCAATCCAATATGGCTGAAATAGCAATAATATTCTCGGACTTATCAACTAGTTCAGTCTATACTTCTTTTTCCTTAACCGGTATGAAGTATGAACACAATAAAGCAACAGATAAAGCAAAGTGGGTGTGAAGTGTGAAAGACAATACTGCAAATGTCAGTCAGTGTGCGTGTGTTCTTCCTTTCGCCAAGCACATAGTCATTTGGATACCATTAGACAGGGAGATTGCTAGATTAAGCCTAATGATTTGCACCTATCTTCTTGCAAATATGCAAGCAATGTGTAAAATTAAGACAAAATCATAATGCCATGTCCATCAAGTGCAAAGCATCTCTGTGTCATCCATCCATGTGAAAAGTGAAACCGTTAGTTTCTTCTAAACGTTTTGATTCATGATAAAAAGGTAAGGTCTCTTTTTGAGTGGCAAATATCCCCACCTGGCCTCCTACCAAATCCAACAACGTGGGACTTTTTCTTAGCCAATGTTGAGGTTTTGGCTTAGATGTCAAGGCATATCAAATACATTCCCATCACCTTTGCTTATACCCCAAAGCACCCTACCATAACACTTAATTCTTCTATCTCGAGGATTTCTTCGGAGAGACTTATCACTTCTCTTCTTGCCACTGTAAAAGGCACATTATGCTTGTTAAACAAGAATAACGCAATGAGAGCTAGCTAATGTGTCATCACCTCCCTCTACTAACCTTAATCATACTGTTGCTCCCTTCGACATATTATTAAGCCAAGTTTCTGTGTGCTTCCATCACGTACAATAGAGCAAATAACTGAATACTTTTCCCTTCTCAACTCCAAGATCGATCTTCCGAGCTGGTCGGCCAACCTGGTGGAGACAACATGATCCCTCCAGCTCCTTCCAAAATACTCATTGGCATCTCATCAGACCTAGACGATAGCAACGAGCTTCTTTCATGGGCAATTAGAGTTCTTGCTCAACCAAATGACACCATTGTTGCCATTTATGTTCTTGGTCAGGATCTTCAGTGCTACTTCCATGAAAAAATAAATAAATAATTCTCCATGCATAATAACCTTGACTGCACGTATATCTTTGCATTATCTCATCTCAATACCTGCTGATTCAAATCTAAACTATGTAGGAGTGGATACCCAATGTGAACTTCCTTGAGTGAAGTTTGGTTCAAATGAGCTGCATTTATCACATAGATTAGTAACCTACATTGCATCTACTAACACTAGACTTGTAATGTTGTGCACGTTTGATTATATACAGTTGGTGAGGAGTCAAAGAAGAAACAATCGCAGATTCGACAAGCAAAGGCACATGTTATATCTGTGCTTGGAGAGTTTGCCAGGACCTGCCAGTCTAAGCAGGTATTTAACAACATTATAACCTTCTGAATGTTTGTCGCTTGCTGAATAATGTATGTTCCAATCTTTCACTACGGCAATATCACTGAAATTAGAAATTATTGTGAATTTTATATCTTTCAGATAGGTTTGGAGGCCAAAGTGGGATTTAGTTCTAGTATTGCTAGAGGTCTAATCGAGGAAGCAAAATCCATTTCAGCAGATTATCTTCTTCTTCGTCGCTTGAGAAACCAATCAAATAGGTAAGGAAACCAGATTAGGTTAGAGAATCCCTATTATGCTTTGATATTATAACTTATAAATGACAACTGTTCTCTTTTTTTGTTTGCCTATATTAGAACTTGGCATCGAGTTATAAGGTTTTGTTTCGAGCATGCCTCAGAAACCTGCACAGTACTTTCATTAGGGAAATGTGAAAGACGGCCGGATTCGGCAACTACAAGAGGTTAGTTTCATTGTAAAGGAAAATGCATGCAGATAGAATGTAACTTCCTCTAGTGTTAAGTGTTAACCTATCCAGTCATTCACTTATGGCAGAGACTCATCAACCAAGTTCAAGGTGGTTGAGCAAGAACGATGATGGTAACAGTCGTAGCGGCAGGACTTCCTCCTCTGTTGAAAAGCATATAAACTCAGAAACAAAGAGACTGAACTCTTCACCAAGAACTGTTTTATATGAAATTGAAACAGAATCTCACAGTACAGAAGATGATACGTTCAGTTTCGGATGCTCAAGCACTACAGAGTCCCCTCCTCTGGCTACAAATTTCGATGGCCAGTCAAAGACAAAGAAGCAGACGTCTACCTGTAAACTTATCTCCTCAATTTTTGCTTCACCAATGAGAAAAATAAATAGGAGTGTTTCCAACAAACAAAAGCAACAGTCTTTGTTAAAATGCTTCACCTATGAGGAAATTGCCAAAGCCACAAACAACTTCCACCCAGGTAAACTACCACTAATCTTATGTGGTGTATGTGATAGCTTTCTGATTCAGTGACTAATAAATCAAATTAATTCAGAAGTCTTATGCCTCTTTTTTTTTCTTTTTCTTTTTTGAGTATCATCAGACAATATAGTAGGCCGAGGAGGGTATTCAGAAGTATATAGAGGTGATCTTTCTGATGGGAGAACTATTGCGGTAAAGATGCTAACCAAGGACAACAAGGATGTTACTAAAGAGAAAGAGTTCCTGCTGGAATTGGGAATTATTGGACATGTCTGCCATCCCAATACTGCAAGCTTACTTGGCTGCTGCATTGAAAATGGACTCTACCTGATTTTCAATTTCTCTCAGAATGGAAATTTGGCATCTGCATTGCACAGTAAGAAGTTACTTCATTTATTCTTCTCAATAACTCTGGAATGCTACTCAATAAAGATTTGAAAATGTTTGTTATAGCAAAGGATATGTTAACATTCTACAGAAATGGAACAGTTTTATTTCTTAGTTCAGAAATCATTCATGATTTGAAGATGATGAAATAAATGATTCTAGTTTATTTAACAGATTATTTTACGGATGATCATCAGGTAAGACAGGTGAGTCACTTCAGTGGCCAGTAAGACACAAGATTGCCCTTGGAGTGGCTAGGGGTCTGCATTATCTCCACAAATGCTGCAAGCACCGAATAATACATCGTGACATAAAAGCCTCAAATGTTCTTCTAGGACCTGATTATGAGCCACAGGTGAATGAACTTTGCAAGCAAACTCTTCCACTATTCTAATCTTAAAAGCTGATGAAGGGTTAAAGGGATGATAAGCTGGCATTTCGTTTTTGTGTAGATAACTGATTTTGGGCTTGCGAAATGGCTTCCTAACAAGTGGACTCACCATGCTGTGATTCCAATTGAGGGTACATTTGGATACATAGCACCGGAGTACTTCATGCACGGAATTGTGGATGAGAAAACTGATGTTTACGCATTTGGAGTTCTTCTTTTGGAGATCATAACCGGCCGGAGGCCTGTGGACTCATCGAAGCAAAACCTTCTTTTATGGGTATGTGATAATTGGATTCTGCCCTTGATCAATTACCAATACATATACTACTTCAAATTTCAACAATTTAAACAACTGTAATGGAAATCCCAGCTACATAATGTTACCAGGAGATAACCTCAATGGCTAGTTAGGAGTTCTGACTTGTAAATTCAAGTCTGTCAAAAACTGAACTGGAAGTTCTTGTTCTCTCTAAGTCATTCCAATTCATTTCATTTAAATGGTTTGCATGTGTAGGCAAAGCCTCTGATGGAATCTGGAAACATCATGGAACTAGCAGATCCGGAATTGAAAGGAAAATTTGATCCAGACCAAATGCATAGAGTTGTGCTAACAGCTTCATATTGCGTGAGACAATCCTCACCATGGCGTCCATCAATGAGTGAGGTGAACATACATTATTATGTGCTAGGTCATGCACTTATAGTCCATACGAGATGCCAACCATCTAACCTGATTGAACCCATCTCCTGTTTTCTTTCCTTTCTTTGTAGGTGTTAGAGCTTCTAACCGGCGGCCATGACTCTGAAGTTGCAAGAAGCTGGAGGATGCCAAAGTTTACATCTGATGAGTTGGATGATTACTCCGTGACTTTTGGATATGATGTTGCTGTTGATATTGCTTTGGAGGATTATTTGTAAGCAGATAATCTTCTTGTTTCCCTTGGGTTTTTTTTAATGTCTTAGGCTTTTTCCTGGCATGAAAGGAATATAGTTCAGACTACAAGTCTATAACAGGCTAAAAAAACAGGTTCTTCTTCCAGTTCTATGTAACTTATGCGTTTCTATATACTTTGGGATTAATTTCTAGTGCTGTCAAGAGTGGAAATGTTTCTTAACCTTTTTATTTTCCATTTTGTTGGAACACTTCCATTGATTCAACTTAGCTAGGGATTACCTTATTAGTAGTAAGAGTACTGGATCAAGTGAACTGTATCAGCAGTCACAAAAAGACATGGAATCTTATAGGAAGGAACAATTAAATAGTAAAAAACACTATAATCAAACCCATTAATGCCTAAAAAATAGATTAATTAACAGTAATTGAGTATTAAATTACTAACCTGATAACTTCGTTAATTAATCCTCTCGAACTTCAATACTAATTCCCCTTGTCAATGCTTCTTAATTGCAAAAGGAGGAAGGAGAGAGAACCTTATTTGTAATTACCTTTATAATCTTGTTTAAATTGTTAAAATGAGAGAATGTTGAAGTGTATCGTTGCCTAAATAAAATTGAACTCAATATTAACCTCTCAAAAACTCGGAAGGTCAACAACTATTAAAAAAAAATTAAATTTTGTTTTATATTTTAAATAGTTGAGATGTGATATATCAAAAATAATTTTTAAAAAATAAAAAAAATATATTTTTAATATATTTTTGAACAAAAATTACTTTTAAAAATAATCACTATCACACTTCTAAACAACTCCTTTAAAATTGACTTGGACCTATATTAGCAAGCGGATCGTAGGAGCATCAAAAATTCAAAATCCCTATTTGGGCATCACTAAAAAAATTGCTGGCTGCCTTCAAGAGAATCATGTTGAAAAGTCAAAAAAAAAAGGGGTCCCGGATCGATTGCATCCTCTACTTTTAGATCCCAGAGTCTCCCAACAATAATAGAGCCTGCCTAATGGGCAGCTCAGAAGGGCACAGGTACTAGAGAGACACCACATGTATGAGCCTGATGGGCAGATGCAAAACAGCACATGTGATATGTATCAACTTGTTTGACAACACGGTTGGGCCACGTATTAGTTAAGAATTTAATTTATTTTTTTTAGTTTTTATTGTTTTAATGTGTTGAATTCTAAAATAAATCTTAAAAATAAAAAAAAAATATTATTTTGATGTATTTCAAAGTAAAAAACACTTTAAGAAACAAATATTATCATAATGTCCATTCCAAATTAAATAAGACACCTTTATGCCTCAAAATCCATGGCATTGCTATCCAATCTTTGACCCCTGTTTTTCTAAAAATTTTCAAAATACAAAAAAAATAAAATAAATAAGGAACAATAAAAAAATAATAATGAAAATAAAAATAAAAAAAACATACTAGCAAGAGCAAGCTGGGAAGGATTTCACACACATTGAGGAATTAAACTGGGGTTTTGGATATAATTGGGAGCCCAATTGAACCCCATTAAATCCAAGACTAAGAGACGACACAAATTCAAGGCCAAATTAAATGGCTATTACATGAATTTGCATAAAAATTAAGTCTAGGGACTTTAATTAGATTTTTGATAGATCAATTTGATTTAATCATGGTTCCAATTAAAAGTTTAATTAAATTTAAGAATTAATTTGGGTCAAATTAAAAGATTTAATTAAGTGCAAAAACTTAATTAGACTTTTAATTAGTCAATTAATTTTATTAGGGGCTTAACTGACGAAAGATTAAGATTGAAAGTCTAATTTGGGATTTATTGAGAAAATTAAAATTTTAAAGGACCAAATTTAATTTCTACAAAGTCAATTAGGTGAAAACACAGACAAGATTGCAAGAAAAATAAAGTTTTTAGGTCAATTAAAGGCAAAATTAAAGAATTTCAAGACCAGAGGCTGACTTGTAAGAGACATCATGAGACTTTAGGAGCTGGAATTGAAGAAAATCAAAGGTTGAATGAACAATTGAAAATCAATTTGCATAAATTCAAAACCAAGAACTTCGGTGGATGTTTTTGGAACTATGCAAGGGTAAAATTGAATTGATTTCTAAAGTTCAATTAAGAACTTAATTGAATAAATTGAAAGATTGAAGATTGAAATTGAGAAAGAAGAAACCTAATTCAAACCTTAAGCACCAAATGTAGTTTCCTTTTATATATACAAAACGACATCGTTTATATATATATATATAAACGATGTCGTTTTGCTAAGCATTATAGATAGTTTTCAACATGAAATATATTAAATGATGACATCGTTTTGGCTAATGACTTGGTCATTAGATTGGACCAGTGATCAAGTTTTTATGACCTTTAACTTAAAAAAAAAATAAAACCAACACATGGCAAATCAAGGTGCAAAACTAGTATAGGCTTGAGGGTCGTCCTTCAGCGGTATGTGGGGGCTTGTCTCCTTCTGCCGTCCCAAGTTCGACTCTCTCGCTTATGCCGCCACCCTCGCGGTACCTTACCCGCTTACTTGGCTTGCGGGATGTTCGGTGGGTCGTGGGGAATAGTCGTGGTGCGCGCAAACTGGCCCGGACACCCCACGCTAATAAAAAAAAAAAAAAAAAGGTGCAAAACTAGTATGAAAAATGATATGTTTTTCCATAGAGAAAAGTACGAAATGTCCACAAAATTGAATTGGTTACACGTAAATGTATTCGACGTGTATCCATTTTCTTGAATTCGAAAAAGACTGATGTACCTTAGACATAAAGAAATAGAAGTCCATTTTTCTTTTCTATTTTTTTTTAAAATGATTTGACCTATAGGCATCATCTTCTTCATAAATGAAAAGTTATTTGCACATGTCTTTTAGGAATTTTAACTTATGTCTGTGATAATTCAAAAAAATACCTTTCACGTTTTTAATTAAGAAGTCGGTGGCAATCTTTACAATGGATTAATTGTCTGGCTGCTATGCCTCGTGAAACGTGAAAACTCCCATATTTCAGTCTGGGAAAGTTCCTTTTCTTTCTGGGTCTGTCAAATTCATACAGAACTACTAATAATATGTTTTATTTCTTAAGAAACTAAATCTTTTAAACATACAGATTTTTTAAATGATTAACGTGATCTTATTCATAATATGTTTAAATTTTAATAGGAAACTTATTAGGTTAATTAATAATTATGATAATTATCATTGAAAATAATTAGTTATGGGCAGATTAAAATTTAATAGGATTCTTTAATAGATTAGTTATAATAAATTTAAATTTCAATAGGATTTATTTAATTTATAATTATGAATAAAATTTTAATGCCATTCCTTAATTTATTAGGTTAATTAATTAATAAATAAAATTGACTACAGCTAGTCTATTACATAGTGTTTGGTTACTATCTAAAAACATTAAAGACAAAAAATAGAAAAAAAAAAAAATTGAAGACGGAATTATGTTTGGTAGTAGTATACAAGACATGATAACTATATTTTTATCTTGTTTGGTTATAGTGAACAAGACATAATAAAAAAACAATTTACTCTTAATATGTATTATTGTCAAACTTACATATTTTTAAAAAATAATTATATATTATTTTTATTTACTTTAGTTTATAGTGAGTGTTGAAATTAATAATATTATAATAACCTTAGTTATAAAACCCGGACTAGCCTAGCAGGTCGACCCAGGACCTAGTGGACTTGCGGCTTGGATCGTCTCGAGTTTAAAAAAAATAGAGGAATGATTTTACTTAACTACACCTGATCAAAAACTTAGGTCGATTCGAGATAAAACACTGGTAAAAACTCAGACCTTTTTCTATTTTTCTTTTGTCGAAACAAGGTTGCTTTGATTTAAAAAAAAAAAACAATTGGGTCAAACCGAGTCAACCCTCTCAATTCGTGACTTGGTCCTTGCCTTGGGTTGATTCTCAAGTCGATTTAAAAACTATGATAATAATCATTTTTATTCATAAGTTACCCTCCTAACACTTGACTCAGGCCTTGCATTGGATCAATCTCTAATTTAAGTTTTAAAAATATGATAATAATGACTTTTATTCTTATATTGATTCGTAAATTTAGCCTTGCCCAAGGTTGACTTACGAGTTTGGTTTTAAATTTATAATAATAATTACTTTTATCCTTACATTGATCCAGGTCAATGACCAAACCGACCATTGACCAAGGTCTTGCCCCGAGTCAACCTCTAACTTGGGTTTTAAGACTATGATAATAAATATTTTTATTTTTACGCTGACTCGGGTCAACCCGGCCCGTGAACCGGGTCTTGTCCTGAGTCGACCTCGTGGTTGAGTTTTAGAATTATGATAATAACCTCTTTAATCCTTATATGTCTTAATTGTATAATTTTAAAATTGAGAGTTTTTTACTAAAATATTTTGAAAATAAATAATAATAAATATTGTATATGAAGACATGTCTCCCTTGTACCTTCTATTTTGAAAGTACAAAAACTTATTGTTCTGGAGACATATTTATTTTCATATCTTTGTTTTTATTTCTTTAACTAAACATATTTTTATCTTTATTGTTTTCGTCGCTCCTGTTTTAGAACAGTAACTGATAACTATCTTAAAGAATTTTATTGAATTTTAAATTGTTTATAACTAATCATTTTCATTAATAATTTTATATATAATTATCATAATTTTCAATTAACCTCGTAAGTTAAGGAATCGTATTGAAATTTAAATGAAATATTATTGAGAATACAATGATGTTGGTTATTTAAAAAAAATTGTTAGCTTCGTTTCAACTTACAAATAACACAATCTACTGGATTGGGCAACCCATTAAAATGTGTTATTTTTCCAAAACGGTTTTTTGAGAGGTGTTGTTTTAATAATGCATCGGGTGAGAGAACTGATGAATTCTATGAAATCCTACCCTTTATTTTAAGAGGGTTTTTTTTTTTTTTCCCAAACTACCACAACGAGAAAAAACTATCTCCCAAACTAGTGTAGTTAGGAAAAAATCTATTAGACTAGCGTATTTCGACGATAGGTCTCGGCTGCACGACTTGAGATATACTAAAACAAAATTAATTTTTTATATTAGGTTATTTTTTTATTTGGTCCCTCAATATTTATATTTTTATTATGATAATTTCATTCATTATATTTGTGAAAAGAATAACTAGATTTAATATTTATTTTTTAATGCAATTGCTAGAACAATAGTTACTTTTTGTCCAACTTAAATAAAATTAAGTTTAATTCATGAAGTAATCTTAATAATAGAACTAAAATTAAGATTATATATAAATTGAGGGACCAAATAAGAGTTTGAGTAGAGATGAAAGTAAAAGAAATAAGACGACACAATATAGCCCCAGTAGGAAAGAGAAAGAATAAGATATTAAAGCCACACAGAAATTCTTATTATTACATATCTAATATCATTGTAAAGTTATTGATGAGATGAAATAAAAAACACTAAAAAAAATTACTTTTAAAGCTTACGGGGAGCTATGCATCATCAAAAAATTGTGGTGTGCTAGCGCGTGTAATGCACACCAACAATTAAATTTTAACCCTTTCATAACGCATGTACCACACATGCTAGATCAAATAAATATAATTTTATTGTCACGTGTATCTCACATGACAACAAAAAAAAATCATTTTTTCAACAATAATTTTACTGCTAAAAATTTGTTTAGCATGTTAAAGCGCAATTTGAAATTAATAGTAACAAACTATTCAGGTTATAGGTTTTTTAAGTTTTATAAACTTTAAAGTTATGATTATTAATTTTAGAGTTTATAAAATTATTTAAGGTACAGATAAACTACCCCAAACACTAATATTAATAAATAAAATAAAAAATAAAAATAAAACAAAGTCATTGAAGTTTACAGTTTGCTCTGACAAAAAATAATGCAATAGATTGAAAAGGGAAATTAATATTGGGAGCAATTGGAGATAGAGATTCGTGATCTTTCTTGAGAAAGGAAGAAGTCCCAGCAAAGTTAAAAAAAACAAGAAGAGTTCAATAGATTAGCAAGAAGACCAAATCCAAAAACCCTTTTAAAAGAAAATGGAGTTACAGAAGGAAAAGAGGTAAATGGGGCTTTTGACCTGAAAAGCAAAATTTCAAGAGCAAAAGCCTTAGCTGCAACGTGATTAATATTGTTGCCTATAAAACGAAGGGCTACACTTCAACTGATCCGTTCAAGGATTCGTCTAAGATTTACAGATTACTGTAATCAACATTAAAAGAGGGTAAGACCACCTTACCGTTATTGATTATAGCTGACAAATTACATAATCTTCTAGATAGTAATTAACTGGCTAGTTAACCTCTCGCTAAATCGACGATCAAAACGAGGGAACGACACCGTATTGGGTATCGGCCATGAAAGGGACAGAGCTCGGAGAGTTAAATAGGTTGTCCATATCGGATTCCATCTCGGTTCGTTTTGCAAATCGGCCTTTGATTCTCGGTCTGGTTTCAGCGTAAGCTTTTCGGGAAGCATATCGTATGGTCTTTTCGAACTTTCGGTTCTTCCTTCTCTCTCTGTACCTCAAAACTCTAGCTTCACGGTCAATCCCAGCTAATTGAGTTGCTGCTTGATTCGCAGTACAGCCTGAGAGGGGCATGCTTGGATAGGTAGTAGTATTCATGCTTCGGCTGAAAGGATAGGATATGTCGGACATAGAATTCCCATCAGGAACAACACCAACATCTAGGGAAGACGAAGAAACCTGAAAAAAAAATCAACGAAACTTTGTCAGCACCACTACAAATTATGAAACCTTAGTTACAAAGGCGCTTATATATATAATTCTTTTGAGCTTTAATTAAGCAGGTTTTGGTACTTACGCTGTGGCTAAGAGACTGAGATGAGTAGCTGAAAGAAGTGAGTTTAGATTTACAGAAATCAATGTCAAAGCAACTTTCATGATTGATCACCGGAAGCGGAGCTGGTTTGGTTTGCACAGGCACAACGCTATCAGCACCAGCACCACCATGAACCTGCTCATAGCTCGCATCAATTGAATTCTGATACTCCAATTCAAGAAACGGATCAATTTCAGAGAAAAACATGTCTCCAGTCTTCACAACAGGATTCTCGATTTGGAGCTTTGAATTATGGTCATGTGTTGTGTGATTACTCTGTAACAGCCACGAAACACCCTCTACATCATCGTTCTGATCATATCCAGACACACCATTTTCACCAGGTATTAGAATATTAAACGCCGTGGAAGTCTTAATAATTGATTCAGCAGAGTTATAAAAGGGCTCGATTGGGACTCGTTCATGGCGGCGAGCAAGAGGGTTAGCAGAGTGGATGTCAGCGTCACAAGTGACACAAAGAGCAGCTGCATCAGCTTTGCAAGTAACCGCAGCTGGTGCTCGCTCGCAGACCTCACACATCCACACACGCTCATGCCTGGACATGATTTTGCTATTCACCTGGCTATGGTGAATCTTGGTATCACAATTCAGACACAAAAAAGCAGAGTCGGCCCTGCAAAACGCAGCTGCAGCCGCGGTTTTGCACGAGTCACAACGTTTAGCCGCAACACTCCATCCTCCGGTTAAGTTCTTTAAGCTCTCGACTTCAATTCCCATGTTTTTTTCTCTCCCAGTTTCTGATTAAATAAATAGGAAAACCGAAATCTCTTCTTATTTTTTAGGGGGGGTGTTTCTTGATTCTCCAAAATCCCGCAAGAGAGAGTTATCGAATTGGTGGTTTGGGATTTGTGGGGGCTATAAGAGTAAAGAGTCGGATGTGTTGATTGTTATTATCTTTCTTAAGTCTAGTCAGAGGAAAGGAAAGCTGGGTGCTGATAAGGAAGAAGAGAGCACGTGGAGAGTTCATAGCCAAGTAAAAAGGTTTCTTATGTTTTTTTATTTGTTAAGACAAATAACATGTTTCGGGTTTGGGTTTTTTCGAGGATTTTAATAGTCTTTGTGAGAAGTTGCTGTCACGTGTCTGTGCCGACGTAGAACCCGTTTGAGCTGGGGGGACTCGAGGGAGATGATGACGGTGGTTGCAAAACTTATTGTTTGCTTTTGTGGGGCAAGAACATTTAAAATATATATATATATATATATATATATATATATATATATATATATATATTAAATAACCACGAGTAATGGACTTTGATTCTATATGCTTGCCCTATGTAAAAATCGCGAGTTGGATGGTAAAAAAAGTAGAAATCTAACCACTGGGTTTGGGCCATGGCCCATACAGAGTGAAATGAAGCCTGCACTCACTCTTTCACCCGATGCATTTCACCTCACTTTGACACTATTCACCCCATGCACGCCCAAACAGCCCTCTAAAAATCTCTCTTATTTTTTCACAATTCCATTGTCTAAATAGACTTTTTTTCAGTCCACGTGGACCCGCACAACACCCCCCCCCCCCCCTCTTTTTTCTCTCATTTTGACCTAAAAAATTCTTGGCTTCTACATGTATCTTTTTAAGTTCCGAGAGGTCAGTACACGTGTCGCGCTTTTCATGCAAGCAATACTTTTAATGATTAATTAACATATTTTATGTTGTCTTCTCTTCAATTACATATATTTGTACAAATTTGGTATCACGCAAACAAACATCATTTTCAATGCAAATTAGACATCTTATTTCTAGAATAATGGTTATTTTTAGCAAATATATCACTAACAATTATCTACTTACCCTCCCTCCCCAATGAAATGAAAGACACTACGATTAAAAATGCACATCAATGTTTTAGCGATTAATTATTGTGTAACTCTACGTTTCATGAAATGAGATGATATAATCTAGGTCTATTAATATTTTAAGTCACTAAATAAACAAAATAAGTTATCATAAATTACAATTTCCTTAGATTCAATATTTTACTCTTATTTTTTTATTTTTCTTCTATATTTACTGACGTACGAATCAGAGAGTTTTTCATGGGATACTTATTATTTTAGAAATACTTGAGCCCAAATACAAAATCTATAATCAGACCCACGTCATTGCCCTAGATCATAACTCGTGGAAAGCCCATTTTGCGTGTGAAGTTTTTCATGAGTTCATCAATAGAAAATAATGAAATTATAGAAACAAAAATGAAAGTTTTATTCTCACTTTTAGGTATTTAGTTAAAAAATAAAATAGAAATAAGGGTGAAAAATGAGAAAGAAAATGAAAATGAAAATTAAACATATTTTCATTCTCATGAAAACATGGAAATAAAACAAGAAATCACAATGAAATATTTGCTATTAAGAAAGATATATTATTTTTTCTCATTATATATCAATTACTCAAAGCATTATCATCACTATTATTGATGGTGATTATGATATTTGTTTTTTTTTAATATATTATTGTTGTTGTTGTTACTATTACACCATTATTTTTCTTTCACCACCATCACAATTACTCTTTTTCCACTCGCACCTCTTAAGGTGACAACATTAATATTTTTAAAATATGTTAATTTTTTATTATTCTATTATCAACACCATCATTATTCATCTTCATCTTCCTTTTACACAACTAGTATAATTACCTCTATTATTGTTGCTACTAACATCATTGATAAAATCATTATTAGTCTTTATTTCTTTTCATTTTTAAAATGTGGTATTAAAAAATAAAAATTTTATTCAATTTTTTTATTATTATTCTAAACATAATATTAATATTAAAATATTATATGAGAGAAAACAAACTATAAAAGTCAACTTGGGTTATCACTTAATTTATTAATAATTGGTATATCAAAACTCAATTTATATGTACTTTTCTCCTTTTCAATACATGATATTTTTCAATTAAAAATATATTAAAATATTTTTTTAGAATTTATTTTATTTTTATTTTTAATATTAGCACATCAAAACTATTAAAAAATACCTAAAAAGCATTAATTTTATATTTTTTTAGGCAAAAAAATAATTTGAAAAATAGAAGTTATCGTAGTGCAAAATGGGCACTAAATAACAATATCTGCACATGATAGCATGCCTAACCTACATGTATTGAGTTGGAGAAGTTCTTGCTTTCATGAACAACGTGAAAAATTTATTAACGCAATCTATCTAGTCATGTGCTTGGATGGATGTTTAAAAAATAATTCTTTTTACATGATTAAAAAAGGAGATTTAATAGAAAAATTAGAAGTTTTTTGGGATTTAGCACGGTAACAAGAAAAATTAGAAAAATAACATAATTTAAAAAATATTAAAAAAATAACATATTTTAATGTGTCGCGTGCCTTATTTGTGACCCATGAGTCGCATGTGAATCCAAACGAATTATAATCTTGGAACTAGTTTCTTTTCTATTTTTCCCTCTCATCTCATTCTCTTCCCTCAGCCACAACTGAAACCCCTCATTGCCCAACTTTCTCTCTTTTCCCGCCGCCAAAGACACTATCTCTGCCACGATACCCCCCCTCTCTCTCTCTCTCTCTCTCTCTCTCTCCCCCCACTACGACAATGCAAGCTCCCCCTCTCTCTCCATCTGTGGCTTTCTTTTCCTATTTCGGTTGCCACTGCCACCACTCGTCACTATCACCACCCACATTAAACACTTAAAGGTATATTTCACACTTTTCCTATATTAATTTTATATAATTTGTTCTAATTTATTCTAATTGTTGAATTTGATTATTTTAAGGTTTATAATTAAGGTTTTTTAGTATTGTGGTTTCTAGTTGTCCTAATTGAATTACTTGTGTTGGGGATTCCGGCTCCCCCATGCGTGGACCGGTGGTGTACTGATATTTGCTCAAAGGAAGCTAAGCACACTTAGACATAATATTTAATGTAGTTCGGTAAAACCGCCTACATCCACGGGAGAAGTCAATATTATTAGAGATATATAGAGAAACGGTTACAACACACATGGAGGAGGAAGCTCACTTCATTCAAACTCAACTCCCATTGCTCTCACACACTGCTGCACAAGGCAGCAGGGCTGCTGCCCTTGGCAGCTACTCCCTCTTTCTCACCTCACGTATCTCTCTCTTGTTCTCTACAACCCTCTCTCTTTTTGCTCTCACAAAATCATGCCTCTTTTATAGGCATCCATGGCATCTTCTCAACAATGGCTGCACATGGTTGATATATTTGTTAATGGTGGGTGCAACTACCATTAACAAATGGTAACCCTACTTTTTAGGGTAGGTTGCTCATTTATTGTCCATTAATGGCAAATCCCAACAATCACCCCCTTTGACATTTATATGGGCAATTGTCCTCTTGCTTATTCAGCACAAGCTTGCATCCTGCAGCTTTTCCAAGCTTACCATTCCGAGAGCGTCTCCGGCCAAGTTTACGGTACTTGCCACACCTTTCAATCACCGAGTCACCAAAGCACACCTTTTCTCATACAAAATGATCACTACAACCGGATGGTCTCGCCACATCACATCTAAAGAGTGTTTACGCTTGTCTCTGGGACACACTGCATTCCCCTTCGAGCGTATCAACCATGCTCGGTCCGGAATGATTCATCAAGCCTCACACCAAGGCTTACAACACCCCTCAAACGGAAATTTCTATTTCTAAGTGCGACAGTCATTATCTGCGTATCTCAATATGATCACGAGCTCACCACTCTTCCAAGAGTTTACTCATCCAGGAGTTGCGTCTGCCCTCTGTTCCACCCTAGGAACCACGCCTTACTTCTCCGTGAGTCTCTCACTCTTAATCTTAAGAGTCCGGTAGCTTTCCCGGCTTCACCTATGGGGCGCCCCATTAAAGGTTGATCCATATATGTCTTGATACTGAGTATTACAATGCCTTCACCGAGCTCACCACCTTGACAAGAGTCAACTTGTTCCCGGAACCCGCGCATGCCCTCTCGCTCCTTTATAGCGGCCGCGTCTTAATGCTCCACAAGTCACACACTTATTGTCCAAGGCAAATATCTTCTAGCTCATTGATCTTTAGCATGGGGGCAATATCCATGAAAGTGAATCCTGTATTTGTCTCCATACTCATCATAGCCACTTCATTGGCTATACACCTGTCCACTCATAACTAGCCATCACATTGGCTCTGGGGTTGTTCTAAACTAGGCTTATATCGTGGCCCTCACACCTTCTCCTTAGGTGTCTCCGCTCATCGTCAGACGGTGTTTTGGAATAGGGCTCCTATCGCGGCCCTCACACCTTCTCTAAGGTGTCTTCGCCTGTTGTCATGAGGCGGTCTGAACTAGGGCTCCTATCATGGCCCTCACACCTTCTCTCTAAGGTGTCTTCGCCTTTCATAGGCGGTCACATCCTCCTTCAGCTAAGATGCTTCAAAGTGGCTCCAAAATTCTCTAACACCATGTGCACTATGGGAGAGATTACTGCCACTGATTACATAGAAAGAAAAAGTTGTGGTACACTCCTCACAATCCTCCACCTCGATTTTTATGTTTGGAGCTTCTATGCCTTTCTGCTTGACAGCTCCACCTACACCAACTCTCTTTAGTGTCTTCGTCTTTCATCATAGGCGGTCGCCTTTTATCACGGCGTTTGCACCCCCTCAATTAGGTGCCTCTGCAACGCTCTCTCTTTCCATCCTTGCATGCATTGGAAAGGTCTTCGCATGTTGACTTCATCAAGAGCATAAGAGACTTCTGTTGTACAAACTTTAACAGTCTCGCTCCGAGCTTCATCTGGGAACACTTATTCTCCTTGCACCTGTTGTCTCATTACAGTACCTCGTTGGATCCTACGGGTACTCCTGCACAATCTTCGTGTGCCCTCGTGCAATTTTTGTTCTCCAGATTTCCCCATATTCCTTGCTTATGTTTGACAGCAGCTCATCCTGTCATAACACCTGTCCAAGTCAAAATAGGGTGCCAATCTTTATCCCCTTGTTGTATTTCTCTTCCATTATCAGGGTCTTCATCAATTCTCCCTTCGAGAAATCACAGTCACCGAATCTAACTTCTTTGGAGAAATCACCACTTCATCGGATCCTTGAACATACGAAACCCAACTTGTTCCCTTGTGCCGTCGTCTTGCTAGTCTTCAATCGTTTCATTACAAACTGCTATATATACGAAAATAGTACCGTATGGATAATCCTTCCACTAAGCAAGTTCCCGGAAAGATTGGAGGGGTCACACCGGTCCCGCTTAAAACCCAATCTCCTAGACAGAACTTCTTAGGCCATATTTATCCATCGTACTGTCTTTCCGTATATACAACCATTTGCTAGCTTTGGTGCGGCTTTCCTTTACAAGTAATCTGGAATATACTGGTTTAATACATGATTTCTCAACATCTGGCGAGACTACTAGTTCTTAGATTCGTCAAGATTGGTCTTCATCAGTTTTCACTCTACACCTCTAATTGTCCACTTGATCGGGTGTCCAGAGTGTCCCAATTTTGCTTTCTATCAAGGCAATTAAATTTCCCCACTTAACAGTTCAGCACATGTAATTGGGTAAACATGTGCACCTTCTTCTTCTTCATCTCCATCGACCACCACAATAACCTTCAGATGCCTCATAATCGAGCAATCTGTCTTAATAATTCACCACCACCACTTTTGATCACAAATATCAATGATCGGACCATACCATTGCATCCGGAACGATCAAATTAGCTGGAAACAAGTCCGAAATCGTCCAAATCGCATTTCGAGACGGCTAAGATTTGATCAAAACAATTCCGCCGATGAGCGGCCCGATTCAATCTCGATCCGGTTACACGTAGACTCTGCTGCACAGAATCTTATCCCTCGGCTCGCGGCTCAGTTTGGCTCCAAAACGGCTCGGCTCAACTCAGCTCGGCGCGGCTTGGCTCGAGGCTGATGATGTGTCAAGTGGGTCCCACTTTGCTGGCGTGTCTGCTGACTGGACGCTGCCATGGCATGCTGACTGTGTATGATAGCGTCATGATTACATCATGATGACGTCATCCTTATCCGGGTCTGGCACGTGGGTCGGGTCGTCTGGTATTCGAGTTGGGTCGGCTTATCCGGGTGGAGATGACGCGTGCGACGCGTGGCGCGCGTCTGTGCGCGTGGCCAGCCATCCTGCCGGTACGTGCGATCGTTTCCGACGTTCGATTTCGACGCGGTTTTCAACAGTGGCTTTGTCTCTTCCTCCTCTACATAGTGGTATGGTCAAAACACAATTTTGACAACTTTCATTTTTTAGCAAAAATCAAACACCACTTTAAACCATATGCTTTGATACCAATTGTTGGGGATTCCGGCTCCTCCATGCGCGGACCGGTGGTGTACTGATATTTGCTCAAAGAAGGCTAAGCACACTGAGACACAATATTTAACGTGGTTCGGCAAAACCGCCTACATCCACGGGAGAAGTCAATATTATTAGAGATATATAGAGAAAGGGTTACAATACACATGGAGGAGGAGGCTCACTTCACTCAAACTCAACTCTCATTGCTCTCACACACTGCTGCACAAGGGAGCAGGGTTGCTGCCCTTGGCAGCTACTCCCTCTTTCTCACCTCACGTATCTCTCTCTTGTTCTCTACAACCCTCTCTCTTTTTGCTCTCACAAAATCATGCCTCTTTTATAGGCATCCATGGCATCTTCTCAACAATGGCTGCACATGGGTTGATACATTTGTCAATGGTGGGTGCAACTACCATTGACAAATGGTAACCCTACTTTTTTGGGTAGGTTGCTCATTTATTGTCCATTAATGGCAAATCCCAACAACTTGTAGACGCAACAATATTTAGAACACATGTGGTAAGTGTATTTGATCTTGTAATGAGGTTATTTCAAATTAAAACACCCTTTATAGCTAGTGTTATAAGAGAATTTTGGGAAATGATTTACATTGATGAAGCAAGTTGAAGCTATGTGGTAAATGGTAATTAGATCAGTGACCATGTTCACACCTTATTTTTTAATCCTTGATTTTTTTTTTATTTTATTTGATCTCTTCTATCTTTTTTTTCCTTACTTATCATTTTACTCCTTAATTATTTTTTCTTTTCTTTTGTATTTTTATAAGAAAATTAGGAACCATAACCAGTTGCACTGTTTGAAAGATGTCTTCTCGTTTTAATAGGTGAGGACATATATATAATAGCATAATTGTTAAACATTACTTGATAGATTAGTTCAAGAATTTGTAATTTATAAGCTAACTTAAACCAAGTTTTAAATAAAATTAATCTTAATATTCATTTGATCAAATTTAGTTGACCAATTAATTTAATTTATCATCCGGTCAAATATAATCAACTCAGTGAAATCCAGTCTAAAAGGGGTCGAGTCAACCCAGGAAAATATAAAAGCCTATTTAAAAAAGAAAAGACACGGGTTAACCCGAATCCAATAACTAGATTCGGGTCAAGTGTAATAACTATACAGAAGCGTATGACGACGTGGGTGAGTGAGGAGTGCAGAAACCAAAACAAACAGAAAAGGGAGGGCAACCACGTCATGTCATGCGTGAGCTTCGATTTAAACACGTGTAGCTGAAAAGTGGAGGTGGACAAGATTGCCCTTGCAACCACGACCATGAATGATAAAAAAAAAAAAAAGGCACGGATATGTAGAAAGTCACAGTCAGGATGCCAGGTGTAGCATATAGATGGGTTGGCAAACCATGTGGCGTTTATTTGGGGATGCTTGAAGCTTGTTAGGCTTTTATATCTATTTATAGGATTTAGGCTAGAGGATAGTGGATAATACAAGAAAACTGCTTCTTTTTATAACCAACACCTTTTAAATATGTTTTTTTCAAGGAAAATGTTTTTCGATAATAGATAAATAATGAGAAATGAGAAAATTGTTTTTTTAGTCTTTTGGGCATGGTTATAACTTAGTTTTTAGGTTTCAAAACAAATAAATTAATTCAACGATTTTATTTTTAAAATATCAACTTCATTGTAAATATTTTCCAAACAATATTATTCAAAAAAAAAAATCATAACCTAAAGAAAATGATAGTTGTTTTTTTGTCTAAAATATTCAATTCATAACACATCATGGAAGTTTTATGGTGTTAATAGAGTAATTAGTTATATTCTGATAATTATTTTCTAGACCGGCTTAAAAAAAAAATACAACTCGAAAAGAGAAATCTTAGACGAAAATATTCTTACCACTTTTAGGGGGTCATGAATTTTATTTTTATTTTTTTTTCTCTTTATCTCTATCTCTTTCTTTAAAATGAACTCATAAAATAACTAATAAAATATTATTATTTAAAATGAACTTTTGAAATAACTGAAATTAAATTTTTTTCACTACTAATTTAATTACCTAGTACTTTTATTATTATCACGAGCACCATAATTATCATAACAATCACTATCTTTATCATATTTGTTTTAACCTATATTTTGACCCTCACGAACGATTTTTTTTTGAGTTTTGACATATGAATATACAATCAATGTATTCCGAAACAATTAGTCCAATCTTAGATTATTTGATGTAATACATAAATTATAGTGACACCCTACCCCCCATAAAATTATTTTATAAATCCACGCGTTTCATGAAGAAGAAGCATCACCCTATAAACTATATATTATGGTAGATTGGTAGGGGACCCATAATTCAATGTTTAGGTTAGCGTCTCTAATTAATTTGGTGCTTGAAGTTTCTAGATCAAGCGACACGTCATCATATAACATCATAATTAACAAGAGAGATCATTAAATGATTAATCCTATTGATAAAGTCAAGTCTCCATAAGGGCAAGTTGACATCTTAGAGATAAAAATAAATAAATAAAAAATTGGGTTAATTACAAAAACACACCTAATTTACATAATAAATTGAATAAATCTTACCATTCTCGTTATCAAATAGTTCCAAAGCTATTTTTATTTCTTTCTATATTTCGTCAAAAATAGCTATCAGATACCATTAAATTTACATGTGACATTCATGGTTTTCACCATATAAAAATTAAGATTATAAATCATTTAAAATTAAAGAAAAATATAAGCAATAGAAAAATAAATTTCACTTCAATATCTATACATTTTGTTTTTATTAACGGATTATGGGTATCTTTAATAGGAGAGCTATAAGGAAAGCCAAATAAATAAATAAATTATTTATTGATTTAAGAAGATGGCTATATGGGATGCTAAAATCACCTTCTTTTTTTATGAGAGCATTTTCAATGGCTAAAACACTATTTAGAAAAGCTAAATTGTTGATATGATTTTTTTAATAGTATAAATATAATATTTTTTATGTGCACTCCAGTAAAAAAAAACTATTTTAACAATTTATTTGTATTTTAATATATTTAATATTAATATTTGTTTTAGAAAAGTTTGTTGAGAAAAGTTATGGTGGTGAAAGAAATAATTTTTAAATAATCTATTTTAATATTTTGATTTTTTTGATAGAAATGTAGGATTGATTTTTCTTTGACAGAAAAGCTATTTTGACATTTCATTTGGATTTTCTATTGGAGCTGCAAAATAAAAGAAAGCTAAAAAATTAGTTTTATTTATTTATTTATTGCTCTCCTATGAAAAGTCATTCCCATGTGTTTTGAGAAAAGCCATAAACAAAGAAAAAAATTAACTACCTTTTTTTATAAAAAAAAACTTCCTCTCTTTCTTGTTTTATTCTATATAAAATGACTTGTTAAAACACTTTTTTTTCAGAAAATTATTAAAATACTATATGAAAATAAAAATACTAAATTACACGATTTAAAATACTATTTTAATAATTTTGCTCTTTCAAGTAGTTTTATTGAAGATGCCAACTCTTTTAAGCAAAAGAAACTAAATGGTTCTAATATTGAGGAGTAACTCAACTGGTTAGGTTTCGTGTTTGCTCCTCAATAATTACGAGTTCGAGTCATTACACGATTTAAAATACTATATTAATAATTTTGCTCTTTCAAATAGTTTTATTGAAGATGCCAACTCTTTTACACAAAAGAAACTAAATAATTCTAATATTGAGGGATAGCTCAACTAGTTAGGTTTTGTGTTTACTTTTCAATGGTCACGAGTTCGAATCTTTTCAGGGTTACTAAAAACTTATATAATTATTAATTTTAAAATTCATAAAATTAATCGAAATATACACAAATTGGTTCGAACATCACATATATATATATATATATATATATATATATATATATATATATATATATATATATAAAAAGAGTCATTCTTATGTGTTTTGAGAAAAGTCTTCTCAGTAACTATTAGGATTGATTTTTCTTTGATAGAAAAGCTATTTTGACTTTTCGTTTGGATTTTCTATTGGAGCTGCAAAATAAAAGAAAGCTAAAAAATTAGTTTTATTTATTTATTATTTGCTGTCCTATGAAAAGTCATTCTTATGTGTTTTGAGAAAAGCCATAAATAAAGAAAAAAATTAACTACTTTTTTTTTACATAACTTCCTCTCTTTCTTGTTTTATTCTATATAAAATGACTTGTTAAAACATTTTTTTTTCAGAAAATTATTAAAATACTATATGAAAATAAAAATACTAAATTACACGATTTAAAATACTATTTTAATAATTTTGCTCTTTCAAGTAGTTTTATTGAAGATGCCAACTCTTTTAAGCAAAAGAAACTAAATGGTTCTAATATTGAGGAGTAACTCAACTGGTTAGGTTTCGTGTTTGCTCCTCAATAATTACGAGTTCGAGTCATTACACGATTTAAAATACTATATTAATAATTTTGCTCTTTCAAATAGTTTTATTGAAGATGCCAACTCTTTTACACAAAAGAAACTAAATGATTCTAATATTGAGGGATAGCTCAACTAGTTAGGTTTTGTGTTTACTTTTCAATGGTCACGAGTTCGAATCTTTTCAGGGTTACTAAAAACTTATATAATTATTAATTTTAAAATTCATAAAATTAATCGAAATATACACAAATTGGTTTGAACATCACATATATATATATATATATATATATATAAAAGAGTCATTCTTATGTGTTTTGAGAAAAGTCTTCTCAGTAACTATTAGGATTGATTTTTCTTTGATAGAAAAGCTATTTTGACTTTTCGTTTGGATTTTCTATTGGAGCTGCAAAATAAAAGAAAGCTAAAAAATTAGTTTTATTTATTTATTATTTGCTGTCCTATGAAAAGTGATTCTTATGTGTTTTGAGAAAAGCCATAAATAAAGAAAAAAATTAACTACTTTTTTTTTACATAACTTCCTCTCTTTCTTGTTTTATTCTATATAAAATGACTTGTTAAAACATTTTTTTTATAAATTATTAAAATAAAAAACTAAATTACACGATTTAAAATAAACTACTTTTATTTAAAATACTATATTAATAATTTTGCTCTTTCAAATAGTTTTATTGAAGATGCCAACTCTTTTACGTAAAAGAAACTAAATGATTCTAATATTGAGAGGTAGCTCAATTGGTTAGGTTTTGTGTTTATTTCTTATTGGTTATGAATTCGAGTTATTATACAATTTAAAATACTATATTAATAATTTTGCTCTTTCAAATAGTTTTATTGAAGATGCCAACTCTTTTACGCACAAGAAATTAAATGGTTCTAATATTGAGAGGTAACTTAATTGGTTAAGTTTTGTATTTGCTCCTCAATGATCACAAGTTCGAGTTATTAAACAATTTAAAATACTATATTAATAATTTTGCCTTTTCAAATAGTTTTATTGAAGATGCCAACTCTTTTACGCAAAAGAAACTAAACGGTTTTAATATTGAGAGGTAGGTCAATTGATTAGATTTTGTGTTTGTTTTTTAATGGTCATAAATTCAAGTTTTTTTAGAATTACTAGAGACTTATATAATCATTAAATTTAAAACCTGTAAAATTAATCAAAATATACACAAACTAATTCCAACATCCCCATATTAAAAAAAAATAACAACCAAATGGTTCTTCCATGGATAAAGTTTGACACAATTTGCCCGCGGCTCATATGGCGAAATGTCGAAAAGGACTAGGTGAAGGCATAGGAGCGACTGTTGAGAAGGGTAGCTTTGTCTTGTTGTCCTTAATTTTTAGTCAATTACAAATGTATTGCTGTCCTAATTAATTAAAGTACCATGTTTGCTTTCGGCAACAAAAGACAACACCTATCCATAAATTCAATATCCCCGTATCCTATTTGTTAAAAAATTACTCTATGAACCTATACCCAGAACATATCTATGATATACCTAGGCAGCCGACATTAGAATATTTTAAAAATATAAAAATATTATTTTAATATATTTCTAAATAAAAAATAATTTTAAAAATAATCACTATTACAATCTTAAATATTATCATTGTATCTCTATCTCTAATTTTGTATTTGTGAATATTGCTAGTATTTTGATAAATAAAGCATACATGTGGGAATGAGGTATATAAAAATATATTTCGGAAAACAAAACTTATACAGAGGATACAATTTAAAATAAGATTAATAAGAGGGTGGATTCTTCATTTTCCATTGTAAAAAATGGATGAATAATCTGTCTGAGTATGATCTTCTTCACAGAGTTGTTATCAGAAAATTGAGATTTGGGATTCTAGGTGATCTTATAGATTATAAATCTTGATGGATATAAAGAAGAAAATGATTGAAGCCAAGGCATTTGCCAATTGCTATGTCGACAAAGGAAAAATACTGTTTGCCTACAAATTACGTTGTAGCGTAGACTGTAGCACAACGCCTACAGTATAGTATTTGTTAATTCAGTATATGAAAAGGAAGGTAGATCACCATATTTTTTTTTCCAGTTCTTGCTAATTTCAGTGCATGATTACATATTTGCGCATTGATTGCCTTCACTGCAGCACATTGATAAAGTGAAGACGATCCTTGGGCCCTCTTGTTACCCCCTTCATGAGGGTAATTGTGGTGCAGATTTCTTGACTAGATACAGCAAGATTACCCTCCTCCGTCCTCCCTGGTACGAGGCATCTCCTGCAGGCACTTAAAATGGGAGTAGCTCGGAGGAATAGTTTTCAGGTTTCCTATCCCACGGAAGAGCAAAAATTAGAGAGAACGGAAAATCAGACAGGCCGAAGTAGAAAAAAGGTCGGAAAAAAAATCTATGATTTGAAAAATTGTGAACAAGAGTAAAAATTCATGATCAGAAGCATCAGTGACCAAGTCCCTTCCTGCTCTCTGAAGTTGAAGTCGCCGAATTAATCCCTTCCTGCATTGTGAAGTTCCCCCTATCTACAACAGCATAGCAAACTCAGAACTGCCCTCCACTGCATTTTAGTTTGCTGAAACCAAAGAGACCATTATTATTATTATTATTATTATTATATTTTTTTATTTGAATTGAGTACAGGTTAGTTTTGTGTTTTCTTATTTGTACACCATAATAAATAAAATTAAAAACAGCCAAAAAGATTTGGTGATTTCCTCATTGTTTACCGGAGTAGTGCTATGTTTTTTTTGTCCTTCAAATTTTCTCATTTTAATTTTTTATTTAATCCTTAAATATTGTGCTTATTTGAAATTAGTCTTAATATTTTTATTTTCTTTTCTATAGAACTATTATAGTCTCAACAAAACATCCTGCTATTGGATTGATTATTAATTTTGAGGAAATCTATTTGATTTTACTATTTCCTCGCAGTTAAAAGTTAGAGGATCAAAATTGAAGGAGACAACAAAGGTAGTCCTATTATAAAGAAGAGAAAATTGATCCCTCTGACTTTTTGCTAAATTTTTTCTTGGGTTTTTGTCAAAGTTTTTTTTTGGTTATTTTTGTTTTTGTTTGGGGATCAAACTTTTTAGACCAAGAGTTTATTTTATTTTCTTTTTAGTTTGACAAATAAGATAGATTTATCAGAAAACATCAAAGGAGAGAGAAAGTTACCAGTTAACAGACATTTCATCTTAGTTTGACAGAGGAGATAGATTTATCAGAAAACATCAAAGGAGAGAGAAAGTTACCAGTTGATAGACATTTTATCCATGAAAAGAGTCTTTATTAATATTAACGAGTTCTTTTCAATGAGAGTAGTTCTATTGAGATATTTTTTTGCTTTCTTCTTGCCTAAAACAGTAGATTGAAGCTTGGGATAGTTTTTGAGATTGGGACCAATTTTTTCCAAGTTTAAAACCACAAATGGGTTTTTTTAATGCCTACAAAGTGTTTTTTTTTTTTAGTTTTAAGGTGAAAATGGGTTTTTAGAACCAAAAGGTTGGACCTTGATTTTCTGACCATCAATATGATAGTTAGAAACTGGGTTTCTAAATGACATGTTTTCCTACTTAGCAAAACAAAAAAAATCAACCAAAGCATTCAGGCTTGACAAGCTAGGGCTAGAAGCACTTGTCTTTTTTTTTTTCCCTCCAAATTTTAATTGAAACCCTCCTTTTTTTTCTTTGCGTTAAGTTTTTATTTAAATCTTGACAAAAGAAAAAATAGATTCTAAAAGATAAGGTTATTAATATCATAAAGAAAATATTAGGTCAATGTCATTTTATTTATTTTAATAAAAAAGTTAACCAAGTTTTGGCCCGATCAATCAAGTTAGTTGGGCCCCACCTAAACACTCAAGTCCACCTAGAACTTTATCGTGTTAATATTTATTAAAAAAATTTAAAACAATAGCGTCTACATTTTGTTAGTTAAATCTAATTTTGATCAAGTCAACTAAGTTAAAGTTTGACTTATCAAATTGATTGTATCATATTAGTTCAACTTACACATAATTTAATTTTGAAACTCTAAGCAAGGAACTTTTAGGTTGACCCACACAATTTAATTAGATAAAAAGATTTTAATTACACATATACCTTTTTATCTTTATTTCAAAGCGTCCAAGATTTTTTTTTTAATTTTGTGTTAATTGCTTTTGATTTTATCAAATGAATAACACAGAACAACAACAAAAAAAAAAATGTAATTTTTTTTGTTTACCCTTGCAAAAAAATAAATTTGCAAGAGTAATGCTGATATTTATTGGTGCATTGAAATCTCGGATAATTTTATCAAGTATACACTTTAAATTTAAAATTTACAATCATAATTTTTTTTTGTCAGAAAACACATCGACAAGAATTGTTTTTTTTTTTTCATAAATTTTTTTTTTATCTGATATGGGGTGACGCACGACCATATAACTAGTAAAATTCTATATAACATAAAATAAACTATTCAAATTGAATTGACTAGTGATTTACTAATTCACCTCCACTGTCAAACTATTGTCTGCCAGCCTTGTTATTTTATTTCATTAGATTCACCACTACGATTCTAAAAATATTAATAGAATTCACATTATATATATATATATATATATATATATATATATATATATATATATATTCCACGGCTGTTTAATAGGTTTAAAAAAAATCTTGAAGGGCATGGCTGGTGGTTAGCAGTCTCCTATATAGGAGAAAGGATTCTTCAATGTCTAAGTTAATAAAGATGTAAAAGAAATTTAATGTATTAAAGAGAAAGATAAAGTAGAGGAGAATTTTCTAATTGGTATAGTTGCGAGTATGAATCACATGAACTTGCATGGATCCGACAACCAAACTGCAAAACTATACATTTAAGGAGGTGATTGTTCTGTTAACTTGGAATTGCGTGATTCAAAATATATATTTTTTATTAAAAATTATTTTTTTTATATTTTTAAATTATTTTGATATGATGATTTTAAAAATAATTTTTTAAAAATAAAAATATATTATTTTAAAATATTTTAAAATAAAAAATATTTTAAACCGTAACCCGTAACCGTTATTATAATTACATGCAGGTAACGGGGAGCTGGTTGCACTGTTTGGCATATTCATGATGGTGAAGAGTGACGTGTTAACAAAACGGAGAATTTTTTGAAACACGAAAATGAGAGGATCTGTGGACTCAAGTTTGGAACCATATTTAGCTAGATGTGGGCTCGTTTTGAGCCCATTCTCTCCATCAATTGGGTTCGGATTTGAGCCTTTTCTTTGATATTGGGCTTGGTTTGCAACTGATTTCTTAGCTTTATTGGGCTCGGTTTACAACCCCTTTTTTCATTTATTTTCGCTTTCGGTTTTGGAGCTCGCATCAATTAGGATCATAGATTTTATTAACAAATAAGAGATTATTTATTCTTTTATTATTTCATACAATCACTTTAAAATTATCTAGTCATGATTTTTTTTATTAAATCTTGCTTTTAAGATTATGATGTTTTTTTATGTAAAAAAAATTGCTTTTGATAAAAAAAATAATCAAAATAGAAAAGAAATGCATGGATAATGTAATGGAGTTTTGATAAAGAGATACTTTTTTCTCCTTAATTCAAATCATTGGAAGACTTTATAAGCATTTATATTTTATTATCCTTTGTTTCTATTAAAAAAAATCATGTTGGTAATAAAAAATGTCATATTTTTGTTATAACAAAAAAAAAAACACACATAAATAAGAAAATAGATTTTTGGTTAAAAAATACATTTTTCTCCAAAATTTAAATTGATATATTTTTTATGATATCTATTTTTCAAAAAATATTTTACATCTCACAGAATTACCATACTAAGAATGAGTGTTCAGGCCCATGTTCAAATAGGTTTTATATCACATAGAATTACCATGTTCCTGTCTGAATACGATATTTATTTTTTAGGTTTAACCGATCAAACTTTTTTAAAATTTGAAATCATTTTAGAATTAATCTTAGTATTCTCAATTTCACTTTACCTTTTCAATATGGAGGTCTAAATTGAAATTAAAAGTATATGTACTAATTCTTATATAGCATTAAATTCAAGTGATGTTTCTCAATGTTAGTTTTTTCAGTAGTTAGGTCAAAGATCAGCTCATTACATGCCCTACTGGCACAAAGGCAAGGGCAACCAAATGACTCGGTGTCTTTTGCCAATCACATTGTCAAGCGAAACTTGAAATGAGCTTCATTGTCTACAATGGCACTTCACGAAACAGCATTAGCCAATGAATTGGCATTATCCAAGAATAACTTTCACATCAACTTGCATGTTTCCAACACCTGAGCCCAAAGAATTCAGTCACATCCTGTTACTAAAAGTAAAAGGACACTAATCACTGAAACTGCACAGCCTCCTTGTAGCATCCATTATGACCCACATCACAAATAAAAAGCAACATTAAAGGGTGCAGCAAAACTACTTGGAGCCAAGAACTACTAGGTGCTGACAAGTATATATGGCTGCAAAATATATATATATATATGTTTTTATTCTTTTTACACTATGTTTTTTTAAGGTATTTCAAACTTATTTGAGTTTACTAGAAGTTATTTTTATGAATTTGGCATGCAGAAGAGGCTTCGTGAATTAATTGCTAAAAGATAAAAAATTCTGCTTCTCGTTTTGGACATAGCTTCTTATAACGGTTTTTTTTTTGCCAAGTTAGAGTTCTAGAATGAGAATGTGGTCTAAATCTAAGTTGAAGTACACATGTCAAGCTTTCCAGGAAGGTATTATTGGCAAAATTCCTATCTCATTTGGATCTCGAATCAGACCTGCAAATTCAGACCAGAATCCTTCTCGCAATAGGATTCTCTGCTTTCACACTAGATATTAAAAAGGGAATATCTTGAGCTTCTGATATTGAAATCAAACGATTCAAAAACCCAAATTCATCTACACATCCAGGACTACAACTTGCATGAAGGACTCAAAGTCAAATAAAATCATTTCAAAGGACAGAATCCGGACGCAATCTGGTTGGTCGAAAAGAGTTTCCTGATCTGCTTCAAAAACAAACAATGCTGAGCATCCCAATATAGCTGAAAGTCTGACATAAAAACAGTGGGCCTCAGGACCCGATAAAGGTGCAAATCAATCCTTTAACATGTCATGAATAAAAAAATATAGCTGGGATGGTCAGATAGTGCAAGAAACCAAGTCAGAATCAAAATCTAAATTGCAACAGAGTTGGTATTACAATAGAATTGTGACAACAATAGAATCAATTTTCAACACAAATTCTAAGAGATTTGTCCAACCTTAAAGACCAGATAAAGAAGGAACAAATTTAATATTATGAAGACTCCTAATTAGCCTAAGAATCTTGAAGATTTTGGCAGCAAAAGAAAAGGATAAAGATAGCAGAACATAGCTAAAATAGGGTTTGACAATCATTCCTTTCATCTCTGCTTTTGTCAATTTTCCAGCAACTATAAACTAAACTCCTGAATTCGGTTCAAGAGGGATACACACCATCTCCATTAACACATTGTGAGAAGTAATGTTATCATTGTAATTTTTTCAGATTCAAGTACTTATTTATTTTTATTCAAAATTATGCTATTGATTGTTATTCAATTTTATTAAATTTTTTTGAGATGACATGTAAGTTTTCTAATTTCTTTTAATACATAATTGTTGTTAGGGATTAGAGTAAAAAACAAAAGAATTAATTTGATTGCTGCAACTCTCGTCTTGATTTATTAGAGAAAAATAAACTAAGTTAAAATTATCAAGCTTTTAAACATTTGTTTTGAATAAATGCACATATTTTATTCCTAATATTGTTACCGAGTGAATGAAAATTGCTTTCAATATTATATTTGTTTGATTTTAAAAAATTGATTAGAAAGCCTTTTCTAATTAATATGCTTGTAATTTCATCGATTTCCCTCAGCTTTAAGGGACATCAAATTTGTTTGTTTAATGCGAAAGAATATTTATTTTACTTCAATAATCAACAAATTTATAAGAATAGATGGATAGAACCTTGAACTGATTTAACAACATATCAATTTATTATTTTCAGAATTATTGTTTCTTGAATTTTTCATTCAAATCCCCCATTCTCTCTCATTTTAGTATATTGTAGGAAGATTAATCGAAATTTTTTTTAGGGTTCGACCTAGTTTTTATGATCATATTATAAATTTATTTTGTTTGTGATAATTAAGCCAGAATTATTTTGGTGGTTCTGACTAACCACCAAGTGTCTACCCGCGAAGATAAATTCTACCGGACAAAGTCATGGTACTGTGAAACTTAAACCTAGAAAGTTCGTTCCAGTTACAAGAGAGGCCACAACAAGCTGACAACAAGAAGGGTTTGGAAGAGTGACTAGTATAGAATATAGAATTAATAAAATCAAGACATCGCTATCATTTTCAAACAATGCAGTGCATGGTGGGAAAGCGAACAATGGCAAAGAAATGGAAAGTAACATAACAACAAAACAGCTAAGTAGTTCTGCTTTGACAAAAAATTTACAAGTATATCAGTTAGAAAAATCAGTGAAGGTCAAATGATATCAACGCGAACACGAATGAATTTCTATTACCAGCCATACCAACTAACCATGGTCATCTTTATAAATTCTGGCTCAGAGAAACAATCACAAGCTTCCCATTCTTCTCCAAAAGAGTTAGCCACCCCCAGACTTCAGTGTATTACTCAACCTGCATTAAAATGTGACTCTGCATTAGGTTTTTAGAAAAAAATAAAATAACATAAGAAAATGATGCTGTGAAGCCAGAATTTAATATCTTCATGTATAGAACCAGGTACAACATCAGTTTGTAAATTTTATATACACCAAAATTCCTGCTGAGGCATATGGATAATTATAAAAATTATCGTTGCTCTTTCCTTCTCACATTTATTGCTGGAGCTATGAGTCTCCAGGGTATTGTTTTGCTAGCAAGTGATTTTCTTTTTTGAAACAATTTTCTAGACGGTGATGGATATAGATTTCCCATTGAAGAATTCTATTTGAGCATTGAACATGAAGATTAAATAGCAGACTTCTATTGCTTTCAATGCTCCAACAAAATATTTGCCCTCAAGTAGGTTCCTATGGGGTGTTCAGAGGATAAGAGTTCCATTTGGTGAAGTGGAATCTGGGCTCTCAAGTGGTGAAGCTTAAAATCATTTATTTTGAGAAAGCCTACCTTGGTATGGGATACCATAGATTTTAGAGACTGGTTTTCTGAAAGTAAGGTGAGTCAAAGGGAATGGTTTCCCAAGGAAGTACAAGAGACGTATGGGATAACTATTCAGAAGTTCAAAACGGTTGCTAGAAACTCATTCCACTTCATTGTAAACTTAACTTACCAGTCCAAACCTTCAAAAAGACCTTCTCCTTTTATGGCAGACGTTTTAAAAATTGCCCATTGTCGATTCTTGATCTTGTGCAACTCCAAAGCCTCAGTCACTGCCGCATCATCAAGTGCACCAGGAAGATCCTATATAAACCAAATGAATGACAAAAATAAAAACAGTGGGAGATCCAAATTCCAATCTGATATAAATATTTAAATGTGAAATGCATGTAGATATATGAAGCCTGTGAAGAGAGCATCACTCCAAGACCACATCATAAAAAGATAATAGATTCTATTGTTTTCACATCCAATGAAGCCTTTTCATTCGAGTTTGCATGTATGATTAGATTTCAAGCTTGTTTTCTTCCATGTGTATGTTAAAAAAAGAAATAACTAGGCAACAACAGTAACCTGCTTGTTCGCAAAAATAAGAACAATAGCACCTCTTAACTCTTCCTCCTGCCAAAACAATCAAATATGTAAGCTTGGCACTATAAGTTGAGTGGCAACGAAAAAGGACTGGTGGCTCAGTTTTTTTTTTTTTTTCCAGAAACATAAAGGGGTTTCATACACGCACATATGCAAGAACACTAAGGATCCACATAGTGTGGAATTTTCTTTTCATAAAAAAAAAGTGATGGAATCCCAGAGCTTCTAGTTAGAAGATAGAAAATAGGTTAGAGAAATTTTGTTCCTCATAAGGAAAAGTGTATGCAAAAACAAGATCACAAGTCTTTTTCCATTATGATTTTTCCACATTATAGATTGAAAGCCAATTGTTTCAGAGTCCTTTTTATTCTGAAAAAAATAAAATTACGAACTTCTTTGGATGTAGGCCTCCTGCAATCTTAGACTACATTCAATCCCAGTGATATAGAAATGTCTAGAAAAATAATAAAAAACAAATAAAAGAAAATCAAACCACCCCAGCCTAGCCCATAGAAGAAATCATAAAACTAAGTAAAAAAGATTTCAAATTCACACCGCTTCAGTCTTTATAACCCTGAAGGCATCTCAAGCACACCACGATGCTAAACTAGTTAAGGGCAGCTACATGAATATGCTTCCACATTTAAATTCAATGCAGGCTGATTTTTTAAAAGCTACTGTGATAACATATCATTATTTATCACTTCAGGCCAGGCCCTTTTTGGTCCACTATGGCTTCATAATCTTTTACATCATGAATGCCATGGACAGCAGCGAAGCTAGATTTTTTTTTTCCAGCTAGCTCAATTGATAACCATCATACGTTGAAAAATTACTATGATATGACACTTAAAATAAATAATAGTAACAATAGAATTATTCAAGTTCAAAATCAACATCAAATTAAAATACAGTTTATTTATTAACAAAAAAATTAATAGTAATATTTATTTAATCTTAAATAAAAATTAAAAAAATTATCACTAGAATTAGACCTTGTACCGCTAATTGAGATTAAGAGCACAGAAACTTTGAGCTCCTAGAAGAGAAAAATTAGAAAGTCTTTTAATTCGTTCATAGCTTGTTCCACTATAATTTAACAATTTTGCAAACCACCAAAAATTATAAGACAGGAAACTTATTAAATTAAGAAAAGGAATTTTTTTTTCTTTTTCAAATAGCATAAGAAACCATATTTACCTTCTTTAAATGAAAGATGTGAATCTGTCAGGGCATTGAAATTCTAATTTATTATTTTTTTAGAGGAAAATTATTATGTTTGAATTGAAAATTACAGAAATCAGCTTCTTTTTTAATGCAATTTTAATACTTGATAGTAAAGGAAACTAAGGAAAATGCTCATACATTTAGTGAATATTTTTAATGGTCTTGTTTGACTTTCGATACAAAACTATTAAAACAATCTTATATGGTTAAGTTTTTTACAAAATTTAAAGAGGGTCAAGTGAGTAATACCCCCCTGAAAATCTTAGATTGCTATGCTATTTGCCTAAATCTCTCGAAACTTTTTTCGAAATCAGGGGTGTCAGCTAACACCCCTAGCTTTCACATAGCCTCACCAATGGCCATGGGTTTGATAATAGGAGGTACCAATAGCACCAACTTTGTCAACTACTAATGTGAACATAAAATGGGGATAACAGTACCTCCAGGATTGCATGAAACTCATCTTTAGCTATCACGAGCCTATCAACGTCACTTGAATCGACAACATAAATAATGGCCTGTGTGTTGGGAAAATAACATCTCCAATATGGTCTGTTGCAAACATAAGCAGCCAGTGAGCTTGTAAAATTCATCAAACAACCTATTATCTCACAATCAATCAAAAGAAATTATGTACAACTTGTGTGGCAAACATGGCAGAAATAATAATCAATCATCATAAAATTACGTTACAATATCACTCTCAATCTTTTACACATGGAATTATGCACGACTAGCCATCACTCAAAATTTTCCTCTTGAGAAAGTGCCTAAGCTATTGGAGTAGAAAAAATCAACTGTTTGAATGGTATTAGAAAAATACCAGTGGTTCGTATATACCGTGATGACATCAATTTTTATAGTAACAAAAACAAATTTGAGAGAATAGTTTAATGAGGCTATAATTCATTATAACTTTTTGGTTATTATTTGTGGGGGGAAAAAATGGAGTCCATAACCAGTTGCAAGTTCTATAAAGAATATGATGAATCACATCAAGTATCATAAGCTTATGATTCCAAAATTGCTAGTCATTAAACAAAACTGAATAGTGTATATCAAAATGCAACTCATGTTATAGTTCCCTGCAAATATAAAGCAGATTTATTTGTGTGAAAAAGGAGAAGGAAAAGGCAAGAAGTTACCTGATGCTTGTCTGCCCACCTGTATCATAAACATTATAAATGTCATTAGGGCAAGAAATTAACATGAAAGTTTTGATCATGCAAGACTTAGAAAACAGATTAATGTGTAACTCCACATTTGCTTCTGAATAACCAGTGGAAAAATAACAAATGTGGGGAATAATGAACTGGCTGGTGGAAAACAATAATTAGATGGTGTGGGAACAATTGACCTTCTCATATAACTGGTGAAAGATGGGGTATGTCAGTAAAATATCCGACTCAAATGATAATGGGACATTGGCATGTATACAGTAAAAGTTCCATTGTCTCATCAACCAAAAAACAAATAAATAAATTTTATATAAAACACAGCAAGCCTATAATCTACTTTCATTTGTTGGTAATAGAAAGAGCAAAAGCTATAATAAACTTCAAATTTTTCTAACACTGAGCAATCAGTAATCAGCAAAGGTTCACATATTCCAATCAGTATTCAGGCTATGATTGCAATGAACATAAAAAGTAATGCTGGTTTACAGATCAAGCGAAATTAATAGGCTTACCAAGATCCCATACTTGAAATTTGATATTGTTGTACTGAACTGTTTCCACATTAAATCCAATTGCTGCATTAGGAAAACAAACGCTTCAGTTATGAATTCTGAACAGAGTAACAAATTACTCGACCCCATTACAGCAAGACAATGACAGAAATTTAAAACTAAAAATGCAATTCCCATATCAAGGGTCATTCATTAACTGATCCATTGGAGGAAAAACACTCGATGGAACTGAAAAGGCAATGCAATTGGAATCTTATGCAAACCAAAAACAACAAATCGCATCTCATCAGATATCCAGATTCAATACTGTCAATTTTGGATTCATACTCTCAGTAACCAAACAAACAAACATCAAATTCCGATGAAAAAAACTACGAAAAGACACTAACTTGGAATGGTGGATACAACTTCGCCCATCTGAAGCCGATCTGCATCAAAAACCAAAATCAGAACACAAAAAATTATCAAAATTCAATAAATACCCATCACTCAAAATCACTAAGAAAAAAAAACAAACAAAAGGGTATCACTTAGAATCAGAAAAAAGAACAACATACAGAGGATTGTAGTTTTGCCAGCATTATCAAGACCAAGAACAAGGATCCGAGCCTCTTTGTTGCCAAATACTGAAGAGAACATTTTGGAAAAAAAAATTCCCATCTTCTTTATAGCTAAGTGGGAGATAGTATAATGGAGATTCTTTCAGAGCATCAGTTGATGAACAGATCGTAGAAGTTGAATTAGATCTGCAAAGCAGAGCCCTTTTCCTCTCTGCAATCAGGAAAAAAAAAAAAAAGCAATGTCAAAATGGAATTATATTTTCGTTTCTGTGTATATGATATGTAAGGGAAACGTGCCTGAGGTGAAAAGGAGAGGAGAGGACAGAAGGTTCTGCTTGTGAAAGATATTTAAGATTAACGAGACTGAAATATAAATTTAAGAAGTCATCGGGGAGAATAAGGTAGAACCGTAGAAGAAGAATATCGGGACAGTGAAACAAAAAAGGAATAAAATTTAAGACTTATGAGAGTGAGAATAAGCATCTCCCTTGAGATGTTATTTTAAAGAGTTAAATTAATAAAATTGTTTTTTTAATTATTGTGTTGTGTGTGTTAAAAAATTATTTAGAAGAGTTAATTATATTTTAATATATTTTATATTAAATTAATTTCAATATAATTATATAATTAATTTTTATATAATATAATTATGTTATTATACAATTAATTTATATTTTAATATATTTGATATACAACTATTTTAATAACAAATTTAATGAATCTACAAATAATTTAGATGATTTTTGATAAATTTAATACTAAATAATAAATTAAAAAAAAAACAAAATAAAACCAGTTGAAATCATCAAATCTACGACATCTTTCACTGAAAATCTTTTTTTTTTCTCGATTATTCAGTGCAAGGGAGAATGGAATCCAAACAATTGACGCAGGCATAATGTTAAAAAGGAATAAAATAAACCCAAATAAGTAAAACTTGATATAAAATTAAAATGAAGAATCAATAGCAAGCGTAAACATAACATAATAAGAAGAAAAAAAAATATTTTTATCCAATCAAATTGAAATGACTCTGTTTATATTATAGATAGAAGATACAAGTATAATAAATCTATACTAGGCATAGCCAACGGGTCTCTATTTTTTTCAAGTAAAATGATGTCTAGATGATGTAAATATATTTTTTTAAAAAAATTAATGATTTAAGTTATAACACCAACTAAGATTAAAGAGTTGATTTTTTTTAATTAGACAGTAAAATAAAAGATAAAGATGTTAATTAATTTTTTTTTTCAAAAAACATCAATGTAATCACGAAATTGAATAAAAAAATAAAAATAAAATAAACGGGATTATCAAACATGGAAGAACTTAACGGGGGGATTAACTATAAAAAAGATCTAAGTTAAAAAATGGTAATTAAAAGAATAAAGGTGAAAATCAAAATAAAAAATAAATTAGAAGGCAAATAATTTTTTTCAATTGGAGGATTAAATTTAAAAAAAAATAACTCAAGAAAAAATAAAAATAAAAAAAAATAAGGAAGAAATGGAAAAAAATAACACACCATAAACCTGGATTGAAGGATGAGATCAAAAATCAATTATAAAAAGATTAAGGAAAAAAAATAAGAAATCCAAAGAATAAGAACCTAATAAAAAAAAATGAATACATGAAAAATTAAAATTGAAGGACTAAATAAAAAAAGAATAACACTTATTCAAAAAGACAAAAGACCAAAAAAAATTTATAAGAAAAAAGGACAAAACCTTTGGTTGGGAGGGTTCAATTGAAGAGAAAAATAACTAATATACCAAAACACTTTATTTCAAGGTCATTTTGATTATTATTACTATCGTCATCACAATAATAACAAATATACTAAAAAGAAAGGTGAAATTCATGTAGCCGTAGACACACTTCACTATTCACTAGCATAGTGGAGTGACGTCTACGGCCTAGGCTGAAAAAATTGATTGTGTTTGATTCAAAGGTGTTTTAGTCTTTTTACACAGTTCATTTGTCATTACTGATTTGTTTGGGGGTGTTTTCATCGATTCATCTTTTAATACACAGTAAAATAACTGAAATACCCTTAGAATAAAAAAAAAACTAACATTGATATATGAACAAAGGTGTTTTGGTATTTTTCTTTTTAATTGTACAATAGAATTACACAATTGTCCTTAGAGTAAAAAAACAAAGTTGTGTATATAGGGGTATTGACATCTTTTCCTTAGGGTTTTTTTTGTAATTATTGTGTTGGTCAAGGGTGATAAAATAATTTAACATTTAATTAATATTGTTTTTATTCAAAAATTTGTTGGCATGTGGTGTGCGCGCGTCAGCATGAGGGAGGTGGCGCGCACTTTGGGCGGCGCGCGCGGCACCTCCTGGTGGTTGACAATTTTCTTCCTTCATCTCACTTTGTTCTTCATTGTGTCCTTTTCCTTTACGACTGGCATGTGTCATCTAAAGATGATCGGTTTATCATCGGTTGCCCTTTTTTTTTTTCTTTTCATTTCTCTCTCCTACACGGAGAGATGCACTCTAGTCCTTATTTTTATTGTTTTTTTCTTAGTCAATCCTTTTAGTTTTAATTGTTTATTTATGTCATTTCCCTTTCGTTAAAGTTTTATTATTTATCAATTTAATCCTTCAATTCTAATTTGTATATAATATTTTTCGGTTCGGTTTTTCTACTTTTCACTTCTTATTTTGTTTCTTTTCTCTTTTGTCAAAGTTTTTATACTTTTAATTTTATCCTTCAAGACAATTTTATGATTTTTATTTTTTCAATAATAATAAGAACTTCAACTTGGTCCTTCTTCTTTTATTTCTTAGTTTTTTTTCACGTTTGGTGTTGGTGGTGGTCACCAAAGAAGGAGGGGATAATTTCTTCAAATTATCTTGTATGCATGATGTGGAAGGTTATGTTAATACTTAATTATAATAAATTGATACAAAAAATTGAAGAAAAAACAAGGAACCCATGTTCCTTTGAATATATATTTCGGCCTATGGATCATTAGGATAAATGATGGGGTTGGTTTTAATCTTGTGTATTATTGTGTTAAATTATATATATGTTGAATAATTATAATGAGTTAGGTGTGTGGGAATTGAGGGAAAACCCTTGGGTTCCTATGCAAAAGTTTGGTAAATTTGGTCTTAACGAGGGAGGACAAAATGATAAAATCATGCATGTGCTTAACATGAAAATATGTTATTAAAAATAAATTGTATCAGTTTGACGATGTGAGTGGACTATACATGTGAAATATTGTATATGCATAAGTAATCGAAAATATGTTACTTTTGGATCCAAATATAAATCCAAAATTGATATAAATAATGGTAAGGTGATATTTCTGTTCTCGATAGCAGATATTGTTACGACCAGACCTCAGGGCATAGGAGGATCAAGATCACGCTAGACTGGTAGGTATTCTAATCTTATACTTAAAATTGATATAAACAAAGATAAATATAGTATGATTGCATTTGTTTGTCCATTTGTACGAAGGCCAATGATATCTATTAGACTGATACCGACATCTCTTAAAGAAGTATTATCAACATAGACTTGATTAGCCATTTCAAGATTATAGCGGCTAATGATGTATATAAAATTTTTTTGACATCGACATTTAACCTAAAAGATGGAAAGAAAAATGTTAAATGGACTTGATTAGTCTTTTAGATCGTGGAGGTTAGTCATATCAACAAGATTATGTTGATATCAGCGTTAACATGGACTTGATTAACCTTTTAAATCATGGGGTCTAATGACATCAATATAATTATATTGATGTCAACATTTTTATCGACATGATTAGCCTTCCAGATCTTATATGCTAATGATATCAACAAGATTATGTTGGTATCAATATTATCATGGTCTGGATTAACTTTCCGAATCCCGGAGGCTATTGATATCAAAATAATTATGTTGGTATCAACAATATTATCTTAAACTTGAGTAACCACTCCCGATTATGGAGGCTAATGATGTTAGTGGGGTTATATTGGTGACAACATTACTTGAAAATTAATTAGCTATCTAAGGTGTGAGAAACAACGATATCGAGATAAATGATATCAATATATCCTTGATTATTTGTCTTTGTGATGATAATTAATGATATTGATTTGAAATTGATATCGGTATTGATGAGTTAACTCTGGTTATAGGTGATGAAAGACATCAGAATGTGTAATACCAAAAATTAAATTTATGTACAAGGAATTTAATGAAAGGGAATAGTATTATTGATTTGCTTTAATGAGAAGCAATAATTTGTTCTTTATTTATTAAAATTGAAATAAATAAACTTGATATATGAATCTTATTGTGTATATTTATTTACAGGTTTATCTACCTCGAGATAGGAGTAGCACCTTAGTTGAAGTTGTGCATATTTTATTATAGATTAGGTAGAACTTTGTCTAATAGGAACTTTCAATGTAATTATTAACTAATGCTTTATATTAAACTTCTGGAATGGTGATGAAGATATATTTGCATGCCAGTTTATTTGGTATTTACTCTATATTTTGGGTTAAAAGTAAGTTAATTCTCGCCATAGATTTTTTTACTATTGTTTCATAGATTATTTGAGATGGTGTTGATCAAATAATTATAAATAGAATTATTAAGAAACTACCTTGATATTAATTTTTAAATTTCTAAAATACTAGAAATGATATATTTATTGTTGACAAGAAGTATTAATATACTTGAGAAGCATGGTTTGTATGGTGGTTGTTGTGATTGTTATATAGGATAATTGGATTATGTAATTGAAAAGAATTTTTTAAAGTGTAACAGGTTAAGTTGATGACTTGAAATATTATAAATATAAAGAAAATTTTGCTAAAATTTTAACAGGTTAAGTCGATGACTTGAGATTTTCTAAAATAGAGTTGTTACAATATCTTTATAGTGGTTGTACCTTATTCAATAACTTTGTCAAAATGATATATAGATCCATAATTGTAAAATATCTAGCTTTTAATCCTTGATAGAGATTGTGACATAGTAATATTATTGTTTTAGTGCGATATTACAGATACTTCATTTTCTTCTATAATTGTTTTTCTAAGATTCATAGCATTCATATAAATTTTAGTAGAGTCCATGAAAAATAGCTATTTTTTTATATATCAAGAACAACAAACTCAAGCTTTATGAGATTTGACATTATTGAACTAGTAGATAACAAAAGAAATTTTAATATAATAATCAATTATAGTAATGTGTCAAATTTATCAAAATATAAATTATATAATATAACATTAAGTAAGAATAAGATCTAAGGTAATTAAGAAAAATATGCAATATATACTACAATTTAAAAACAATAAGAATTAAAAGTTAAATATAGATTACAAATTTGAATAATAAGAACACACATTTTATTTATCAAAACACCATAAACTTTATATATATATACACACACACACATTTTCATTATTAAGATAAAATGTCACAAAGAAAAAATTATTGTCAAACATGTAATAACAAATGCGTGTAAATTATATAAAATATTTTATATGAATAAAGCCTATTTGAGAAACCAAGATGATATAATATATATTTATCTTCTTGGATAAACAATAAAATCACAAGAATTTATCTTTTTCAATATGCTAAAAATCATAGCCTCTTCTCAAGGATTTTCTAAATTTACTAATCTTAATCTCTTTTAGAGAGTTTTCTACCACCTATCATCTTTTGCAATATTTTACGGGCATTGAAGGTGATAGGAAAATTAAAGTCTTAGTTTTGAAGCCCTAAAAATCTATTTTTAATCTGTTTTAACTAGAAAAACAACTAAAAAACTTATTAAACTCATTTCAAACACTAAAACAATCTCTAATCTATCTACACAACAAAAGTTTAATGAATATTTTTTTTTGAAGGACCTCGATTTATTTTTTTCAGCATGGTTAAAGAAAAATACCACTTTCATTTAACTCTCCTTGAAAAGACAACCCACTAACATCAAGATCATTTGTTTTTAATAGATGAAATGTCACATTTCAAGCATTTTCTTTCTCCCCGATATTTTTTAGTGACTTTCTCTCTTATTTCTTAATATCCAATAATTGAAACATAAAAAAAATAAAATTTAGGATTGAAACGCACAATTATAAAATAACAAGGATTAAATAATAGATAAAATAAAATATTAGGGAGCAAATCAAAATTTTCCATTTCAATATTCAAATGGGGTATGTTTTGTTTGTTTTTGTTAAATGTGGTCCTTCTTCTTTTAATTTCTTTTTTTTAACTACCACTAAAGTTTTATTTTGTAAAATCAATATTTAATTCATTATCAAAATATTTCTTGGTACTTTGTATATATGAGAGAATGCAGATTGAAAAAAAATATTAATACATAGAACCATGCTAATGTAACTTAAAAAGTTGAAATCATAAATAAGAAATTTTGATGATCAAAAAAAAAAAATTGCATGGTGATGAAGCTACAAAAAATCATAAGGAATATTCTGGAAGGAATTTTTCCTGAGGACTTCTATAGATCATTCATAGTGTGTTCTACGACCTCCACTTCCAGACAACATTGACTTCTTTAAAGGATTTTTCCAGGGGTTGTAAATCTTCTCTTTAGTTAATACCTATACAATGTCCCTTAAAGACCCATGGGGTGTTGATGGGATACCCTTCGAAGATTAAGTCAGTACGAGGTATTTCTATGCAGCAAAAAGACATTAATGAAGATATTAATGAACTTTTATGAAGATAGAGAAGAAGAAGAAGAAGAATATATAGAAATTAGAGAAGAAGAAAAATGATTGTGTTTAGTCTAAGAATATAAGGTTTCGAGCCTTTTTTCTGTGTACTCAAGCTTCCTTTTATATTACCTGACTTGACTTGCTTCATACAATATAAGAGGGGTAGAAATGTTATCTTGTAATGGTAAAATAATGTTATTTTATTGCTCATGTTATCACATCTAATTAATATAAGCATAAACTGCATGTTTGTAATTAATGAGATGTGATAAACATCATAATTACTAACCCAACCCCGGAGTATAAGAGGTTCAGTATGGAGTTACCTTTTATCTATACACTGAACCTGAGAGGAATTGGATTCAGCTCGTATGCTGAACCCAAGGGCAGTTGGTTCAGCTTGTGACTGTCCTCAAGAATGGTCAGGGGCGGACGCACCATGGATCAATGTGGAGTTGGGCGCGAACGCATCCCTAACCCAACGTGGAGTTGGGCGAGGACGCGTCTTGACCCACCATGGAGTGGGGCGCGGACGCGTCCCTGGCCTAACATGGAGTTGGGCGTGGACCCGTCATGGCCCAACTTGGAGTTGAGCTTAGAGAAAACATAACCCTATTTTGGATTATGACTTTCGTGTGATGGTCTTTAAATGAAGGAGGTTTTTAGAAAACCATGACCCATCACATGGTGCACATCAACGTGTTTACCCTAGGTTTTTTTAGTGTATTTAGTAATTTATATATTTATTACCTTTTAATGTTTTGAATTTTTTTTATCTTTTTGTTAGTTTTTAAATGAATACATTGGTTGTTTGCTACTTTGCATAGTCAAAATACAACATGTTAGATTTTTCCCCGTGACTCTCATCCGATTAGTTAAGAACATCACCCATTACTTTCACATCTATATATCATGATATATCTCCCATCTTCTCTTGGTTATATATATATAATGTGTGTGTGTCTCACGCTTTTCTTTACAACTTATTATGTTAGAAGACCATTTTACACAATTACTCTACTTTTTTCATAAGATGGATGATAGCTCATAGAACATCCAATAAATTTTTCTGTTTTATGCAAGTATTATTTTACTTAATGAAAATAAACATTCTTGGTTGCCTGAGTATAGCGTGAGCATCATAACTAGTAATATAAATTAAAAGAGATAGTGTTTTTATTATGCATCATTTTACAAAACTTTATTTATTTTAATATATTTTTTTCTTTGTTTTTTTTTTTAATTTTATATTTCTTTTCCTAATTTCATATTTCAACAATTAGTTTATTGGAGATTGAGTTTCATAATTTATTGTGGTTTGTTTTATATGTAGTCAACTTAGTCTCATGAACCGTATTATGAGTTTGGAGGCTTAACTCGATATACTTAAGTTTTTTTTAATTGATATGTTTTTTCAATTTCATCATTTATCATGTATTGGTTGAGAATTAGGTTTCATAATTTATTTTAATTTGCCTCCTATGAAGTTATCTTGGTCTCATGACTTGGACAACAAATTTGACTGGTTAACCTAGTTGACTTGAGTTTTTTTGTCTTTTTTATAACGGATATATTTTTTTTTAATTTCATCATTCAGCAAGAAATTGATTATGAATTAAGCTTCATGATTTATTTTATTTTTTTTTGCTTTCTATGAGTTTATCCAAGTCTTAGGACTCAAGTTACGTGTTTTGCGATTTAACCTAGATAGACTCGGGTCATTTTATTGTGTCCTATATTTAGATTGATTTTTTAAAAAACTTTCAACCTTCAACAATGACTTTAATGAAAATTGAGTTTCATGATTTATTTTGATTTGCTTTCTATGGGGTTATCACAATCTCATGATCTTAGTTGCAGGTTTGACAGATTAACCCGGGTTGACTTATGTTATTTTTTTATTTACTTTTTATGAGGTTATTCTGATTTTATGATCGGGGTCACAGATTTAGTAGGTTAACCCGGGTTAATTTTTTTTTTTATTTCTTAATTAATCTTTTCAATTACATTCTTAAATATTGAGTTGATTGATAATTGAGTTTTATAATTTATTTTGATTTACTTTATATGAGGTGGTTATCATGATCTCATGAATTAAGTCCACGATTTGTCAAGTTAATCCAGGTTGATCCAGATCAATTCAATATATTGTCGTTTTAATATTTTATTTTAGAAAAATATGTTGTCTTGAATTTTTGTGAATCAAAATACATTTTTACCAGTTATTTGAGTTGTTTTCTGATCTATCAAGCTAATTAGGTCACATCAATCAATTTTGTTTAATTTATTTTTCACTATAAAAAAATTAGCAATACTAGATGTATTTTTTTGTATGTTAAAATAATAATAATAATAATCTAACCAAGAGCATAGTGCATATCAACTATTTAGTCAACAAATAACATTTCATTTCAAGGAAAATTTGAAAACAAATTAATAACGCAGCCATTATTTCATTAATCTCTTTTCCTATTTAATAACTCATTCTAGTGAGGACAAGTCCCACTTATCTTTGTGTAAATTTTCCACCATTATTTTTCCACATTTATTAATTAGTCCTCTTGTATATGCTTGCTTTATTAAAATAAAATAAAATAAAATAAAAATGAATTAGCAAATCATCAGGATAATACAATATTTTTCACATGATTTATTAATTATTATTCAATTAATTTAAACAAATCAATAATTTTATATTTTTTAACACAATAAAATGATGTAGTTACTTTTTTAAAAAAATATTAAATCTGTGTTTAAAGGCCTTTTCACCTTTTTATTTTCTTAAGCTTAGTGAAATAATTGAATTATTTTTAAAATAAAAAGAAATCTTAAGCTAGAGTCTGGGGTTTTTTTTGAATTTTCAACTTGGTTATTTTAGTTATAATTAAGTAGAGTGAGTGATAATTCAGTATTTTAATAAAAATTAAATATTATTTAAAGAAGATATTTGGTTATTTCGGGTTATCTCAATTTTACACTCATAATCACGGGGTTAGTGTTGACTTGAGTTTTCTTTTTGTTGCTTTAAAAAATATTTTTTATATAATTTTGCCTTTTAATAATATTAAGTTATTTGATAATTAAGTTTCATGATTTTATTTAAATTATTTTCAACAAATTTATTTTGATAACACAACTAAGTTATATATATTTGATTTGCTACTAGGTGTGATTAAGTAAAAAAAAAAATCATTGTAAACCTGGATGTGCTCAAGTCCACTGTTTCTGTAGAAACCTGGGTTATCAAGAGTTATAAGTTTCTCTTGTCCTCTCTCTCAAAGACACATTTTCTTTATGGATACAAAATAGGCTCAAAATAATACTACAAACTGAAGGAACTAGGTCTCGGATCGATACACGCCAAGTTTAATAGCATTGATGTATAATTAAGGGTAAAGTCTAGAATATACAGCCAGCCATAAGTGGAATTTCATTGAATACTGATAAAAGCTTATTTATTTTTAAGTTTTAAATTTTTTTTTGAAAAACTTTTAATTTTTTTTGTTTCAAATTAATATTTTTTTGGTGTTTTCATATCATTTTATGTGCTGATATTAAAAATAATTTTTTAAAATAAAAAATATTATTTTAATATATTTCCGAGCAAAAAATACTTTAAAAAATAATCACTATCACATTTCCAAACATCCCTTTATCGAAATCCAACACTTTTCAATGTTTGACTGTGTCATGGAAAATGAGCTGAAAAATAACTTATTAATATTTTTTTTTTCAAGTTTATTAAAAGAATGAAGACTAAATCTAATAGATAAAAAAAAACATTAAAGGAAGATTAAATTGAAACAAAAAAAATCCAAGTTCATAAATTATTTCAAATAAAATAAATATCAATAAAAAAATAAGGATCAAATCTGATAGATAAATAATTTCAACTAAAAAAATGATAAAAGAAAAGCAAATAACAATAACAAAAATGAGGACCAAAATTGATATAAAAATCAAATTAAATCAAATTCTAAGGGATGAAATTGAAAAGAGAAATATTCAAAACAAAATATATAGCAATCAAAAGATTGAGAACCAAATTTTATATAATCAATAAATAACAAGATATTTTTAAATTTTTTACAACTTCTGAGAAGTGTTTTCTGCCTAAAATAAAAGAAAAATATTTTTCTAGAAACTAGGCTAAATTTTTTTTGATTGGAAAATATTTTTTATTAACCAATTTTTCTAATAGTAAAAAAATACAAGAAAATTTAGAAAATAATTTACAAAAAATTATTTTTCATAAAAACAGAGTCAATTGTTCTTTGATAAACGTAGAGAAGAGAAGTGAGGCAGATTAACCTTGAAGGATTAAAGTTTCATTTTATTTTCTTGATTTCAAGGTAAGAAATATAAATCCCTTTTATTTAGAAAGATCTTGGATTGATTAGGTTTTCTCTATATAAAAGGTGCATAGATGTAAGTAGATTTAAATAGTATTTGTATGAATTATCAAATATAATAAAAATGGTAGATTATATGGTATTGTAAGATGGATTAAGATTACTTAATGGTCTAAAAGTATGAGGTTAACAATTAGGAATAAAAGTGAGAAATTATCGGTTTAGGTATTTGACGAGGTTTCTGTTCAATCTAAAAACTGTATTGAATAGATGTATTTTTTTATCCAAATTTTATATTTAGGAAACACTTCATCTATCTTATTTCTAACACCATAACCGACCTATTAATCTAGTTTTTTTTATAGAGAAAGTTATAGTGAAAATAGTAAAGAATATGCAGACTTGGGCCAAAAAAATAACATGCTAGATTAACTCGGGTTACTCTTCCCAACCCATGAATAGTGACTTGGGCCGGGTTATTTGGTGGAACAAGTTTAATAAGAAACCATGGATATAACCCTCATTTAGCCTAAGGTTTTATGTAAACCCCAAGAAAAATAAATAAATAAAAGTAGAGAAATTCATGCATATGGTTAAATAAAAACAGGAATTCATAAATTTTTGAATATAAAATTTCCGGGTGAAATAATTCGAGACATTATAATAAACCTGGTACTGTTGAGGGTTGGATTTAATTGAAGAGAAAAATACACTTAGGAAAAGGGGGGCCTAAATGCAAATAAAGGAAAATATAGAGTATAAATACTCTCTCCTCACCAAAAATCTGTAGGAATCATAAGGAGAGAAGATAGGGAGTTTTATACCCATTCTTGAGAAAATCAAGAGAGAAACACTAACATTTCAAGAACCCATCCAAGATTAAGAGCTTATAGATGGGATAAACACTTGAGAGCAAAGGATTACCAAGAAATTGAACAAGAAGAAAAGAAAGGAGGGAGTTGAAAATCTTTATCAACTGGTTGAAGATCAAAATCTTAATTTGTATCGGGTAAGGTATTCTAAACATGATCTTAAAAAAAATTATTTTTAAATTCGATAAAGAATTGATGCCTTGATATTGAATCATAGGTTAGGGTTCTTAGACATAAATTGAGGAAAAAGTACTTATTATTGAGATTAAGTTAATTCATGTGTGTGGTATGTAGTTTCTGAAACTATTGTGTGAAGGGGAGGGGGAGACAAATCTGGACAGACTTGTCTCCTGACTTTCGGTGAGATTTTGGGTAGGAGGATGAGGGAATTAGGATTGGATTCCTTCATAGAAATTATAGATTTGAATGTTAGCTAATCAAGGAAACTAGTCTTGCTCAATTTAGGGATGTAGAACTCCAATTATGGGTTACCAAACGAGACTGAGTCGTGATTGATTATGTAGGGCAGTAGGACTGATTAGTTGATGAGCAATTTTGACTATCTTGGAAGCAGAACTGGGTTCTCCTTCCTTTAGAGAACTGGTAGCCTCGTGTCTTAGCTTTCTAACGAGATCAATCTCACTTAAAATGGAGTTTTAGAACTTTAGATATAGTTAAAAATCTGATAAGTGTTCAGACAGTAACAATTCAAAGTCAAACAGTAACAATTGGAAATTGGACAAGAATTCAAAGTCGACAATAACGGTTCAAAGTCGACAAGACGATAACTTGGAAATTGGACGATAACAGTTCAAAGTCGACAAGAACGGTTCAAACTCGGACAATAACGGTTGAAAATTGGACAAGAATGAGTTCAAAGTTAGACAAGAAAAGATAGACTTTCATGTGAATACTATAAATAAGAATATAAAAGAATTGAGTCATACGAATACTTACACATTGAGATACTAACTCTGAAAATATACATGATATATGTATTTATGTTATTATGAGGAAATGAACATGCATAGAAAGTAACATATGAGTAATGGATGAATATGAATTCTCTATAATATCGGCTTGAAGGAATCATAACAAAAAAAAAACTTCCTTGTGATTCAGAAGGAGCAACCAGGATTGGATCTTCTGTTAGGGGAGGTCGTGAGACAAGCGGAGCAAGTGCGTGATTTTCCTCCTATTTGCACTTATATAATTTAAAATTCTTCTGGTGAATGCAATTACAATAAATATCGTGTTCAATGTAAATAAAGTCTAGTGTAAATACAAGATTAACTTCGGCTAATGGCATCCGCGATAGGATTGCCAGGAAATGAATTACAAGATTAGACTTTGCAAGGTCACCCAGTTCATGCAAATAAATAAGATTATTCAATTAAGAATATACAAATGAGTGTTAATTGGGTTAAAAAGATTTACAAGCAAAATATAAGTTCTTTGTTAGAATTCTTATGGATTCGATAGAAAGTTAATACTTCATTTGTATTCATTACATGAGAATACATATATTCTTTATCAACATAATGGTATGTTTATTTATGTAACAGGTCCATCAAACATCCAAGAAGATCATTAGTTTAGGACTCTACTTTGTGAAGCTTATGTAAATATTTAACTTAAACAAAAGGGAATTAACGTGTTTATGTAGTGTAAACCTTGATGTATTTATAAAAGTTTAGCTTAGCATTTAGTATTTTAGTTATCTTGTAATTAACCCTTTTGAAATATTTAGGAACACTTATTATGTTGTAAATACTTTCTTTGCATGTTAGTATTCCTTTTCTTTTAAATTTTATGATATGATGTTTGGACTATGTTCATATTGATCTTACTCGTAGGATATATATATTGTGTGGAATTATGAGGTTTGATATAAGGTCCGGAATTATGGGACCTTGTGATGATGGGTTGATTGAGTAAATTGATAGTAGTCGATATGTAACGGCCTGGCCTAACATGCTGTATATTGTCCGCTTTAGGCCTCCTAATCCACCCAATTCCAGGGCTTCCACCTAGGTCCCCCTCACGGTTTTGTTCTTGGTAGCCACGCATGGTCCTAAAACGCGTACAACATGTTAGCAACCAGCACCACTTATAAGGCCCTGGCTCTGGACGCTCGCTTCCGATGTGGGATATCACAATCCCCCCACCTTAATACGAGCCGTCCTCGGCTCTGATACCAAATATAACAGCCTGGCGGCCCTGGCCCAACATGTTGTATATTGTCCGTTTTAGGCCTCCCAGTCCACCCAATTCCAGGGCTTCCACCCAGGTCCCCCTCACGGTTTTGTTCTTGGCAGCCACGCATGGCCCCAAAACGCGTACATGTTAGCAACCAGCACCACTTATAAGGCCCTGGCTCTGGACGCTCGCTTTCGATGTGGGATATCACACGATAACTTGGGATGTCCTAAATGCAAACGAAACTCTGCCGAATTTTTGGGAAAAAAAAATTACCCTCAAATAAAGAGGATATGTTAAGATCTTTTAACATTAATCGAGTCGTACAGTCGGACTGTTATATTTTAGATATGAATTCTAATTTTTTAAGATGGGATACATCTAGGTGCTTGTTTATAATAATAAAAGAAAAGTTAAAAGAGATTAGATATTTACTATGCACACACTCATATTTTACTATGGATTGACACAACAACTATTTTATTCTTTTAAAACAAAACCATATAACTTAGCTTGAGGGGTAATATGATTTTTTTCATAAGATCAATTTGTTATTACCAAATTGACCAAGGGCATCTCAAGCATCTCACTTTTTTATTGCAAAATAAAATTACTAAGTAGCTCTTAAGTAAAATTCATTTAACTTACCTCTCGGGGATTTTTTGAAAATTGATTCTAATTTGAAAAGTACAATTATTAAATTACCTTTAAAATCAAATTGCCTTAGGCTTACGTTCAAGGGCTTTTTTTGTCATTTCATCCCTTTTTTTTTGGTATTTAACAACTAGAATAAATAGAAATTCAGTATTTTAAAGATGTTAAATATTAATTTTTATTCTTATATTGACTCGGGTCAACCCGACTTATTACCTGAGCTTTGCCCCGAATCGACTCTCGAGTTGAGTTTTAAAACTTTGATAATAATCATTTTATCTTTTCATATCTTAGTTGAAGAATTTTGAAATTGAAAGTTTTTTACAATGATATTTTAGGAATAAAAAATAAAAAATAAAGTCTTTAGAGACATGTCCACTTTATACCTCGTATTTTGAAAGTATAGAAATTCACTCTAAAATTATCTTAGAAAAAAATTTATTTTTATATTTCTGACTCTATCTCTTTAACCAATTATATTTCCATCTTCACTATTTTTATCTCAAATTTTTATCTAAAGCCAATAACTAAACTTTACCATAAAAACAAAAAAGCTAAAGAACAAAAAGCCCTGTTTGTTTTTGCGTTTCAAAAGTGTTTTTGAAAAAATTTAATTTTTTTTAATTTTTTTCTTTACTTCAAATTAATATTTTTTTTTAGTGTTTTCAGATCACTTTGATTTGCTGATGTTAAAAATAAATTTTAAAAAATAAAAAAAATATTATTTTAATATATTTCCGAATGAAAAACACTTTAAAAAATTATCGCAACCATACTTCCAAACACGCTATTAATAACAAGTCGCTTGCATTGTTACGGTCTAAAAATAGCGCAAGATGGCTAGTACATTATCACATAGCGATGAAGTAAAAAAGTGGGAGATCTACTTTTGACTAATGTACACCCCCCCCCCCCAAGAAAAAAAAAAAAAAAAAAAAAGAAGAAGGAATTCTACATAGAAAATAGGGGCCATCAACTATACTAATTGCATTTAAATAGTGTTTTTGAAATTTCTACAATTCTACTCTACCTTCTCTCCCCCACTCTACACACACAATGAGGTTTAGCCTCTTACAAGGTTGTCAAAAATACTTTTTTGACACGACACGAAATATATAATATAAAATCGAATCGTAAAATCGCAAGAAAAATATTTTAACTAATTATATATTGACAATTTCAGTCAAGTAGTAAATAATAATATAACACAATAAAAATAAAAATAAAAATAAACAATAAAATATCCAAACACCTTAAAATACATAATTCAAATAAAAATTCATACATGGTTTAAATAACTTAAAAATACAAAAAGAAAAAAAATATTGAACAACTATGTTTTATTGATAGAGTTTCAGAACATTTTCTAGAGGACAGGTCTTGAAACACACTGCAGGCAACTAGTGAGATGATACAACATTCTAAGGTATATCACCAACTTAAAAAAAAAATTAACATAGACCAATACAATGAACCCGTGACAACGAGAACAAAAACGTATAAAATGACATCAATTTAATCTCATGCCACCTCACATTCCATCTTTTTTATGTTAGTAACAAGTCCTAGAAATAATGTCCAAATATCTCACCAAGCAAGACATGTCACATGTATTTCAAGTTCTCTCTAGTCTTTGTCGTCTCTCTTTGTAGTTAACAATGGTTAGTCTAAAACACAGTATTTCTCTCTATATAAGTATTTCTATCTTTTATTTTACTCCTTTGATTCCTCACCATCTACCTCTGTCTTCCTATGGTTTCGATCCTCCGATCATGCCTTCCTGGTCTAAAATACAGTATAAGGCTTCCTCATACCCAAGATCCTCTAATGCTGGTGTTAGTCTACTAAGATTGAAAATTTGAGATTTGGGCAACGGGGAAATGGGAGACTAGGGAGTGGGGACTATGTAGTGGAGTGTAAGGTGACTCGGATAGGGAGGCAGTAAATTTTTTAACTTTTACGGGTTAAAACTCAAAATCGATCAAACTCGGTCAAAATCGGTCAAACTCGTAAAATCGGTCCGATTTTACCGATTTTAACCGAGTTTGACGGATTTTGACCGAGTTTGACCGATTTTGAGTTTTAACCCGATTTGACACGTTATATACATGTTGACTCGTAAAATCATAAGATTTTAAGAGTCAACTCACGCTTGGGACAACAATAGCCTTTTATATCTACTTGTTTTCTAACCACCCATCCACACATTTTCAAACACCAGTTCTTCAAACTCCAAAAGTCCATGGAGTGTCGTCAGTATTCAGATATTGATGGCGCTCTGACAATAAACTATAGTTAAAAGAGGAACCCATCCATGTAGAAAAAATTGTTTGCAAGCTCTTTGAAAGAGAGCCATAAGTTCGTGCGTTGGTTCCTGAGTCTTCTCTATGAACATGCCCGCAGCCACCCTCGCGTTGCTGGGACGAAACAGTCTCATAAAAAGAAATTCCATTTAAAAATTTATAATTTAATTGGTTAGATTTTAAATTTATTTTTTAAAAATTATCATTTTGAATCTTACAAATATTAGAATAATTGGAGATTTACATAGTCATTAATTTCAGGGCCTGTAGAATTAGTTAAGGTGCGCGTAAGCTGGCTGAACACCCATATTAATTTTTTTTTAAAAATCTACATAGAAAATAGTGCCATCAACTAAACTAATTGCATTTAAATAGTGTTTTTGAAATTTCTACAATTCTACTCTACCTTCTCTCCCCCATTCTACACACACAATGAGGTTTGGCCTCTTATATCTACTTGTTTTCTAACCACCCATCCACACATGCACTATTTAATTATATATTTAATATTTTAAACCATTTTTTTAATAAATATATCGAATAATTAATAGTTAGAAATACTTTAGATCATACATATTTATTATAATAACTTCTAAAAAATAATTTTTAAAAATCTAATATATTTTAAAATAGTTAAAAAAAATCTTTCTTTAAAAAAAATAGAGAAAGAGAAATTTACTTTTTCATGCAACAAATAATAAAATTTTTCAATTAAAAAATATCTTAGTATTTTTATTTAAAAGTAATGTTACTTTGATTATATGATTAATATATATATATATAGTTAAAATATTATAAATCATAATTCAACATTAGTTTAAAATTTTGAATTTGATTACTTATATTTAGTAACATTCAATCTTAAATTCTAATAATTATATTTTAACATTATAAAATTAAAATATCTTCTATTTTCTAAATGAGTATTACAACACAATATTTGTAAATTACTTTTATCGGGAGAGGTTATGAATTTATTTAAAATCTATATATAAGTATATAACTCAAATGATTATATATATGCTTGCTTTATACAAGCTTGGGTCCACTCTCCAGGATAAAGATATTGGTGGTGGATACATTTCCATTTCGAGCATTAATTTCCTGTTGCCGTCAAAATCAAGAGCGCTTGACCATACAGGTTTTGCTCTGGTCAACAGTTTTTTTTACCTTGTTTTGCCGCTCCAGGGTTTTTTTTTCCCTTAAAAAAAGAAGAAGCTATTTTAAACAATAAAAAAACTATATTTTCTTAAATCTAAGAATTCAAATCCAAGAGTTTTTCAATTTATGATGAAGAAATAGATGAATTTAGATATTTATAAATTCTATTAAATGAGAATTTTCATTTAATACTGATCTTAGATAGTGTTATTGCTAAACTCCCTCCAAACTAAATTCTATAATGTTCATCTCCCTTCTTCACCATTTATTTTCGTTTATTTTTAATTATTTTTTACTTTTCAAAATCTATAGTTCAAATTAATTAACATTTTTATTTAAAAGTAAGATGACTTAGGAATACCTAAAAATACAATTTTGAAAAAAATAAAGAGTTATAAATTTTTTCTTGTACACTCTCTTCCTCTCTTACGACACACAAAATTTCTTGAAGGATATGAAATATATTCGGAGCTTGTTTGGGAACTCGACTGGTTGCATATTCTCAAAAAAAATTATATTTTTTTGTTTAAAATTATTTATTTATATTTTTGGATTGTTTTGATGTACTGATATTAAAAATAAAGTTTTTAAAATAAAAAATACTATTTAAATATATTTTTGAACAAAAAAAATACTTTAAATTTAACTATTACTACAATATCCTTTCATAAGGGATCTAATATATTTACATCATCTATTAGACGTCATTTATAGAGATCGTTTGTTTACGCGTTAAAAGTTGCGTTTAAAGTAAAACGCAGGAGCTAAGGAAAAATCACTAATACTGTTCATGGGCCCCATCAATTTTTGTGTTTGAAACGCGGGATTAAAAAAAGCAGCTGAAGGCTGCTATTCTTGCACTGTTCATGTAATTGCACTGTTCAATGAACAGTGCAATTCTCTTGCACTGTTCATATGCACTTTTTTTTTTTGGTAAGTTTTTTAATATATTTTTTTTAAAATTAGTTTAGAGTGAATTTTATACCTGATAATATTTTATCTAATTTTATTATATGCTAAAAAAATTATGAAAACTGTAGTTTTTGTCGGATGTATTTTGTACGTAATGGAATTGTAGATGGTTTTATGGAATAATAAAAAATATTTTATATTAAATATGATTTATTTCATGATGTAATAGCAATAGTTAAATTCACAATATTTAAATTAAAAATCATCAATTTAATATATATTTTTTAAAATTATTTTATAACCTCAATTTCAAAAGCATTTTTAACTAAACACATTAAATTACTTTTTGTTCAATCTCAATTTCAACCACAGTTTAACCAAACACCTATTTTTTCAAACCAATCTCAATTAAAAGTATCTTTTATAAAATAATTTTTTTCAAATCATAATTACAACAGCTACCGCAATACCAAACACACTCCTAGAGAGACATGGCCAAACACTAGTATCAATCTCATCCCACTGTCTTGTAAACCAATGCAAATGTTGAAAGCTTTGACTTGAGAGTTTGATGTTTCCTGCTTTCCAGAACAGTGGTTTTTCTTTCTTGGTAGATATTATCCTTTAATTTTTATATTTTTTCACATTGCTCTTGATCCAACGGCACTAGCAAACTGACACTTCTCCTATAAAAGCGGTCCTAAGCCCTCTCAAATAATCACAACACACCAGCATTCTCAATCCATATTTCTTCACTATGAGTCGTTTTTCTTACTTATCGTTGTTTCCCTGCTTCCTTCTTTTTGCCCATTTCTTCACCTTAAGCAACGCAGCTACTTTCCAAATCCGAAACCAATGCCCTTACACTGTTTGGGCCGCGGCTGTTCCCGGTGGTGGCCGAAGACTCGGCCGAGGCCAATCATGGACCATCACCGAGAGGGCCGGAACAACACAAGCCCGTATTTGGGGACGGACCAAGTGCAATTTCAATGGGGCTGGGCGAGGGACGTGTGAGACAGGTGATTGAAATGGGCTCTTGCAATGCCAAGCCTTCGGGAAACCCCCAAACACACTGGCTGAATATGCCTTGAACCAATTCAACAACTTAGATTTCTTTGACATATCTCTTGTTGATGGGTTTAATGTTCCTATGGACTTCAGTCCAGTATCAGGCAACTGCCGCGGAATTAGGTGCGCAGCTGATATCAATGGACAGTGCCCAAATCCGCTCAGGGCCAGCGGAGGGTGCAACAATCCTTGCACTGTCTTCAAGACAGATCAATACTGTTGCAATTCTGGCAACTGTAGCCCAACAGATTACTCTAGGTTTTTCAAGCAGAGGTGCCCTGACGCTTATAGTTATCCTAAAGATGACCAAACAAGCACCTTCACCTGTCCCGGTGGATCTAATTACAGGGTTGTATTCTGCCCTTGAAGCAGTTTTAAGCCAGGAATTTAATGGTGTAAAATGAGAATAAGGACCATTGCTCGATTCATTTCTGACGGTTTGAATTGCTGCCAAGGTCACATGCTATATTATAATGAAAATCTACTACAATATTAACAGTGGCAAGACCCTTTATTTGCTCTGTCTGTTAAATACCCAAACAAAGTGTGCTTCATCCTTTCGTGAGCATATCCAGCCCAGAAGCAGTTTCTTCATTTTTAACCATAGGAAACTACAAAATACAACTACGCTGCAAGCAATTAGCTTAAATAAAACGATTTAAGTACTGCTCATGTTTGTTAGCTTCTTCCAACACGGTAATTCATTTTCCTTTTATATTAATCATCTGTCTTTTGTTGACAAAACCATTCTTTCCTTCTTTGTTTAATTTTTGTTAAAATCTGTTGCTTCTAAGCACTTGACAAGAGGTAATCCTAAAGCATTATCAGATCAGCAAGGCATGCAATAGCACAGGTCAACAGAACATACTGAAGGAGAGGTAAATTAAAATTGTAACATATAAATACATAACTGATAATGAGGTGGATCAATAGACAATTTCTCCCCTTTCATTTTCTTTTTTGGAAAATTCGTACTTGTGACCTTGTTCGTGACTAAACTGGGAAAGTCACCTCCATCTTCTAGCAGAAGCACCACCTTAAAACTAAAATTTACATGTTCTTGATCTCCTGGTTGAAGCAGCACGCAGTGAATCAAAAGTATATGAATTATCAAATATAATAAAAATAGTAGATTATATGATATTGTAAGATGGATTAAAGGTCTAAAAGTATGAGGTTAACAATTAGGAATAAAAGTAAGAAATTATCAGTTTAGGTATTTGACAGTGGTTTTTGTTCAACCTAAAAACTATATTGAATAGATGCATTTTTTACCCAAATTTTATACGTAGAAAACACTTACTCTATCTTATTTCTAACACCATAAAAGACATATTAATCTAGTTTTTTTTTTCTAAGAAAGTTTTAGTGAAAATAGTATATGATATGAAGATTTGGGCTAAAAAAATGACATGCCAGATTAACTCGGTTACTCTACCCAACCCATGAATAGTGACTTGGGCCGAGCTATTTAGTGGAACGAGTTTAATAAGAAACCATAGATATAACCCTCATTTAGCCTAAGGTTTTAGATATGAATTCTAATTTTTTAAGATGGGATACATCTAGGTGCTTGTTTATAATAACTAAAAGAAAAGTTAAAAGAGATTAGATATTCATTGTCTATACACTCACATTTTACTATGGATTTACACAATGGCTACTTTGTCCTTTTAAAACAAAACCATATAACTTAACTTGAGGGGTAATACAATTTCTTTCATGGGATCAATTTGTTATTACCAAATTGACTAAGGGCGTCTCACTTTTTTATTGCACAATAAAATTTCTAAGTAACCCTCAAGTAAAATCCATTTAACTTATCTCTGGGGGATTTTTTGGAAATTGATTTTAATTTGAAAAGTAAAATTATTAAATTACCCTTAAAATCAAATTGTCTTAGGCTTTTGTCCATGGGTTTTTTTTTTATTATCATTTCATCATCTTTTTTGGTAATTAACAACTAGACTCAATGGAAATTTAGTATTTTAAAGAAGTTAAATTTTAATTTTTATTCTTATGCTGATTTGGGTTAACCCGACTCATGATCTGAGCTATGCTCCGAATCGACTCTCGAGTTGAGTTTTAAAACTTTGATAATAATCATTTTATTTTTACATGTTTTATTGAACAATTTTGAAATTGAAAGCTTTTTATAATGATATTTTTAAAATAAAAAAATAAAAAATAAAGTCTCTAGAGACATGTTTACTTTATACCCTGTATTTTAAAAATATAAAAATTCACTCTAAAATCATCTTAGAGACATCTCTATTTTTTATCAAAGACAACTAAACTTTACCAAAATAACAAAAAAAAATAAAAAACTAAAGAACAATTGGCTTAATCAACCACACTGAAAACAATTTTCACTTGCTTTTTTATTGGCCAAAAATAGTGCTAGATGGCTACTACATTATCACATAGCGAGAAAGTTAAAAAGTGAGAGATCTACTTTTTACTAATTTATTACCTGTATTTGAATTTTAAAAATATATAAATTCATTCTAAAATTATTTTATAGACAAATTTATTTTTATATATTTATTTCTATCTCTTTAACTAAATATATTTTTATTTCAATTTTTTATCAAAAGATAATAACTAAACTTTACCAAAATAACAAGAAAAAAAAAACTAAAGAACAATTGGCTTAATCAACCACACTGAAAACAATTGTCACTTGCATTCTTATTGGCTAAAAATAGTGCTTGATGGCTACTACATTATCACATAGCGACAAAGTCAAAAAGTGGAAGATATCCTTTTGGCTAATTTATTAATCATGGTATTTTAAAATACCTTATATTTTAAAAGTATATAAATTCTCTCTAAAATTATTTTAAAAATAGATTTATTTTTATATTTTTATCTTTATTTTTTAACTAAATATATTTTTATTTTCACTATTTTTATCTCAAACTTTTATCAAAAGACAATAACTAAACTTTACCAAAATAACAAAAAAAAAAAAAAAAACTAAAGAACAATTGGCTTAATCAACCACACTGAAAACAATTGTCACTTTCATTCTTATTGCCCAAAAATAGTGGCTACTACATTATCACATAGCGACAAAGTCAAAAAGCAGCCCTCTTAAAACAAATTTTATGGTTATTTTTTAAAATATTTTTTATTTGAAAATATATTAAAATAATTTTTTATTTAATTTTTAAAAATTATTTTTAACATCAGCATATTAAAATAATTTAAAAACATCAAAATAATATTAATTTAAAATAAAAAAATAAAAAAACTTTATAAAATTTCAAAACTATTTTTAAAATACAAAAACAAACAATATCATAGAAAATAGAGCACAACAACTATACTAATTGCATGTAAATAGTGTTTTTGAAATTTCTACAATTATACTCTACCTTCTCGCCCCCACCCTACACGCACAATGAGGGTTGGCCTCTTATCTTGCTAAACTCTTTTTAAATTAAATTTTATGTACGTTCATCTCTTTTCTCCATTATTTTTTTTTATTTTTAATTATTTTCTACTTTTCAAAATCTATAGTTCAAATTAATTATCATTTTTATTTAAAATAAGATCAGGACTTAGAATTATAGAATATCTAAAAATACAATTTTGAAAAAAAAACACTTACAATTTTTTTCTTGTACTCTTTCTCTCCCTCTGTTACACCCACAGAGTTTCTTGAAGGATACAAAATATACTCAGGAGCTTGCTTGGGAATGTAATTGGTTGCTTGTTTACAAAAAAAAAAATTAATTTGTTTTATTTAAAATTATTTTTTTATAATTTTAAATCGTTCTGATATACTTATATTAAAAATAAATTTTTAAAAATAAAAAAAATTATTTAAATATATTTTCAAGTAAAATAAAATACTTTAAAAAACAACTATTATTACCGTAACAAACAAGTCTCAAATAATTGTTTTTTTTTTTATAGAGGGATCTAATATATTTACGTCATCTATTAGACGTCATTTATAGAGGGACATGGCCAAACACTAGTTTCAATCTCATCCCACTGTCTTGTAGACCAATGCAAATGTTGAAAGCTTTGACTTGAGAGTTTGATGTTTCCTACTTTCAGAACAGTTTGATTTTTCTTTCTTGGTAGATATTATCCTTTTTTTTACATTGCTATTGATCCAATGGCACCAGCAAACTGTGACACTTCTCCTATAAAAGCAGTACTAAGGTAGCATTTGTTTAAGAGATTGTGTTTGTGTTTTATTTAAAATGCAGATGTAATATTTTTGGTAATAAAAAAATATAGTTTATTGTTCATGGATCCAATGATGTTTTTGCATTTGAAACATAGGGAGAAGAAAAGCAGCTCGTTGCAGCTTCTTGTGCGGATGAAGTTCATTGAACAGTGGAGGTATGTTCCACTGTTCCAGCCGGACCAGGTCTGTTTTATTTGTTTTTGTTAAATGTTGTCCTTCTTCTTTTATTCTTTTAACTACCACTAAAGTTTTATTTTGTAAAATCAATTTTTAATCCACTATCAAAATATTTCTTGGTACCATGTGTAATGCAGATTGAAAAAAATATTAATACCTAGAACCATACTAATGTAACTTAAAAAATGAAATTATAAATAATAAATTTTGATGATAAAAAAAAAAATTGCATGGTACACATGAACGTGTTTACCCTAGTTTTTTTTAGTGTAATTAGTAATTTATATATTTATTACCTTCTAATGTTTGGAACAAAATTTTCTTTTTGTTAGTTTTAAATGAAAACTTTGGTTATTTGCTACTTTGAATAGTAAAAATACAACATATTTGATTTTTCCCCATATATATGTTTCTCACGCTTTTCTTTACAGCTTATTATGTTTGAGTAACCTTTTTACACAATTACTCTATTTTTTTTACAAGAGGGTTGGTAGCTCATAGAACTTCCAATAAATTTTTCCGATGTCGTTAATTCAAGTTGTTTTTCCCCTTTATCTATTCGCAACAATTGTAAAAAAGAAAAAAAAACAAAGAAGAAACAGTTTAATTGTTGTCGTCATGATACGATGCAATCAATGACCCATGTTCTTCTCGCATTACGTTTTATGCAAGTATTATTTTAAAATAAACTTTCTTGGCTGCCTGCAGCGTAGCGTTAGCACCATAGCTGGTAGTATAAATTAAAAAGATGGTGTTTTTATTTATTTATTGTGCATCACCTTAAAAAAAATTATTTGTTTTAATATTTGTTTTCGTTTTTTTTTAATTTAAATTTATATTTATTTCTCTAATTTCATATTTTAATATTTAGTATATTGAAGATTGAGTTTCATAATTTATTGTGGTTTGTCTTATATGTGATCAACTCAGTCTCATAAACTGTATCATGAGTTTAAAGGGTTAATTCGATAAACTAGAGTTTTTTTTTTAATTGATATTTTTTTTTTCAATTTCATCATTTATCATTGTATTGGTTGAGAATTAGGTTTCATGAATTATTTTGATTTGCTTTCTATGAGGTTATTTTGGTCTCATGACTCTGGCAGTGAATTTGGCTGGTTAACTTAATTGATTTGAGTTTTTTTTTTCTTTTTTAGAATGAATATTTTTTTAATTTCATCCTTAGCATGAAGTTGATTATGAATTAAGTTTTATGATTTATTTATTTATTTTGCTTTTTATAACATGTCAAATCAACTCGAGTTACTCCATCTAACCCATGAATGATGACTTGAGCCGGGTTATTTGGTGGAATGGGTTTAACAAGAAATCATAGATATAACCCTCATTTAACTTAAGGCTTTAGATATGAATTCTACCTTTTTAAGATAGGATACATCTAGATGCTTGTTTATGATAACTAAAAGAAAAGTTAAAGAGATTAGATATTTACGGTGCATACACTCACATTTTACCATGATTGCCACAACGACTATTTTTTCCTTTTAAAACAAAACCACATAAACCTTATGCCAGTATTATTTTACTCGCTGAAAATAAACTTTCTTGGCTGCCCGCAGCGCAGCGTTAGCACCATAGCTGGTAGTATAAATTAAAAAGATGGTGTTTTTATTTATTTATTGTGCATCACCTTAAAAAAAAATTTATTTGTTTTAATATTTTTTATTTGTTTTTGTTTTTTAATTTATATTTATATTTATTTTTCTAATTTTATACTTTAATATTTAATTTATTAAAGATTAAGTTTCATAATTTATTATGGTTTGTTTTATATATGATCAACTCAGTCTCATAAACCTTATTACAAGTTTGGAGGGTTAATTTGATAAACTCAAGTTTTTTTTTAATTGATATTTTTTTTAATTTCATCATTTATCATTGTATTGGTTGAGAATTAGGTTTCATGATTTATTTTAATTTGCTTTCTATGAGGTTATCTTAATTTCATGACACGAGCAGTGAATTTGGTTTGTTAACCTAGTCGATTTGAGTTTTTTTTCTCTTTTTTATAATGGATATTTTTTTTTTAATTTCATCATTCAGCATGAAGTTGATTATGAATTAGGTTTCATGATTTATTTATTTATTTATTTATTTATTTACTTTCTATGAGTTTATCCCGATCTTAGGACTCGAGTCACGTGTTTTGCAGGTTAATCCAGGTAGACTCGGGTCGTTTTATTATGTCCTATTTTTAGATTGATTTTTTTTTAACTTTCAACCTTCAACAATGAGTTTAATGAAAATTGGGTTTCATGATTTGTTTTTTTTTATTGGATTATCATAATCTCATGACTTTAGTCGCAGGTGTGGCAATTAACTCGGGTTGACTTAGGTTATTTTTTTATTTACTTTCTATGAAGTTATTCTAATCTCATGACCTTGATCATAGATTTGGTAGGTTAACCTGAGTTAATTTTTTTTTTTTTGTTATTTTTAATTATTTTTTTTCAATTACATTCTTCAACAATATTGAGTTGATTGAGAATTGAACTTCATAATTTGTTTTAATTTGCTTTATATGAGGTTATCATGGTCTCATGAATCAAGTTGAGGATTTGTGATTTTAACTCGGGTTAGTTCGGATCGATTCAGTGTATTGTCGTTTTAATATTAAAAAAAAGATATTATCTTGAATTTTTGTGAATCAAAATATGTTTTTACCGATTGTTTGAGTTGTCTTTGGATCTACCAAGCTAATTAGATCACATCATGTCAATTTTCACATAATTTAATTTTTTATTTACTATAAAAATATTAGGAATGCCTAAATATTTTTTTATATTAAAAAATAATAATTTAACCAAGAGCATAGTGCAGATCGACTATTTTTTAGTCAACAAATTACATTTCTTTTCAAGGAAAATTTGAAAACAAATTAATAACGCCGCCATTATTTCATTAATCTCTTTTCCTATTTAATTAATACGTGTGGAAAAATAATGGTGGAAAATTTACACGGAGCAATTTTCTACGGAAACAGTTGACTTGTCCTAACTAGGATGGGTTATTAAGGGTGTGTTTGTTTTCTGTAGTTTTGAGAAATTATTTTTCAAATTATTTTTGTATTTATTTGCTATTAAAAAAGTTGATCAATGAAAAATATTTTTCAGTCAAAGAAAAATTTGGCTTGGTTTTCAAGAAAGTGTTTTCTTTTTATTTTGGACGGAAAACACTTTCCGGAAATTGTGAAAAATTTAGAAATGTCATATTATTTGCTGATTATATCAAATTTGATCCTCAAACTTTTGATTGCTATATATATTTTATTTTGAATATTTGTTTTTTAATTTCATCCCTTATAATTTAATTTTTATATAACTTTAGTCCTCATTTTTATAATTGTTATTTATTTTTCTCTTATCATTTTTTAATTGAAATTTTTTATTTATCAAATTTGATCCTCAGTTTTTTTATTGTTACTTATTCTATTTGAAATAATTTATGAAATGTTAATTATTATTATTTTAATTTCTTCATCTTTTAATTTTTTAATTTTGTAGATTTGATCTATATTATTTTGATTATTATTTATTTTATTTGAGATAATTTATTAAATTATATTTTTTTAATTTCATTCTCATTCAACTTTTTAATTTGTAAGATTTGTTTCTTATTATTTTAATAAACTTGAAAAAAATAAAACATTAATAAGTTATTCTTCAACTCATTTTCCATAACATAACCAAACACTGGAAAATATTTTCCAACTTATTTTTTATTACACTATCAATATTAAAAAATAATTTACTTTCTCGAAATTTACTTTCTTAAAATTTATTTTTTTAAAAAAATTATTTTCCAACAAACAAATGAGATCTTAGTCTTCCATTGTGTTTCTAAAAAACCACTCAGTACTTGCCCGTTGTTTCTTTTTCCAACTCCAAGTCTCTGGTCCTCCTGTATATACTTTCTTTGTTAAAATAAAATAAAATAAAAATGGATTAGCAAATCATCACGGATAACGGTCTTTTCCACATGATTTTTTAATTATTATTAAATTGATTTGGACATATTAATATTTTTATATTTTTTTAATAAAGTAAAATGACATAGTTGCTTTTAAAAACATAAAAAATATATATATTAAACTTGTGTTTAGACGTCTATTTATCTTTTCATTTTCTAAAGCTCAATGAAATGATTTAATTATTCTTAAAATAAAAAAAAATTAAGTTAGAGTTCAGGAGTTTTTATGTATTTTCAACTTGATTTTTTGGTTATAATAAAGTAGAATAAGAGATAATTTAGTATTTCAATAAATATTAAATATTATTTAAAGAAGATATTGGATTGTCTTGGGTTATCTCTATTGTTATTTATTTTAATATATTTATTATTGTTATATTTTTGTATTCATATTATTAAATCAAATGAACTTATTAAATCTAATTGAATCAACTAATTGAGTCTTTATTTTTTTTTAGATATGATCCTAGCATCTTTTTATATTAAGAAAAAAATGGATCGGCACACTTTACGTATCTAATACAAGCTAAAGCGGACTACTCTCCACAATTGCTTATAAAAATATTGGTGGTGGATACTATTCCATTCCGAGCATTAATTTCTTATTGCCATCAAAATCAATAGCGCTTGCTTGACCTTTGTAAGTTTTGCTCTGGTCAATATTTTTTTAACCTGTCTCTCGGTTGCTGGCTTGTTAAGCCGCTTCCACTTTGTGTACGTGAAGCAGGCTTCAGTTTTTTTTTTAAAAAAAATTAAATCAAATAATAAAAATTCAAAAAAACTATATTTTCTTAAATTTAAGAATTCAAATCGAATTTATGATGATAAAATGGGTAAATATAGGTATTTAGAAGCTACATTAAATAAGGATTTCCATTTAATAATGATCTTAGATAGTGCTATTGTTAAATTCCCTTCAAACTAAATTAATTCTACACATGTTCCTCTCTCTTCTCCACCTTTTATTTTATTTTCTTTTTGAATTATTTCTTACTTTTCAAAATCTATAGTTCAAATTAATTAACATTTTTATGTAAAAGTAAGAAGATGGTTTAGAATTATGAAATATCTAAAAATGCAATGTTGAGAAAAAAAGAGTTATTAGTTTCTCCTGTCTCTCTCACCGACACATTTTCTTTATGGATACAAATTAAATAGGCTCAAAATAATACTACAAACTGAAGGGAATAGGTCCCGGCCGGATCGATACACGCCAAGTTAGTTTAATAACATTGACGTATAATTAAGGGTAAAGTGTAGAGTATACAGCCAGCCATAAGTGGAATGTCAATGAAAGAAAAAATTGTTTGCAGGCTCTTTGAAAGAGAGCCATAAGTTCTTGCGTTGGTTCCGGAGTCTTCTCTATGAACATGCCCGCAGCCACCCTCGCGTTGCTGGGGACGAAAGAGTCTCTCTCTCTACGTCTTTACCCCACACATTACTCACATGAAGACGTTAGAAATTTGGTAGCGACAAGACAGTAGTAAACAGGTACGTGCAAATATATATATATATATATATATGCGCTTCGAAATACAAAAATAAAAGCTCCGATTAAAGGAGCAATGTACAGAGGGGTTTTTTTTATCTGAAACCTGAAAGTTTCTATTTCTGCTGTTGCCTTCCTCATGAGCTCCCACATGGATTCCCATTTCTTGAAAGATTCTACCAACTACGTGCAAGTGTTGTTTCCCACAGACCACAGTAAACTTTTTTCCTGTTCCTTTTGCTGAAGAGTGTCTCACTACGGTGTTGTCTTTGAGAAATTAATTGTACGTTGGCGGGAAAGTAATTTTCTCTTCAAAAGTTGTTTTTCATGAAAAATAAAATTTAGAAAGATATTGGATTGATTAAGTTTTCTGTGCATAAAATGAGATTTAAATAGTATTCGTATGAAAGATATTGAAAAGCTACAGTGATTTTCTCATATTTTTTAAAGTATTATTTAATTATTGCTAAACTCGTTCCGAACTATATTTTATGTATGTTCATTTTTCTTTTCCATCATTTTTTTTATTTTTTTATTTTTATTTTTTACTTTTCAAAATCTATACTTCAAATTAATTAATATTTTTATTTAAAAGTAAGAACATCACTTAGAATTATAGTTTTTTTTTTTCTGCATTGCTCTTGATCCAACGGCACTAGCAAACTGTGACACTTCTCCTATAAAAGCAGTCCTAAGCCCTCACAAATAATCACAACACACCAGTATTCTTGGTCCATGTTTCTTCGGGTTGAGTTTGTTTTTTAAAAATTGATTTTTAAAAAATTATTTTTATATTTATTTGCCATTAAAAAAATTAGTCAATTAAAAATACGTTCTAGTTAAAGAAAAATTTGACTTGATTTTTTTTAAAATATTTTCTTTTTATTTTGGGCGGAAAACACTTTCCGGAAGTTGTGAAAAATTTAGAAATGTCATATTATTTGTTAATTATATCAAATTTGATCCTCAAACTTTTGATTGCTATATATATTTTGTTTTGAATATTTGTTTTTCAATTTCATCCCTTAGAATTTAATTTTTATATTAATTTTGGTCCTCATTTTTATAATTGTTATTTGTTTTTCCCTTATCATTTTTTAATTGAATTTTTTTATCATTCAAATTTGATCCCCATTCTTTTTATTTTTACTTATTTTATTTGAAATAATTTATGAAATGTTAATTATTATTATTTTAATTTCTTCATCTTTCAATTTTTTTTAGATTTGATCTCTATTATTTTGATTATTATTTATTTTATTTGAGATAATTTATGAAATTATATTTTTTTTCAATTTCATTCTCATTCAACTTTTTAATTTGTAAGATTTGTTTCTTATTATTTTAATAAACTTGAAAAAAAATAAAACATTAATAAGTTAATTTCCAGCTTATTTTTCATGACATAATCAAATATTGGAAAGTGTTTTCTAATTTATTTTTTATTACATTATCAAACATCAAAAAATAATTTACTTTTTTGAAATTTACTTTTCAAAAACAAATTATTTTCCAGCAAACGAATAATTCCTTGAGTCATTTTTCTTACTTATCATTGTTTCCCTGCTTTATGACCATTTCTTCACCTTAAGCAACGCAGCTACTTTCGAAATCCGAAACCAATGCCCTTACACTGTTTGGGCCGCGGCTGTTCCCGGTGGTGGCCAAAGACTCGACCCAGGCCAATCATGGACCATCACCGCGAATGTCGGAACAACACAAGCCCGTATTTGGGGACGGACCAACTGCATTTTCGATGGGGCCGGGCGAGGGAAGTGCCAGACAGGTGATTGCAATGGGCTCTTGCAATGCCAAGCCTTCGGGCAACCCCCAAACACACTGGCTGAATATGCCTCGAACCAATTCACAACTTGGATTTCTTTGACATATCTCTTGTTGATGGGTTTAATGTTCCTATGGAATTTAGTCCAGTATCAGGCGACTGCCGCGGAATTATTTGCTCAGCTGATATCAATGGACAGTGCCCAGATCCGCTCAGGGCCAGCGGAGGGTGCAACAATCCTTGCACTGTCTTCAAGACAGATCAATACTGTTGCAATTCTGGCAGCTGTGGCCGAACAGATTACTCTAGGTTTTTCAAGCAGAGGTGCCCTGCCGCTTATAGTTATCCTAAAGATGACCAAACAAGCACCTTCACCTGTCCCGGTGGAACTAATTACAGGGTTGTATTCTGCCCTTGAAGCAGTTTTAAGCCAGGATTTAATGGTGTAAAATGAGAATAAGGACCATTGCTCGATTCACTTCTGACGGTGTGAATTGCTGCCAAGGTCACATGCTGTTATACAAAATACAACTATGCTGCAAGCAATTACCTAAAATAAAACGATTTAAGCACTGCTCATGTTTGTTAGCTTCTTCCAACCCGGCAATTCTTTCTCCTTTTATATTAATCATCTGTCTTTTGTTGACAAAACCATTCTTTCCTTCTTTGTTTAATCTTTGTTAAAATCTGTTACTTCGAAGCACTTAACAAGAGGTAATCCTAAAGCATTATCAGATCAGCAAGGCATGCAATAGCACAGGTCAACAGAAAATACTGAAGGAGAGATAAATTAAAATTGTAATATATAAATACATAACTGATAATTAATGAGGTGGATCAATAGACAATTTCTCCCCATTCATTTTCTTTTTTGGATAATTCGTACTAGTGATCTTGTTCGTGACTAAACTGGGAAAGTCACCTCCATCTTCTAGTAGAAGCACCACCTTAAACTAAAATTTACATGTTCTTGATCTCCTGGTTGAAGCAGTACGCAGGAGCTTGAGTCACCGAATCATCCGAAAGCACTGCGCCTACCTCAAAAGTTATCACATGAGTGGAAATACCTGCAAATATGATCAGGTTGTGGTAAAAAATTACTATAACAGCAAGCTACAAGGAATAACCATAATCAAATGAACATAAAGCACTGCAGCTTCTAATTAATCATATTAATCATAAGTGATATCATACCATCGTTAAAATCCCATCTGACAGGCCTCTTCGTATAAACATCCTCATAGTACCATATAGTGTCGATCTTCTCCCATACATTGCATAGATACCCATCAGTGACAGCAGTCCCTAGATATTCGGCTCCATCAAGAAAATCAGGCCTAGGAATACCCACATCATTAACCATAATCCGACAGCTATGAGGCTCGCTTAAAGTGTAATAGAAGGTTGTCCCATTATTCCACTCCGTGTCGTATAACAAAACAGATAGTTGTTTCTGTATTATATTCACATTGCGGCCTCGAGGCCAATCATACCACAGATTGGTGATTTGGAGGCGTGTTGAGCTCAAGTTCATATACAAAAGTGCATGGAATTGTTCAGGCCATGGAGCAGGAATTGGGGTTGATGAGTACTCTGGCTCAGGCCATTGAAGTGAAGGGGTTATGAGTTGGAGGACTACGAGGGTTATCCTTACAAATTGTGTGTGGAATTGTAGCTTCATTTTTTTTTTTTGTGTGTTTTACTGGTTGTTGATCTCTTGCTAGTTTCTTCTTTACCTATAAGAGTGGGAGGTCATGTTGAAACGGATAATTAGCATGCCTAAATGTGTGGCTGTGAAGGGAGTTCTTGTATGGAGGCTCCTGTACTAAACTCGAAGAAATTAAACTAACCAAGCATCATTAAAAAAAATAAAAATAAAAAAGAAGAAGAGGAGGGACTTTTAGTATTCATTCTATTTTACACTTTGTTTGTTTTTGTGGTGCAGTTATTATTTTTTAAAAAATTATTTTTTTTTAAAATTATTTTTTTTAATGTATTTGAATTAGTTTGATGTATTAATATTAAAAATAATTTTAAAAAAACATTATTTAAAAAAAAAACTTTAAAAAGTAATCTTTCTTACAATCTCAAACATGCTATTAAAATCAAACCAATAGTCAATGGTATTTTATAAATTCTTGATTGGTTTGAAGAGTTTTACTTGATATTTTGAAAGTTTTTGTTTGATTTTGATAATTTTTTTTATTAAAAAAAACTGAAAGGATATATTTTTTATTTTTTTATTTCACTCTTTGTCATATAATTCTCTTTTGACCCATGACTCGGGCTTTATTTCGAGTTAGATTTTAAAATTATAATAATAATCATCATTTTTATGTTTATATAGATTTCTTTCCTCTCTTCAGTTTAAGAATAGTTTTGTTAGGTATTTAATTAATATAGAATCGAGTTTTTTGAGTTTATTTGTTTTTAATGATCTCTAAAGGGAATTAAGATGAATTAAGAGATAAAAAAAAAATGGTTTATTACAAATTGTTGGGATGATCAAAACCGACAAACCCCTAATTTTTCAACGATCAAATGAAGTTTCCCTCTTGATTTCATAATTTCACAAATAAATGACATGAAAAGCAATTCTGGATTAAATTTACAAGAAACAGAATCCAACTTCAGAATTAAGTTCAATTCGGTGCATCTATTATTAGTGAGAACTCTATTGCGTATTATTTCCGATGAAGATGATTAGATAGAAGGAAAAAGGAAAAAAAAAAAACGGGGGGTGGGGGGCTCTAGTCATCTGTCTATGTGCCATTTTCTACAGTGCAGACTGGAAAATCATCGCAGCAAGTTCCTGCAAATGGCACAAACATCTTGAATTAGATTCCAGTCACATTCTAATAATTCAAATTTTAAGAACAAAAGCAGCAAATCTGATTTTCCAGGAAAGCAACAGTTGAGGAGACAAAAAAATTAAAGGGAAGATGGATTCAATTATCAAAGAAAATAAAAACAAGCTGGAGGTTCGTAGCAAAAGCTCAACCAGCACTTTCTAAAAGCACTGCATACTTAAATTTTTAACTTCTCATGCTAAAATCTGTTGGATAGTAATTCGGAAAATTCTTGAAGTTCATGGATTATCTAGGAGTTTAGCCAAAGGACTTGATGCATTTTGATCTTATATGTTGAATGGATTATCTACCATGCATATAGAATGAAATAATCCTAGACTTAGTAGGTTAAATAATACATTTCTCTTGTTTTATTTATTAAGGGTAGAATAATATTTTAGTTTAACCTATTTATAATCTCTTTGTATTTTGGTCAAAAGATGTATATTAGAATAAACTGATTAAGGAGAACTCTAGCCTCATTCTCTCGTATGTTCGTAGTTATTTTGTGTTCAATTTTTTTTGGAGTGATACTGGTTCTAATTCTGCAAATCAGGTATTTCATCTTTCCTTCAGCTTCTGCAATTTGGTATTTATGTTTTGTTTCTGCAATTGTTTTGGTATTTTGTCTTCCCTTCAATTTCTACTATTTGATATTTGCGTTCAGTTTCTGCAATTTGTTTTGTGTTTTGGAGTAATCGTATAACTTCAAGAAGGTTTTTGTTTAGTTTCTGCGATATCTGCTTAGTTTCTGCAATCTGATACTTTGTCTTTTGCTACTTTTGGAGTCTAGTTCTCTTTGTTTGTTAATTATTGCTACCAAAAGAGATGATTCACTTCAGTCTGTGAGTGTGAGGTTGGATGGAAAGAATTATTCATATTGGAGTTATGTAATGAGAAATTTTCTTAAGGATAAAATGATGTGGGAATATGTTAGTGGAACTTATATGATACCCTACTGAGGAGGGTGATGTTGTTTTGATAGATACACGGGAAGCAAACAATGCAAAGATTATTACTTGGATCAAAAATTTTGTTGAGCATTCCATAGGTACGCAGTTGGCGAAGTATGAGACGTTAAAGGAGATTTGGGATCATCTGCGAAGGTTATTCACGTAATCAAATTTTGCAAAGTAGTATCAATTAGAGAATGACATATGAGCTCTTCATCAGAAGAACATGAGTATTCAAGAGTTTTATTATGCTATGACAGATCTTTAGGATCAATTAGCTCTTACAGAATCGGTAGAATTAAAGGCATATGGTGCCTATATTGAGCGTAGAGAGCAAAGAATGATTGGTACAGTTTTTAACAGCACTTCGCAATGATTTTGAAGGACTTAGAGGTTCAATTCTGCATCGTTCTCCATTGTCGTCTGTTGACTTTATTGTCAGTGAGTTATTGGCTGAAGAAATACATCTTCAGTCATATTCTGAATAGAAAATTCTTTCTACTTCGAATCCTTTTGTACTAGCAGTACCCTCTAAGCCATTATCTAATATTCAGAATAAGTCTTACACAAGGGTTGACTTCGACAAGTGCAGTTTCTGTTAGTAGAAAGGTCATTGGAAGCCTCAATGTCCCAAGTTGAGACAACATAATTAAGCTTGGAAGCATGACAACCAGTCACAATCTAAGCCATAATTGAATCTTGCTTTTGCTGGAAAATTATATGATTTTGGAGATTATTTAGTTATTTTTTCTTTTTTTTTTGTTGTGTATAGGATTTGCAGTCTCAAAAGCTGATTGGGACAGGCCGTAGGGAGAATGGACTATATATTTTGGATAAGTTAAAAGTGTTAGTTGTCACTCCTGCTAGCCTGTTAATTACTACCACTGTTGATTTGTCTTCTTTTTGTTTGAGTCCTTAATGTTCTAGTTTTTATTTATGGCATTCTCGTCTAAGTTGTTGTTACTCATTTTTGGACCCCATGTGCTGAAGATGGTGTGTACCCTTTTTTGAACCAAGTGCAGGAGTGTAGCTCATGTTTACTGGAAAATTGACAAAAGCGGAGGAGAAATAAATATTTTTTCGGACCCTGTTTGAGCTGTTTTCTACTTTCTTTTTTATCCTCCCCTTTTGCTGCCAAAAGCGTCAGGTTTCTTAGGCTGATAAGGAGTCTTCATATAAATCCCTTAGAATTTGCATTTTTTTAAATAAAAAAAACTGATTCTGCTACCGTCGTAATTTTTTGTTCCAACATGGGCTCTGATTCTGACTTGGTTTCATACGATATCTGATCATCCTAGCTATATTCTGTCACCTATGACATGTTGAAAAATTGACCTATACCCTTATGGGGTCCTAGGGATTACTTTTCTTAAGGCAGACTTTCGGTCATATTTTAATGCTCGACATTGTTAGATCAAGAACCTTTTTGACCAACCAGATTCCTGCCAGATTCTGTTATCTAAAACGATTTTATCTCACTTCGAATCCTTCATCAAAGTTGTATTCCGGGACACGTAGATGAATTTGGGCTTTTGAATTGCTTGATTTCGATATCAAAAGCTTAGGATATTCCTGTTTGAAATCTCGCATGAAAATATAGAATCCTGCCGCGAGAAGGTTTCCAGCCGAGTTTGGTTGCGATTCTGCTCTTCAAAACGAATTTATCTCATTTTTTATCCTTCATAAAAGTTGTAGCTCTACAAGTGTAGATGAATTTGGGCTTTTGAATCGCTTGATTTCGATATCAAAAGCTCATGATATGCCCGTTTGAATATCAAACACGAAAGTAGAGATTTTTGCCGAGGATTCTGACCCGAGTTTTGCACTAAAGACTCTGCTTCCATCATAATTTTTTTAGTCGTTGTTCTTAGGTCATATTCTCAGTCATATTGGGATGCTCGGCGTTTGTTAGTTTCTAAATCAGATCAGGAGATCCTTTTTGACCAACTAGCTTATAGTCAGTTTCTGTTCTTTAAAATGATTTTATCTCACTTCGAATCCTTATCAAATTTATAGTCCTGAACGCGTAGATAAATTTGGGCTTTTGAATCGCTTGATTTCAATATCAGAAGCTCAAGATATTTCCATTTGAATATCTAGTGTGAAAGCAGGGATTCCTACTGCGAGAAGGATTTTTGCCCGAGTTTGCAGGGACACAATTGCAAGATGCTTAAAGTTTGAAGATTAATTGCTGGCCAATTTGAAGCACTTTTTTGGACCAAGGACCAAATGAAAAAAGCTCTAAAATAAGGAAGTTGATTGAAGATAAAATTAGAAGAAATAAAAGAACCACGTTTTTTTCTCTCGCATGACTATCCCGATTTTTCTTTCCTTTTATCTCGCAATTTCCTGTTTGGTTTCTATGTTTCTCTTGCTGGATTGGAGAGCTGCAGACCATGTTTTTATTTCCTCATTTCAAAGGAAAACAGCTGGTGTCTCATGGTCCCGCTATGGAAGGAAAGAAAGGAGTTGTACCACCCTTTGATCAATGGAATAAGTGCTAAAAATCAGAATAGGAATCAGAATATTTCAGTTTCTTTTTTGCGTTTTTATACTGCAAATCAGTAGGGATTTGCATCCCAGAATTAATGCATTGAATCTTTCCTAAATAGATATATGTTAGACTATATATAAGCCCCTCTAATGACGTGGTGAAAGGAGAAAAAGAAAGAAAGAGCAGAAAAAAAAAACAGAAAAAGAAAGACAAGAAAAAAACGCGAGAGAGGCAGGCAGTTAGGAGAGAAAAAAAACGCAAAGAACAGAGGGAGTTTCTTTCCTTCATCCTTGGGTTGCTGTGAGATCAAGAAGGCAAGCAGTAGAGGAGAAGGAGGAGAAGAAAGAGCAGGAAAAACAAGAAAAGAAAGAGAAACCATAAACAAGCAGGGACTGCCTTTCGGTCTTCGCTTTCATTTTTCTGCATATAACATCTCAGAACAGGGAAGAAGAAAGTGCAAGAACCAGGGAGAGAGAGAGAGACGAAGACGCATAGGAAAGAAAAAAAATCAGAAAATAGACGCAAATACAGTAGGAAAAGGTTTGAAACAGACGAAACGGACCGATCAACCATCACACTTTCAACGTCGCTGCAGCTTCTTCACTTCCGTTCCCAGGTCTGTTCTCTTCACCTCTTGCACCATGCATTTTTTTGCTTTGTGTTTGCACTGTTCAAGTGAATTTTAATTCACTTGAACAGTAACGTGGTCTCTTAGCATGCATTTTACTTTGTTCATTGAGAGGACTGCACCCCTTTTTTTGTCCAGCCGGGTCACTTGCTTGGGCAAGTGACCCGGTCGGACCTACTGATTCCAACTTTTTTTTTTCAAAAAAAATAATAAAAGAAAGAAAAAGAGATTTATGATTTTTTTGGCATATTTATTTTAATGTTTGAATTTTTTTTATTGTAAAAAAATATCAACCCCGCATTTAGAATACCTGGTTTTTTTGATGCAATGTGACAAGTGTGTGTGTGTGTATATATATATGTTTTTGTGCATACGGCCAATACCTTAACATTTTTTGAACGTTCTTTTTTATATAAAAATATTAGAAGTTTCGAAAATGTGTTTTCGCATGGATTTCTTAAATACAAAAAAAATTATTTTCTTGCATTCTGGATTTTACAACATATTTGTAAAACTCTAAAGGGTATTGGCCAATATTCCAAAAAAATAAAAAATCTTATTTTGGGGGGAATTCATCTATTATTCACCGTTAATGTTTGGATAAAGAAATCCCAAAATAGATTAATATCCAAAATATTATTAGGAATAACTTGTTATTATTCACTGTTAATATTTGGATAAAGAAACCCTAAGTGGTAAATATCCAAAATAATTTTCTAGGAATAATAAGTCATCACACATCCTTGAAAGAAGCCTTGATTATAATCAAGAACATTTCAATTTTTTTTACTCTACAGTTTACGAGCCGTGAGAGTATATGAAACATTAAGGCAAAAATAGGCTTTTAAAGTGCCCTGAATTTCCTTAGATTTTTTGTCACTCCTCCTTGCGATTTACGAGTCGCAAACTCTTGAAATACTAAGGGAAAAATGAGCTTTTAAAGCACATGGAATCTCCTTGGATTTCTATCCTAATAAATTTAGTTTGAATCAAACTTAGGAAAACTGATGGGATTAGAAAACACCAACACCATAGCAATTATAATGCAAACCAAACACCAAGCAGCTTACCTTAGGTAGGGCGTACTAGGGGTGCTAATACCTTCCCTTTACGCAATCAGTCCCTTGCCTTAGAATCTTTGAAATACCAGTTATGGTTCCTAATGACCAAAATATTAGGTGGCGACTCCCTTATTCACAAAAAACAAAAACCCCAAAATCAATCGAGGGTCGCCGCGAGGGTGCGACATAAGTCATGTTTCGTCTTCTCGTTTGAGATTTTTTGCATCCATAGGAGCTTTAGGAAATTTGCAAACTTGTGATATTTCTGATTGTAGTGAATTATCTGGCAAAATTTTTTGTTTTACTTTCTAATCGAAGTATTTCTGTTTTTTCTTCACCATTTGACTTGATTCATTCTGATGTATGGAGACCTTCTTTTGTTGCCACAAAATAAGGGTCTTGATATTATGTTTCATTTATTGATGATCATACTCGTTATTGTTGGACATATTTAATCAAATATTGTTATGAATTCTTTGAGATATATACAGTCTTTCGAGCTCTTGTCAAAACTCAACATTCTGCTGTAATCAAATGTCTTAGATGTAATTTGGGTAGAGAATACACCTCTAATAAATTTTACCAGTTGTTTACCTTAGATAGAACTATTCATCAAACTTCATGTACAGATACTTCTTAACAAAATGAAGTTGCTGAAAAAAAACATAGGCACATTGTCAAAACTACTTATTCTCTCTTATTATTTGCTTCTGTTCCTAATATGTTTTGGAGAAAAGTTATTCTTATTGTTGTAAGTTTGATTAATACCATTTTATTTTTTTCATTTTCTCATAGTTTGGATAGTGATGGGATTGGTGACTAGTGTATTGATGATGTATTTAGTTATTAAAACATTGTTAAAAGAAATTTGGATATAGGCTAAGATTATTGAAAGTATAAATAAAAAAAAAGGAAACACGACACACTGTTAAAATCTCATCTGCAAATAGATTAACAAATACAGAAAGCATTTTGTGATGGTGAAAGTTGATGAATATTTTATGCTCACAAGTAAAAGATGCGTTGGCAAAGCAGAACCGCAAATATTATAATACATTTACAAGAAACAGAATCCAACTTCAGAATTAAGTTCAATTCGCTGCATCTATTATTAGTGAAACTCTATTGCGTATTATTTCCAATGAAGATGATTAGATAGAAGGAAGGAGGGGAAAAAAAACCGGGGAGGGGGGGGGGGGCGCTCTAGTCATCTGTCTATGTGCCATTTTCTACTGTGCAGACTGGAAAATCATCCCAGCAAGTTCCTGCAAATGGCACAAACATCTTGAATTAGATTCCAGTCACATTCTAATAATTCAAATTTTAAGAACAAAAGCAGTAAATCTGATTTCCAGGAAAGCAACAGTTGAGGAAACAAAAATTTAAAGGGAAGATGGATTCAATTATCAAAGAAAATAAAAACAAGCTGGAGGTCGTAGCAAAAGCTCAACCAGCACTTTCTAAAAGCACTGCGTACTTTTATTTTTAACTTCTCATGCTAAAATCTGTTGGATAGTAATTCGGAAAATTCTACAAAATTATATCACTGATATATAAAGGGAAAGCCAGCAGTTTTTCCATCACGTTTCCTGCTAGAACTCATGGACAAACCAAAAATCCATTCAGTCTTTCAATCTATAATATCTGCATAAAAGGGTCGGATGCATGGTGATGGATGTTTTGCAATTGCTGAAGCAAAAATTGTTACTATCCAAATACCTGCTTAGCAGATGGAACCTTGGGTCCACCCCATTTCATGGCCAGCTTCTCAAGCGTTTCAAAATCTCCCTTACCAGCCTGTTGGAAGATGCATTACTTGTTAGCCACAAGGGAAATTAAAAAACATGACAAAATAGGAATAAGAAGCATGTTACCTCTACTTGTGCCCCGATTTCTGTATCAAAACTCTGATAGCGTTTGCGAACAAGCTCAGCCAATGAACCATCCTTTTTTCCGCAGCAAACAAATTCAAAGGCATCAAAATCAAGATAATAAAAACACCTTCCATGAGAAGTTCGTAGAGAAGATGAAAATTAAAGATCTCACCTGAATCAACTTGGCAGCACTTCGGAGTCCACGAGCCAGGGTATCCATTCCACTAATATGAGCAAGGAATATGTCCTCAACTTCTGTACTCTCTCTTCGCCTAAAGAATCACATAATCAAGGTCATCACATAAGGTCTTCATTCTAAAGCTGAAGGCAATACATCAAAATTGATACAAATATTCAAGGAAGATGTGAAACTAACAGTTTTGCATCGAAATTGAATCCTCCTGGTGCTAATCCTCCCTGGCATTAGGCAAAACGAAAACCAGCTAATGTAATTCCATTTCAAATGATAAGATATTTTAATTTTCACAACCAATTTAAAGCAACAAATCATTCACATACGTTTCTTATCACACTAAGCATAACCATAGTTGCCTCTGAAATATCAGTCATGAACTGATCTGTATCCCATCCTGTAGTCATGGTAACAGCCACAGATCTCAAGGATTTACATGCGGAGTTAGGCTTGAAATACAACTAAAAAAATTGAAACACTCAAGGTTTCTAATCTAATCATTACCAATCTGAGGGTCTCTAGTGTTGGGGAATTCCGTCTCCCCCATGCGCGGACCGGTAGTGTACTGATAGTTGCTCATCGGAGGCTAAGCACACTGATACAATATTTTACATGGTTCGGCAAATCGCCTACATCCACGGGAGAGAGTCCATATTATTTAGAGATAGAGAAAGGATTACAACACAATACATGGAGAAGGAGGATCACTTCACTCAAACTCAACTCCCAGCTCTCATTGCTGCACTTGCAGCTGCTGCCATTGCAGCTCTCCACTTTCTCTCTTGTTCTCTACATTTCTCACCACTCTCATCTCTCTTGCTCTCTAACGTATGCCTCTATTTATAGGCATTTCATGGTAGCTCCTCTTGCTCTTTTGTCAACAATGGTGGCCACTAACTCCAGCTCACCTTCAACAATGGTGGCTGTCAATAGTCAATGGTTGGTGCCGTCCATTTGCTGCACATGCAATGGTAACAAACCCAACATCCAGTTGGCGTCAATATTTCCAAGGAAACCATCCTATTTGGGATTGTGATAGCGGTGATGGTTTAAAGTGTTTTTTTGCTTATAAATGCATCAAAATAAATTTTTTTTTATTTTTAAAAAATTATTTTTGATATCAGCATATCAAAATAATTTGAAAACATAAAAAAATTTATTTTAAACAAAAAAATTTAAAACTTTTAAAAACACGATTTGCACCGTTTTTCCAAAGATTCCTATCTTGCAGTTTCAAGCTCATAATGACAGCTGCAGAATACTCAAACGTTGTAGGATGATAGAGAAAATTCCATGTAATAATCATGTGATCTCATGGTTATAGAAAAACAACTCTCCCGAAAAGATAACTCATCAGTATCAAGATTTTTTTTTTTAACGGGTGAAATGTCATCTGAGCATTTTTTTTCTCTCCAATATTTTTCAGTGATTTTCTTTTACATTTCTCAACCTCCAAGATTGAAATATAAAAAAATAAAATTTAAGACTAAAATGCACAATATAAAATAACAGGGATCAAACAATAGATAAAATGAAATATTAGGGAGCAAATCAAAGTTTTCTATTTCAATATCTAAATGGGGTCTGTTTTGTTTGTTTTTGTTAAATGTGGTCCCTTTTCTTTTAATTTTTTTTAACTACCACTAAAGTTTTATTTTGTAAAATCAATCTTTAATCCACTATCAAAAAATTCCTTGGTACCATGTGTATGTGAGAGACTGCAGATTGAAAAAAATATTAATACATAAAATCATGCTAATGTAATTTTAAAAAATGAAATTATAAATAAGAAATTTTGATGATCAAAAAAGAAAAACATTGCATGGTACACATGAACGTGTTTACCCTAGTTTTTTTTTAGTGTATTTAGTAATTTATATATTTTTTACCTTTTAATGTTTTGAACAAAATTTTCTTTTTGTTATATTTATTACCATGTTTGGTTTTTCCCCCATATATATGTTTCTCACGCTTTTCTTTACAGCTTATTATGTTTGAGGACTTTTTTACACAATTACTCTATTTTTTTTACAGGATGGTTGGTAGCTCATAGAACTTCCAATAAATTTTTCCGATGTCATTAATTCAAGTTTTTTTTCCCTTTTTCTATTTGCAACAATTGTAAAAAAAAAAAAAAACAAAGAAGAAACAGTTTAATTGTTGTCGTCATGATACGATGCAATCAATGTCCCATGTTCTTCTCTCATTACGTTTTATGCAAGTATTATTTTACTCGCTGAAAATAAACTTTCTTAGCACCATAGCTGGTAGTGTAAATTAAAAAAGATGGTGTTTTTATTTATTGTGCATCACCTTAAAAAAAAATTATTTGTTTTAATATTTTTTATTTGTTTTTTAATTTATATTTATTTTTCTAATTTCATATTTTAATATTTAGTTTATTGAAAATTAAATTTCGTAATTTATTATGATTTGTCTTGTATGTGGTCAACTCAGTCTCATAAACCGTATTACGAGTTTAGAGAGTTAATTCGATAAACTCGAAAAGAATTTAATTAATTTTTTTTAATTTCATCATTTATCATTATATTAGTTGGGAATTAGATTTCATGATTTATTTTAATTTGCTTTCTATGAGGTTATCTTGGTTTCATGACTCGGGCAGTGAATTTGGCAAGTTAACCTAATCGATTTGAGTTTTTTTTTCTTTTTTATAATGGATATTTTTTTAATTTCATCATTTTAAAATGCAGTTGATTATGAATTAGACTTCATGATTTATTTATTTATTTATTTTCTATGAGTTTATCACGATCTTAGGTCGAGTCACGTGTTTTGCGGATTAATCCAGGTAGACTTGGGTCGTTTTATTATGTCTTATTTTAAATTGATATTTTTTTTTTAACTTTCAACCTTCAACAATGAGTTTAATAAAAATTGGGTTTCATGATTTGTTTTCATTTGTTTTTTTTATTGAATTATCATAATCTCATGACCGTAGTCGCAAGTGTGACAATTAACTCGGATTGACTTAGGTCATTTTTTTATTTACTTTCTATGAGGTTATTCTAATTTCATGACCCGGATCATATATTTGGTAGGTTAACATGAGTTAAATTTTTTTTGTTATTTTTAATTAATCTTTTTTCAACTACATTCTTTAACATTAAGTTAATTGAGAATTAAATTTCATAATTTGTTTTGATTTGCTTTATATGAAGTTATCATGGTCTCATGAATTAAGTTGAGATGATTTGCCATGCTAACACGAGTTAGCTCGGATCGATTCAGTATATTGTCGTTTCAATATTAAAAAAAAGAAAGATATTATCTTGAGTTTTTGTGAATCAAAATATGTTTTTACCGATTATTCGAGTTATCTTTGAATCTATTAAGTTAATTAGGTTATGTGTGTGTGTGTGAGAATCAAAATATTAAAAAAAAAATTTAACCAAGAGCGTAGTTCATATCGACTATTTAGTCATCAAATTACATTTCTTTTCAAGGAAAATTTGAAAACAAATTAATAACGCAGCCATTATTGTTGGGTTGATTGCCATTAATGTGCAACAACCATTGACAATTGCAGCAGCCGCAGTTGGACTTGCACCAACCATGTGCACTCATCCAAGATGTCAAAGGTTGGCAGCCACCATTGTTGAAGAAGAGGCTGGAGTTGGCACCACCTTTGTTGAAAAAGAGCTGGAATTGGCGGCCACCATTGTTGACAAAAGAGCGGAGGAGCTGCCATGGATGCCTATAAATAGAGGCATACATTAGAGAGCAAAAGGAGAGAGTTAAGAGAGAGTGTGTAGAGCCAAAGATGTGAGAAATGTAGGAGAGAGTGGGCTGCCAAGGCGGCCAGCAGTAAAGGCTGCCATTGCAGCACCGAGAAGAGAGAAATAGAGTGAGGTTGAGAGTTGCTAAAGAGGGGATAATTCCTCCTCCTCTATTGTTGTAAATCTTGTTCTCTCCCTATATAATGCAATGGCTTCTCCCGTGGATGTAGGCGGTTTGCCGAACCACGTTAAATATTGTGTCAGTGTGCTTTACCTCCTATGAGCAAATATCGGTACATCACCTATTCGGAATTCCTACAATTGGTATCGAGCATATGGTTTAAAGTGGTGTTTGATTTTTGCTCAAAAATGAAAGTTGTCAAAATTGTGTTTTGACCATACCACCGTGTAGAGGAGGAAGAGACGAAGCCACTGGTGAAAACGGCGTCAAAATCAAACGTCGGACATGACCGCACTCTCCGGCAAGGCGTTTGCCCACGCGCGCAGACACGCCCCACGCGTGACACGCGCCTTCTTCACCCGGATGGGTTGACCCGACCCGAATACCAGTTGACCCGACCCATGTGACTGACCCGGATAAAGGTGATGTCAGCATGTATAGTAGACATGCCAGGGATGACGTCATCCTGATGTAATTGTGACATCATGTATAGTAGCATGCCATGTCGGCGCCCGTGCCGGCGCCACGTCGGCACGGTGGGACCACACGCCACGTCATCAGCCGCGAGCCGAGCTGAGTTGAGCCGAGCCGAATGGAGCCGAGCCGAGGGATAGGATCCAGCGTAGCTGATCCTATGTGCAACCGGATCTGAGATTGAATCTGGGCCGTTAATCAAGCGAATTGTTTTGATCAAATCTTAGCCGTCTGAAATGCGATTTGGATGATTTCAGACTTGTTTCCAGCTAATTTGATCATTCCGGATGCAATGGTATGGTCCGATCATTGAGATTGAGACCGAAAATGGTGGTGGTGAATTATTGAAGGAGATTGCCCGATGAAGAGGCATCTGAAGGTCATCATGGTGGTCGATGGAGATGAAGAAGGAGAAAGTGCACATGTTTGCCCAATTACATGTGCTGAACTGCTATGTGGGGAGAAATTTTAATTGCCTTGAAGGAAGGCAAAATTGGGATACTCGGACATCCGATCATGTGGACGATTTGAGGTGGAGAGTGGAAATTGATGAAGACCAATCTTGACGAATCTAAGAACCGGTAGTCTCGCCAGATGTTGAGAAATCGGGTATAAAATCGGGATACCCCGAGATCACTTGTAAAGGAAAGCCGCAACAAAGCTAGCAAATGGTTGTATATACGAAAAGGCGGACGGTGGATAGATACGTTCTAAGAAGTTCTGTCTAGGAGATTGGGTTTTAAGCGGGACCAGTGTGACCCCTCCAAATCTTTCCCGGGAACTTGTTTAGTTGAAGGATCATCCACACAGTACTATTTTTGTATATGTAACGGTTGTAATGAAACTGTTGAAGACTAGCAAGACGACGGCACAAAGGAACAGTTGGGTTCCGTATGTTCAAGGATCTGATGGAGTGGTGATTTCTCCAAAGAAGTTAGATTCGGTGACGGTAATTTCTCGAAGGGAGAATTAATGAAGACCCTGATAATGGAAGAGAAATACAACAAGGGATTAAGATTGGCACCCTATTTTGACTTGGATAAATGTTGTGACAGGATGAGCTGTCATCAAACATAAAAGCAAAGAATAGGGAGAAATCTGGAGAACCGAAATTGCACGAGAGCACACGGAGATTGTGCAGGAGTACCCGTAGGATCCAACGAGGTATTGTAATGAGACGATAGGTGCAAGGAGAAGAAGAGTTCCCAGATGAAGCTTAGAGCAGAGACTGTGTGGAAAAAAAAATTGTACAACAGGAAGTCTCTTGTGCTCTTGATAAAGGCAACAAGCGAGGACCTTTCCAATGCATGCAAGGATGGAAAGATGAGCTGTTGCAGAAGCACCTAATTAAGGGGGTGCGACCGTAGATGAAAGGCGAAAACACCAAAGAGAGTTGGTGTGGGTGGAGCTATCAAGCAGAAAGGCATAGAAGCTCCAAACATAGAAAATGAGATGGAGGATTGCGAAGAGTGGACCGCAACTCTCTCTTTCTATGTGATCAGTGGCAGTGATCTCTTCCAAGTCCACATGGTGGTAGAGAATCTTGGAGCCACCGGAGACATCCCCGATGAAGGAGGATGTGACCGCTTCATGACGGACGGAGACACCTCGAGGCAAGAAGGTGTGTGGGCCATGAAAGGAGCCCAAGTACAAATCGCCGCATGACGACGAGCCGAGACGCCTCAGGCAAGAAGGTGTGTGGGCCATGAAATGAGCCCAAGTACAAACCGCCACATGACAACGAGTGGAGACACCTCGGAGAAGGTGTGAGGACCATGATATGAGTCCATGTTCGACCGTCTCATGACGACAAGCGAGACACCTCGGATGAAGGTGTGAGGACCATGATATGAGTCCATGTTCGACCATCTCATGACGACGGACGTGAGACACCTCAGGAGAAGGTGTGTGGGCCTTGATAGGAGCCCAATTACAGAATGCCCCAGAGCCAATGTGATGGCTAGATATAAGTGGACAAGTGTATAGCCAATGAAGAGGTTATGATGAGTATGGAGACAAATGCAAGATTGACTTTCATGGATATTGCCCCCATGCTAAAGATCAATGAGCTAGAAGACATTTGCCTTGAACAATAAGTGGATGACTTGTGGAGCATTAAGACGCGACTGCTATGAAGGAGCAGAGGGCATGCGCAGGTTCCGAGAACAAGTTGACTCTTGTCAAGGTGGTGAGCTCAGTAATGACATTGTAATACTCAGAGTATGAAGATAGAGATGGATCAACCTTTAATGGGCTGTCCCCATGGTTAAAAGGGAGAGCTACCTGGACTCTTGAGACTAAGAGCGGGAGACTCACGGAGAAGTAAGGCGTGGTTCCTAGGGAGGAACAGAGGGCAGACGCAACTCCGGGATGAGTAGACTCTTGGAAGAGTGGTGAGCTCGAGATCACATTAAAATACTCAATGACTGTCGCACTTGGAAATATCCGTTTGAGGGGGTGTTGTAAGCCTTGGTGTAAGGCTTGATAAATCATTCCGGGCCAAACATGGTTGATATGCTTGAAGGGAATGTTGTTCCGAGACAAGCGTTAACACTCTTCAGATGAGATGTGACAAACCATCTGGTTGAAGTGATCCTTTGGAGTGAGCAAAGGGGTGCTTGGGTGACTCTGTGATTGAAAGGTTTGGCAAGTACCTGTAAACTTGGCCACAAACGCTCTCGGAATGGTAAGCTTGGAAGAGCTGCAGAATGCAAGCATGTCTTTGAAGAAGCAAGAGGACAGTTGCCCCACATGAATGGCAAAGGGGGTGATTGTTGGGTTGATTGCCATTAATGTGCAACAACCATTGACAATTGCAGCAAGCTGCAATGGAGTTGCACCAACCATGTGCACTCATCCAAGATGTCAAAGGTTGGCAGCCACCATTGTTGAAGAAGAGCTGGAGTTGGCACCACCTTTGTTGAAGAAGAGCTGGAATTGGCAGCCACCATTGTTGACAAAAGAGCTGGAGGAGCTGCCATGGATGCCTATAAATAGAGGCATACATTAGAGAGCAAAAGGAGAGAGTTAAGAGAGAGTGTGTAGAGCCAAAGATGTGAGAAATGTAGGAGAGAGTGGGCTGCCAAGGCAGCCAGCGGTAGCTGCCATTGCAGACACGAGAAGAGAGAAATAGAGTGAGGTTGAGAGTTGCTAAAGAGGGGATAATTCCTCCTCCTCTTATTGTTGTAAATCTTGTTCTCTCCCTATATAATGCAATGGCTTCTCCCGTGGATGTAGGCGGTTTGCCGAACCACGTTAAATATTGTGTCAGTGTGCTTTACCTCCTATGAGCAAATATCAGTACATCACCGGTCGGAATTCCCTACAATTATTTCATTAATCTCTTTTCCTATTTAATAACTCCTTCCAGTTAGGACAAGTCCACTGTTTCTGTAGAAAATGGCTCCCCACTTTGTATAAATTTTCCACCATTATTTTCCACACATATTAATTAGTCTTCCATTGTGTTTCTAAGAAGCCACTCAATACTCTTCCGTTGTTTCTTTTTCCAATTCCAACTCTCTAGTCCTCTTGTATATGCTTGCTTTATTAAAATAAAATAAAAATGGATTAGCAAATCATCACGGATAATACAGTATTTTCTACATGATTTATTAATTATTATTAAATTAATTTAAACAAATTAATATTTTTATATTTTTTAATACAATAAAATGATACAATTACTTTTAAAAACAAAAAATATATATATTAAACTTATGTTTAGCGGCCTTTTCATTTTTTTAAGCTAAGTAAAATGATTCAATTATTCTTAAAAAAAGAATTAAGCTAGAGTATAGGGGTTTTTTTGTATTTTTAACTTGGTTTTTTAGTTATAATCAAGTAGAGTGAGTGGCAATTCAGTATTTTAATAAAAATTAAATATTATTTAAAAAAACATTAGGTTGTCTCAGGTTATCTTAATTTTATGTTCAAGATCGCGGGGTTAGCGTTAACTTTTGTTGCTTTTAAAAAAGAAATTATAGTGTCATTCTTTAACATTAAATTATTTAATAAATGAGTTTTAAGATGTTATTCAATTTATTTTTAACAGAGTTCTTCAATGTTCCGACCAAGTTAATTATATATTTAGTTTGCTAACCTAGTTGTACTCAAATTAAAAAAAAAAATCATTGTTAACCTGGATGTGCTCAAGTCCACTGTTTCCGTAGAAAATTAATTGCTCCCCACTTTTTGTAAATTTTCCACCATTATTTTTCCACACTTAATAATGAGTCTTCCATTGTGTTTCTAAGAAACCACTCAATAGTCAATACTTGCCCGTTATTTCTTTTTCCAATTCCAACTCTCTGGTCCTCCTTTATATGCTTTCTTTATTAAAATAAAATAAAAATGGATTAGCAAATCATCTCGGATAACGGTTTTTTCCACGTGATTTTTTAATTATTATTAAATTGATTTGAACATATTAATATTTTTTATATTTTTTAAAACAGTAAAATGACAGTTGCTTTTAAAAACATAAATATATATATATATATATATTAAACTTGTGTTTAGAGGCCTTTTTACCTTTTCATTTTCTTAAGCTTAGTGAACTGATTCAATTATTCTTAAACTAAAAAAAATCTTAAGCTAGAGTCTAGAGGTTATTATGTATTTTTAATTTTTTTTTTGTTATAGTCAAGTAGAGTAAAGAATAATTCAGTATTTTAATAAATATTAAACATTATTTAAAAAAAACACTGGATTTGTTATTTTTTTTAATTTATTTATTATTGTTATATTTTTATATTTATATTATTAAATTAGATAAACTTATTAAATCTAATTGAATCAATTACTTGAGTTTTATTTTTTTTAGATATAATCTTAGCATCCTTTTATTTATATTAAGAAAAAAATAGATCGGCATACTTTACGTATCTAAATACAAGCTAAAGCCAACTACTCTCCACAATTGCTTATAAAAATATTGGTGGTGGATACTATTCCATTCCGAGCATTAATTTCTTATTGCCATCAAAATCAATAGCGCTTGCTTGACCTTTGTAAGTTTTGCTCTGGTCAATATTTTTTTAACCTGTCTTTCGGTTGTGTATGTGAAGCTGGCTTCGGTTTTTTTTTAAAATAAATCAAATAATAAAAATCTAAAAAACTATATTTTTTAAATTTAAGAATTCAAATCAAATTTATAATGATAAAATGGGCAAATTTAGGTATTTAGAAGCTCCATTAAATTCATCTTAGATAGTGCTATTGCTAAATTCCCTCCAAACTAAATTCTACACATGTTCCTCTCTCTTCTCCACCTTTTATTTTATTGCCATAAGTGGAATGTCATTGAAAGAAAATAAAAATAGGAAAGATATCGATAAAAATCTATTTATTTTTGTATTTTAGAAGTATTTTAAAAAAAATTAAATTATTATTTATTTTATTTTAGATAAAAAATACTTTTCAGAAGTTATAAAAAATTTAAAAATATCTTATTATTTATTAATTATATAAAATTTAGTTTTTAATCTTTTAAATTTATTTAAAATCTATATATAAGTATATAACTCAAATGATTATATATATATATGCTTGCTTTATACAAGCTAGGGTCCGCTCTCCAGGACAAAGAATAAAAGATAGTGTCCGTGGATACCATTCCATTTCGAGCATTCCGCCTCAAAGTCTCGCGGTTGACCATACAAGTCTTGCGGCTTCCGGTTTTTTTTAAAAAAAGAAAAAAAGAAAACAAATGTTTTAAACAATAAAAAAAAACTATATTTTCTTAAATCTAAGAATTCAAATCCAAGTGTTTTTCAATTTATGATGAAAAAAATAGATAAATTTGGATATTTATAAACTCTATTAAGTGAGAATATTTATTTAATACTGATCTAAGATAGTGTTATTGCTAAACTCTCTCCAAACTAAATTTCATGGATGCTCGTCTCTCTTTTCCATCATTTATTTTCTTTTATTTATAATTATTTTTTACTTTTCAAAATCTATATCTCAAATTAATTAACATTTTTATTTAAAAGTAAGATGACTTAGGGATATCTAAAAATACAATTTTAATAAAATAAACTTATAATTTTTTTTCAGTATTCTCTCTCCCTCTCTTACATCCACAGAGTTTCTTGAAGGATACAAAATATACTCAGAGCTTGTTTGGGAACGTGGCTGGTTGTGATTTTTTTAAAAAAATTAATTTATTTTATTTAATTTTTTTTATATTTTTGGATCGTTTTGTTGTGCTGATATTAAAAATAAATTTTTTAAAATAAAAATAATATTATTTAAATATATTTTAAAATAAAATAAAATATTTTTAAAAATAATTATTACTATAATAACAAGCACGTTATCAAATAATTGTTTTTTATAGAGGAATCTAATGTATTTTACGTCATCTATAATACATCATTTATAGAGGGACATGGCAAAACACTAGTTTGAATCTCATCCCCTATCTTGTAGACCAATGCAAATGTTGATTTTTCCTGCTTTCCAGAACAGTTTGATTTTTCTTTCTTGGTAGATGTTATCCTTTAATGTTTTTTTTTTCTCTGCATTGCTCTTGATCCAACGGCACTAGCAAACTGTGACACTTCTCCTATAAAAGCAGTCCTAAGCCCTCACAAATAATCACAACACACCAGCATTCTCAATCCATATTTCTTCACTATGAGTCGTTTTTCTTACTTATCGTTATTTCCCTGCTTCCTTCTTTTTGCCCATTTCTTCACCTTAAGCAACGCAGCTACTTTCGAAATCAGAAACCAATGCCCTTACACTGTCTGGGCCGCGGCTGTTCCCGGTGGTGGCCAAAGACTCGACCCAGGCCAATCATGGACCATCACCGCGAATGCCGGAACAACACAAGCCCGTATTTGGGGACGGACCAACTGCAATTTCGATGGGGCCGGGCGAGGGACGTGCGAGACAGGTGATTGCAATGGGCTCTTGCAATGCCAAGCCTTCGGGCAACCCCCAAACACACTGGCTGAATATGCCTTGAACCAATTCAACAACTTGGATTTCTTCGACATATCTCTTGTTGATGGGTTTAATGTTCCTATGGACTTCAGTCCAGTATCAGGCAACTGCCGCGGAATTAGGTGCGCAGCTGATATCAATGGACAGTGCCCAGATCCGCTCAGGGCCAGCGGAGGCTGCAACAATCCTTGCACTGTCTTCAAGACAGATCAATACTGTTGCAATTCTGGCAGCTGTGAACCAACAGATTACTCCAGGTTTTTCAATAAAACGATTTAAGCACTGCTCATGTTTGTTAGCTTCTTCCAACAAAACCATCTGTCTTTTGTTGACAAAACCATTCTTTCCTTCTTTGTTTAATCTTTGTTAAAATCTGTTGCTTCCAAGCACTTAACAAGAGGTAATCCAAAAGCATTATCAGATCAGCAAGGCATGCAATAGCACAGGTCAACAGAAAATACTGACCTTGTTCATACATGTTTATCAATATTGTAATAAATAAATACATAACTGATAATGAGGTGGATCAATAGAAAATTTCTCCCCTTTCATTTTCTTTTTTGGAAAATTCGTACTAGTGACCTTGTTCGTGACTAAACTGGGAAAGTCACCTCCATCTTCTAGCAGAAGCACCACCTTAAAACTAAAATTTACATGTTCTTCATCTCCTGGTTGAAGCAGTATGCAGGAGCTTGAGTCACCGAATCATCCGAAAGCACTGCGCCTACCTCAAAAGTTATCACGAGTGGAAATACCTGCAAATATGATCAGGTTGTGGTAAAAAATTACTATAACAGCAAACTACAAGGAATAACCAAATCAAATGAACATAAAGCACTGCAGCTTCTAATTAATCATAGCAATCATAAGTGATATCATACCATCCTTAAAATCCCATCTCACAGGCCTCTTCGTATAAACATCCTCATAGTACCATATAGTGTCGATCTTCTCCCATACATTGCGTAGATACCCATCAGTGACAGCAGTCCCTAGATATTCGGCTCCATCAAGAAAATCAGGCCTAGGAATACCCACATCATTAACCATAATCCGACAGCTATGAGGCTCACTTAAAGTGTAATAGAAGGTTGTCCCATTATTCCACTCCGTGTCATATAACAAAACAGATAGTTGTTTCTGTATTATATTCACATTGCGGCCTCGAGGCCAATCATACCACAGATTGGTGATTTGGAGGCGTGTTGAGCTCAAGTTCATATACAAAAGTGCATGGAATTGTTCAAGCCGTGGAGCAGGAATTGGGGTTTATGAGTACTCAGGCTCAGGCCATTGAAGTGAAGGGTTTATGAGTTGGAGGACTACGAGGGTTATCCTTACAAATTGTGTGTGGAATTGTAGCTTCATTTTTTTTTTTTTTTTGTGTTTGACTGGTTGTTGATCTCTTGCTAGTTTCTTCTTTATCTATAATAGCATGGATGTGCTAAATGGAAAGCTAAATATTAAAAAAATATTATTTTAGTTTTTTTTTTATGTTTATTTTGCACACTTTAAAGGAAGTGTTAAATAAAATATTAAAATATCTTTTCTCTCTCTCAAAGCATCTCCAATGAAGATGCTAAATGGATAGCCAAAAATAAAAAACTAATATTTTGGCTTTTCTTTACTTGTTTTTCATACTCCAAGGAAAAAGCCAAACAAATGCTAAAATGCCTTTTCTTTCCAACAAATGCTATTCTTAGAGCATCTCCAATGCAAAATGCTATTTTGAAAAGCTAAATTGATAAAATAGCATTTTGAATAGTGTAAATATAGCTTTTTTTACAATATCTATTCCAATGGAAAAAAGCCATTTGAAGAGCCATTTATATTGGAGTGAAAGAAACAAGTGTCTTATTATTTCTTAATAAATTTGATGTTATTTTTTTTTCCACATGGCTACATTTAATTGTTTATTTTTTTAGTGGCCCTACTTTGTTGGTTTTGGCTCTTTGAAGAGATATGTAGGAATAGCTTTTGTGGGAGAGAAAAACCATTTTAGCTTTTTGTTTGGCTTTCCCCTTTGAGTGTGCAAAACAAGCAAAGAAAAGCCAAAATATTAGTTTTTAATTTTTGGCTATCCATTTAGCTTCTTACATATCTCTCAAAAGAGCCAAAACTAACAAAGTGGGGCCAACAAAAGAATAAGCCAATTAAATCTAGCCATGTGGAAAAAAATAACATCAAAATCATTAAAAAAAAATAAAACATTTATTTATTCCACTCTAATAGAATTGGCTTTTCAAATGGCTTTTTTCCATTGGAATATACATGGTAAAAAAAGCTATATTTATACTATTCAAAATGCTATTTTATCAAGTTGCCTTTTTAAAATAGCATTTTTCATTGGAGATGCTCTCACAAATGCTATTTCTATATATCTCTCAAAAGAGCCAAAACCAACAAAGTGGGGCCATTAAAAAAATAAACCAATTAAATGTAGCCATGTAGAAAAAAAATAACATCAAACTTATTAAGAAATAATAAAACACTTGTTTCTTCCACTTCAATATAAATGGCTCTTCAAATGGCTTTTTTCCATTGGAATAGATATGGTAAAAAAAAGCTATATTTATACTATTCAAAATGCTATTTTATCAATTTAACTTTTCAAAATAGCATTTTGCATTGGAGATGCTATAAGAGTTGGAGGTCATGTTGAAGCGGATAATTAGCATGCCTAAATGTGTGGCTGTGAAGGGAGTTCTTGTATGGAGGCTCCTGTACCAAACTCGAAGAAACTAACCAAGCATCATTAAAAAAAATAAAGAAGAAGAAGAGGAGGGACTTTTACTTTTCATTTTATTTGTTTTGGATTTGTTTGTTTTTGTGGTTGAATTATGATTTTTTAAAATTATTTTTTTAAAATTAATTTTTTTGGTGTATTTAAATTATTTTGATGTATTGATGTCAAAAATAAATTTTAAAAATAAAAAATATTATTCAGATGTGTTTTTAAGTAAAAATACTTTGAAAAATAATCTCTCTTGTAATCTCAAACACGCTCTTCGAATCAAATCAATATTCATTTATTATTTTATAAATTCCCATGTGCCTTGGATCTGGTGGCCAAGTCAGACCCGAGTCTGAGTAGGTAATAATTAAAATGTTAAGACTTATATTTTTTTTTATTTTTTATAATATTGAGACTTATATGTTTTTTTATTTTTTTATAGGAAAAAAACATTTAAACTATCCATGAAGTATCCTAAACATAAATTCAAGTTCAAAAATTATTTATAAACAATAAATCATCACAAAAATCTAATTTAACGTTTTAGATCTAAAAATTCAAATCATATCTTTCTATTGAAATAGTTCATTTTTTATGTTTATGAATTTGTTATTCCTTCAATAAAAATTATATCTTCTCTCTTTTTCTCTCTCTGTTTTTTTTTATGAATTTTAATTTTTTATATATTTTTTAATTAAACTCAATGCAAAAAAAAACATTTATTTAATGAGTGTTTGTGATTTTTCACCGACGACAACATTATTTTATATTTTTTTAACAATACTGGACTATATGTGTTTAGTTTCATTATATATATTTTCATTTACAATACACATAAAAAATGGAAGTTTATTTTTGAATACTTTAAATAAATCACTTAGAAGTCAATATTTTTTTCATTCTTTCCTCTTCGAATATAAGAAATTTATAAAATAAATTGCATAAACAAAAAAGTGTTTGTAGTTAAGTTCTATTGCATATGAATAAAAAATCCTATTTGAATAAGACAATGTTTGTTTTTGCAGTCCAATCATGCTTTAAAAATTTTAAATTTTTTGACCCAGGCGCATGGATCAGGTGGGTTTGCCAGACCCATGCACCTGGATCTGGCAACCATGCCGATTAGTGCCTGAAATGAGTGTAAGAAAGATAAAAAATGACCATGTGTAACTTTCGGGTAAATTCCTGTATTTTGATTTACATTATTTTAAAAAAAGAGGGGATGAATAATTAAATAAATAATAATAATAAAAATAATAGAAATTAATGGAGTAGAAATATTATCTAAGAAGGTTAATGTTGGGAAAGGATGAAATTGAATAGGTCAAACTTTTGGGCTAAATGGTTTTAAAACAAAACAAAGAAGTCCTTAAATGAAAAGGGAGCAAAACTTGTAAATATATAAATAAGTGGGGAGTGGGAAATTAGCCATGTTGGTCGGCCATGTTAGGGCTTGTGAGGGAGAAGTAATTGAGTGAAAATTTATCAAAGTTCATCCAAAACAATTCACAAAAGAAGAAGAAGAAGAAGATAGAACTAGTGATTAAAGTATTCTAGAAAGGGTTTGAACAAGAAAATCTCAAAAGACGAAACAAGGAATTTTTCCTTAAAGGGGGTGGCATTGAGAGGAAAATAAAGGGGAAGGAGGAAATAAATTTTTGTGGTGATTTCAAGCTTCCCATTTCTTATTTCTTTGAGTTAGAAGGTAACAAATCCTTTCCACTCAATTAAATTGATGTATTTAGTGTATTAATATTTCATTTAATTGTATTAGTGTATAGTTATGGTATGAGTTGTGAGGTTGATTGGGTTAATCTATGAAATTGTGATGAATTAATGTTTAAATAAATGAAATAATAGCGGGTAATGTTTCAATTTGTGAAATTGAAGAAAAAATATTGGTTCTTTTTTTGAGAAGGGGTTTCGGCCTAGAAAAAAAATGAATGAAAATGTTGAATCAATAATTGATAATTAAATGAGTAATGTGGTAATGTTGATGATGAATAAATTATATTAGTGATGAGCTAATATTGTTGTTTGATAATTAAATAAATTATGCAGTAATGTTGATGATGAAGAAATTATATTAGTGATGAATTGATATTATTGATTGATAATTAAATGAGTTATGTGGTAATGTTGATGATGAAGAAATTATTTTAGTGATGAGTTGATATTGTTTGATTGTTAATTAAATGAGTTATGTGGTAATGTGTTGATGAAGTAATTAAATTAGTAATGAGTTGTTATTGTTGGGTTGATAATTAAAGTGGTTTTGTTGATGAAATAATTAAATTGATGACAAGTTGATTTTGTTGATATATAATTAAATTGGTGATGTGGTGACATTATTGATGTAATAATTTAATTGGTAACGAAATGAATCTACAGGAGTAGGCAAGGCTACAGGAACCACTCAGCAGACAGGTTCAGCCAACAGGACACAAATACTAGACAGATGTGTAACACCTTGAATATTTTTGTTTTTCTAAACTTTAGATATTTAAATTATCTCCACGATCAATGAAATTTTATGCAAATGACATTGGGCTGATATGTAAATTTTACTCATAAAGCAAATGACATTGGTTGTGTGCCGGGCTACGAAATTTAGAAATTATTTAAAGCACTGCGCCTACCTCAAAAGTTATCACGAGTGGAAATACCTGCAAATATGATCAGGTTGTGGTAAAAAATTACTATAACAGCAAACTACAAGGAATAACCAAATCAAATGAACATAAAGCACTGCAGCTTCTAATTAATCATAGCAATCATAAGTGATATCATACCATCCTTAAAATCCCATCTCACAGGCCTCTTCGTATAAACATCCTCATAGTACCATATAGTGTCGATCTTCTCCCACACATTGCATAGATACCCATCAGTAACAGCAGTCCCTATATATTCGGCTCCATCAAGAAAATCAGGCCTAGGAATACCCACATCATTAACCATAATCCGACAGCTATGAGGCTCACTTAAAGTGTAATAGAATGTTGTCCCATTATTCCACTCCGTGTCATATAACAAAACAGATAGTTGTTTCTGTATTATATTCACATTGCGGCCTCTAGGCCAATCATACCACAGATTGGTGATTTGGAGGCGTGTTGAGCTCAAGTTCATATACAAAAGTGCATGGAATTGTTCAGGCCATGGAGCAGGAATTGGGGCTGATGAGTACTCTGGCTCAGGCCATTGAAGTGAAGGGTTTATGAGTGGGAGGACTATGAGGGTTATCTTTATAAATTGTCTGTGGAATTGTAGCTTCATTTTTCTTTTTTGTGTTTGACTGGTTGTTGATCTTTTGCTAGTTTCTTCCTTATCTATAAGAGTGAGAGGTGAGAGGTGATAGGTGCAAAATATACATATGTTTTTATTCCTTTTACAATATGCTTTTTAAGGTATTTTGAACTAATTCAAGTTGATTGTAAGTTATTTTTATAAGTTTGGCATGCAGAAAAGAGTTCGTGAATTAATCGCTAAAAGATAAGAAATTCTGCATTTTATGTTTTGGATCTAGCTTTTTGTGACAGGTTTTTTGTCAAGTTAGAGTTCCAGAATAAGAATATAGACTTAATCTAAGTTGAAATACACATGTCAAGCTTTTCAGGAAGATATTATGAGCAAAAATCTGATATCATTTGAATCTTGAATCAGACCTACAAACTCGGCCAGAATCCTTCTCGCAAAGAGAATTCTCTGTTTTCACACTAGATATTCAAACGAGAATATCTTTAGCTTCTGATATCGAAATCAGGCTATTCAAAAACCCAAATTCATCTACACATACAGGACTACAACTTTCATGAGGACTTAAAGTCAGATAAAATCATTTTGATGGACAGAATCAGGACGCAATCTGGTTGGTCGAGATAGGTCTCCCGATTTGATTCGAAAACTAACAATGTCGAGCATCCCAATTCGACTGAGAGTCTGACATAAGAACAGTGGGTCTTAGGACCCAATAAAGGTTCAAATAAATCCTTTAACATGTCATGAATGAAAAAATATAGTTGGGATGGTCGGATATTGCAAAAAACTAAGTCAGAATCAAAGTCTAAATTGCAATAGAGTTGGTATTGCAATAGAATTGTGACAGCAGCAGAATCAGTTTTCAACATAAATTATGAGAGATTCATCCAACCTTAAAGTCCAGATAAAGAAGGAACGAATTTAGCATCATGAAGACTTCTAATTAGCCTATGAGGTTATCTTGGTTTCATGACTCGGGTAGTGAATTTTGCTGGTTAACCTAGTCGATTTGAGTTTTTTTCTTTTTTATAATGGATATTTTTTTTAATTTCATCATTCAGCATGAAGTTGATTATGAATTAGGCTTCATAATTTATTTATTTGCTTTTTATAAGTTTATCCCGATCTTAGGACTCGAGTCAAGTGTTTTGCAGATTAATCTAGGTAGACTCGGGTCTTTTTTTTATGTCTTATTTTTAAATTGATTTTTTTTAAAACTTTTAACCTTCAACAATGAGTTTAATGAAAATTGGGTTTCATGATTTGTTTTTTTTATGGGATTATCATAATCTCATGATCTTAGTCGTAGGTGTGGCAATTAACTCGGATTGACTTAGGTCATTTTTTATTTACTTTCTATGAGGTTATTCTAATCTCATGACCTGGATCATAGATTTGGTAGGTTAACCTGAGTTAATTTTTTTTGTTATTTTTAATTAATCTTTTTTTAATTACTTTCTTTAACATTGAGTTGATTGAGAATTGAACTTCATAATTTGTTTTGATTTGCTTTATATGAGGTTATCATAGTCTCATGAATCAAGTTGAGGATTTGTCATTTTAACCCGAATTAGCGCGGATTGATTCAATATATTATTGTTTTAATATTAAAAAAAAAGATATTATTTTTAATTTTTATGAATCAAAATATGTTTTTACCAGTTGTTCGAGTTGTTTTTAGATCTATCAAGCTAATTAAATCACATCATGTCAATCTTTACACAATTTAATTTTTTCTTTACTACAAAAATTTTAGTAATACCTATATATTTTTTTTATATTAAAAAAAAATAATTTAACCAAGAGCATAGTGCAAATCGACGTAAGCCATTATTTCAGTGAGGACAAGTCCACTGTTTCTGTAGAAAATTGCTCCCCACTTTGTGTAAATTTTCCACCATTATTTTTCCACACTTATTAATTAGTCTTCCATTGTGTTTCTAAGAAACCACTCAATACTTGCCCGTTGTTTCTTTTTCCAATTCCAACTCTCTGGTCCTCCTTTATATGCTTTCTTTATTAAAATAAAATAAAATAAAATAAAAATGGATAAGCAAATCATCTCGGATAACGGTTTTTTCCACGTGATTTTTTAATTATTATTAAATTGATTTGAACATATTAATATTTTTATATTTTTTTAAACAGTAAAATGACATCTTTTAAAAACATAAAAATATATATATATTAAACTTGTGTGAACTGATTAGTGAACTGATTCAATTATTCTTAAAATAAAAAAAGATTTCTTAAGCTAGAGTTAAGGGTTTTCATGTATTTTCAACTTATAATCAAGTAGAGCGAGGAATAATTCAGTATTTTAATAAATATTAAATATTATTTAAAAAAGATATTGGGTTGTCTCGGATTATCCCAATTTTTATGTTTTTAATTTATTTATTATTATTATATTTTTATATTCATATTATTAAATCTAATTGAATCAACTACTTGAGTCTTATATATATATATATATATATATATATATATATGATCTTAGCATCTTTTTATATTAAGAAAAAAATGGATCGGCACAGTACTTTACGTATCTAATACAAGCTAAAGCGGACTACTCTCCACAATTGCTTATAAAAATATTGGTGGTGGATATTATTCCATTCCGTGCATTAATTTCTTATTGCCATCAAAATCAATAGCGCTTGCTTGACCCTTGTAAGTTTTGCTCTGGTCGATATTTTTTAAACCTGTCTTTCGGTTGTTGGCTTGTTGCCGCTTCCCCTTTGTGTATGTGAAGCAGGCTTCGGTTTTTTTTTTTTTGAAAAAATAAATCAAATAATAAAAATAAAAATAAAACTATATTTTCTTAAATTTAAGAATTCAAATCGAATTTATGATGATAAAATGGGTAAATTTAGGTATTTAGAAGCTCCATTAAATAAGAATTTTTATTTAATAATAATCTTAAATAATGCTATTGCTAAATTCCCTCCAAACTAAATTCTACACATGTTCCTCTCTTTTCTTCATCTTTTATTTTATTGCCATAAGTGGAATGTCATTGAAAGAAAATAAAAATAGGAAAGATACCCATAAAAGTCTATTTATTTTTATGTTTTAGAAGTATTTTTAAAAAAATTAATTTTTTCAATTTAAATTAATATTTTTTTTTAGTATTTTCAATCATTTTAATGAGTTGATATTAAAAATAATTTTTTAAAAATAAAAAAATATTATTTTAATATATTTTCAAACAAAAAAATATTTTAAAAAATAATTATTATTATATTTTCATATACTTTTTCCTCAAACTCCAAAATTCCACGGAGTGTCGTTAGTATTCAGATATTGATGGCGCTCTGACAATCAACTATAGTTAAAGAGGAACCCACCCATGTAGAAAAAAATTGTTTGCAGGCTATTTGAAAGAGAGCCATAACTTCGTGCGGTGGTTCCTGAGTCTTCTCTGTGAACATGCCCGCAGCCACCCTCGCGTTGCTGGGGACGAAAGACTCTCTCTCTACGTCTTTACCCCACAAAAAGGAATTCTACATAGAAAAGAGGGGCCATCAACTATACTAATTGCATTTAAATAGTGTTTTTGAAATTTCTACAATTCTACTCTACCTTCTCTCCCCCACTCTACACACCCAATGAGGTTAGAAATTTGGTAGAGACGAGACAGTATATATATATATATATATGCGCTTCAATATAGTATTTGTATGAATTATCATTAACTTTAATCCTTCAAGGTTAATCTGCCACACTTCTCTTCTATAGGCTTCAATTTATAAATTATTTTCTAAATTTTTTTGTGTTATTTTATTATTAAAAAAATTAACCAATAATAAACACTTTTTCAATCAAAAAAAATTTAGTTTAATTTTTAGAAAAATATTTTTATTTTTTTTAAGTGGAAAAATACTTTTCAGAAGTGGTAAAAAATTTAAAAATATTTTATTATTTATTAATTATATAAAATTTAGTTTTTAATCTTTTGAATTTATTTAAAATCTATATATAAGTATATAACTCAAATGATTATATATGCTTGCTTTATACAAGCTAGGGTCCTATTGCCATTCCATTTCGAGCATTAATTTCCTATTGCCGTCAGTCAAAGTACTCAATAGCGACTGACCATACAAGGTTTGCTCTGGTCAAGAGTTTTTTTACCTTGTCTTGCGGCTTCGGGTTTTTTTTTTATTTAAAAAAAGCTATTTTAAACAATAAAAAAAACTATATTTTCTTAAATCTAAGAATTCAAATCCAAGTGTTTTTCAATTTATGATGAAGAAATAGATAAATTTAGATATTTAGAAACTCTATTAAATGAGAATTTTCATTAAATATTGATCTAAGATAATATTATTACTAAACTCTGTCCAAACTAAATTTCATGGATGGTCATCTCTCTTCTCCATCATTTATTTTTTTGTATTTTTAATTATTTTTTACTTTTCAAAATCTATAGCTCAAATTAATTAATAGTTTTATTTAAAAGTAAGATGACTTAGGGATATCTAAAAATACAATTTTAAAAAAAGATACTTATAATTTTTTTTCTAGTATTCTCTCTCCTTCTCTTACACTCACATAGTTTCTTGAAGGAAATATACTCGGAGCTTGCTTGGGAACGCGGCTAGTTGCGAGTTCTTAAAATTTTTTAATTTGTTTTATTTAAAATTATATTTTTTATATTTTTGGATTGTGATGTGCTCATATTAAAAATAAAAATTCTAAAATAAAAAATATTATTTAAATATATTTTCAAGTAAAATAAAATATTTTCAAAAATAACTATTCCTATAATAACAAACACGTTCTCAAATAATTGTTTTTTATAGAGGGATCTAATGTATTTTACGTCATCTATAATACATCATTTATAGAGAGGGACATGGCCAAACACTAGTTTCAATCTCATCCCCCTGTCTTGTAGACCAATGCAAATGTTGATTTTTCCTGCTTTCCAGAACAGTTTGATTTTTCTTTCTTGGTAGATCTTATCCTTTAATGTTTTTTTTTTTCTCTGCATTGCTCTTGATCCAACGGCACTAGCAAACTGTGACACTTCTCCTATAAAAGCAGTCCTAAGCCCTCACAAATAATCACAACACACCAGCATTCTCAATCCATATTTCTTCAGTATGAGTCCTTTTTCTTACTTAGCATTGTTTCCCTGCTTCCTTCTTTTTGCCCATTTCTTCACCTTAAGCAACGCAGCTACTTTCGAAATCAGAAACCAATGCCCTTACACTGTCTGGGCCGCGGCTGTTCCCGGTGGTGGCCAAAGACTCGACCCAGGCCAATCATGGACCATCACCGCGAATGCCGGAACAACACAAGCCCGTATTTGGGGACGGACCAAGTGCAATTTCGATGGGGCCGGGCGAGGGACGTGCGAGACAGGTGATTGCAATGGGCTCTTGCAATGCCAAGCCTTCGGGCAACCCCCAAACACACTGGCTGAATATGCCTTGAACCAATTCAACAACTTGGATTTCTTCGACATATCTCTTGTTGATGGGTTTAATGTTCCTATGGACTTCAGTCCAGTATCAGGCAACTGCCGCGGAATTAGGTGCGCAGCTGATATCAATGGACAGTGCCCAGATCCGCTCAGGGCCAGCGGAGGCTGCAACAATCCTTGCACTGTCTTCAAGACAGATCAATACTGTTGCAATTCTGGCAGCTGTGAACCAACAGATTACTCCAGGTTTTTCAAGCAGAGGTGCCCTGACGCTTATAGTTATCCTAAAGATGACCAGACAAGCACCTTCACCTGTCCCGGTGGAACTAATTACAGGGTTGTATTCTGCCCTTGAAGCAGTTTTAAGCCAGGAATTTAATGGTGTAAAATGAGAATAAGGACCTTTGCTCGATTCACTTCTGACGGTGTGAATTGCTGCCAAGGTCACATGCTTATTATAATGAAAATATACTACAATAGTAACAGTGGCAAGACCCTTTATTTGCTCTAGCTGTTAAATACCCAAACAAAGTGTGTTTCATCCTTTCGTGAGCATATGCAGCCCAGAAGCACTTTCTTCATTTTTAACCATAGGAAACTACAAAATACAACTATGCTGCAAGCAATTACCTAAAATAAAACGATTTAAGTACTACTCATGTTTGTTAGCTTCTCCCAACACGGTAATCCATTTCCTTTTATATTAATCACCTGTCTTTTGTTGACAAAACCATTCTTTCCTTCTTTGTTTAATCTTTGTTAAAATCTGTTGCTTCGAAGCACTTGACAAGAGGTAATCCTAAAGCATTATCAGATCAGCAAGGCATGCAATAGCACAGGTCAACAGAAAATACTAAAGGAGAGGTAAATTAAAATTGTAATAAATAAATACATAACTGATAATTAATGAGGTGGATCAATAGACAATTTCTCCCCATTCATCTTCTTTTTTGGATAATTCGTACTAGTGACCTTGTTCGTGACTAAACTGGGAAAGTCACCTCCATCTTCAAGCAGAAGCACCACCTTAAAACTAAAATTTACATGTTCTTCATCTCCTGGTTGAAGCAGTACGCAGGAGCTTGAGTCAAGGAATCATCCCAAAGCACTGCGCCTACCTCAAAAGTTATCACATGAGTGGAAATACCTGCAAATATGATCAGGTTGTGGTCAAATATTACTAAACAGCAAGCTACAAGGAATAACCATAATCAAATGAACATAAAGCACTGCAGCTTCTAATTAATCATAGTAATCATAAGTGATATCATACCATCGTTAAAATCCCATCTGACAGGCCTCTTCGTATAAACATCCTCATAGTACCATTTAGTGTCGATCTTCTCCCATACATTGCATAGATACCCATCAGTGACAGCAGTCCCTAGATATTCGGCTCCATCAAGAAATTCTGGCCTAGGAATACCCACATCATTAACCATAATCCGACAGCTATGAGGCTCGCTTAAAGTGTAATAGAAGGTTGTCCCATTATTCCACTCCGTGTCGTATAACAAAACAGATAGTTGTTTCTGTATTATATTCACATTGCGGCCTCTAGGCCAATCATACCACAGATTGGTGATTTGGAGGCGTGTTGAGCTCAAGTTCATATACAAAAGTGCATGGAATTGTTCAGGCCATGGAGCACGAATTGGGGCTGATGAGTACTCTGGCTCAGGCCATTGAAGTGAAGGGTTTATGAGTTGGAGGACTACGAGGGTTATCCTTACAAATTGTGTGTGGAATTGTAGCTTCATTTTGATAAAATGAGTTTCACTCTACGAATTTTATTCATAATATTTGTATACTGATTTCAAGTTAATTAATTCATGAATACATCTGCCTTTATATAGCAGTAAGCAGTAGAAACTATTCCTTGACTTCTACGGAAAGACCCCTGTAATTGCGGTTTGTTACAAACAAATTCCTAACTGATATAACCATATTCTGCATGAGTAACAGCAAGGTGAAGTTAACATAATGTTAACACCCCCTCTCAAATTGGTGCATAAATATCATTCATGCCCAATTTGTCAAGATTGGTATGAAAAACTTGGCTGGATATCTTTCACAAGACATCTGCAAGCTAATCTTGCGATCGAATATGAGGAACTTTGATAATTTTTGCTTCCAATTTTTCCTTGATAAAATGTCTATCAACTTCAACATGCTTAGTTCTATCATGTTGGACAGGGTTATGAGCAATGTCGCATGCTGCCTTGCTATCACAATACAATCTCATAGGACTTGTCTGCTCAACCTGTAATTCCTGCATTAAATTTTTTATCCATAATAATTCACATATCGCTTTGGCCATTCCCCTGTATTTAGCTTCAGCTGAGGATCTAGCTACTACTTCTTGTTTCTTACTTCGCCAGGTGACCAAGTTTCCACCCACAAATGTGAAATATCCCGATGTAGATCTTCGATCCTGTATTGACCCTGCCCAATCAGCATCGGTATATCCATCAATCTTTAAGTTGTCTCCCTTTTTAAATAGAATTCCTTTACCTGGAGATGATTTCAAGTAGCGCAAGATACGGGTGACAGCTTTCATATGTTCTTCACTAGGGGAGTGCATAAACTGACTGATTACACTTAAAGCATAAGCTAAATCAGGTCTGGTATGTGCAAGATACATTAATCTTCCCACTAGTCTCTGATAACGTTCTTTATTAGTGTGGATTTGTTGTGGATGTATACTCAGTTTCAGGTTTTCTTCTATAGGAGTGCTGACAGGACTACAAGCTGTCATACCTGTTTCTTTTAACAAATCTAGGGCATACTTTCGTTGAGACAAAAAAATAACTTCTTTCGATCTTGATACTTCAATACCAAGAAAGTATTTTAAGTAACCTAGAGATTTCATTTCAAATTCCTGGGCAAGACGATTCTGTAATGCTTTCTGCTCTCCAGGATTATTTCCGGTTACTATCATATCATCCACGTATACGATTAGAGCTGTGACTTCTCCCCCTTTTGTTTCCAGGAATAACGTATGGTCTGAGTTGCTTTGCTTGTATCCAATGGATTTCATGAAATTAGTGAACCTCCCAAACCATGCTCTTGGAGATTGCTTTAACCCGTATAGGGATTTCTTTAACCTGCATACCTTTGTGCTTCCTTTGATTTGCATAATACATCCAGGAGGTAATTCCATATATACTTCTTCTTGGAGATCCCCATGTAAAAATGCGTTTTTATGTCAAGTTGATATAGGGGCCAGTCAAGGTTCACGGCCAAGGATAGTAGGATACGAACAGTATTTATCTTGGCCACTGGTGCAAATGTTTCCATATAATCAATCCCATAAGTTTGAGTGTACCCTTTGGCGACAAGCCTTGCTTTAAACCTTTCAATGGTGCCATTCGCTTTGTGTTTAATGGTAAACACCCACCGGCATCCAACCGGTACCTTTCTGCAGGAAGTTCAACCACTTCCCATGTATAATTTTTTTGAAGGGATCTCATTTCTTCATTCATGGCCTCTTTCCATCTTGAATCTGTTATGGCTTCCTGCACACTGTTAGGAATAGATATAGCAGATATTTGATTCATAAAAGTTTCATTTTCCTTTGATAATCTATGGTAGGACACAAAATTACTCATAGGATAATGAGGTTTAGAGGTGAGAAGTGGTTCATACGCAGTTTTGGGTTTTCCTCTTGTGGTTCTGTGGGGTAGAATCTTGAGTTGAGTTTCAGAACTTACTTGAGGTTCAGTTACAGATTCAAACTCAGGACATAATTGAAGTGGGGAAGTTGGCAACTAAGGTACCTGAGTTTCTTGTTGCAGTACCTCTATTTGGTTTTCTTCACTGCCAGTGGTTTGTTGTGGTTCTGCTTCTATATATTCTTCACTATTTCCATCTTGCATGGTATGTGAAGATGTATCACTAGAATGCTTATCTCTTGTAACATATAGGTCATCATAACATGTCTGCCAGTTACCCTTGTTGTGCTCCTGACTTGAGGATTCAGGGGCAAAGTAATACATTATATTTTCATGGAATACAACATCAAGCGTGACGTAGAGTTTCTGAGTTGGTGGATGATAGCAACGATAACCTTTCTGATGCTGGGCATAACCAACAAATATGCACTTGAGTGCTCGTGGTTCCAGCTTATTCCTTAATGGTTTGTGAAGATGAACAAAAGCTGTACATCCAAAAACTCTTAGTTGCAAATGTGACACAAAGAGAGAACATATTGTTTTATGAAGAACACTTAATGGGGTCTGAAATCCTAATGTGCTTGAGGGTATCCGGTTAATAAGATATGTTGCTGCTGTGATAGCTTCACCCCAATATTTAGTTGACATATGAGCTTCAAATAAAGAGGCTCGAACAACTTCAAGAAGCTGGCGGTTCTTACGTTCCGCAACCCCATTTTGTTGAGGGGTGTAAGGGCAAGTGGTTTGGTGAACAATTCCATGATTAATCAGATATTGTTTCAACTCCTGATTAATGAATTCTCCACCATTGTCGCTACGGAGAACCTGTATTGCAGAACTATATTGTGTGGCTACCATGTTATGAAATTGTTTGAATAATGAACTTACTTCACTTTTGCATTTCATTAGGCAAATCCATGTCATACGTGTGTGATCATCAATAAAGGAAATAAACCATCGTTTACCATTAAGAGAGCAGGTATTTGCTGGACCCCATACATCTGAATGTACAACCATAAACGGTGCTGGGCTTTTATTCATGCTGTTTTGAAATGGAACCCGATGGCTTTTAGCCAATTCACACACATCACATTTAAACTCTGTGTCGTCGTAGCTGCACAAAGAGTTTCGGCATTAATTTCTTCAAATATCCAAAGGATGAGTGACCTAAACGTTTATGCCATAACCAAATTTCAGAGTTTGCAGCAGATTCAGAGTTTGCAGTAGATTTATTCATGGAGAATGCTTGAGCTAACTGGTGACAACTTGCTGGTGTTAAATCCAGATAATAGAGCTTTCCCCTTCTAGTACCATAACCAATTGTCTTCCGAGTTTGAATATCCTTGAAAACACAAAGGTTAGGCCAAAAAATAACAATGCATTGCAGAGCAAGAGTTATTTGAGCAACTGAAAGTAAATTATAATTAAGAGTTGGAACAACTAATACGGAGTCAAGACTTATATTTTCGTAAGGATGATAGAACCTTCTCCATTAACAGTACGATGAGGTATCATTTGCTTGAGGATATAATATATTGTTCGATGGTTTAAAAGATTGAAGCCACAATTTGTCAAAGGTCATATGGTCAGTAGCTCCGGAATCAATTATCTAATCATTTTTACTACTAAGAGTGGAGGTATGAAAGACTTTACCAGATTCTTCCTTTGTGAGTGTTGAAGGAAGTTGATGTTCTGCCACAGATTCTTCCTTAGTCGTGAGACTGGTCATTGTTTTGATTGAAGGATGTTCCCGCCACCGCAACTAAAGCATGAGTATTTGGTTTTGAGTTTCGTTTACGAGGTGCTTTAGCAGGATCCCACCATTCTGGATACCCAATTAGTTCATAGCATTTCATCTTTGTATGTCCAGTCTCACCACAGTGTGTGCAAACATATTCTGATTTTGCCTTTCCAATTTCATAGCTACTGTTCTGGGTTTCTGATGTCCGAATTTTTTCAATGGTAGGGCCATTTGATCGGTATATTCTTGGCTTACCTCGTCGTGCCATCATTGCAGATGATTCAGCATGACCAGCTCCAGTTTCATTGTTTAAAGTAGCTCTCGAACAAAGATCACGGCGTACATAAGCATGAGCTTCTTCAAGATCCAAGTATCGGATCTTTTCTAAGAATTTCCCCTTGGATTTGTTCAAATTCTGCATCCAATCCATTTAAGAAAATATGTACCCGTAATCTTTCAACAGATCTTCTGTAAGTAATAACATCATCCGGGTCTTTCATTTCAGTTCTATCGCGATGATCCAGTTCTTGGAAGATTTCCATAAGATCACCATAATATGTTGACAGTGGTCGTCCCATCTGTTTTGTGGAGAAGGCTTTCTGGTTAAGTGAAAAAAGTTGTGATTCGTCTGATCCATCGTAGAAGGCTTTAGACAAGGCATTCCAAATTTCTCGTGCAGTGCGTAGTCGGATGTATCTTTTCATGATGTCTGGTGACATAGACGTTAGCAACCATCCTTTAACTTTTTGATTTTCTGCATACCATCTTGAATAACCAACATCGGTATCTTGTGGTGGTTGTGTTTTGCCCATAATATATTCAAGCTTTTCTCTTCCCCGCAACTGCATTTCCATGATCCGAGACCATACATCGTAATTAGTTTCAGTGAGAATAACACTTGGTTGTGAATCCGAGTTTTCGGTTTGTACATGGATAATGGGTGTCGATTCTGTTGTTTTATCATTCATCATAAAAAATTAAGAATGATAGAAAAGAAAGTGATCTCGGGATGCAAGAAAAGGAAATATTCAAGAATAGATTTCAAGATCGAATGCGAAAATATTGAAGAACAGATTGCAAGATTTAGAGTGCAGAAGAACAGGTGAATGATTGTATAGGCAAACGTTTATTTTGTTTTCCTTTTTTTTTTTTCTTTAGAAGAGAGAAAGGTGATAAGGATGCAAGATTGACAGAGATAATGCAGGATTTACGAATAGAGGTACTGATTGTAAAAAAAAAAAAAAACTGATTGGATGGTGAAGGAAACTGAGAAAGATACACAAACAGAGAAAGAGACGATACATGTACAGGAAAGCTTTATCAAGAAGGAGATTTCAGGGGAAAGATATATCAGAAGTGCATTTCCATGCTCTGATACCATGATAAAATGAGTTTCGCTCTACGAATTTTATTCATAATATTTGTATATTGATTTCAAGTTAATTAATTCATGAATACATCTGCCTTTATATAGCAGTAAGCAGTAGAAACTATTCCTTGACTTCTACGGAAAGACCCCTGTAATTGCGGTTTGTTACAAACAAATTCCTAACTGATATAACCATATTCTGCATGAGTAGCAGCAAGGTGAAATTAACATAATGTTAACACATTTTTCTTTTCTTTTTTGTGTTTGACTGGTTGTTGATCTCTTGCTAGTTTCTTCTTTATCTACAAGGGTGGGAGGTCACGTTGAAACGGATAAATAGCATGCCTAAATGTGTGGCTGTGAAGGGAGTTCTTGGATAAATAGCATGCCTAAATGTGTGGCTGTGAAGGGAGTTCTTGTATGGAGGCTCCTGTACTAAACTCGAAGAAACTAACCAAGCATCATTAAAAAAAATATAAAGAAGAGGAGGGACTTCTAGTATTCATTCTATTTTACACTCTGTTTGTTTTTGTGATGCAAATTTTAAAAAAAATATATTTTTTTTAATTAATTTTCTTGATACATTTTAATTATTTTAATGTTAAAAATAAATTTTAAAAAATAAAAAAATATTATTCTTAAAAAAAGACTTTAAAAAGTAATCTTTCTTACCATCTCAAACATGCTATTAAAATCAAACCAATATTCATTTATTTATTTTATTCAATGGTATTTTATAAATTCTTGATTGGTTTGAAGAGTTTTACTTGATATTTTGAAAGTTTTTGATTGATTTTGATAATTTTTCATAATTTCCCTCTTGATTTCATAATTTCACAAATAAATGACATGAAAAGCAATTCTGGATTAAATTTACAAGAAACAGAATCCAACTTCAGAATTAAGTTCAATTCGCTGCATCTATTATTAGTGAGAACTCTATTGCGTATTATTTCCGATGAAGATGATTAGATAGAAGGAAAAAGGAAAAAAAAAAAAAAGGGGGGGGGGTGGGGGGCTCTAGTCATCTGTCTATGTGCCATTTTCTACAGTGCAGACTGGAAAATCATCTCAGCAAGTTCCTGCAAATGGCACAAATATCTTGAATTAGATTCCAGTCTCATTCTAATAATTCAAATTTTAAGAACAAAAGCAGTAAATCTGATTTTCCAGGAAAGCAACAGTTGAGGAAACAAAAATTTAAAGGGAATATGGATTCAATTAACAAAGAAAATAAAACAAGCTGGAGGTTCGTAACAAAAGCTCAACCAGCACTTTCTAAAAGCACTGCATACTTTTATTTTTAACTTCTCATGCTAAAATCTGTTGGATAGTAATTCGGAAAATTCTTGAAGTTCATGGATTATCTAGGAGTTTAGCCAAAGGAATTGATGCATTTTGATCTTCTATGTTGAATGGATTATCTACCATGCATATAGAATGGAATAATCCTAGACTTAGCATAAATAAGAAATCATGGCTATTATGTATTTCAAGTCTGTAGATTTCCTCTCTGAGAGAATAAAATATGAGATGTGTTGCCAACATATGTTTCCATAATTATAGGAAATAAATCCTACAAAATTATATCACTGATATATAAAGGGAAAGCCAGCAGTTTTTCCATCACGTTTCCTGCTAGAACTCATGGACAAACAAAAAATCCATTCAGTCTTTCAATCTATAATATCTGCATAAAAGGGTCGGATGCATGGTGATGGATGTTTTGCAATTGCTGAAGCAAAAATTGTTACTATCCAAATACCTGCTTAGCAGATGGAACCTTGGGTTCACCCCATTTCATGGCCAGCTTCTCAAGCGTTTCAAAATCTCCCTTACCAGCCTGTTGGAAGATGCATTACTTGTTAGCCACAGGGGAAATTAAAAAACATGACAAAATAGGAATAAGAAGCATGTTACCTCCACTCGTGCCCCGATTTCTGTATCAAAACTCTGATAGCGTTTGCGAACAAGCTCAGCCAATGAACCATCCTTTTTTCCGCAGCAAACAAATTCAAAGGCATCAAAATCAAGATAATAAAAACACCTTCCATGAGAAGTTCGTAGAGAAGATGAAAATTAAAGATCTCACCTGAATCAACTTGGCAGCACTTTGGAGTCCACGAGCCAGGGTATCCATTCCACTAAAATGAGCAAGGAATATGTCCTCAACCTCTGTACTCTCTCTTCGCCTAAAGAATCACATAATCAAGGTCGTCACATAAGGTCTTCATTCTAAAGCTGAAGGCAATACATCAAAATTGATAAAAATTTATAATTTATTATGATTTATTTTATACGTGGTTAACTCAGTCTTATAAATTATGTTTTTATATTTATGTTATTAAATTAGATGAATCTATTAAATTCAATTGAATTTTTTAGATATAATCTTAGCATCTTTTTATATTAAGAAAAAAATAGATCGGCCCACTTTACGTATCTAATACAAGCTAAAGCCGCCGACTCTCCACAATTGCTTATAAAAATATTGTTGGTTGATATCATTCCATTCCGAGCATTAATTTCTTATTGCCATCAAAATCAATGGCGCTTGACCCTTGTAAGTTTTGCTCTGGTCGATATTTTTTTAACCTGTCTTTCGGTTGGTGGCTTGTTGCCGCTTTCCCTTTGTGTATGTGAAGCAGGCTTCTGTTTTTTTTTTTAAAAAAAATAAATCAAATAATAAAAATTCAAAAAACTATATTTTCTTAAATTTAAGAATTCAAATCGAATTTATGATGATATAATTGGTAAATAGGTATTTATAAGCTCTATTAAATAAGGATTTTCATTTAATAATGATCTTAGATAGTGCTATTGCTAAATTCCCTCCAAACTAAATTCTACACATGTTCCTATCTCTTCTCCACCTTTTATTTTATTTTCTTTTTGAATTATTTCTTACTTTTCAAAATCTATAGTTCAAATTAATTAACATTTTTATGTAAAAGTAAGAAGATGGCTTAGAATTATGAAATATCTAAAAATGCAATTTTGAAAAGAAAGAGTTATTAGTTTCTCCTGTCCACTCTCTCACCGTCACTTCAAAACTGAAGGGACAAGGTCCCCGATCGATTCATGCCAAGTTTAATAACATTGATGTATAATTAAGTGGAATGTCGTTGAAAGAAAATAAAAATAGCAAGATATTGATTATAGCCTGTTTGTTTTTATATTTTAAAAGTATTTTAAAAAAAATTAAATTTTTATTTAAATTGAAGGAGGATAAAATTAAAAAAAATCTAATTTTATAAATTGTTTCAAATAAAATAAATATCAATAAAAAAATAAGGATCAAATTTGATAGATAAACAATTTTAATTAAAAAATAATAAAAGAAAAGCAAATAATAATAAGAAAAATGAGGACTAAAATTGAAATAAAAACCAAATTAAATCAAATTCTAAAGGATGAAATTGAAAAGAGAAATATTCAAAACAAAATATATAGCAATCAAAAGATCAAGAACCAAATTTTATATAATAAATAAATAATAAGATATTTTTGAATTTTTTACAACTTCTAGAAAGTGTTTTCCGCTTAAAATAAAAGAAAAATATTTTTCTAGAAACTAAGCTAAATTTTTCTTTGATTGTAAAATATATTTGATTGACCAATTTTTCTAATGGTAAAAAAATACAAGAAAATTTAGAAAATTATTTATAAAAAATGATTTTCCATAAAAACAAATCCTAAGAGTCACTTATTCTTTGGTAGGCGTAGAGAAGAGAAGTGGGGCAGATTAACCTTGAAGGATTAAAGTTTCATTTTATTTTCTTGATTTCAAGGTAAGAAAAATGAATCCTTTTATTTAGAAAGATCTTGGATTGATTAAGTTTTTTCTATATGAAAGGTGCATAAATGTAAGGAGATTTAAAAAGTTTTTGTTTGAATTATCAAATATAATGAAAATAGTAGATTATATGGTATTGTAAGATGAATTAAGATTACTTAATGGTCTAAAAGCATGAGGTTACCAATTAAAAATAAAAGAGAGAAATTGTCAGTTTAGGTATTTGACAAGGTTTCTGTTCAATTTAAAACCTGTATTGAATAGATGTATTTTTTTATCTAAATTTTATATGTAAGAAACATTTACTCTATCTTATTTCTAACACCATAAATGACATATTAATCCAGTTTTTTTTTAGAGAAAGTTATAGTGAAAATAGTAAAAGATATGCAAACTTGGGCTAAAAAATAACATGCCAGATTAACTCGGGTTACTCTGCTCAAATCATGAATAGCGACTTGGGCCGAGTTATTTGGTGGAACGGGTTTAATAAGAAACCATGGATATAAACCTCATTTAGCCTAAGGTTTTAGATATAAATTTTAATTTTTTAAGATGGGATACATCTAGGTGCTTGTTTATAATAACTAAAAGAAAACTTAAAAGAGATTAGATATTTACGGTGCATGCATTCACATTTTACCATGGATTGACACAACTATTTTTTCCTTTGAAAACAGAACCACATAATTTAGCTTGAGAGGTGATACGATTTTTTTCATAGGATCAATTTGTTATTAACAAATTAACCAAAGACATCTCAATTAATCATCTCACTTTTTTATTGCATAATAAAATTATCAAGTAGCCCTCAAGTAAAATCCATTTAACTTACCTCCAGGGGTTTTTTTTTTAAATTGATTCTAATTTGAAAAGTGAAATTACAAAATTACCATTAAAATCAAATTGTCTTAGGCCTGCGTCTAGGGTTTTTTTTTTTTGTCATTTCATCCCCCTTCATGGTAATTAACAACTAGACTCAATGGAAATTCAATATTTTAAAGATGTTAAATATTATTTTTTAAAAAGCTTTTGGGGGCATGTGTGACACACAGTAGCATGTTAGAGGCACTCATTATTTTTAGGCGGCGCGTGTGATGCCTCCCAACAATTAAAAATGATCAATTGTCATGTCACCTGAAGCGTTAAGTGGCGGCACATCCAATAGGGTGGCGCGTGTGAGATGGTTCTACAATGATTGATTTTTTCTCTCCCTATATTTTCTCTCTCCTCTCTTTAAGATTCATGCTGGCCCAACCAAAATTAAAAGTTATACTTTAATTTTTTTTATTTCAATTATGGTCCTTATTTTTCTAATTGTTCTTTATTTGTTTTGAATTTTTTTTCATTCCTTATCATTTGGTCCTATTTGAATTTTATATCAAATTTGGTTCACATTCTTTTGATTGTTATTTCTTTTATATATATATACTTTTCTTGATTAAATTTGTTTTTCAATTTCATCCCTCGTCATTTTATGTCATTTTATTTTTATATTAGATATGGTCGTTATTCTTTTAATTGCTCTTTTTTTCTTGGCTTCCTTTTTTGAAATTGATTTTCTTTTTCTTTTTAAATTATATCATTTAACATTGGATTGGTTGAGATTGTGTTTCATGATTTTTTTTTAGTGCAGTGATCTCGGTCTCATGTTCAAGGTCATATGTGTTAAATGTTAACCCGGATTGACATTGGTCTTTTTTTTATCTTGTTTTTTACACTGAACTTCATTTTCAATTGCATCCTTCAACATTGAGTTTTTTTTATTTGTTTTCTATGAGGATGACCTGACCTTATAACCCGAGTCACGAGTTTGTCATGCTAACTCGGATTGATTTAGAACTCTTTTTTTTTTCAATTTCTTCCATTAATATTGGGTTATCTTGGAATTCAATTTCATAAGTTTTTTTTTCTTTTGACAAACGTTCTTTTTCTACATGTCATCATCATCACTTTTTCTCTTTTTTGATTAAGTATATTTAATATCGTTGCTTTTTTTTTTCATATAATTAAATTAAACTATCTTATTAGGCCTGGTAGAACCTGTAACTCTAGTCGCAAGATTTTTTTTTCTTTGAAACACCCTAGCAGCGATTAAACATCGTTTTTTAAATTACTAAAATATCAATCTATTTTGTGATAAAACACAGATCCTATCTAGTGTGCTTCTAAACCATATCCAAATTTAATAATTTTTCTTCTTAAAGCAGTTTGGTCAAGGTATGCTGTTTAATTATACTCAATGTTTTATTTTAAGTGCTTGTTTGTTCAATATCTGCTCTTTAAAGTGACGTTTGTTTCGCGGAATGTTATTTTTCTCATCGGCAATTACACTCGTGAAAAAATAATTCCTAATTAAGAAAGTCACTTACGCAAATTGACAACTTCTGTGTTTACCTTGCGATATAGGATTTTTAAGAAGGTATCGTTTTTGTGTTTCGTGTTTCAGTTACAATTATAAAAATTTTTAAAGTAAATTACCATTTATCCTTTATTATTCATATCATATAAATTCTTAATAACGTCTAATTAATTGTGCTAATAAAATAAAATAAAAAATGCGCACTAGTTAAAAGAGATCTCTATGATTTTGTCATAAACATCAGGGATAGTTCCTATAAATATATATATAAAAAAATAGAAAAATCTGATTCCATTGATAGAGATTTTGATTCTAAGTATGTCATAAATGAATAAGAGAGGAGGGATTGGAGATGATGGATACTTGAGTGTATCTTTTATTTGTTATGAAGGAGGAGGGATTTGCAAGATTTTGTTGATGTATTTTAATTTGGAAACCTGCAAAATTCTTTCGTTTTGAAAGGGAAAAGGTATAGATGAGAATAGGATGATTAAATTTCCTTAGCACAAGAGGCCAAACCTCACTCTATAAAGTAAAGAGTGAAGGATGGTCCGGAGGAAAGTTAAGGCTTGACATTAGCAATTTTAATTTTGCTTTTACTATAACTGCTTAATTAATTAATGAAACTTCGTTACACAATCTCTTACCTATACCTTCTTCCGTTGAATAGCATAAAAGACCAAATGCCACTGCCAGTGAAAGGGCTTTTAACTCGTCTTGGAAACGTATTTCTTCCTTTCCTTTTCTTTTCCTGGCAACAGATCTTTGAAGCTGTTCGAGTGAAATGATTAAACTTTATAAATTTTTGGGTAGGGATGGTAATTTATGTATCGGGTTTGAAACTATTTTTACTTATCTCAAACAAAAAATTACTATTTATACCTGATTTGAAATCCAATGAGAATGGATTTTTTACTATTTATTCTGGCCGGAGACGCTCTCAAAATAGTAAGCTTGGAAGAGCTGCAAGATGCAAGCATGCGCTAAAGAAGCAAGCGGACAGTTGCCCCACATGAATGGCAAAGGGGGTGATTGTTGGGTTGGTTGCCATTAATGTGCAGCAACCATTAATGGACGGCACCGTCCATTGAAAAATGCAGTTGCCCATCCTTAATGTCAAAGGTTGGCAGCCACCATTGTTGAAGAAGAGCTGAAGCTGGTGGCACCATTCTTGCCTATAAATAGGCACCAAGAGAGCAGAACAAAGAGAGCAGAGTGAGAGCAAAGCAGTAGAGAACAAGAGAGAAAGAGGGGCTGCCATTGCAGCAGCTGCAAGTGCAGCAATGAGAGCTGAGAGTAGAGTTTGAGTGAAGTGATCCTCCTCCTCCATGTATTTGTATTGTATCCTTTCTCTAATCTCTAATAATATGGAACTCTCCCGTGGATGTAGGCGGTTTTGCTGAACCACGTTAAATATTGTGTGTCAGTGTGCTTAGCCTCCAATGAACAATTATCAAAACACCACCGGTCCGCGCAAGGGGGTTGGAATTCCCCAACACATTCGACTAATATGAGCAAGGAATATGTCATCAACTTATGTACTCTCTCTTCGCCTAAAGAATCACATAATCAAGGTCATCACATAAGGTCTTCATTCTAAAGTCAAGGCAATACATCAAAATTGATACAAATATTCAAGGAAGATGTGAAACTAACAGTTTTGCATCGAAATTGAATCCTCCTTCCCCACTTGCGTTTCCTTGTCTTCTCCTTCGATCTCGCCTTCTTCATTATTGACGATTCTTGACCAAGGTTTTCCAACCCTTTATCCCCTATTACTTTTGTCATGACCAGGCAATGGATTTGAATTGATATTGGGTGTGTCTTCAAACGACACCCATCCTATCTTGATGAGCTTCAACAACATGTTCTTGAAAGCGTAGCACGTTTCAAGACAATGTCCGGGGAATACCAAGCATGGTACTCGCAAGTCAACTCGGGCTTATACCGGATGGGGAATGGTGGTTGTAGTGGTAATGTAGGGATAGGAGCTATTTGTCCAATGCTCGTAGTTTGGCATACATTTCCTTCAAAGGCATGGGTAATGGCGGTAGTTGTTCTGCAATGTACCTTGTATTTGGTCTTTGGTAGTTGTTTTGGTTGTTTGACTGGTTATTTGCTCGATTAGAGGAAAATGGTTTGTTAAAGTTTATGTGGGCAACATGAGAGGTAGGTATTTGTGGGTTGAGTGAATCCACTATATTGCCCTTGGACCCACCTTCAAAGTCGTAAATGTGACCTTCCATTTTTCTTCCAATAAAACCCTTCGCCTCCAATGGCTCAACTATACGTCCAGCTTTAATCCCTTGCTCTATTCTTTCAGCTATGCGTACCGCATCGTAGAAATGCTTTGAGATGAGCTACCCATTAGGTGCTCATAATATGGTGCTTTAAAGGTATTGGCAAACAAGGTCACCATCTCCGTTTCTATCAAAGGGGGTTGGACATGCATTGCCTCATCCCTCCACCTTTGCGCATAGGCCCTTACCGACTCTTGGCTCCTTTTCTCCATTGACATTAGACTTGTTCGATCGGAGCGATTTCCATGTTAAACTTGTACTTTTAAGGAAAGCCTCCATCAAGTCTCTCCAGCTCCCGATCCCGACACCTGTCTAACCTCATGTACCAGCTCAAAGCGGATCCTGTTAGGCTATCTTGAAAGAAATAGATTAGCAATTTATCGTTATGGATTGCTTCCGCCATTTTGTTGCAGTAGGATCGAAGGTGAGTGTTTGGGCATTCCAAACCGGTATACTTAATGAATTCTGGTATCCGGAAATCTTTTGGCACCGCAATGTTTGGTACCAAACATACTTCGGATGCTCGTATAGGGTCAAACCAGTCATTACCCTCAACCGCCCTTAATCTTTCTTCCAAAGCAAACAGCTTGTCTTGCTCCATCAAACTAGGAGACCTATTATCCGGGATTCCCTCCGCTGTTAAGTCCACAGTGATTGGAGCGTGAGTTGGCTGGATAGGGGTGATAGGCACAAAATGTTGTTCATTGGCCGAGTTTGCCCCCTGGTTTTGAGATGCTTGAGGGATGTGAGTTACTGGCGCTCCTTCATGTTGTGTTGATGTTCCCTCCCCATTCTTAGCTCTTAAAAGCCGCTCGAGTAAGTCGGTTAGCCGAGAAACTTCATTTTTTACGGACTTCAACTCGGTCCGATAATGTGACTCTAAGTGAGCTCTTTCTTCGTTCTCCATTCTTGATCTAGACCGGGTGTGGTGGACTTTGGATGTGGGACCTATGTTTCACGATCCGGCGTGCGTGGAAAAATGTAAATGAATGTATGATAAAGAACAATGCATGATGCATATATGATGTGAGCTAAAAAGACCTGAAAACCAAATGCCTTATGGTTAGGTTTTGTCTTATGCAAAAATATTTTGTGGAGCATATACCCTATAGCCGGTTCTAATTCTTTTGTGCTTGACGAGGGTAGGTTGGCTATTCAGTCTCTAAAAGGGTCTCTTGCTGTCCAGTGATTGCCCTCGTGGAGGCAATATGGGGGCTTGTAGGCAATGAGATGGCACATGTACCAACTATTGCCGTCTAAGCACTCGCGAAGAGTTGGGGTTTACACAAACTTAAACCTTGACTAACAGTCGTAAGGTAAGCTGCTAGTCCCCCACTTAACTTAAAGTTTGTGTGTGCTCTCAATAATCAAAGTATGTGATGCATGTGACAGTTCTATAAGATGTATGAGACAGTTCTATACAAATGCATGAACAATGTGTAAAAATATTTAAAGCATATAAGCGAGATAACAAAAGGAAAGGCATATTAACAATAAACACACGAAAACAAAAACAAATCGACAAAAACAAAGCTTAGTCCACAAGGTCCCCGTGGAGTCGCCATTCTGTCAATCGGGGTGCGCGACGTCGCGGCGATCGTCCACCCTCGAAGTGTGATGGGGGGTATATATCTAGTAAATATGGTGAGACAAGGAGTTCTTTGTCTCTTAGCAAGTGAAAAATGGTGTGGGAGTCGCCACCTAGTATCTTGGTCACTAGGAACCCTAACTGGTCTCGGAGATCGGGCACGGGACCGGTTGCGTAAAGGGAAGGTATTAGCACCCCAAATACGCCCTACCTAAGGTAAGCCGCATTGTTTATTTGTCTCGATAAAATTCAAGGTCTCGTTGTGTTTCCTAGTTGTTGGGTCGTCCATGGTTCAAGAAAAGTCCTCCTCAATAAGGAGGTCCTTATCTTATCGAGTAAAACCTAACCGTTCTAATGTCTATGTATGTTGGTATGTCTATGGTTCAAGAAAAGTCCTCCTCAATAAGGAGGTCCTTATCTTATCGGGTAAAACCTAACCGTTCTAATGTCTATGTAAAAAAGCTATATTTTTAATATCAGGAATGCATTTTACGTATAAATTCTTAATCCCAAATACTAAAAGAAGACAAAAAGATTTTTTTTAGAATTTTTGAAATATTGGCCTAGTTCTCATGGCTTGAATAAACTGGTTATTAAAGCCAAAATGCATGCTAATACATATATTGTTTTGAAATTTTTCTTTGTTGTATGAAAAATATGATGTTATAATATTTATATATATATATTGGAGAGACTAGGCCGTGTTTTAAAACCAAACATTTTTTAATTATGTATATTTTTTTTTTTGACGCAAATCGGGTATTTTGATACTAGGTTGGTATCCTTACGGTATAAAAATACAACCAAATATTAATCCACTTTGATAAAAAATATGCAGAAAAATCAACAATATTTTTAAAGATATTTAGGAAATTTTTGGAAAGCAAAAGACATTTTTTTATTTTGAAAATCTTTGACGCTTTGATGAAAACCGGGTATTTTAATACCGGATTTGTATCTTTACAAGTATAAAAATACAAACCAATACTGACCAAAAAGAACAATAATAAAATTACGAAAAATCACATATTTTTGAAATAATTTTTTGCGGAATTTTCTTGATTTTTTTTTCATATATATATAATAAATAATACAAAATATAATATATATATATATATTATATAATATTAAATCGGGCCGGGCCGGCCCAACCAACCGGGTTGGGCCGGACTCACCCCAAAGGAGTGGGCCGATCTCGGCCCAAAATTTACCGGGCCGATTTCGGCCCAAAAAAACTATTACTTTCTTCCGGGCCGGACCCGACCCAGAAGATTAGGGCCGGGCCGGGACCGGCCTGGCCCAAAGAACAATCTGGCGGGGGGGAATTATTTTCCCCCACCCTTCGCATGCGTAACGTTACTCGTTCTGCATGCAGGAAACAAACAAATGCAAAGAACGGAGGAGAAGAAAAATTACCCGGCGCGGAGCAAGCGGCGGCGTGCTTTGCGTTTCGGCGGTCTTGTAGCGGAGGCCGGTGGCGGTGTCGTGGCTCACGGACGGCGGCTCCAGCGGCGCGCTGGGTCGTTTCCAATGGTTCGGTCCGTTTCCTCTTCTCTTCTTTTTTTGGGTTCGTTCCTCCCTTCCTTCTCTCTCCTTCTTCTTCTCTCTTCCCTTCCCTTTCGGCCTCTCCTTCTCCCCGCTTCTTCTTTTTTTTTTTTTTCCGCCTTTTTCTTCTCCTCCTCGTTTTTCTTTCCTCTCGTTTTTTCCGTTCTTCTTCCCCTCTCGTTTTTTCTTTCTCACTCTTTCGGGTCCCTTCTCCCTCTTCCGGTTTTTTCTCCCCCTTCTTCGGGCACTGGGTCGGTGTTATTTATAGAGCCAAGTGAGTGGCTCTTTTTCGGCTCTCATGGGTAACAATGGCTGGGCCGGCCATGGGCGCGGGGCCGTCGAGGTTCGGTGGGTGGTGCGCGGTGGGTGGTCGGCCATTGTGTTCGGTCGGTGGGCTCCGGGCGAGAGAAAGAGAGGGGGGCCGGCCAAAAAAATCAAAAAAAAGCAACATTTTTTCCTTCTTCCCCGCCGCTCGTTCGGGGGAAGAAGAAAGATGAATGCGTGTCGTTCAAAACGACACCGTTCTGTTCTTTTTTTTTTTTTTTTTTAATATATGAAACGGCGTCGTTTTGGAGAAAACGCGCCGTTTCATTTAAATGTGGCGCCGAATGCGCCAAAGTCCAAATCAGCCCTCAATCATCTTTTGTCCCTTCAATTGCATCCCTGCCGAATTTCGGTCTTCGCCCCCATAGTTGGCCGCGTTTTTCACTTTAGTCCTTGGTCTCTGAATTATGCAATTGAGCCCTCAATTGATCAAATAACTTCCAATTTCTTCAATTAGGCCCCCGAATCAATTAATTCCAACCCCCCTACTTGCGCGCCTTCTCCAATTTGGTCCCCGGTTTCGGATTTCTTCAATTAAGTCCCTAATTGGCCCTTAAACTTCAATATTTATGCAATTAAGCCCCCGATTTGACTTAATAAATTCCTAAAAATATATTTTGGCCCCGGAACTTAAATTTCTTCCAATTAAAGCCCAAATTGACTTAAAAATCAATTTTTCTTGCAATCAAATCCCCTATAAAATCATTTAAAAATCCAATTAAATCCAAAAACATCCAAATTTGGGCTTTTCTCCTCCAATCCAAATTTTCCTTCTCAACATGGCTCTCCTCCTTCAAGAATATACTTGTCAAAAATCCAATCTTTGTATTTTCAACCTCCTTGACCGATTTTCCCGACCATTTTCTGAGCGCTTCTGCCTCCTGTTATTTTTCTAACCTCCTTTGGCTATATATATATTTTTTCATATATATTTTGTGGGGACCCAAAAATGGGTTACAACAGATGCCCCCTCTTTATAATGCTTACGGAGCAGAGGTTTTGCGCAGTAAGTTTTATAAAGATAAACCCAAAACTGAGCTCCCGAAACTGATTTAGTCGGAGCTCGATTGCTCAAACTTTGTCCTTACAACAATCCTCCTTAACCCAAAAACTATGATCAAAATTTAGTCATCTCGAGATCCCTTCGGTGATCTCCTTTAACCCCAAAAACTTGGAATCTCATCTGGCGATTCCTTTACCAAATACAAAAACACGTATGTGGTCTCATTATGACGGGTGACCTGCCCGAATGGGAAAAGGAAAGAGTGGTCTCATTATTATGGGTGACCTACCCAGGAAAAATGATGGTCTCATTGTATGGGTGACCTACCCAAGAAAAATGATGGTCTCATTGTATGGGTGACGAACCCAGAAAAATGATGGTCTCATTGTATGGGTGACGAACCCAAGAAAAATGATGGTCTCATTGTATGGGTGACTAACCCAAGAAAAATGATGGTCTCATTGTATGGGTGACGAACCCAAGAAAAATAATGGTCTCATTGTATGGGTGACCTACCCAAGAAAAATGATGGTCTCATTGTATGGGTGACGAACCCAAGAAAAATGATGGTCTTATTGTATGGGTGACGAACCCAAGAAAAATGATGGTCTCATTGTATGGGTGACGAACCCAAGAAAAATGATGGTCTCATTGTATGGGTGACCTACCCAAGAAAAATAATGGTCTCATTGTATGGGTGACCTACCCAAGCGGAAGAATTCTTAGTAAACTCCCCGCTTTTCTAAGAAATAGTTTCAATACGAGGTCCCTTCTAGCGACCTTCCTTGATGAATGTCGAAGTACGAGATCCTTTCTGGTGATCTCAAATAACTTGAAATCCCATCGGGCAATTCCTTTTACCTCGCCTAAAACATGAAGTTCCTTCCGGCGACCTTCATTGAAATACAAGATCCCTTCTTGCGATCTCCTTTATCCAAACAACTTGGAATCCCATCCGGCGATTCCTTTTATACAAAAGCTGAAATTTAAGGTCCCTTCCTGGCGACCTCCATCGAAATACGAGATCCCTTCGGCGATCTTAACAACTTGGAATCCCATTTGGCGATTCCTTTTTACCGAATGCTATCGATGTCGTTCTTCCTCTGGCATGGTTTGAAAACCATTATCTTATCTTCTTGTTGTTCTAGAATCAACTCAATGATTCTTTCTTCGTCCATAATCTTGTTGGAATGCGCTAAGATCTACTTCTGTAACGATCCAAAAAAACATACATGCAATGATTTATGATTAGATGCAATGCATGCATTCGTACCTGGTTTTGAAACATAGGCCCCATCCTCTTCTTCTAGTTCATGAGACTCCCTCTTAACATGAACTTTACTTTTGAAGTCGTATGTTTGAATTCATCTCTCGTGTTGCCTATCATATTCTTGGAGAAGAAGTCTTTGACTTTCTTCAAGTAGTCCTTTTCTCAAAATGTATGACTTGTATTTGCCTCTTTGTCATGCTTTTGTCAAATGCTTTAGCTTGATTTTCAAAACTATGGGCTTCCCACCAATTTTAAACACGTAAAACTTTTCAAAAAACAACTCGTTTTGCCCCCAGTGTAGGGGTGTGATCCTAGTCTGGGCTTTTATTCATTCAGCCAATGATAAACTTTTTTAGTGCGTGAAGGGATAATGATGATTTTTTTTTTCAAAATGCACATTGTTATGGTTGATAAAGACAATTACGAGATGATTATAAAGTGACCACTTAATCATTTATCCATTCATTACGCTATCGGAGGTAGGGATGTACTTTAGGGTTAGCCTTTCTTAAATTTCATATTAAACCATTTTATGATATAACCACTCAAACTTGTTCAAAAAGTGCATAATCTCATCATTTATTAAAAAAAGTAGGCTCAAAGACAAACATAAAATCTGGCTGAAAACATGAGCCCTGATTGCTAAATAGAGAAAATAAAAGCAATGACAAAAGCAAATGACAAAAACATGCTAAGGTAAATAAAGTTGTTTTACATTTTGAAAACTACGAGAAGTTCTTGGGTCAACCCGTTCTGGAAAGTCAACCGAGGCAATGCTTCATCTTCCTTCCCCACTTGCGTTTCCTTGTCTTCTCCTTCGATCTCGCCTTCTTCATTATTGACGATTCTTGACCAAGGTTTTCCAACCCTTTATCCCCTATTACTTTTGTCATGACCAGGCAATGGATTTGAATTGATATTGGGTGTGTCTTCAAACGACACCCATCCTATCTTGATGAGCTTCAACAACATGTTCTTGAAAGCGTAGCACGTTTCAAGACAATGTCCGGGAATACCAGCAATGGTACTCGCAAGTCAACTCGGGCTTATACCGGATGGGGAATGGTGGTTGTAGTGGTAATGTAGGGATAGGAGCTATTTGTCCAATGCTCGTAGTTTGGCATACATTTCCTTCAAAGGCATGGGTAATGGCGGTAGTTGTTCTGCAATGTACCTTGTATTTGGTCTTTGGTAGTTGTTTTGGTTGTTTGACTGGTTATTTGCTCGATTAGAGGAAAATGGTTTGTTAAAGTTTATGTGGGCAACATGAGAGGTAGGTATTTGTGGGTTGAGTGAATCCACTATATTGCCCTTGGACCCACCTTCAAAGTCGTAAATGTGACCTTCCATTTTTCTTCCAATAAAACCCTTCGCCTCCAATGGCTCAACTATACGTCCAGCTTTAATCCCTTGCTCTATTCTTTCAAATATGCGTACCGCATCGTAGAAATGCTTGAGATGAGCTACCCATTAGGTGCTCATAATATGGTGCTTTAAAGGTATTGGCAAACAAGGTCACCATCTCCGTTTCTATCAAAGGGGTTGGACATGCATTGCCTCATCCCTCCACCTTTGCGCATAGGCCCTTACCGACTCTTGGCTCCTTTTCTCCATTGACATTAGACTTGTTCGATCGGAGCGATTTCCATGTTAAACTTGTACTTTGCTTAAGGAAAGCCTCCATCAAGTCTCTCCAGCTCCCCGATCCCGACACTGTCTAACCTCATGTACCACTCAAAGCGGATCCTGTTAGGCTATCTTGAAAGAAATAGATTAGCAATTTATCGTTATGGATTGCTTCCGCCATTTTGTTGCGTAGGATCGAAGGTGAGTGTTTGGGCATTCCAAACCGGTATACTTAATGAATTCTGGTATCCGGAAATCTTTTGGCACCGCAATGTTTGGTACCAAACATACTTCGGATGCTCGTATAGGGTCAAACCAGTCATTACCCTCAACTGCCCTTAATCTTTCTTCCAAAGCAAACAGCTTGTCTTGCTCCATCAAACTAGGAGACCTATTATCCGGGATTCCCTCCGCTGTTAAGTCCACAGTGATTGGAGCGTGAGTTGGCTGGATAGGGGTGATAGGCACAAAATGTTGTTCATTGGCCGAGTTTGCCCCCCCGGTTTTGAGATGCTTGAGGGATGTGAGTTACTGGCGCTCCTTCATGTTGTGTTGATGTTCCCTCCCCATTCTTAGCTCTTAAAAGCTGCTCGAGTAAGTCGGTTAGCCGAGAAACTTCATTTTTTACGGACTTCAACTCGGTCTGATAATGTGACTCTAAGTGAGCTCTTTCTTCGTTCTCCATTCTTGATCTAGACCGGGTGTGGTGGACTTTGGATGTGGGACCTATGTTTCACGATCGGCGTGCGTGGAAAAATGTAAATGAATGTATGATAAAGAACAATGCATGATGCATATATGATGTGAGCTAAAAAGACCCGAAAACCAAATGCCTTATGGTTAGGTTTTGTCTTATGCAAAAATATTTTGTGGAGCATATACCCTATAGCCGGTTCTAATTCTTTTGTGCTTGACGAGGGTAGGTTGGCTATTCGGTCTCTAAAAGGGTCTCTTCTCTGTCCCGGTGATTGCCCTCGTGGAGGCAATATGGGGGCTTGTAGGCAATGAGATGGCACATGTACCAACTATTGCCGCCTAAGCACTCGGCGAAGAGTTGGGGTTTACACAAACTTAAACCTTGACTAACGATCGTAAGGTAAGCTGCTAGTCCCCCACTTAACTTAAAGTTTGTGTGTGCTCTCAATAATCAAAGTATGTGATGCATGTGACAGTTCTATAAGATGTATGAGACAGTTCTATACAAATGCATGAACAATGTGTAAAAATATTTAAAGCATATAAGCGAGATAACAAAAGGAAAGGCATATTAACAATAAACACACGAAAACAAAAACAAATCGACAAAAACAAAGCTTAGTCCACAAGGTCCCCGGTGGAGTCGCCATTCTGTCAGCGGGGTGCGCGACGTCGCGGCGATCGTCCACCCTCGAAGTGTGATGGGGGGTATATATCTAGTAAATATGGTGAGACAAGGAGTTCTTTGTCTCTTAGCAGTGAAAAATGGTGTGGGAGTCGCCACCTAGTATCTTGGTCACTAGGAACCCTAACTGGTCTCGGGAGATCGGGCACGGACCGGGTTGCGTAAAGGGAAGGTATTAGCACCCCAAATACGCCCTACCTAAGGTAAGCCGCATTGTTTATTTGTCTGATAAAATTCAAGGTCTCGTTGTGTTTCCTAGTTGTTGGGTCGTCCATGGTTCAAGAAAAGTCCTCCTCAATAAGGAGGTCCTTATCTTATCGAGTAAAACCTAACCGTTCTAATGTCTATGTATGTTGGTATGTCTATGGTTCAAGAAAAGTCCTCCTCAATAAGGAGGTCCTTATCTTATCGGGTAAAACCTAACCGTTCTAATGTCTATGTAAAAAAGCTATATTTTTAATATCAGGAATGCATTTTACGTATAAATTCTTAATCCCAAATACTAAAAGAAGACAAAAAGATTTTTTTTAGAATTTTTGAAATATTGGCCTAGTTCTCATGGCTTGAATAAACTGGTTATTAAAGCCAAAATGCATGCTAATACATATATTGTTTTGAAATTTTTCTTTGTTGTATGAAAAATATGATGTTATAATATTTATATATATATATTGGAGAGACTAGGCCGTGTTTTAAAACCAAACATTTTTTAATTATGTATATTTTTTTTTTTGACGCAAATCGGGTATTTTGATACTAGGTTGGTATCCTTACGGTATAAAAATACAACCAAATATTAATCCACTTTGATAAAAAATATGCAGAAAAATCAACAATATTTTTAAAGATATTTAGGAAATTTTTGGAAAGCAAAAGACATTTTTTTATTTTGAAAATCTTTGACGCTTTGATGAAAAACCGGGTATTTTAATACCGGATTTGTATCTTTACGATATAAAAATACAAACCAATACTGACCAAAAAGAACAATAATAAAATTACAGAAAATCACATATTTTTGAAATAATTTTTTGCAGAATTTTCTTGATTTTTTTTCATATATATATAATAAATAATACAAAATATAATATATATATATATATTATATAATATTAAATCGGGTCGGGCCGGCCCACCAACCGGGTTGGGCCGGACTCGCCCCAAAGGAGTTGGGCCGATCTCGGCCCAAAATTTACTCGGGCCGATTTCGGCCCAAAAAAACTATTACTTTCTTCGGGCCGGACCCGACCCGGAAGATTAGGCCGGGCCAGGACCGGCTGCCCCTGAAGAACAATGTGGCGGGGGGAATTATTTTCCCCCCACCCTCGCATGCGGAACGTTACTCGTTACGCATGCAGAAACAAACAAATGCAAAGAACGGAGGAGAAGAAAAATTACCCGGCGCGGAGCAAGCGGCGGCGTGCCGCGTTCGGCGGTGCCAGTAGCGGAGGCCGGTGGCGGTGTCGTGGCTCACGGACGGCGGCTCCCGGGCGGCGCGCGGCATTTCCAATGGTTCGGTCCGTTTCCTCTTCTCTTCTTTTTTTGGGTTCGTTCCTCCCTTCCTTCTCTCTCCTTCTTCTTCTCTCTTCCCTTCCCTTTCGCCTCTCCTTCTCCTGCTTCTTCTTTTTTTTTTTTTTCCGCCTTTTTCTTCTCCTCCGTTTTTCTTTCCTCTGTTTTTTCCGTTCTTCTTCCCCTCTGTTTTTTTCTTTCTCACTCTTTCGGGTCCCTTCTCCCTCTTCTGGTTTTTTCTCCCCCTTCTTCTTGCAGCTGGGTCGGTGTTATTTATAGAGCCAAGTGAGTGGCTCTTTTCGGCTCTCATGGGTAACAAACCGGCTGGTCGGCCATGGGCGCGGGCCTGTCGAGGTTCGGTGGGTGGTGCGCGGTGGGTGGTCGGCCATTGTGTTCGGTCGGTGGGCTCCAGGCGAGAGAAAGAGAGGGGGGCCGGCCAAAAAAATCAAAAAAAAGCAACATTTTTTCCTTCTTCCCCGCCGCCCGTTCGGGGGAAGAAGAAAGATGAACAGTGTCGTTCAAAACGACACCGTTACGTTTCTTTTTTTTTTTTTTTTAATATATGAAACGGCGTCGTTTTGGAGAAAACGCGCCGTTTCATTTAAATGTGGCGCCGGAATGCGCCAAAGTCCAAATCAGCCCTCAATCATCTTTTGTCCCTTCAATTGCATCCCCGCCGAATTTCGGTCTTCGCCCCCATAGTTGGCCGCGTTTTTCACTTTAGTCCTTGGTCTCGAATTATGCAATTGAGCCCTCAATTGATCAAATAACTTCCAATTTCTTCAATTAGGCCCCTGAATCAATTAATTCCAACCCCCCCTACTTGCGCGCCTTCTCCAATTTGGTCCCCGGTTTCGGATTTCTTCAATTAAGTCCCTAATTGGCCCTTAAACTTCAATATTTATGCAATTAAGCCCCTGATTTGACTTAATAAATTCCTAAAAATATATTTTGGCCCCAGAACTTAAATTTCTTCCAATTAAAGCCCAAATTGACTTAAAAATCAATTTTTCTTGCAATCAAATCCCCTATAAAATCATTTAAAAATCCAATTAAATCCAAAAACATCCAAATTTGGGCTTTTCTCCTCCAATCCAAATTTTCCTTCTCAACATGGCTCTCCTCCTTCAAGAATATACTTGTCAAAAATCCAATCTTTGTATTTTCAACCTCCTTGACCGATTTTCTGACCATTTTCTGAGCGCTTCTGCCTCCTGTTATTTTTCTAACCTCCTTTGGCTATATATATATTTTTTCATATATATTTTGTGGGGACCCAAAAATGGGTTACAACACTCCTGGTGCTAATCCTCCTTGGCATTAGGCAAAACGAAAACCAGCTAATGTAATTCCATTTCAAATGATAAGATATTTGAATTTTCACAACCAATTGAAAGCAACAAATCATTCACATACGTTTCTTATCACACTAAGCATAACCATAGTTGCCATTGAAATATCAGTCATGAACTGATCTGTATCCCATCCTGTAGTCATGGTAACAACCTTATGTTATAACCATAGATCTCAAGCATCACTACAACAGTTAACATTTTTACCAACAGAATTTTTCCGTCGGCTTAAGATATATATTCCGTCGGCAATTAATTTACCAATGAAATCACCGACGGAAATGCTCCGTTGGTGAATCTTTCATCGGTAATTTTTTTTCTGTCAGTAAATCCGTTGGTAATAAAAAAAATATTATTACTGATGGAACAGACGAGTAAAAAAAAATTACCCACTTCATTCCGTCGGTATATCCCTCGATAATAATATTTTTTTATTACCAACGGATTTACCGAGGGATATACCGACGGAAATTCCATCGGTAATTATTTAAAAACATTTTTAAAAAAATCATTTTATAAAATTATAAAATAATAAAATTAACATAAATCAACACTCTATAATATATACTCAAAATGCTTGGAAAAAAAGAATAAGAAAATCAACCCAAACAAATTTGCAACAAATAAATAAAACGAAAAAATAAATTCAACTAAAAAAATTCATATGAAAAAAATGAAGTTGCATTAAAATATATAAATTCATATGAAAAAAATGAAGTTGCATTAAACTATATTTTCTTAAATTTAAGAATTCAAATTGAATTTATGATGATAAAATAGGTAAATTTAGGTATTTAGAAGCTACATTAAATAAGGATTTTCATTAATAATGATCTTAGATAGTGCTCTTGCTAAATTCCCTCCAAACTAAATTCTACACATGCTCCTCTCTCTTCTCCATCTTTTATTTTCTTTTCTTTTGAATTATTTCTTTTCAAAATCAATAGTTCAAATTAATTAACATTTTTATGTAAAAGTAAGAAGATGGCTTAGAATTATGAAATATCTGAAAATGCAATTTTGAAAAAAGGAGTTATTAGTTTCTCCTATCCTCTCTCTCACCGACACACGCCAAGTTTAATAACATTGATGTATAATTAAGTGGAATATGGTTGAAAGAAAATAAAAATAGCAAAGATATTGATTATAAACGGTTTGTTTTTATATTTTAAAAGTATTTTTTAAAAAATTTAATTTTTATTTAATTTTTTTTATTTTAAATTAATATTTTTTTAGGTGTTTTTAGATTATTTTGATGTACTAATGTTAAAAATAATTTTATTTTTTTAAAAAAATATTATTTAATATATTTTCAAATAAAATATATTTAAAAAATAATTATTATCACATTTCCCAACACTTCAGTATTAAACTCCAAAACTCCAATGGGTGTCGTCAGTATTCAGATATTGATGTCGCTATGACAATCAACTATAGTTAAAGAGGAACCCACCCACGTAGATTTTCTTCTCAAGGAAACTGAAGAAAGGGAAAAGAGGGAATCTGGGCAAGATACAGGTAGACCCAATGAAGACTCGCAAGGAAGGAGTCCAAATGCTACTGGGGTGGGGTTAGTTCGTCGGTGCCCAACCATGGAACTAGCACATCTGGACCACATCTTTCTCCAGCTCAAAATCATGGTCCTGTAGCCCCTCGAGGAAATTCGCTGCCGTTTGCACATATTGATTCAGAGTTCTCAAAAGTTCCTTTAACATCCTTGGACAACCCTTCTCGGATTTCAAGACAGCTCACAAAACATTGAGTATATGTTGAATTATTATGTAATTAATCAAAGGTATAGATTGTTCGTTGGTGTTCAATCAATTCTTTCAAAGTGAAATGAAAAGCGTCTCTTTGCCCCAAATAGCTATCTCGTGGTCATTCTCCAATGTTAGCACGCTGTCACATAATAATAACAGTACAATCTCTTCATTATTTTGTTTATGTGGTTGGTTCTGATTTTGAAGCCAATCATAAAAAACAAGTGTTTGATAAAGGAAAATACGTGGTTTATTTCATGAGAGACCCATCATATTACGCGTTTAAAACGCAGGTCAGTAGATAGCAATTTCACGTATAGTTTTGAAACCTGACCCGGTCATCGACCCGGTCAAGTGATCAGGTCACAGGTCAGATGGGTTGACCTGAGTTGACCCGGGTCAACCCAAAAAAAAAATATCTATAAAAAAAACACATAACTAGTTACAATGCAACACTTACATAAACCAAATTTAAATTATAAACCAACAACATAAATTTAATTCAATATCCAAAACACAAATCAAATGTAAATTCTAAAATATTTAAAACAAAACATCCAACCACATAAATTCTAAATCAACAACACAATTCTAAATCAACAACACATTCACTTTTGTTGAATGAACACATTAAGTTTTTCTGTGTTCATATGAGCAAAATTTGGATCAAATATCGATAAAATTGAGACAATCTCGTCAACACCTAATAAATCATCAGCATGTTTCTTTTAAACTTTATCGTCATAATCATCTTCAATATTATTAATATTTATCACATCTACATTTCAAACACAATTAATAAATAAATATTATGTGTTAAACAAAACTTTATTTAAATAATATTTATCACTAAATAATAAATAATCATCAACAAAGACGTCTTCATTTATCCATTTCTAATAGGCCACAGCTCTAGGCCCACGCTGTATGGGTTTTCAAAATTACCGGGCGTGGCTTGAACTCTTCTTTCAAAAATGACTTGCCATGGCAGCATAGCTGCAGCGCCTCAAAGAGGCAGCAATTGTTAGCAATGGCTTGTCTGATCTGGCAATGGCCATTTCTACGTAATCATTGCTTCTGTCACGCTGCGTTCAACTACCTCCTCCCTAAATCTTTAATTTTATCCATAAAAACCATCTCTTCTCGTCTCTCTCTCACTATAATTACAACTTCTAATCATAACGCGCATTTTCTATCATGCGGTCCAGAAAAAACTTCTGATTTTTGAACAAGGAGGAAATGCAAGCAATTCGGATTCTGAATCATACAAAAGCCACAAACAGAAAAAACGCAAGGCTCGACTTGCCATTCGTTGGGGCATGGAGCTGGCTTCTTTTTCTCCACCTCAAATCAAACGCATTATCAAGTGATGAACGCAAATTAACTTCCCTTCTTTTTTTTTTTTCAAAATTACCGGACGTCTTGACTATTGATAGCAGAAAAACAACAGCGATCAATAATCAAGACGTCCTCTACTCCTCAGCTAGGTTTCAAAGAGTTGAGTTAATTAGGTTTGCAAATTGCAACTGTCACCAATATTGCTCATTATTTTTCACTCTTCAGTCTTCAGCGTTTTAGCCTTTTAAAAAGCCAAAACGACGTCGTTTAATAACTTTCAATTTAAAAAAAATTGATCAGGTCTCACCCGAGTTTGACCGGTGGACCGGGTCCCTGGTCGACCCGCCAGGCCGGTCTGGGTTTTAAAACTCTGGTTTCACGCTATTTCTCTCTGCCTCCACATAGTGAAGAGTGAATATTCAGTGGAGAACGTCTCCACTGTCCCGAACAATGAAGAATGTCTCCACTGTTCCGGCCGGACCGGATCCGACCTAAATTGTGTTCTTCATTGTTCCGGCTGAACCGGATTGGTAAAAAAAAAATCCAATTTTTTTTAATTGTGTTTTACTTGAAAAACTAGTGTTTAATATTATTTAATGACACTATATAAATTAGAAGGAGATCGCATGATGACGTAGCATTTGCAGAATTTGATCGCAATCCCAATTTTGTTCTTGATGATATTTTACCTGATTTTGTTGCACGCTCAAAAAACCATGGAAACTGTAGTCCTTATCGGATGAATTTTATATGCGATGGAATTGTAGATAGATTAATGGAACAATAAAAAATATTTAATATAAAAGTATTATTTATTTAATGATGTAATAATAGTAGTTAATCTACAATATTTAAATTAAAAATTATATATATATATATATATATTAGTTATTTTATAACCTCAATTTGAAAAGTATTTTTTACCAAACTCATTAAATTATTTGTTATTCAATTTCAATTTCAATCACAGTTTTAATCAAATATATATAAATATCAAACCAACCTCAACCAAAAATAGTTTTTATAAAATAATTTTTTTTAAACCACAACAACATAAACTATAGCAATACCAAACACATTAAGATGTATATTGCCATCCAAACTCAGCCAGTTGTAATGTCCACAAATCCTTTATATCATTCAAATGAATAGGTGGTCTTCACTCAATGGTCTTCCGGCTCTTTTTCTACAGGTCATCGTCATTACTTTTTCTCTTTTGCTGAAGTAATAAGGATACGTTAGGGAACGCGGCTGCGTTTCCAAAAAATTTGAATTTTTTTTTTGTTAAAATTTAATATAGTTTGTATGTTTTGAATCGTTTTGATGTGCTGATGTTAAAAATAATTTTTAAAAAATGAAAAAACATCATTGGCATGTATTTTGGCACGAAAAATTATTTGAAAAGCACCCGCAACTACACGAAAAATGATTTTTAATGTCGTGTGTGTGTGTGTATATAATATATATAAAAACTATCTTATTAGACTCCGTAGAACCTATAACTCTAGTCACAAGATTTTTCTTTCTTTAAAACACCCTATCAGCGATTAAACATCGTTTTTTAAATTACAAAAAAATCCATCTATTTTGTGATAAAACACGAAGCTTTTAAAACATATCCAAATTTAATAATTTTTCCTCTTAAAGCAGTTTGGTCAAGGTATGCTGTTTAATTATACTCTATGTTTTATTTTAAGTGCTTGTTTGTTCAATATCTGCTCTTTAAAGTGATGTTTGTTTCGCTGAATGTTATTTTTCTTATCGGCAATTACACTCGTGAAAAAGCGATTCCTAAGAAAGTCACTTACGCAAACTGAAGGGACGAGGTCCCGGATCGATACACGTCAAGTTTAATAATATTAATGTATAATTAAGTGGAATGTCGTTGAAAGAAAATAAAAATAGCGATTAGATACTGTTTATTTTTATAATTTAAAAATATTTTTATAATTTAAAAGTATTTTTTTAAAACATTAATTTTTATTTAATTTTTTTGCTTTAAATTAATATTTTTTAGGTGTTTCTAGATTATTTTAATGTGATTATATTAAAAATAAATTTTTAAAAATAAAAAAAATATTATTTTAATACATTTTTTTTATAAAAAACACTTAAAAAAAACAATCATTATTATATTTTCAAATATCCCTGCATCAAGATCCAAAACTCCAATGAGTGTCGTAGAGGAACCCACCCATGTAGAAAAAATTGTTTGCAGGCTCTTTGAAAGAGAGCCATAAGCGTTGGTTCCTGAGTCTTCTCTGTGAACATGCCCGCAGCCACCCTCGCGTCGCTGGGGAAGAAAGAGTCTCTCTCTACGTCTTTACCCCACCCATTAATTATTCACATGAAAACGTTAGAAATTTGGTAGAGGAGATGTTGGAGATGATGGATATTTGAGTGCATCTTTTATTTGTTATGAAGGAGAAGGACCTAAGAAATGACCCTCGGTCCTTCTTCACTTATAAAAGTGAATTTATTAGTCTTAAGAATATCACAGAGTTTAATGATTATTTATTTTTAAAAAATAAACTTATTGATAGTTTTTTCAATATTCATTTACTAGATTTGCAAGATTTTGTTGATGTATTTTAATTTGGAAACCTGCAAAATTCTTTCGTTTTGAAAGGGAAAAGGTATAAATGAGAAAAGGATGATTAAATTTCCTTAGCACAAGAGGCCAAACCTCACTCTATAAAGTAAAGAGTGAAGGATGGTCCGGAGGAAAGTTAAGGCTTGACAAATAATAAAATTTTTCAATTAAAAAATATCTTAGCATTTTTATTTAAAAGTAATGTTACTTTGATTATATGATTAATATATATATATATAGTAAAATATATAGTTAAAATATTATAAATCGTAATTGAACATTAGTTTAAATTTTTTAATTTGATTACTTATATTTAGTAAAATATATAGTTAAAATATTATAAATCGTAATTGAACATTAGTTTAAATTTTTTAATTTGATTACTTATATTTAGTAACATGTATACTTAAAATATTATAAAGATATTGTTGGTGGATACATTTCCATTTCGAGCATTAATTTCCTATTGCCGTCAAAATCAATAGCGCTTGACCATACAAGTTTTACTCTGGTCAACAGTTTTTTTTACTTTATCTTGCCGTTTCGGGTTTTTGTTTAAAAAAGAAGAAGAACAAAAATAAGTTATTTTAAACAATAAAAAAAAACTATATTTTGCTTAAATCTAAGAATTCAAATCCAAGTGTTTTTCAATTTATGATGAAGAAATTGATAAATTTAGATATTTATAAACTTTATTAAATTATTCTTTTAATTCAATACTGATCTTAGATAGTGTTATTGCCAAACTAAATTCTATGTATGTTCGTGTTTTTATTTTTTAAAATTTATAGTTCAAAATCTATTTTTAGTTCAATGTCTTGTAGACCAATGCAAATGTTGAAAGCTTTGACTTGAGAGTTTGATTTTTTCTACTTTCAGAACAGTTTGATTTTTCTTTCTTGGTAGATATTATCCTTTAATTTTTTTATTTTTTTTACATTGCTCTTGATCCAACGGCACTAGCAAACTGTGACACTTCTCCTATAAAAGCAGTCCTAAGCCCTCACAAATAATCACAACACACCAGCATTCTCAATCCATATTTCTTCACTATGAGTCGTTTTTCTTACTTGGCATTGTTTCCCTGCTTCCTTCTTTTTGCCCATTTCTTCACCTTAAGCAACGCAGCTACTTTCGAAATCCGAAACCAATGCGCTTACACTGTTTGGGCCGCGGCTGTTCCCGGTGGTGGCCGAAGACTCGACCGAGGCCAATCATGGACCATCACCGCGAATGCCGGAACAACACAAGCCCGTATTTGGGGACGGACCAAGTGCAATTTCGATGGGGCCGGGCGAGGGACGTGTGAGACAGGTGATTGCAATGGGCTCTTGCAATGCCAAGCCTTCGGGAAACCCCCTAACACACTGGCTGAATATGCCTTGAACCAATACAACAACTTGGATTTCTTTGACATATCTCTTGTTGATGGGTTTAATATTCCTATGGACTTTAGTCCAGTATCAGGCAACTGCCGCGGAATTAGGTGCGCAGCTGATATCAATGGACAGTGCCCAAATCAGCTCAGGGCCAGCGGAGGCTGCAACAATCCTTGCACTGTCTTCAAGACAGATCAATACTGTTGCAATTCTGGCACCTGTGGCCCAACAGATTACTCCAGGTTTTTCAAGCAGAGGTGCCCTGACGCTTATAGTTATCCTAAAGATGACCAGACAAGCACCTTCACCTGTCCCGGTGGAACTAATTACAGGGTTGTATTCTGCCCTTGAAGCAGTTTTAAGCCAGGAATTTAATGGTGTAAAATGAGAATAAGGACCTTTGCTCGATTCACTTCTGACGGTGTGAATTGCTGCCAAGGTCACATGCTTTATTATAATGAAAATCTACTACAATATTAACAGTGGCAAGACCCTTTATTTGCTCTGGCTGTTAAATACCCAAACAAAGTGTGTTTCATCCTTTCGTGAGCATATCCAGCCCAGAAGCATTTTCTTCATTTTTAACCACAGGAAACAACAAAATACAACTATGCTGCAAGCAATTACCTAAAATAAAACGATTTAAGTACTGCTCATGTTTGTTAGCTTCTTCCAACACGGTAATCCATTTTCACATTGCGGCCTCTAGGCCAATCATACCACAGATTGGTGATTTGGAGGCGTGTTGAGCTCAAGTTCATATACAAAAGTGCATGAAATTGTTCAGGCCATGGAGCAGGAATTGGGGTTGCTGAGTACTCTGGCTCAGGCCATTGAAGTGAAGTGTTTATGAGTTGGAGGACTATTAGAGTTATCCTTATAAATTGTCTGTGGAATTGTAGCTTCATTTTTCTTTTTTGTGTTTTGACTGGTTGTTGATCTTTTGCTAGTTTCTTCCTTATCAATAAGAGTGGGAGGTGATACGTGCAAAATATACATATGTTTTCATTCCTTTTACAGTATGTTTTTTAAGGTATTTTGAACTTATTCAAGTTGATTGGAAGTTATTTTCATGAGTTTGGCGTGCAAAAAAAACTTTGTGAATTAATCGCTAAAAGATAAGAAATTCTGCATTTTACGTTTTGGATCTAGTTTCTTGTGACAGGTTTTTTGCCAAGTTAGAGCTCAGAATAAGAATGTGGTCACATGTCAAGCTTTCCAGAAAGGTATTATGGGCAAAAATCTGATCTCATTTGGACCTTGAATCAGACCTCCAAACTCGGGCTAGAATCCTTCTCGCAGTAGGATTCTCTGTTTTCACACTAGATATTCAAATGGGAATATCTTGAGCTTCTGGTATCGAAATCAGGTTATTCAAAAACTCAAATTCATCTACACATATAGGACTACAACTTTCATGAGGACTCAAAGTCAAATAAAATCGTTTTGATGGACAAAATCAGGACACAATCTAGTTGGTCGAAATGGGTCTCCCGATGTGCTTTGGAAACTGACAATACCGAGCATCCCAATACGACTAAGAGTCTGACATAAGAACTGTGGGTCTTAGGACCCAATAAAGGTTCAAATAAATCCTTTAACATGTTATGAACGAAAGAATATAGCTGGGATGGTCGGATATTGTAAGAAACCAAGTCAAAATCAAAGTCTAAATTGCAACATAGTTGGTATTACAACAGAATTGTGACAGCAGCAGAATCAGTTTTCAATACAAATTTTTAGAGATTTATTCAACCTTAAAGTCCAGATAAAGAAAGAACGAATTTAGCATCATGAAGACTCCTAATTAGCCTAAGAATCCTGAAGATTTCGGCAAAGAAAGAGGGGGATAAAGAGAGTAGAACACAGCTGAAACAGGGTTCGAAAAACATTCCTTTCTTCTCTGCTTTTGTCAATTTTTCAACAACCATGAACTAAACTCCTAAATTCGATTCAAGAGGGATACACACCATCTTCATTAGCACGTTGTGAGAAGTAACATTATCATTATAATTCTTTCATATTCAAGTATTTGTTTTTCCTTGTTCAGAATTATGCTATTGATTGTTATTCAAGCTTATTGAATTGTTTTGAGATGGCATGTATGCTTTCTAGTTTTTTTTAATCCGTAATTGTTGTTAGGGACTAGAGTAAGAAGCAAAAGAATTAATTTAATTGCTGCAACTCTCATCTTAATCTATTAAGGAAGAATAAACTAAGTTAACATTGTCAAGTTTTTGAACTTTTGCTTAAAATAAATGCATAGATTTTATTCATAAGACTACTGCCGAGTGAATGAAAATTGCTTTCAATATTACATTCGCTTGATGGTAAGAAATTGATGAGAGAGCTTTTTCTAATTAATGTACTCGTAATCTCATCGATTTCCCTCAGCTTTAAGGGATATCAAATTTATCTGCTTAACGTGAAAGAATATTTACTTTACTTCGATGATCAACATATTTATGGAAATGAATGTGTGGACCCTTGAACTGATTTAACGACATATCAATTTATTATTTTTAAAATTGTTGTTTCTTGAATTTTTCATTCAAATCTCATGTTCTTTCTCATTTCGGTATACTGTAAGAAGATTAAATGAAATTTCTCTTGAGTTCGATCTAGTTTTCATGATCATACTATAAATTTATTTTATTTGTGACAATTAAATCAAAATTATATTTTAATTATTTCGATAACCGATCAAAGTTCACGTTGAAATGGATAATTAGCATCCCTAAATGTGTGGCTGTGAAGGGAGTTCTTGTATGGAGGCTCATGTACTAAACTCGAAAAAACTAACCAAGCATCATTAAAAAAAATAAAGAAGAAGAAGAAGAGGAGGAGGAACTTTTACTATTCATTCTATTGTTAGGCTGCATTTGTTTTCGTGATTTAATTATATTCTTAAAAAAATTAATTTTTTTTTAATATTAATTTTTTTTGATGTATTAGAATTGTTTTGATGTATTTATGTCAAAAAATAATTTAAAATAAAATAAAAATATTATTCTGATATATTTCCAACTAAAATTTATTTTCGTGGTTTAATTATGTTCTTAAAAAAACTAAATTTTTTTAAATTAATTTTTTTGGTGTATTTAAATTGTTTTGATGTATTGATGTCAAAAATAAATTTTAAAAAATAAAAATAAATATTATTATGATATATTTTCGAGTAAAAAATACTTTGAAAAACAATCTCTCTTACAATCTCAAACATGTTCTTAGAATCAAATCAATATTCATTTATTATTTTATTTAATGGTATTTTATAAATTCTTGATTAGTTTGAAGAGTTTTGCTTGATATTTTAAAAGTTTTTGATTGATTTTGAGAATTATTTTTATTAAAAAAAACTAAAAGGATATATTCTTTATCTTTTTATTTCACTCCTTGTCATATAATTCTGTTTCGATTCTTCAAAATTTTAGATTTTTTTCCTCTCTTCAGTTTAAGAATAGTTTTGTTAGATCTTTAATATAGAATCGAGTTTTTTTTACTTTATTTGTTTTTAATGATTTCTAAAGTGAATTAAGATGAATTTAGAGATAAAAAAAATGGTTTATTACATATTGTTAGGATGATCAAATCCGACAAACCCCTGATTTTCAACGATCAAATGGTCGTAAAAAATTGTAGATTATGTCAGCATGTCATTCCTAGTGGACGATGTCTTGCCCACCTCTTCTTATTTCAGAGCCACACGTGTTTGGCCCAGCCTCTATGGCCAAGTTCTTTTTAGGCCCATGCGCCGGCGTTGCATGTTCCAAGACTAGCTTTCATGTTTTTTTCTTGTTCTTTTTGTTTTAGTTTTCAATTATACTTTTTTATCTTAAAATAAGAATTTCCCCTGTATTATAAAAAAATTAAAGTTTATTTTTGGATTTTACATGCAACCTTACAAAATATAAAATTTATTATTTTTTTAAAATTATTGACAAAAACAATGATTCTACACACAACCTTACAGAAAAAATATTAATTGATTTTTTTTTATAATAATGGTTTGGTATTTAATAATTAATCAATATAAGATGTTTAAGAATATCACAGCAACAAGAGTAAACATAGTTGACCTAACATCAAAATTTGTTTTAAATATTTTTTCAACATTTGCAATGAATTAGCATTTAGTAGCGAAAAAAGGATTTAATAGTTAGTAATTTATTATTAATTAATTTTAAGTTGATTTAGAATTGATTAATAAATTGATCTGCGCTCCGCAATGTATTAGTAATAATTTATAAAAAAATATATAAAAAATATTAAGAATATTTTAATCGATTTAGATTTGACGGTCATACCAAATCTATGAGGCTTGGATTTGATATCAGACTCAAGTCTAAACAAGTGATAATGAAAATATTGATAGCTCATAGAAATTCCAATAAATTTTTCCTATGTCAATTCAAGTGTTTTTCCCCTTTATCTATTTGCAACAATTGTAAAAAAACAACAAAGAAGAAACAGTTTTATGTGTTGCCGTCATGATACGCAATCAATGACCCATAGCTGGTATTAGGGGTGTTTAAAAAAACCGACCAACCGATTAAACCGAGAAAACCGAGAAAAAATTAACCGAAAAAACCGAACCGATAAAAAAAACCAAATAAACCGATTAAAAAATAAAAAAAACTGACCCGTCCGGTTCGGTTTCGGTTTAAAAAAGCTTAAACTGATTGAACCGGACCAAACCGAACCGGTTTAATTAAATCTAAAAAAAAAAGTATAAAAGGAAAATCCTAACCCTAAAACTAAATACCCTAACCCTCACAGCCGCTCCACTCCCTTCTCCCTTTCCCCCCTCCCTTTCCCCCCTCCCTTTCCCCCTTCCTTTTCTCATAACCCTAACAACTCGCCCCCCTTCCTTTCCCCCTTCCCCCTCTCCCTTTCCCCCTTCCTTTTCCCATAACCCTAACAGCCGCCCCCCCCCCCTTTCCCCCTTCCCCCTCTCCCTCTCCCCCTTCCTTTTCCTCGTAACCCTTCCAGCCGCCCCCTCCCTTTCCCCCTTCCTTTTCCCCTAACCCTTCATGATCTCAATCTTCAAGGCTACAAGGGAACATGAATCATCTCGAAAGGTCAAATCTGAACTTCTAGTTCAGGTAGATGGTGTAAACAATAGTCCCACTTGTGAAGATGGCCATCGAGAAAATAGTGATGGTTTTGGCAAGCTACAAACTTTTCTTGGGACATAGATGAGGCACTAAGATTGTTTCATTGTCTTCTTGTAAATATTTTTGAGATTTTTTTGCTTTTTGGAAGTCTTAGATTCATCCTAAATGACAATCTATCCAAGATGTAGTACAAGATCTCGTTTCTCCATTGGCACAAAACCCAGATTAAGGTATACAAAGGCAGCAACAAAAATGCTTCGGTTTTTCTGGTTTTGGATGCTAAAAACCGACCCGAACCGAACAAAACCGGTTTGGTTTGAACTGGTTCTCGGTTCGGTTCGGGTTATATTAACAAGGACTATTATTTTTTGGTTTGGTTGAATTTTTGGGTTAAAACCGGACCGAACCGGACCGTGAACACCCCTAGCTGATATTGTAAAAAATTAATTGTTCTGCATTTGGGGTTGCGTTCGCGCGGGGGAGGGGGGGCGAGTTCGACTTCTATGTGCACGCTTGTTATTCTCGCGGTGTTTTACTTGCTCACTGAGTTTGCAAGATGTTCAGTGGGCCGTGGGGACTAGTCGTAATGCGCGCAAGCTGGCTCGGACACCTCACGCTAATAATTAAAAAAAATTTAATTGTTCTTCTCTCATTACGTTTTATGAAAGTATTATTTTACTCGCTGAAAATAAACTTTCTTAGCACCATAGCTGGTAGTGTAAATTAAAAAGATGGTGTTTTTATTTATTGTGCATCACCTTAAAAAAAAATTATTTGTTTTAATATTTTTTATTTTTTTTAATTCATATTTATTTTTCTAATTTCATACTTCAATATTTAATTTATTGAAGATTAAGTTTTATAATTTATTATGATTTGTCTTATATGTGGTCAACTCAGTTTAATCAACCGTATTACAAGTTTAGAGAGTTAATTTGATAAACTCAAAAAAAAATTTAATTGATTTTTTTTTAATTTCATCATTTATCATTATATTGGTTGGGAATTAGGTTTCATGATTTATTTTAATTTGCTTTCTATGAGGTTATCTTGGTTTCATGACTCGGACAGTGAATTTGGCTGGTTAACCTAGTCGATTTGAGTTTTTTTTCTTTTTTATAATGAATATTTTTTTAATTTCATCATTTTAACATAGAGTTGATTATGAATTAGGTTGCATGATTTATTTATTTATTTATTTGCTTTCTATGAGTTTATCCCGATCTTAGGACTCGAGTCACGTGTTTTGCGGATTAATCCAGGTAGACTTGGATAGTTTTATTATGTCTTATTTTTAAATTGATTTTTTTTTAACTTTCAACCTTCACCAATGAGTTTAATAAAAATTAGGTTTCATAATTTGTTTTGATTTGTTTTTTTATGAAATTATCATAATCTCATGATCTTAGTCGCAGGTGTGACAATTAACTCGAGTTGACTTAAGTCATTTTTTTATTTACTTTCTATAAGGTTATTCTAATCTCATGACATGGATCGTAGATTTAGTAGGTTAACCTGAGTTAATTTTTTTTTGTTATTTTTAATTAATCTTTTTTCAATTACATTCTTCAATATTGGGTTGATTGAAAATTAAACTTCATAATTTATTTTGATTTGCTTTATATGGGATTATCATAGTCTCATGAATCAAGTTGAGGATTTGTTATCTTAACCCGGGTTAGCTCGAATCGATTCAATATATTATCGTTTTAATATTAAAAAAAAAGATATTGTCTTGAATTTTTGTGAATCAAAATATATGTTTTTATCGGTTTGTTCGAGTTGTATTTGAATCTATCAAACTAATTAGATCACATCATGTCAATCTTCACACAATTTAATTTTTTTTTTTACTATAAAAATATTAGTAATGTATAGATATTTTTTTATATTAAAAAAAATAATTTAACCAAGAGCATAATGCAGATCGACAATTTAGTCAACAAATTACATTTCTTTTCAAGGAAAATTTTGAAAACAAATTAATAACGCCGCCATTATTTCATTAATCTCTTTTCCTATTTAATAACTCATCCCAGTTAGGACAAGTCCACTGTTTCCGTAGAAAATTGCTCCCCACTTTTTGTAAATTTTCCACCATTATTTTTCCACACTTATTAATTAGTCTTCCATTGTGTTTCTAAGAAACCACTCAATTCTTGTCCGTTGTTTCTTTTTCCAATTCCAACTCTCTGGTCCTCCTTTATATGCTTTCTTTTTTTATTAAAATAAAATAAAATAAAAATGGATTAGCAAATCATCTCGGATAACGGTCTTTTCCACATGATTTTTTAATTACTATTAAATTGATTTGGACATATTAATATTTTTATATTTTTTACCACAGTAAAATTACATATTTACTTTTAAAAACATAATATATATATATATATATATATATTAAACTTGTGTTTAGAGGACTTTTTACCTTTTCATTTTTTTAAGCTAAGTGAAATGATTCAATTATTTTTAAAATAAAAAAAATCTTAAGCTAGAGTTAAGGGGTTTTGATGTATTTTCAATTTGATTTTTTGATTATAATCAAGTAAAGTGAGGAATAATTCAGTATTTTAATAAATATTAAATATGATTTAAAAAAAAACATTGGATGCAATTGTTATTTTTTAAATTTATTTATTATCGTTATATTTTTTTATTCATATTATTAAATCAAATGAAATTATTAAATCTAATTGAATCAATTACTTGAGTCTTAGCATCTTTTTATATTAAGAAAAAAATAGATCGGCACACTTTACGTATCTAATACAAGCTAAAGCCGACTCTCCACAATTGCTTATAAAAATATTGGTGGTGGATATTATTCCATTCCGAGCATTAATTTCTTATTGCCATCAAAATCAAGAGCGCTTGACCCTTGTAAGTTATGCTCTGGTCGATATTTTTTAAACCTGTCTTTCGGTTGCTGGCTTGTTAAGCCGCTTCCACTTTGTGTACGTGAAGCAGGCTTCAGTTTTTTTTTTTAAAAAAAATAAATCAAATAATAAAAATTTAAAAAACTATATTTTCTTAAATTTAAGAATTCAAATCGAATTTATGATGATAAAATGGGAAAATTTAGGTATTTAGAAGCTCCATTAAATAAGGATTTTCATTTAATAATGATCTTACATAGTGCTATTGCTAAATTCCCTCCAAACTAAATTAATTCTACACATGTTCCTCTCTCTTCTCCACCTTTTATTTTATTTTCTTTTTGAATTATTTCTTACTTTTCAAAATCAATAGTTCAAATTAATTAACATTTTTATGTAAAAGTAAGAAGATGGCTTAGAATTATGAAATATCTAAAAATGCAATTTTGAGAAAAAAAAAAGAGTTATTAGTTTCTCCTGTCCTCTCTCTCACCGACACATTTTCTTTATGGATACAAATTAAATAGGCTCAAAATAATACTACAAACTGAAGGGAATAGGTCCCGGCCGGATCGATACACGCCAAGTTAGTTTAATAACATTGACGTATAATTAAGGGTAAAGTCTAGAGTATACAGCCAGCCATAAGTGGAATGTCAATGAAAGAAAAAATTGTTTGCAGGCTCTTTGAAAGAGAGCCATAAGTTCGTGCGTTGGTTCCTGAGTCTTCTCTATGAACATGCCCGCAGTCACCCTCGCGTTGCTGGGGACGAAAGACTCTCTCTCTACGTCTTTACCCCCACACATTACTCACATGAAGACGTTGGAAATTTGGTAGGGACAAGACAGTAGTAAACAGGTGCAAATATATATATATATATATATATATATATATATATATATGTTCTCCGATATACAAAAATAAAAGCTCCGATTAAAGGAGCAATGTACAGAGGGGTTTTTTTTTATCTGAAACCTGAAAGATTCTATTTCTGCTGTTGCCTTCCTCATGAGCTCCCACATGGATTCCCATTTCTTGAAAGATTCTACCAACTACGTGCAAGTGTTGTTTCCCACAATATACTTTTTTCCTGTTCCTTTCGCTGAAGAGTTCTCACCGCGGTGTTGTTTTGAGGAATTATTTGTTGGCGGGAAAGTAATTTTTTCTTAAAAAGTTGTTTTTCATGAAAAATAAATTTTATTTTTTGATATTTGGAGTGTTATGAAAAATATTTTTTAATGTTTGGCTATGTCATAAAAAATAAATTGAAAAATAATTTATTAATATTTTATTTTTTTAAATTTTATTAAAATAATGAAGACCGAATCTAATAGATAAAAAAATTGAAGAAAGATGAAATCGAAGTAAAAAAAATTAATTTTTTAAATTATTTCAAATAATATAAATATCAATAAAAAATAGAAATTAAATTTGATAGATAAATAATTTTAATTAAAAATGGTAAAAGAAAATAAAATAACAATAAGAAAAATAAAGATCAAAATTGATATAAAAATCAAATTAAATCAAATTCTAAAGGATAAAATTAAAAAGAAAAATATTTAAAATAAAATATATAGCAATCAAAAGATTGAGAATCAAATTTTATATAATCAATAAATAACAATATATTTTTGAATTTTTCGCAACTTCTGAAAAGTATTTTCCATCTAAAATAAAAAAAATATTTTTATGGAAACTAAGCCAAATTTCTCTTTAATTAGAAAATATTTTTTATTGATCAATTTTTCTAATGGTAAAAAAAATACAAGAAAATTTAAAAAATTCATAAAAACAAATCTTAAAAGTCACTTGTTTTTTGGTAGACGTTGAAAGAAAAGTGAGGCAAAGTAACCTTGAAGGATTAAAATTCCATTTTATTTTCTTGATTTGAAAATAAAAAAATATGAATTTCTTTTATTTAGAAAGATATTGGATTGATTAAGTTTTTTCTATATGAAAGGTGCATAAATGTAATGAAATTTAAACAGTATTTATGAATTATTAATTATAATGAAAATATTAGATTATATATGATATTGAATAGATGTATTTTTTTTACCCAAATTTTACATGTAGAAAACACTTACTCTATCTTATTTTTAACACCATAAACAATATATTAATCTAGTTTCTAGTTTTAGAGAAAGTTATAGTAAATATAATAAAGGATACGCAGATTTGGGCCAAAAACAGGAGGAAACACCATAGCCAAAAATTTATTTTGAATATAGTAAAGGTATAGGAACTTTCACATATCCTTGATCAAGAATTTATTTTTGCACCTAAATGAGTATTACAACACAATATTTGTAAATTGCTTTTATCGGGAGAGGTTATGAATTTATTTAAAATCTATATATATATATATATATATATATATATATGCTTGCTTTATACAAGCTAGGGTCCACTCTCCACGACAAAGAATTAAAGATATTGTTGCCCATTCCATTTCGAGCATTAATTTCCTATTGCCGTGAGTCAAAGTCAATAGCGCTTGACCATACAAAGTTTTGCTCTGGTCAAGAGTTTTTTTCGCCTTGTCTTCCGGCTTCGGGGTGTTTTTTTTTTTTTAAAAAAAAAAACTATTTTAAACAATAAAAAACTATATTTTCTTAAATCTAAGAATTCAAATCCAAGTGTTTCAATTTATGATGAAGAAATACATAAATTTAGATATTTACAGACTCTATTAAATAAGAATTTTTATTTAATATTGATATTAGATGGTATTATTGCTAAACTCGCTCCAAACTAAATTTTATGTATGTTCATTTTTTTTTCCATTATTTTTTACTTTTCAAAATCTATAGTTCAAATTAATTAATATTTTTATTTAAAAGTAAGAACATCACTTAGAATATTTTTTTTTCCTGCGTTGCTCTTGATCCAACGGCACTAGCAAACTGTGACACTTCTCCTATAAAAGCAGTCCTAAGCCCTCTCAAATAATCACAACACACCAGCATTCTCAGTCCATCTTTCTTCAGTCTGAGTCATTTTTCTTACTTGTCATTGTTTCCCTGCTTCCTTCTTTTTGACCATTTCTTCACCTTAAGCAAGCAACGCAGCTACTTTCGAAATCCGAAACCAATGCGCTTACACTGTTTGGGCCGCGGCTGTTCCCGGTGGTGGCCGAAGACTCGACCCAGGCCAATCATGGACCATCACCGCGAAGGCCGGAACAACACAAGCCCGTATTTGGGGACGGACCAAGTGCAATTTCGATGGGGCCGGGCGAGGGACGTGTGAGACAGGTGATTGCAATGGGCTCTTGCAATGCCAAGCCTTCGGGAAATCCCCAAACACACTGGCTGAATATGCCTTGAACCAATTCAACAACTTGGATTTCTTTGACATATCTCTTGTTGATGGGTTTAATATTCCTGTGGACTTTAGTCCAGTATCAGGCAACTGCCGCGGAATTAGGTGCTCAGCTGATATCGTTGGACAGTGCCCAAATGCGCTCAGGGCCAGCGGAGGTTGCAACAATCCTTGCACTGTCTTCAAGACAGATCCATACTGTTGCAATTCTGGCAGCTGTGGCCCAACAGCTTACTCTAGGTTTTTCAAGCAGAGGTGCCCTGACGCTTATAGTTATCCTAAAGATGACCAAACAAGCACCTTCACCTGTCCCGGTGGAACTAGTTACAGGGTTGTATTCTGCCCTTGAAGCAGTTTTAAGCCAGGAATTTAATGGTGTAAAATGAGAATAAGGACCTTTGCTCGATTCACTTCTGACGGTGTGAATTGCTGCCAAGGTCACATGCTTTATTATAATTAAAATTTACTACAATATTAACAGTGGCAAGACCCTTTATTTGCTCTAGCTGTTAAATACCCAAACAAAGTGTGTTTCATGCTTTCGTGAGCATATCCAGCCCAGAAGCACTTTCTTCGTTTTTAACCATAGGAAACTACAAAATACAACTATGCTGCAAGCAATTACCTAAAATAAAACGATTTAAGTACTTCTCATGTTTGTTAGCTTCTTCCAACACGGTAATCCATTTTCCTTTTATATTAATCATCTGTCTTTTGTTGACAAAACTAGTCTTTCCTTCTTTGTTTAATCTCTGTTAAATTCTGTTGCTTCTAAGCACTTGACAAGAGGTAATCCTAAAGCATTATCAGATCAGCAAGGCATGCAATAGCACAGGTCATCAGAAAATACTGAAGGAGAGGTAAATTAAAATTGTAATATATAAATACATAACTGATAATGAGGTGGATCAATAGACAATTTCTCCCCTTTCATTTCTTTTTTGGATAATTCGTACTAGTGACCTTGTTCGTGACTAAACTGGGAAAGTCTACTCCATCATCTAGCAGAAGCACCACCTTAAAACTAAAATTTACATGTTCTTGATCTCCTGGTTGAAGCAGTACGCAGGAGCTTGAGTCACTGAATCATCCGAAAGCACTGCGCCTACCTCAAAAGTTATCACATGAGTGGAAATACCTGCAAATATGATCAGGTTGTGGTCAAATATTACTAAACAGCAAACTACAAGGAATAACCATAATCAAATGAACATAAAGCACTGCAGCTTCTAATTAAGCATAGTAATCATAAGTGATATCATACCATCGTTAAAATCCCATCTGACAGGCCTCTTCGTATGAACATCCTCATAGTACCATATAGTGTCGATCTTCTCCCATACATTGCATAGATACCCATCAGTGACAACAGTCCCTAGATATTCGGCTCCATCAAGAAAATCAGGCCTAGGAATACCCACATCATTAACCATAATCCGACAGCTATGAGGCTCGCTTAAAGTGTAATAGAAGGTTGTCCCATTATTCCACTCCGTGTCGTATAACAAAACAGATAGTTGTTTCTGTATTATATTCACATTGCGGCCTCTGGGCCAATCATACCACAGATTGGTGATTTGGAGGCGTGTTGAGCTCAAGTTCATATACAAAAGTGCATGGAATTGTTCAGGCCATGGAGCAGGAATTGGGGCTGATGAGTACTCTGGCTCAGGCCATTGAAGTGAAGGGTTTATAAGTTGGAGGACTACGAGGGTTATCCTTGCAAATTGTTTGTGGAATTGTAGCTTCATTTTTCTTTTCTTTTTTGTGTTTGACGGGTTGTTGATCTCTTGCTAGTTTCTTCTTTATCTATAAGAGTGGGAGGTCACGCTGAAACGGATAAATAGCATGCCTAAATGTGTGGCTGCGAAGGGAGTTCTTGTATGGAGGCTCATGTACTAAACTCGAAGAAACTAACCAAGCATCAAGCATCATTAAAGAAAAAATAAAGAAGAGGAGGGACTTTTAGTATTCATTCTATTTTACACTCTGTTTATTTTTGTTATGCAATTATGATTTTTTAATTTTTTTTAATTTTCTTGATATATTAATTTTTTAATTAATTTTCTTAATATATTTTAATTGTTTTGATGTTAAAAATAAATTTTAAAAAATAAAAAATATTATTCTTAAACAAAAACTTTAAAAAGTAATCTTTCTTACCATCTCAAACATGCTATTAAAATCAAACCAATATTCATTTATTTATTTTATTTAATGGTATTTTATAAATTCTTGATTGGTTTGAAGAGTTTTACTTGATATTTTGAAAGTTTTTGATTGATTTTGATAATTTTTCATAATTTCCCTCTTGATTTCATAATTTCACAAATAAACGACATGAAAAGCAATTCTGGATTAATTTACAAGAAACAAAATCCAACTTCAGAATTAAGTTCAATTCGCTGCATCTATTATTAGTGAGAACTCTATGGCGTATTATTTCCGATGAAGATGATTACATAGAAGGAAAAAGGAAAAAAAAAAAACACAAAACGAGGGGTGGGGAGCTCTAGTCATCTGTCTATGTGCCATTTTCTACAGTGCAGACTGGAAAATCATCTCAGCAAGTTCCTGCAAATGGCACAAATATCTTGAATTAGATTCTAGTCTCATTCTAATAATTCAAATTTTAAGAACAAAAGCAGTAAATCTGATTTTCCAGGAAAGCAACAGTTGAGGAAACAAAAATTTAAAGGGAAGATGGATTCAATTATCAAAGAAAATAAAAACAAGCTGGAGGTTCGTAGCAAAAGCTCAACCAGCACTTTCTAAAAGCACTGCATGCTTTTATCTTTAACTTCTCATGCTAAAATCTGTTGATAGTAATTCGGAAAATTCTTGAAGTTAATGGATTATCTAGGAGTTTAGCCAAAGGACTTGATGCATTTTGATCTTCTATGTTGAATGGATCATCTACCATGCATATAGAATGGAATAATCCTAGACTTAGCATAAATAAGAAATCATGGCTATTATGTATTTCAAGTCTGTAGATTTCCTCTCTGAGAGAATAAAATATGAGATGTGTTGACAACATATGTTTCCATAATTATAGGAAATAAATCCTACAAAATTATATCACTGATATATAAAGGGAAAGCCAGCAGTTTTTCCATCACGTTTCCTGCTAGAACTCATGGACAAACAAAAAATCCATTCAGTCTTGCAATCTATAATATCTGCATAAAAGGGTCGGATGCATGGTGATGGATGTTTTGCAATTGCTGAAGCAAAAATTGTTACTATCCAAATACCTGCTTAGCAGATGGAACCTTGGGTTCACCCCATTTCATGGCCAGCTTCTCAAGCGTTTCAAAATCTCCCTTACCAGCCTGTTGGAAGATGCATTACTTGTTAGCCACAAGGGAAATTAAAAAACATGACAAAATAGGAATAAGAAGCATGTTACCTCTACTTGTGCCCCGATTTCTGTATCAAAACTCTGATAGCGTTTGCGAACAAGCTCAGCCAATGAACCATCCTTTTTTCCACAGCAAACAAATTCAAAGGCATCAAAATCAAGATAATAAAAACACCTTCCATGAGAAGATCATAGAGAAGATGAAAATTAAAGATCTCACCTGAATCAACTTGGCAGCACTTCGGAGTCCACGAGCCAGGGTATCCATTCCACTAATATGAGCAAGGAATATGTCCTCAACTTCTGTACTCTCTCTTCGCCTAAAGAATCACATAATCAAGGTCACCATATAAGGTGTTCATTCTAAAGCTGAAGGCAATGCATCAAAATTGATACAAATATTCACATGAATGTGCATCAGAACAAGCACATGGAAAAGAGAATCAACAAGGAAGATGTGAAACTAACAGTTTTGCATCAAAATTGAATCCTCCTGGTGCTAATCCTCCCTGGCGTTAGGCAAAACGAAAACCAGCTAATGTAATTCCATTTCAAATGATAAGATATTTGAATTTTCACAACCAATTGAAAGCAACAAATCATTCACATACGTTTCTTATCACACTAATCATAACCATAGTTGCCTCTGAAATATCAGTCATGAACTGATCTGTATCCCATCCTGTAGTCATGATAACAACCCTATGTTACAACCACAGATCTCAAGGATTTACATGCAGAGTTAGTAAGCTTGAAATACAACTAAAAAAATTGAAACACTCAAGGTTTCTAATCTAATCAGTACCAATCTGAGGGTCTCCAGTGTTCGCATCAATATTTCCCAGTAAACCATTAATTCTTGCAGTTTCAAGCTCATGATGACAGCTGCAGAATACTCAAACGTTGTAGGATGATAGAGAAAATTCCATGTATAATCATGTGATTGGCTAATTATTTTATTAGGTGACAAGGACATGATTGCAAGAAGATTTGTACCTGTGACCTGAAAGAGTGGCATGGTTGCACTCAATGTTTAGCTTGAATTCCCCTGCAAATGGAAATGGAAAAAGGAGGTTAAACGACAATTCTGAGTCTTGCCAAACAGGATAGATGCTTCTTCTAAAATAGTGACTGCTAGATCCATTTCAAAAAAGAAAAAGAAAAAAAAGAACAGGGCAATCAAGTGAATTTGGTGAAGCCATAATCACTGAGGTCACCAGTTATAGCTGGTGTTAGTTAAATCTGATAGCTGAAAGCAAGTACTTAAGCAATCATGGTTATGCCAGGGGTAGCAATTTGAAAAAAATGTACCATACAGTTCACCTCCAAATAAGAATCAGTATCACCTGTTAAAACCTTCTATATCAAACTAGTCAGGGTTTGCAACATGGACCAACTTCCTAATTGAATTGTCACTGGTTAGACTTTCTACCAGTTTATGTATTCTAAATTACGACACTTTAAACTATTTGTTCATCAATGTCCAAAATAACATCATCACATTATTACAATGACAATCTCCAGCTCTATTAATTAAATTATTTTGGGACTAATCTTTGAACTTCTTATTTATGGGTAAACAACTCCACAACTCAAGTGAACTCAAAGAAAAACAGACGAGAAGTTTTACTACCATGCGATGTGTGAACATGGGGCCAATTTGAGTTGCGAAAAGCACAAATAATTTATTCCCCAAAATCATCAATCAAAAGCAAAGATGCCCAAATGCTATAATACTTAGCAAAGTGACATAGATTAACCCAACTACTTCCATAATAAAAATAGCCAAATTAAAGTTTATTAAGAAAAAAAATGAAAAAAAAGAAGAAGAGCAGGATGAAGTAAAGCTAGTTCTAGATGGTTGCAACAAAATCAGAGGAGTTAGGGAAATAGGTTTCAATAATCACCTATTAGGCCATATTTCCACAAGAAATTAGCTGTAGTAGCAGCATCCCAGTCGTACCTGATAAAACAGCAACATAAGTAAGATCAAAGAGAATTGTGAAGAAGGCTGCCAATTAAACAAATGAGAATGAGAAGTACTGGTGTTTGGTAGGTTCTTGAGGCTTGGGCTCAATAAGCAGAGTTCCTGAAAGACAGAGCAAGCAAATATTAAGATCACTTCAAAATTGTGGAAGGAAACATTTGATAAAATGAGGACAACATTAAGGAAGGATAAAAAAACAAGACAATAGAGGATGAGCTATTCATGCTCTGCATGCCCCATGAAAATGGAGATGCCTATTGTAGCCTATTGTGCAACTGAGTCTATGCTGCCTGTGTTATAGAAAAGAACAGAAATATACCATTGAATCCAATCTTCTTCTTGTAGGCAACAGCAGCTTCGCAAAACCTTGCCTGTAGGAAGATGTTGGAAATCATTAGTTAGTATGAAGACCCAGACTTCATCATGGAAACTCCAGGGCAGACCAACACTGACCAGAGAGGTAAGTAGTAAGAGATCTTTTAATGTTAAGAAGGCGAGAATTGGAGAACATACCAAATGATCAAGCTCCCTTTCCATATCTGTGTTCAAAAGACTCTGGTAACCCTCACGACCACCCCAAAAAACATAATTTTCTCCACCCAAGTCATGTGTGACCTGTTGGAATAAGAGGTGTTAATTGCAAATTGTTGATATAAAAATTCCATAAAAGTATGTTACATTCACACAATTATCATTTTTTTTCCAGGACCACACACAGATCAACTCACCTCCATTGCTTTCTTCACTTGAGCTGCAGCATATGCATATACGCCTAACTCAGAACTGTGACATGAGGACCCAAAAGAATTAAGTCTATGAACAAATGATCTTGGATAGCATCAATAGCATGACATCCAGTCAAGGATAGAATACCTAGTAGCACCACCATGCATGTAACGAGGATGCATAAACAATTGTGCTGTACCCCACAAAGGACGGATCTTGGTTCCCTGCACAGTCATGTGATTGAGGCATCAAAAACTATACCAAACTTCATAATCTCTTGTACACACATAAAATAAAGTATCAAGCATGCTGATATCCAAATCCACATAAGGGAGTGCTAGTGGTTGTCCTCCGAATATTGAATACCTTGGTCGATCAGTGATTGTGAAAGTTCTGTGCCACTACAATTTGCACCTCTTGTGAAATATCACATGAAAGAAAAAAGGCAAGGAGATTTTGCTCCAGTTTTTCTGGCGGCTATAAATTTATACACTTTTTTCACTTCACCAACTTGGCAACCACGAAAATATGAAGGTAACCATTGCAATTTAAAGAAGTGGGGAAAAAAGACAAGGTGGGCAATATAAGCAGTTTAAATCTGCCATAGAATTAGATTGCAGAAATATTTAGTTATTTTTTTCCTTTAAAAAAAGGATTGACTACCCAGCTGCAGTTCATGATACAAGAATAAGGGAATTCTATGTCAGTCTACATGGCACAGTTCCTTTGACAGATATATATATAAAAGCAGTTTAAATATATGAAAATAGTTGCCAAATAATGTCTATTAGATAAAAAAAAGCTAATATATCAAACTATGATGAAAATACTGATGTCGGATAGGTATACAGCAAGCCTTAAAGAACAGTAAGGTTCTAACACCCGTTAAGCTAATACACAGATGTATGAAGTTACATATCTGTTTTATTTCAGTCATATGATCATCATCCCTTTTGTTTCAAAGATTACCTGAAGTTCTTTAGCAAGGGCCACTACTTCATCCAAGTTTTTATTACTTTCCTGTAACAAAAAGAAAAGGCCTCAATTAGTTCAGTGGTGCACCAGTGTGATAAAAAAACATAGATCAAAATAAAGAAACAAGAAACTATTAAGTCTATCCATAATTAAAGTTTAACAACCAAACGCTCATTAGCAGAAACAAGGAACCCACTTCCCCCCAGCTGATACTGTTATTTAAAAACTCACTCACCTCCAGAGTTTCACCATCAGGAGCTATATCCCTATCATGGAAACACCACCTATCAACTCCAATCTTCTCCAAGAACTCAAAATTAGCTCTCACTGGGTTGTGTATCAAAAGGGAAAAAAAATCAATAAACAAATAGGCACCAACTTTGTAGCACATTACTCAGTAAATGATGTGTAACATCATGGATCTTACTTCTCCTTTTGGCCATAGCCAAAGAATTGGTTCCATCTTCCCAAGGCCAATACTTGGTAGGCGCACCAAAGGGGTCACCTCCTGTTCCACGGAATGTGTGCCAAAATGCAATACTGAATCTCATCCAATCCTGTTATCAGAAGTAATAGTCAGCAATAGTTCTACTGCTTGCTACAGTATATAATAGCAAAACTGCACTCCACCTTCATTTTCTTCCCAAGAATCTCTTCTTCCGCATTATACCATTTGAATGCTAGTGGATTCTTGCTAGAAGGTCCCTGCAAATAAAATTTGACTCCTGAGCTAAGAGTGCAAGTAAAATATACATGATTGAAGACACCGAGTTATATGTCATAAATGTCTTTACCTCGTACTTAATTTTGGGAATGCCAGGGAAGAACTCCCCTTCCCATTCTCCAGAATCACTGCATTTTCCACCAAGATCAGCAGGGCATGTTGGTGGACCAGCAGCAAACTGCATTGCAATGTAATGAAACGAAAGTAAAATAAGAACATAAATGAATAATGTCGTTAAACTGTGAATCCTGGCTCACAACTGGATTTCCACAAAATCCCCATTGGTCCCATATGGTCCACAAAATAAACTAACATTAGAAAGCAGTATAGATTCTCAATATTGCCCCATGCAGCACCAGAAAAAGATTTATTTTTTTATTCTCTTACCACTCCTAAAGTGATTACACTCGAGCAAACAAGAAGCAGCAGTATCCTCCCACCTTTCATCTTATTGAAGCTAACCTTGCAATATAAAGAAGAAAAAAAAGCAAACAAACAAACGATAATCAATCAATCAATCAAGTAACGAAAACCATAGATCAACACCCACACATCCCATGACCATTTAGACAACTTTAAGAGCCCGAAATAATAATAAATCAAAACTAAAAAAATTGACCATCCTCTCTATCTCTCTCACTCTCATAAACAGATAATCAGTCCAGTAATTGCTGCACGATTAGCAATTAAGTATTTAAGTATAACATAAACAGAAATTAGAAAACAACCCATGATCACATTACTAGATAACAATCATGGGTTATCAAAAAAAAAAAATCAACCATCAATCCAGCAAAGCTTATCAAGAAGACCATCAAAGCACTAAGCTTTGCCAAAAAAAATAACATGGAACCAAAAACTGGAAAACAACCCATGGTTACATTAGCATATAGCAATCATGGGTTGCCAACAAAAATAAAATTCAGTCATTCAGCCCAGCAAATATTACAGCAACAAGAAGATCATCAAAGCACTGAGCTTTACCAAAAAAAAAAAACTTCGAATAAAAGATAAAGCAGAAGAGAGATTGAGAGAGAGAAACTTACAAAAGACACTACGAAAATCGGACTAGTGAGATTACAAGAGAAAGAAACATGCACAATAGCTGAGGATGTTGCTGCTATTTATAGAGACAGCTAGTAAACGGATAGTATTTATAAACATAGGATTTTTTTTTCTTTGGTAAATTCATAGAATTTGACTTTAACTAAAATGATAAATTTTAGGATTTGATTTTCCTTGTGATACGATTTTATTAAACCACTTTTAATTATCCCTCCTTAAATTATCACCCAAATTGCTAATTTAATTTGCAACTTCCTCTTTTTCAGTAATGTCAAAAAATAAAATTTAATCTTCTACTAACCCTTATTATTTACTAAATAATCTATATATATAAAAGGAGTTGATGATAGGTGTATTAACAATAATAATAATAATAATAAAAAGGTTATCACCATGCAAATTATCCCAAAAGGAAGAAGATAAGTTTCGTTGCTACGGTGATGTCTTGAGTACCAGCTATTGGTGCATGATATCAAGTTTCTTAAAAAGAAAAATTCAAAGATAAGAAAGAAACCTGAATGGATTTTTTTTTTTTTTTTAATTTAATAGGAAGGCAAGTGATGACGAGGCATCTTTGGATTAAACTTATGAGTCAGCGGTGACACTCCCAATGACCAAAAATAATTGCTAGAAAATTGCACCAGCTTATTGCCTTTATCCTTTATTTACAATCAATGTCAATGTCAATGACTTTTAATATTCTAGGTGTTTGATATCTATTGGTTGATCTTTAAAGTATTTTTTACTTTAAAGTAAGCTTGAAGCAAATAAAAAATAAAATAAATTTAAATTTTTTAAAATCATTTTTAAAACATAAAAACAAGTAAATTTTTATTGTCCACTTGGAGCTGGGATTCGAAAGTTTGATTATTTTTCTATTTTAAATTATTTTTTTGTTGTTATTATTTTGATTGTTAATATTAAAAATAAATTTAAAAAAATAAAAAATATTATTTTAATATATTTAAAAAATACACTTTCAATAACAAACACCACAAAACTTTCACACACACCAACTCAACTCGTTGATGCAATTAGCCAGGTATACGATGTCGTTTGAGCCCTCATTTCTCTCCACTTGATGGGCCCGAACAATGGGCTGATGGTATTGTGGTTGCAACCCACTTGTCAAATACTATAGATTCGGTTCGAATCAGGTCCTTGATAAGGATGTGGGCCCATCGCTGCATTCAAACTCATAAATTTACAAGTTTCTTTCTTGATATCTTTCCTTGAATTTAAAGTTTATATTCAGTGTTAGTCTGAGTTAAAGTATCATTAAATTTTTAATAAAAATAAAAATTTAATTTTTAAAAAGTATATTTATTTAAAGAAATAATCACAAACCTTAAACAAGATTAGTCTTATCTTTTAAAAATTATGAGGATACCAGATAAGGAGGGATTTTTTTGGTGGCTCTCTGTACTTTCCAAGGCATGTCACTATTAGGGATGTTTATCTCTGTGAACAGACGGGACATAGAGAATGGAGATATATAGAGACAAAGCTAAGTTTTATTTTTAACCAAAGAGTGGCTTTTATTAAAAAGGTTTTACCGAATGAGTGGGTTTTTTTAACATTATTAAATATCGTTATTGAAATTTTAAAATGATTATTAAAATATATATAATGTAGAGAAATAAAAATTGTTCATGTTCTCAAAGGAACTGGATTTAATGATGAAGATGTGAGGATTGAATGAAAACAAAACGTATACTTTTGTGATGAAATTATTATCTTGTATTTCTACCTGTGTTAGGTTTTAACTTTGTGTTGGTGTAAATATTTTATTTGATATATGATTGGTTTAATTCTTTATTTTATTATTAAATATATTTGGAGAAACGATTTAATGATTGAGAAAATTATAATTTAATTATATCATCTTCTTAAAGAATTTTTATATATTTATGATGATTATGAATCCTTTTTTGAGGTGATTTTAATGAGTTAAGAAAATTACCATTTTAAATTAGTTAAAAAAATTAATGCTCCTTATAAACTACAGTAAAAATAATGATTTTTATTTATTATTCTAAGCATTACAGGTATAATAGTATTACAAATTATAGAAAAATTTGTTTTGTCATGTCCTTCAATTAAATAAAATAAAAAAGCATTCATTCTATCTTGTTTATCATTGTCAAGCACAACTTTGTCTTTATCTTATTTTTTTTGTTATAATTATTTTATGTCTCTTTTATTCTGAGATAATAATCAAATTATACCTAAATATAGGCACGGTTATTAAATATGTGTCATCCAAGCAATTAATCCAATTATTATTATTAGCTATACACAATTCATGTTATCTAGTAAGAGACAAACTTTTATAATGGCCTATTGTCACTATTAAGTCTTTGAGTGTGTTTAGTATTGTGGTAACTGTTGTGGTTGTGGTTTGAAAAAAATTATTTTATAAAAATTACTTTTAATTGAGATTAGTTTGAAAAAATATATGTTTGGTTAAAACTGTGGTTAAAATTGAGGTTGAATAAAAAGTAGTTTAATGTGTTTGGTTAAGAGAATATTTTTCAAGTTGAGATTATAAAATAATTAATATATATATATAGATGGTTTTTAATTTAAATATTGTAGATTTAACTACCATTATTACATCATGAAATAAATAATATTGATATCAAATATTTTTTATTATTCCATTAAACTATGTGCAATTTCATCACGTACGAAATTTATCCAACAATGACTATATTTTTCATGGTTTCTTAAACGCACAACAACATCAGGTAAAATATCAAGAACAAAATTGAGATTGCGATCAAATTCTTCAAATGCTACGTCATCGAGCGATCTCCTTCTAATTTTTTGAATAAAACACAATTAAAAATAAAAATAAAAATTGAATTTTTTTAAGCTTGGATCGGACTCGGCAAGAACAAAATTGGGATTGCGGTCAAAATCTACAAATGTCAAATACTACATCATCAAGCGATCTCCTTCTAATTTTTTTAAATAAAACGAGAATTAAAAAAAATTAATTTTTTTTTAACCGGGTCGAGACCCGACAAGAACAAAATTGGGATTGCAATCAAATTCTGCAAATGTTACGTCATCAAGCGATCTCCTTCTAATTTTTCGAATAAAACACAATTAAAAAAATAAAAATAAAATTTTTTTAACTGAGTCGGACCCGGTTCAATACATTTAGCTTTGAACCGGACTCAGTCCGACCGGAACAGTGGAGAGTGACTCAACTGTTCACGTGAACAGTAGCTAGAGTTTCGCTCTCCACTTAGCAAAAACACAGCAGGAGCAGGATGAGAAGCATGGAAAAATTGCTTTATCTCTTTGTTAAATCTCATTTTTAGTGGGTTCTATGAGCCAAACCACGGTTGCTACTTATAACCAAATACTATATTATTGAGTTTAAAAAAAACACTGCGATTCTAACGAGCCAAACACTCTCATAATAGTAGTGTGTCTATGACAAATTTTGGGTTAATTTTAAAACTTTTCTATTTTCTTTTTTTCTCTTTCATTTTTCATTTTTTTTTCCCGTACCTAGGCTATACAACCCAACCTAACATGTCTAGTTCAGGTTTTTTTTTTATAATTTTATTATTCAATATTAAATTTATTAAAAATAAAGCTTTGTAGTAATTTTTGTTAAATAGATTTTTTTAGACCTCATCTTCCAGTATTAAATTATTGAAAATTAAATTTTATAATTTTTTTTTTTAAGTTATCTTATTGTTATTATTTTTATTATTAATTTATAGGGTTAACTCGAGTTTACTTATATCCTTCTTATTATTGTTTTTTTCTTTATGTCCTCCTGTGTTTTTCACTCGATCTCAACAAGTTGTCATGCTAATATTACTATTACACCAAGAAAATCACAAATCGATCAAACACCGCTTCCCAGCTACCCGCCTCCTCAATTTGAAAGGAGTAGCTGGGTAAACAATTTACCAGAGTCAAATCCTCAAGAATATTCATTAACTTAAATATATCAAATCAAAATGAAAGGGAGTTTCTCAGAAAGACAACTTAAGACATGTCTAGTTGTAATTTGCTTATAAATAAGACAAAAACCAACAACATCAAGTCCCCCTAGTGATAACGATGTTTATTCCATTATTATACATGCTGCGTGCATGATGACAGCAGAGGAGGAAAAATGCGAGATCAATGACGCCACGGAATAGCCGGCGAAATTGAACGTCTTCGAGAAGCCATTAATAATGGATAGGATGGAAAACCAAGATTTGAACGACTCTCCTCTCCCTGTTTCTTATTCGGATGGCTTAGCTAGCCATGCTATTGCTTATAAAGCAACTCATCTCGATGGAGAACAACTGAAAGAAACATCCTCGACTATTCCAACTTGTCCAGATATCTGAAAAGTTTCTCAATTTTATCTTCTCGACAGATGATTGATCTCCCCGTTCAGGTCAAGGCATGTGCCAAAATCCAATTTTGAAATGAAAAGGTCCCCATAATTTTGGTGGGACATCCAAACAACGTATTTAGGACTGTACATGTTACAGCATCACCGAACTTACCATTCAAAACACAGTCAACCGACCAGCCAGCTAACAACCGGTCTCCATCCCTTCCATGACGGACCACTCAAATATGAATTCTCCTAGACCTCTAATAAATACACGCATGTGCTTGAGTATAAATAAAAAAACATGAGACAAGATCTCCACATGAAAACCGTGTTTATATGATAGCTGCGAAGAAGAAGCACGAGCTATCCTCCAATTTCAAATCTATCCATCGCTTCCATTCTTGACACACCGGTTTGGAGCAACGAGGATATATATATATAAAAAAAAACATTTGCAAGAGGGGTAGGTGCCTGTACTAGTTATTGGTAGAAAAAACGAGGGGGGAATATTTTCGGAAGAAGTTTGTGGAGGAACAGCTGTTGCTAGTAGAAGGGAGTTCATATTTTGTCACAGACAAAATATGGGACATGGAAATAACATAGGTAAGTACCAGTTAGGTCGAACAATCGGAGAGGGAACATTTGCCAAGGTTAAGCTGGCTGTAGACAGCACTGATGGTCGTCCTCTTGCAATCAAGATCATGGATAAGAAAAAGGTCATGCAAAGCCATCTCAAGGATCAGGTGATATTCCATCTAACATTTCCTCTTCTTTCCTTGAGAGAAGTCTTGATGGCGACAACACCAAATATGCTTCTTTCTGATATATGGAAATGCTAATTCTAGGTACAGAGGGAGATAAGAGCTATGAAGCTCTTGCACCACCCCGGTATCGTAAGGATACATGAGGTTTGATGGCTAGTTTCTTATGTTGTGTCGGGTGGGCTCAACTAAAGTCTTAAATCGGCAAGTCGGAGAACTCTTCCTTATTACTTCTTGGTGTTGAATTACAATTACAGGTGATTGGCACAAAGACAAAGATTTATATGGTAATGGAATATGTATCAGGAGGACAACTAGCAGATAAGCTGGTGAGGATTATCTAACAGCATAAGCTATTCAAAGGTGATGTTTTTATGTTGACATTTCTAATCCTGTTCAACTCTGTTTACTCAGTCCTATGCCAAGAAACTTCGTGAATCGGAGGCGAGAAGAATATTCCATCAATTGCTAGATGCCGTGGACTATTGCCATAACCGAGGAGTTTATCACAGAGATCTAAAGGTACAAGACACAACGCTCTTCGCATTTTTTTATTTTTTGCCAATTTTCTGTAAAGGATTTACACAATCTGACGAACATCTTGCGCGCAGCCAGAGAACTTACTTCTGGACGGCAAAGGAAATCTGAAAGTCTCTGACTTCGGACTAAGTGCATTACAAAAGGTACTGGAAGCCTAGCGATTTTTCTTCACTTCCTGTTTATTTATTTGCAAGTTAGTTTGAACAATTCTAACCTTGGTTCCATGTCTGATTGCAGACTGCGAGCTTGCTAACTACAACATGCGGGTCACCTTTCTATATAGCACCTGAGGTAAGAAGCAGTTTTCCTCTTACCAAATTCCTAGAAGTAATTCCCAGCTTGTTACGGCTGAAACAGTTAGAACTTATTCCTAAATTCTCTTCACAGTTCACCACTGTAGCTAACGGGTGATCTTCTGCTACACAGCTTATTGCAAATAAGGGTTATGAAGGGGCAGCAGCAGATGTTTGGTCCTGTGGGGTAATCCTTTTTGAGCTACTGTCGGGATATCTACCATTTGACGAACGTAACCTAATAATGTTATATAAGAAGGTATTATCTATATAAGGGTTAACTATCTCTCCCATGTGCGAAAGTAATCACTCCATTGATGACTCTGCTTGTGTAAAGATATCTGCAGCTGATTACACATGTCCACAGTGGTTTACAGAAAGTCAAAAGAAGCTAATATCAAGAATATTAGATCCAAATCCCAGAAAGGTATATCACCAAGAAGAGTTTTTATGCTTCAACAAATTCTAAGATCATAACAAACGAGAAAGTAATGCAATCATCCATCATCGCAGAGAATAACATTACCAGAGATCCTTGAAGATGAATGGTTTCAGATAGATTACGTGCCTTCTTGTGGATATGAATGTGATGAAAAAATCTTCTTGGATGATGTTAATGCTGCTTTCGATGCTGATGAGGTAAATGTTCAGAAACAGTAAAACTACTGCAAGTTTTGTGCTTTCTCCTGGATAACTGAAATTCTAAGCAGGTCAACGCCTCAGAAACAGAGACCCCTAAATCCTCAAGTTTCATAAACGCTTTCCAACTGATAGCAATGTCCCATGATCTTGATTTATCAGGTCTCTTCGAAGAACAGGCAAGTCTGCAAATCAGAATTTGGCTTTACTTTCTGCAAACTTCCTTTGTTTATTTGTGAATTTCAATCAATCTCTCTCTTGTCTAGGATGACAGGAAGCAGAAAACCAGGCTAGGATCCAAACATACAGTTAACGAAACCATAAGGAAAATAGAAGCTGCTGCAATGGATGTGAGTTTGTCAGTTGAAAGAATGAACAATTTCAAGGTAAAAACTCGTTGGATTTGCCTAGTCTTCATCTAGAGAGATTTTCTCCATTACAGAGTAACTAATGACTATGCTACACCATATCAGATGAAAATGCATCAGAAACCAAACATGAAAAGATATACCAGATCATATTATGACCTATCAGCAGAGGTAAAATGTTCTGCAAATGCCTTCAAGATATCAGAATTCTGTAGTCTAACATCAATGACATTCTAATCATTCCGTGTCAAATGTCAGGTAATCGAGGTTGCTCCTATGAATTGTGTTGTAGAAATATCAAAATCAGCAGGGGAGACAAGATTGTACAAAGAGGTATGAAAACCTTCTGTTTTATGTTATTTTCTTGAATAAACAATTAGCGTTGATTATATCTGCAGCATAATGACTTCATATCATCATTGTTGATGAACAGTTTTGCAAAAGTTTATCGAGTTTGCTGACAAAGATATCAGACGTATCATCGCAAAAGGAAGGATCAGAAAAATCAAGCAACAACAGAAGCTCTCAAGAGATAAGAAGGTAATGTAAAGCTCTGAAATACAATTTGATTAGATAAACTAAAATAGATAGCCTATCCAACTCACTGGAAAATTTTCAAAACCATGCAGCTGTGAGGAGCAAAATGAAAACGTGACTAATGGCCTTCAAGGCTATTCCTCTTCTTGATGATTACCTTAACCTGCATTTGACCTGGCATTTCACACTTTCAAGAACCTCAGAGAAACTGGACACTTTTGTTATATGATAATCTTTCAACTGCAGAACCTAAGAACCATTGACAAGTACCATAAGGCAGCAGGGCACTGTTCCTCCACAGAAACAAGTCAGCCCTGTTGTGTACAGGACTGTTTGCTTGCCCCAAATTCTCTCCCATTTCTTCTTTCTTTTTCTTTTTCTCTTTTTATATATATATATATATATATATATATATATATATATATATATAACTTTGCTTCTTCCTTTCATTTTGACACTAATAACTCACTCCATAATGTATATTAAAGGCCAGAATTCTTCTTTAATAGTTCCAATGAGAGATCAATGACTGCAAAACATTCCTGTAACTTCATTAGACCAATTTTAGCCTGGTTTTTATATGTTGACAGCAAAAGAATAATGTTGAAGCAAGATAGCAAAGCAAATATTCAAGCAAACCTAATCAGCTGCTTCAGTCAAGCCAGCAGCTACCACCAAGGGGATTTCTCTGAAACATCTCTATATAAAAAAATTATATTTCTTACATATTTCTAGAACACGTCAAGATTCAAACAGATTCTAAATCCATATTTCGCATTCTCCCCTTTTCTGGCCATATGGTGCCAATAAGGAGACATCAACCTAATTTTATAAAAACAACCTGCTGGTCCTTTGGATCTGCTAAATTCTCAACATATGCCTCAATTGTGAGTAAACCAGCAACAAAATCTATAAATAGTAAGGCACACTCAACAATGGTCATGCAATTTGTGAATTCAGAGGCATGCATGCAACATGAAGCCAAGTAACTCATCATAGCAAAAATTTGGCATCAGAAGCACACGGTGATTCTATTATGATTACCTAAGAAAATTCATCTGCCAACTTCATATTTGCAAAGTTTGATACGAAATTTACATAATACACTTCTATGCGACAACTCGGTAAAATAAGGACCCAATCTCTTGCTAATGATCATAAAAGGACAACAAAAGTAATAAAACATATTTCAGTCAATTCATGCACCTATGAGCATCTAAAAAGTATAGTGATCATATATTTTCATAAAAGAATGTCCAACCATCCCAAGTGCATGGTCTAAGAATTTGACCTCTCATGCTTACCTGGGCATACTTAGATAGTCTTAAATTTCAGTTGTTCCTTGGTAGCTTATGTCGATTGATTTCACACAAAAAGAAACACAACTCATATGAGCACCAAATGACAACATGATCAGGAAAGAAAGATAAAACAGCTCCACAGCCTGACGTTTCCTTTTTTTAATTTAATTGCTTGGTGTATCTTTTATTGGTTTTCTTTTCTTAAAATTCTTCTTAGTTCCATGTATGTTTGCACTATTTAATTAGGATATAACACAAACATGGCCTACTGAATTGCTGCATAAAATACACAAGGGATTTCTCAATATGGCTTTAAAAGGCATATTGACCACAATTTAGCCAGTCAGATATTAAGACATCAATATTCCATCCATAATACCTTAAGAAATATATAACTTACCTAAGTTTAAGAAAAATCTGTTTGTTTATAGCAACATATACAGTTATTAGTGAGCTCCATAATTTAAGGGTCAGAGCCCAACTGCTCAAGGCTTGAACTAATCATTTGACTACAATTGTGAAAAATCTTCACGGAAGCCACATCTTGGGTGCTCAATATGAATGTTTCCTTCAAAAGATGAACAAATAAAGTAAAACTGCCTGATTTACACCCTTTCAAGTAATACTTTTCCATCATTAATGTGTTATAATGGTGAGTGGTGGCATCATTATATATAATATAATTGGTCAACTGCTACATAAACATTATGGCAGTGCAATTTGGGTTTGTTCAAATTCAGACAAACACACTATATCTATCAAAAGAGAATAATCATCATATACTTTACAATTGGTAAAATGGAAAGAAATTATAACCTTTAAAGAAAAGTGAATTTACATGATGAAAGCAAACAAACAAACGAACCTATTGGGATTAAGATAGCTACAACTCTGCAGTACCCCTGGAATCTCCTCATTGACATGGAAGTATATGCTGCAATGCCTTCATATGTCACAATGTAGACCATTGCATAAAAAAGAAGCAACCCATCCATCATAGAATCACCAACTGTAAGAAACCAACTAGTAGAGGCCTAGAGAAGGAAATTATCTATCATGTGGAAAACCACATCAGCACCATCAGAATTCAACCAATACGACTTCACCTGAATATATGAGCAAGATGATGACAAAAATGAGAAAAGCACAAACAAATCAAGTATTACTGGGTGGCAATTAATTTTAATCCAAACCACTACATTTTCATTACTATAGAAGAACTAACAATCAAAATGTAACTGCCCAAAAATTGGCGTGAGGACCATTGGCTAAGCCAACATTATATATACTGAACTTGCCAACACATGGCTGCCCTCAAGCCTTGAAAGCAGCTGCTCCATGCAAAAATACTGATGGATTGGTCTGTCTCCAAATTCTGCCCAGATCACATGCTGGTGGTACCATTCTAGAAAACAATATGAATATATACCTAATGGTGACTGTTAAATTTACCAGCAACTGAACCACTAAAAGTCCATGGGCTTGTAACAAAATATACTAATTAAGTTTTAAATTTCGGATTAAAATGTGGAACAACAAAATATAAACTACACCTTCCATCCAAGTTTCCTATTAATGTCATTTTTTTTTGGCTATTTAAGGTTATTTTAAGAAAATGCAATGGCCAAGCTTCACTCATCTTAATAAGGCTTTCCTGAAAGGACAGCATGAACTACTATATCAGACTTGTTATGTGTTTAACAATAAAAGAGATTGAACTGAAAAACAATTCCTCATAACATCTTCTATCTCTTGCCAGTTTAATGAATTTTACCACGTCCTATCGTAATTGGAACAGATTGTCAAGCATATACCTAAACTAATTGCATAACAGCATAGCCTATATTTGTCTAAGCATTTTAACAACCATCAAGCGAGTTCATTTGAAAAAAGACAAGTCACATTATTTAGAAACCCACTTCCAGACAAGTTGCAAAGTTGACCTTAATTGTGCAAGTTTTCCTTATTTCCCCATCTGAGATAGAGATATTTTATTTTCATTAATCACAAGTATTGTGAAAAGCAATAAGACTGTCTAAGAAGATCTGCAGAAGAAGAGAAAAAACTGCAGAGGTTATGGAAGAACCAATCAGCTATAGAACTTGCCTGAATGGTATTGTGAGCAATATACCGTTGTTTGCTTTTATGAAAGCTAACATCTACACGTTCCCAAGGTACTTGAGTCAGTCCATTGATCATCTCTTCTACATATTGAAAGAGAGGATACTCATGAAAAAAAGAAGCATGACAAAAAATAAAAATAAATAAATAAACAAATTAAGAAAAAGGGTAACAAATAGAGGAGGCTGGTGTATGAAAATCAAACCCAGTCATCAGAGAAATAACGAGCAAGCACAAAGAAACCAACTTTAAGTATCCAACTTAAGCTGTATGAACTCCAAGGGATACCAAGTTCCAAGCCTAGAAAACAATAAAATGTTTCTCTCGCTCCAAGTAACATTTGAAAAATAGAGAAAAAAGAAGTTTGACCAACCTTCTAAATCAGTTGTTTGCTCTCCAACAACAAGAGTTTTTTTATCAGAATTGTGGTCCACTCTTTCTCTCTCCACATAAACAATATGTGGATATTTATTATCTGTCACAAGAAGATTGGACTGGAGATGAAGATGGAGAAAACATTTGAATTAGTTTCGTCAAAGAAAGAAAGAAACGGAAAAGGAAATGCATCTCTAAATAGACATCTGGCAAATAAAGCTGAATTAAGGGGAAAAAAAAAACCTTGGGAAGTTCATTTTGACGCCTAATTGATGATGTTCCCCATCCAACTATATCTAATACAAGTTAAGGCAAATGTACTCTGGCATAAAGGTAGAGATGAGACCTCAGATATGGAAGGTATCCATAATTCAAAGGCAAATTTGAGTGAGAAAAAGGATACGATCATAATTTGCATTTGCATAGACCACACGACGCTTGAATGCACGTAAAGCTGATCTACACATCATAAACAATGTTACCAGATATTTATCCATGAATAGACTGATGGGTTACCTATTAAAAATAGTGTGGTAGATATACTTACATGAATCTTAAGCCATCAGAATCATTAACCATTTGAAGGAGAAGAGGTATCCCATTATCATTGTCTGTTAGGAACAGATGCTTTCCTGTCCTTCCAACTATTAAATGAGCAGTCTGAGATGCTCTTCTCTCAAGGAAAGGAAGACCACAGAGAATAGGGAGGGCTGTAGAATCAAGACAAGAAACGCATAAAAATACAGAAAAAGCATGGTACCAGAAATACATTATCCAAAAGGTTTCTAGAAAACTAGAATAGAAGTAACGAATCACTTAAGGTTCTCAAAAGAACGTTATTAGTATTAAGAATCTATTTTTCTCATCATATATTAGTCATACGAGAACATCAACCTCCAATCACATATTAAGATTTCTAACAGCATCCTAACCATGCTAAAGTGTTTTGAATAAGATCATTTCATTCCAAAATCCCTTTCTGCATTCAAAGCTCCAGGACCTATTAACCAATACTCCTAAACATTCTAAACAAATAAGGAAGGAAAAAAAGAACAAAGATAATTAATTAAAATTCAAGTAAAATAATAGAAGAATTCAACATAGAAATCCAAGAGTCAAGAAGATGATTAATGCCTGCGTGTTGAACATAATGACAAAAGCAAGCAGAAGTATTGTTCTCTTAACCTGTTTATTTCCCCTTGAACCAAGATGAGGTGTTGCAAATGTTATGAAGTTCACAGGTTCCAATCCAGCAATTCTAGCTTCACATGGCTGCTCAAGACAGTGCATTGAATTTGTGTGCTCTTCATCCAAGGAATTTTCAGTGAGATTTGAAAGGGCTGATTTAGGTAAATTTTCATACAGCCTGGCTATAGCATATCTTGCAACAAGTCCACCTAGTGAGTGAGCCACAAAGGAAATTTTCCGCACCTCAGGCCTGTGTCTAACAACTGCCAATACCTGCATTAGATATTTCACCAAGAACTCAAGATTCACATGAAATGGCTTATGGAGATTTTCTGACATAACAGATTGTTTAAACAAAATTACCCTGAACTAAAATCTGACTGCCAAACATACCTCTTCAGCTAGCCTGTCACCCATCAAATCAACACCATCAAACGTCAATTTTGAATGGTTGCATTCACTGCCTGCTTATAAGAATATCAAGTCAAAAACCGAAAACATTGACAAAGAAATAACCACGGAGTACAAATTGGAATTAAAATAAAAAACCACATGGAATCATTCTAGGCATCATAAGTTTACGTAAATATCGCTAGGGGTGTTAAAAAAACCGACCAACCAATTAAATCATAAAAACCAGGAAAAATTGACCAAAAACACTGAATTGAGAGAAAAAACCGATCAAACCGATTTAAAAATCAAGTAACAGACTCGGTCGGTTCGGTTTTGGTTTTAGAAATGAAACCAGGTAACCAAACTGGACCCAATGTTTGAGAAAGGCTTAAACCCACTTTAAAAAAAGGGGGTATAAAAAGAAAAGTAAGCTAACCTAAGTTTCCTAACCCTAAAAATTCCACCCCCCCTCTCCCACTGAAAACAGCAGTCAGCAGCCATCTCGTTCCATCTTTTTCTCTTCCATCTCCTCCCTCTATGTTAACTCCCCCTTCTCGTTCTCCCCCTCTTGATACAACATCTCAATCGGTCGTCTCCCCCTGCCTTCTCTATCATTCCTTCTTTTCATCAAAGACCCACTCTGAACACGCCAGAATCTGGCTTCGTAGGGTAAGATTTCTTCTTCTTTTTTCTCTGAGGTATTTAAGAAACTGTGGATACTTTCATGCCTCAAGCATAAGTAATTGATAGATTTTGATATGGACTTTTTACCAAAAGAAAGAAAGACGGTTTTTGCTTTCTGTTTTAATTTTCACTTTTATAGCGGGATTGATTTTACCTAAGTCTGATTGTTTCCTAAGAAAATTTCTTTCATGAGATGAAGCACAAGTTATTGATAGATTTTGCAACAATTTGTTAAGACTCGCATCAACAGATCTGCAATGAACTGCTGTTTCTGTTTCTCTTTGTTTATTTTGTCAAAAAAAAGAAAAAAATAAAAAATAAAATTATTTTGCTTGATTTTCTCGTCAACAAAACAAAGCAGACACGGAAACCCATTTTTATTTATCTACTGTGAAGAAGCTTCCTTTGCTTTGAAGAGATTAGATTTTCTGGTTTCAAGCCTAAAAACTGAACTTGACTGAACCGAACCGGTTCAGTTTGAACCGGTTATCGGTTCGGTTCGGTCCATTTTCTAGCAAAAATTAATCTCCCAGTTCAGTTGGAATTTTGGGCCCGAACCGGACCATGAACACCCCTAAATATCGCAATTCAGAAAGCGATGAAAACAAACATTTTACAACATATCAAAATTGGGATAACTAACTTTTGGCTTTCACGCACAAAAACCAGGTTAGCATCAATGAATTTGAATGTTTCAATTTCTTTGAACTCAAACCGCCCATAAGCAGATCATCATACCAAAATACAAGTATCTTCTAAAATGCAAAAAATTAAGCTATTATATGTGGCTTCTATCAGAACATGAAGAACCACCCTCAAATGAATGACAGAAGGGATCATAAGCAAGCACTTACGATGCACAAGTATTTTGTCAGGAAGTTTTTTCACAAACTGATCTGCCGCATATCTCCAATCTGCAGAACTGTACCCACAAAAATGAAAAACAAAAATCCACCACTAAAATTTGTTTTCTCAGAGTTCAACCTACGAACAGTATTAAACCAGAAACACTAAATTGGAATCAAATTTAAAGCTCAATACTGGCGAGACCCACAATGCAAGATAATTCAAAAAATTCTAGTAAACAAGCTTAGAAGGACGCTAGCTAGCTAAAGTCTTCTTCCCTGCTGATAACAATATAGACTAAAATAACTTATTTTTCTACTTGCAGAGTGACCGAAGGACGCTAGCTAGCTATAGTCTTCTTCTCTACTGATTATAATATAGACTAAACTAATTTATTTTCTATTTGCAGAGGGACCTCATGATTTGTTCCTCAAAATAGCAATAGAAATTCATCATATCTTTTGATTTTGCATGGAGCACTTTAAAAAAGAATAACACGATAATTAATGATGGTAATCCGAAAATTAAAAAAAAAAAAAGTAAAATTATTGTTACCTCCCAATAATACCATTAACCATGATAACAAGATGCTGAGGCGAAACCCTAGCCTCTGCAACAGCTGCATCCACAAAATCCTCACCACGCCACTTTCAACCTCCACTCTTGGAGTACTTTACTGTCAGTTCCTCTTATTAAAACACCTGAAATTCATCCTCTTCCGTATCCAATCCATTTTGGCCGGATCCGCTCCCTGAATGGAGAGGAAAGGAGAAAAGGGTTGGTGGTGTGAATGAAAACGGCAGTGTGTTTGGGTGGAGAGAGTGGAGAGACGGCGGCGATCATGCCGGGGCAAAGAATCATCGAAGAAAACAGTAAGAGAGAGAGAGAAAAGCGATTAAGCGAAAGAAGAGTATTAGGAGTAGAAAGAAGAATGGAATGTGAAAAATGTGGAGAGAGAGGGGGGCGGGGGGAATGTTTGGAATGAGAAATGGGGCTATCATCAATCTATATCAATTCATGTAAAAGTGGTTAGAAAACTTCCGTTTTCACCATCATAATGGTGAAGGCTTCAAGTTGAGCCAGAAAATTAAGAACTTGAAAATCCAAAAACCGATTGATTAAGAAAAAAAAAAAAAATGTTTGGTTCTGATTCAGTTTCAAAATCCAAAACCAATTGAACCAGACCTGTTCAAAAAAGCACTGAACCGAGATTAAAAAAAAAAAGAGAATAAGCAAGCTTATTTTAAATTATATGTTTCTACCACGAAGAATTGGTCATCTCAAGTGCAAAACAGGTCTCATGTCGTATTCAAATTCACCTCTGGTTTTCCCTGGAAGATCTTCGTTTTGGATAGTGACTAATTAAACCGGAAGCAACTTCAGTGTGCGGTAGTATAGATAGATTTAAAAGTATTTTTTTAATTAAAAATATATTAAAATAATATTTTTTAATTTTGCTTTAGATTTTTTTATTAACCGACTCAACTCTTAAAACAATTTAAAAATATTAATTTAATATTTTTATACAAACAAGAAAGTATATTGAATCACAAAATAATCATACCCCCTCCATGCACCACCTTTGGTTTTGTTTTCTTTGTTTTGACATATCTTCTGTCATGGGTTGGATTATTTTTTAAAATTTAGATAAAATATTAAGTATGAGAATTTTTAGCAGTATTATTAAATTCATTAAGCAATTGATATTTAAAAACCTATTAACCTAATTCTTTTCCTAACTTGAATTTCGAATTAAACCATGAAAGAGCTAATTCAAAGTGAATTATTCAATTTAATGGGTCCAAAAGCATAATTAGATAACTGTAAAAAATATGGTATAACTTTTAAAAAAACTTTAAGATGAATTTTTTTTTATATTAAGACAATACCAGATTGGATTGACCTCGGTCACTTTTGTGACTTTGGATCATAGAATTTCAATGGGATTAATAACTTTTTTATTTTGTAAATTATTTTTATTAATTTTATGATGACATTAGATGCTTTTAAGAACGAGCATTAACCCTAAAAAACATATTTATTTGAGATTGTGATAACCCTATAGAAAGTAGAAAAAAATAAATCATGAATTCCATTTCTCAACCAATCTAATCTTTGAATAAGAGTGAAATAAAAAAACAATATCGGATTTGATGGGCAAACTCACTAAACACAGCAATTGGATAACTCATGTCAACACATCAAACCCGCAAAGTTGGGTAATGGACATATTCAGGAATTAATAACTTGTTTTTTTCTAAACTATTGTTTATTTAACTATACGATAACACAAATAGACAATCGTAGAATCAAGCATCAAACCAATGCGAGATTTTTAAAAAAATATTATAACAACCTCATCAAAAATAAAACAAAACAAATTATGAAACTCAATTCTCAATCAGTCTAACATCAAGGGATGAAATTGAAACAAATTAAATTTGTAAAAAAGAAAAGAAAAGATAAACTAGCCATATCGTCAACAAACCCATAAACTTTAAAAACCTAATAATATATATTTTTTCTGAAACTATTTTATTAATTATATGATAAAAAGAAAAATAAACAATTATATGATCAAGTTCAATTAAAAAAAAAAAAAGGTACCCCACTAAACCTACAAACAAGGGTAACGGGGGTTATCTCCTGCTTTCATAAGCGGGTTATTGACTCCACAAAGTTTAATAAACTAGTTTTTTCAAAATTAATTTTTTATTTAACTAGTTTTTGTAAAACAAATAGACCATGCCGTGATGCTGAGATATTCTTCTAATATCACCCAGAATCTTTGAGATATTTTTTTATCATTTACCAAAAACAATATAAAGACAAATTAAAATAAATTATCTACTCTAAATCCCCATAAACACATCATATAAGGACTAAATTAAAAAATAAATAACCAAGAAAAAGAATTAAAAAATCAACATTGTGGATTACTATTTAATCCACATTGTTTGGGTGTGGGGAGACACTTTTCACCCACACCTTTTAGCTTTGGTGCATAATATATAACTTTATTTTAAACATAGAGACTAAATCAAACCCAACCGCCCCTCCCTTTCAAGCTTTCTCTCAATCTATATGTCTTAATGGTCTTCTCAAGCTTTATTTGATTCTCTCAATCTTTGGTTTTCTTAACAAGAATGATATTATTACTAGTGAATCACCTCGTAGTTCTAAACGCTGTAACGATGATTTGAGGCTAAACTTAATGAAAAATAGAGTATTTTTTTCATTGGTCTTACATTAACAAATCAATCATACAATCATATTCATACATTATTCACCAATGTTCCAATTTTACTAAAATTTTGATATTCTCTTTATCTGAGTCACTAAACAATTTGTTTCTTCACCTAAAATACCTTCATAACAATTTATGAAAATTCAATTTTCATCACAC